>CM069904.1:162535958-163735958 GCA_036172215.1 Camellia granthamiana
CAGATAAAATATCCATATTTCCAAAAGTGAGCGATTAATAAATCCAACTTCATTAATCCATCTCATAATGAGCCAATTTCATTATATTCAACTCAATTCCATATTTTCTCAACAAATGTCATTAATTACATTAGTGACCCAAATATACCCAAACATAGCATAATTCCCCTTATTCTCAATATTGACTCCAAGAATCTATAGATTACCAACAACATCAATATACTAATTTCGAAAACCAAATACACATTTATAGTCCAAAATAAACAAAACCCTCTTTTCAAAATTATACATTTGAAACCCTAGTTTCCAAAACCCAAAACCATTTATACAAAATACTTAATATCTAGGTCAAGGAATCCCTACCTCAAATTTGGAGCCCAAGGGAAGAAGATGAAGAAATTAAAGATGCTCCAAATCCCAAAATTTTCGAATCAAAAGATAGCCCTCGACAATCAACACAGCTTTTACAAAGGCCCAAGGTGAGGAAATCACTGATACTAGATCAATACCTAGAGAGAAGGTAAGGTTTTAGAGAGAGGAGCTCTCAAATGGCTTTTTTGGAAAAGTAAGAGAGAGAAAGGATGTTGAAAAGTGATCCAAAAAGTGAAATCTCGGAGTGTTATACCAGTCGCCCCGCTCGAGCGTGGAAACCCCCGCTCGAGCGTCACTCACAGACTCCCGCTCGAGCGTCAAAACTCCCGCTCGAGTGGTGAATACACACTTCCAGAACTTTGACAGACCAGGTCCCCGCTTGAGCATCAAACTGTTCGCTCGAGCATCATACACAAACTCACGCTCGAGCGTCCAACATTGCAGAGGAAATACTGGGAGATGGATTTTCCCGCTCGAGCGCCAAAACCCCCCCTGCGCTTGAGCGGAGAAGAAAAACAAAGGCCCGCTCGAGGGTCAAAAGCTCCTCTCGAGCGTGCAGGCCAAAATCTGGGCAACTATTTTTGGTTCCTAAGCTCAACCAACCTATTTCAAACCTGCCCAACACAACCCAAGACTCAAATACAAAGAGTAAAGCATGTAAACAAGATATACACAAACACCAACTCCACGGAACCTAAGTCCGGATACTACAATTAAAGAAAGGGAAACCGGGATCACTATATTTCGCATAATAGAAACAAGTCATGGTGGCAGTTTTGTTCGTCACAGGAGCCAATGGGCAAAGGCCAAAGCTGCCACGTTGCATAACCAAAAGGGACTGTGCCCCTGTTTGTGTTGGTTGTCTGTGTCCGAGGGTGTCCAGGTCTTCCAAGTCCGAAATAGCTTACAATAACTCACTCGTCAATTAATGGATAACCAATGGAACTGCCATTGCATTGATATTATAAGTCAATATCCAATTTATTACACAAACTAATTCGAGAAACCGTTGAATGCATTTGGTTTCACAAATAAAATAATTTTGGTTTATATATTACTAGCATATCACCCGTGCTATGCACGGATTGTGTTTACAATTAACTATATATGTGAATTGTGATTTTTAAATGTCTTTTTTTTTTTTTTTTTTTTTTTAAAGGTCTTCTTTTTTTCCTTTTTTATATTATATGAAAGTTTAATATTTTGATAATAATCATATGTGTTAGACTTTTCAATGAATTAAATGTCTTTTTTTTTATTATATTATATTAAAGTTTAATATTTTGATAATAATCATATGTGTTGGCCTTCCCAAGAATTTTTTTTTCTGCTTGTTTTTAATGCATTAAAGTGTTATTATGAGGGATAATAATCATATGTGTTGGGACTTTTTAAGAAATTCATATGTGTTGATTTCAAAAAAAATTTTTTATGCTTGTTCTTAATGCATTAAAGTGTTATTATGAGGGTAAGGCTTGGGGGTTGGGAAAAGTTAATAAATGCTAAGGTGTTTTTTTTTTTTTAAATAAAAAAATCAGGAAATTTAGATTGGGAGATTGGAACTCCCACAATGCTTGGGGTTAAAAACCCCTTTTTGCTTCATATATAGTATAGATATCATTTTTTTAATTAAATTTTTTGGCAAATCTTTGAGTTCTTAGAATTCGCATAATAGAAACAAGTCATGGTGGCTGTTTTGTTCGTCACAGGAGCCATTGGGCAAAGGCCAAAGCTACCACGTTGCATAACCAAAAGGGACTGTGCCCCTGTTTGTGTTGGTTGTCTGTGTCCGAGGGTGTCCAGGCCCTCCGAGTCCGAAACAGCTTACAACAACTCACTCGTCAATGAATGGATAACCAATGGAACTGCCATTGCATTGATATTATACGTCAATATCCAATTTATTACAAAGACTAATTCGAGAAACCGTTGAATGCATTTGGTTTCACAAATAAAATAAAAATTTTGGTTTATATATTACTAGCATATCACCCGTGCTATGCACGGATTGTGTTTACAATTATCTATATATGTGAATTGTAATTTTTAAATGTCTTCTTTTTTTCCTTTTTTATATTATATTAAAGTTTAATATTTTGATAATAATCATACGTGTTAGACTTTTCAATGAATTAAATGTCTTTTTTTTTTTATTATTATATTATATTAAAGTATAAATATTTTGATAATAATCATATGTGTTGGCCTTTCCAAGAATTTTTTTTATGCTTGTTTTTAATGCAATAAAGTGTTATTATGAGGGATAATAATTATATGTGTTGGGACATTTCAAGAAATTCATATGCGTTGGATTTCAAAGAATTTTTTTTATACTTGTTCTTAATGCATTAAAGTGTTATTATGAGGGTAAGGCTTGGGAGTTGGGAAAAGTTAATAAATGCTATGTTTTTTTTTTTTTTTTAAATCAAAAACTCAGGAAATTTAGATTGGGAGATTAGAACTCCGACAAGGCTTGGGGTTAAAAACCCATTTTTGCTTAATATATAGTATAGATATCATTTTTGTAATTAAAATTTTTGGTAAATCTTTGAGTTCTTAGACTTTCGCATAATAGAAACAAGTCACGGTGGCAGTTTTGTTCGTCACAGGTGCCAATGGGCAAAGGCCAAAGCTGCCACGTTGCATAACCAAAAGGGACTGTGCCCCTGTTTGTGTTGGTTGTCTGTGTCCGAGGGTGTCCAGGTCCTCCGAGTCTGAAACAGTTTACAACAACTCACTTGTCAATTAACGGATAACCAATGGAACTGCCATTGCATTGATATTATAAGCCAATATCCAATTTATTACATAGACTAATTCGAGAAACCGTTGAATGCATTTGGTTTCACAAATAAAATAAAAATTTGGGTTTATATATTATTAGCATATCACCGGTGCTATGCACGGATTGTGTTTACAATTATCTATATATGTGAATTGTGATTTTTAAATGTCTTTTTTTTTTAAATCTCTTTTTTTATTTTCTTTTTTTATATTATATTAAGGTTTAATATTTTGATAATAATCATATGTGTTAGACTGTTCAATGAATTAATTGTCTTTTTTTTTATTATTATATTATATTAAAGTTTAATATTTTGATAATAATCATATGTGTTGGCCTTTACAAGATTTTTTTTTTATGCTTGTTTTTAATGCATTAAATTGTTATTATGAGGGATAATAATCATATGTGTTGGGACTTTTCAAGAAATTCATATGTGTTGGGTTTCAAAGAATTTTTTGTTATGCTTGTTCTTAATGCATTAAAGTGTTATTATGAGGGTAAGGCTTGCGGGTTTGGAAAAGTTAATAAATGCTAAGGTTTTTTTTTTTTTTTTTTTTAAATAAAAAAATCAGGACATTTAGATTGGGAGATTGGAACTCCCATAAGGCTTGGGGTTAAAAACCCGTTTTTGCTTAATATATAGTATAGATATCATTTTTTTCATTAAAATTTTTGGTAAATCTTTGAGTTCTTGGACTTCCGCATAATAGAAACAAGTCATGGTGGCAGTTTTGTGCGTCACAGTAGCCAGTGGGCAAAGGCCAAAGCTGCCGCGTTGCATAACCAAAAGGGACTATGCCCCTGTTTGTGTTGGCTGTCTGTGTCCGAGGGTGTCCAGGTTCTCTAGGTCCGCAACAGCTTACAACAACTCACTCGTCAATTAATGGATAACCAATGGAACTGCCATTGCATTAATATTATAAGTCAATATCCAATTTATTACACAGACTAATTCGAGAAACCGTTGAATGTATTTGGTTTCACAAATAAAAGAAAAATTTTGGTTTATATATTACTTGCATATCACCCGTGCTATGCACGGATTGTGTTTACAATTATCTATATATGTGAATTGTGATTTTTAAATGTCTTTTTTGTTTTTGTTTTAAATGTCTTCTTTTTTTCCTTTTTTATATTATATTAAAGTTTAATATTTTGATAATAATCATATGTGTTAGACTTTTTAATGAATTAAATGTCTTTTTTTATTGTTATTATATTATATTAAAGTTTAATATTTTGATAATAATCATATGTGTTGGCCTTTACAAGAATTTTTTTTTTATGCTTGTTTTTAATGCATTAAAGTGTTATTATGAGGGATAATAATCATATGTGTTGGATTTCAAAGAATTTTTTTTATACTTGTTCTTAATGCATTAAAGTGTTATTATGAGGGTAATGCTTGGGGGTTTGGAAAAGTTAATAAATGCTAAAGTTTTTTTTTTTTTTTTTTTAAATAAAAAAATCAAGAAATTTTGATTGGGAGATTGGAACTCCCACAAGGGTTGGGGTTAAAAATCCCTTTTTGCTTAATATATAGTATAGATATCATTTTTTTAATTAAAATTTTTCGTAAATCTTTGAGTTCTTAGACTTTCGCATAATATAAACAAGTCATGGTGGCAGTTTTGTTCGTCACAGGAGCCAATGGGCAAAGGCCAAAGCAGCTACGTTACATAACCGAAAGGGACTGTGCCCCTGTTTGTGTTGGATGTCTTTGGCCAAGGGTGTCCAGGTCGTCCGAATCCGAAACAGCTTACAGTAACTCAGTCGTCAATTAATGGATAACCAATGGAACTGTCGTTGCATTGATATTATAAGTCAATATTGTAACGCCCTGAAAATAAACCCATAAAACATACAATATTGACATGCTTAGACATAACAGAATAAAGCATAATTACATTTCATCAGAGTATTTCTTACAAATGTCTTACATGTTAACAACAAAAGTAAATGCCCTACGGGCTTACAACTTTCCAAGTCAACACTTGGTTACAAAAGGAGAGTACTAACTCTACAAAAATAAGCCCTTGGCTTGATGTACATGTAATACAACAAAAATAAACAAAAGAGTCTTCAACTCCCACAACCATCCAAGCTAAGATCTTGGAGGCGGCATAATACCTGAACCTGAAAATGATGTCCCATATAGGGTGAGCCAACGCCCAGTAGAGATATTACTAAACATAATATGAGCAATAACTAAAACATTGGCATTTGATAAATGTTTAACTCACATAAATCAATTCATAACCCATTTTAATTACATGACAAATGTGTCTATGTTTCATTTCATTTTCATTTCTTATCCAATTCTCAATTCATAACTGTGGCTCAGAACCTGGCCAAACAATTTAAATGAGATTACATCTCATATCAACCGTACTTCCATTTTAATTGAGATAACAACTCATATTAGACACTTCATACGTCACAATGGATACACATAATTGCTGTATCAATCTCAAATAAAACACTTCCATACTTCATAGATGATAGACAGATTTGCTGTATCAATACTTCAATAGATACACATAATTGCTGTATCAATGGAGTTTATCCCCTATCTCTTCCCAAATAAAATCCGGTTTAGGAGTCCATCCCCTATCTTCTCCTAAACCGTGGAGTACATCCCCTATCTCCTCCCACACAACACAATGTATATAAACACATATCATATACATAATCCATCAATACATAAATTCGATGTATTGTTCCAATTGTCATATTCGATGACATATTCAATTGATTAGTTTTAGTTCACCTAATCATCATGCATTATCTACAACAATCAAGACTATCCTCCACCGATAGCCCAAAGCAATTATTTCTAAACAAATATTAATTACGTCCAACAGATAAATTATCAACAATTTCCAAGGTGAGTGATTAATAATTCCAACTCCACCATTCTATCTCATAATGAGCCAATTATATTATTTCCAACTCGATTTCATATTTTCCTAAAAAATGTCATTAATTACTCTAATGACCCAAATACACTCAAACATGGCATTTTTCCCTTTTTCTCAATATTGACCCAAAGGTCCAAATATTATCATCAACAATCAATAACCCTCTTTTAGACCCAAAACACATATGTTTGAATCAAAAGAACAAAACCCCCCTTTTCAATATAACACATCTCAAACCCTAACTTCCCAAATCAAACCATTTATACAAAAAGCTCAATATCTAGGTTAAAGCCCATAAAGATGAGTAGGAATCCCTACCTCAAGAGATGAAACTCAAAGGAGATAATGAAAAAATCTCGAAATGCCCCAAAACCCAAGATTTTCGGATTGATAGGAAGCCCAAGCCAAGCTCTACACTCTTTGCAAAGACACTAAGGAAGTAGATTACTCAAGGTAGATCAATCCCTAGAGAGAAGGTATATTCTAGAGAGAGGAGCTCTCAAAAGAGGGTTTAGAAAAGTAAGAGAGAGAAAGGAAATGTGAAAAGTGATTCAAAATCACCTAGCTGCCATCTGATATACGACTAGTCTGCTCGAGCGGAGAATAGAACGCTCAAGTGTCAAGCACAAAAACTGGACCCGCTTGAGCGCAAAAATACCCGCTCGAGCGCCAAGACACAAAAACAAAATAGACCCACTCGAGCACGAAGGAAAGCCCGCTCGAGCGTAGATTACCACCTTCCAGTACTTTTACAGACAATGAACACCCGCTCGAGCGCCAAGAGGCCCGCTCGAGTGTGAGGAACTCTGCTCGAGCGTGAAAAACAACCCTGCAGTACTTTTGTAGAGGCACAAAATGCTAGGAGTGTGAAAACTCCGCTTGAGCACAAAGGGACCCGCTCGAGCAGACCACCAAAAATCTGGGCAACAAGGAATGGGACTAAAGCTCAACTAACATGTTCGAAACACGCCTAATACATCCTAAAACTCAAATATATGGAATTAAAGGATGACAACAAGACATATACAACAACCAACTCCATGGAACCTAAGTCCGGATACAACAATCAAAGAAGGTAGAACCAGGATCGCTATAACCTCCCCCTTTAAGGAATTTCGTCCTCGAAATTAAGTACAAGTTTTTTTTTCAAAAACATGATTTCTCAATTACCAACATTATTACAATGCAAAATTCAACAACTTGACCCATTACCAGTCATCCCATCTTTGTTGAAGAGGAAATTTCTATATAATCTCCAACATGCATTATCAACAAGCATCTTAAAATAGATTCAATGCCAACAATACATTTGCATTTCTAAAACATCATTAAAATATAAAATGTTAAAATTAACTTCCATTTTAAGGCAAGTTCCAAAATACTTCCATAAACCAAAACATTTACAATGTTTTACAACTTAAGACATATTTAATGCTCTTAGAGTTTATCAATATTACAAAATTCCCGACACATGATTATGCATTAACAAACAAGTCCGGATATTTTTCACGGACCTCTAACTCACGTTCCCAAGTGGCTTCCTGCACTCTGTGATGTTTCCACAAAACCTTCACCAAGGGAATGGTCTTGCCTTGCAAGACTTGATCCTGCCTATCCAAGACCCGCACCGGTCTCTCCTCATACGAGGCATCCTTATCAACCTCTAAGTCGGTCCAATCCAATACATGTGACAGATCTGGCTCGTATTTCCGAAGCATGCTAACATGAAACACGTCATGTACTCCGGACAACTGCGGCGGCAAAGCTAAATGGTACGCAACCTCCCCAATCCTCTTAAGGATCTCAAAAGGACCAATAAACCGAGGGGACAACTTCCCACTCTTACCAAATCTCATCAAACCCCGCCTAGGTGATATTTTCAGAAAGACATGATCACCCGTCTCAAATGCCAAAGGCTTCCTCCTACGGTCGGTATAACTCTTTTGGCGACTCTGAACTGTCACAAGCCTCCTACGGATAAGCTCAATCTTCTCCGTTGTTTCCCTCACCAACTCCGGGCCCAACAAAGGTGTATCACCCACCTCGGCCCAACAAACTGGAGATCTACACGGTCATCCATACAAGGCCTCAAACGGTGCCATACCGATACTCAACTGAAAATTGTTGTTATAGGCAAACTCCATCAAGGGCAAGTGCCTTTCCCACGACCCCTTAAAGTCAAGGACATAACCTCGAAGCATATCCTCAAGGATCTGAATAGTACGCTCGGACTGCCCGTTAGTCTGAGGATGATAAGCCATGCTAAAGGTCAATCTAGTGCCCAAGGCACTCTGCAAACTCTGCCACAACCTAGTAGTAAAACGTGGATCTCTATCTAAGACGATCGACACTGGGACTCCGTGCAACCTCACTATGTCCCGAATATACAAGTCGGCAAGATGATCTACCGAGTCTCTCACGCGCATAGGGATAAAGTGCGCCGACTTAGTCAACCGGTCTACAACTACCCAAATAGCATCACTACCCCGCTGAGTCCTCAAAAGACCTACAACGAAGTCCATAGTGACATGCTCCCACTTCCATTCGGCAATAGGCAAGGGTTATAACAAACCCGCTGGCCTCTGATGCTCGGCCTTCACTTGCTGACAAGTAAGGCACTTAGACACGAAAGTTGCCACATCCTTCTTCATACCGCGCCACCAAAACTGGTGACCCAAATCACAATACATTTTGGTGCCTCCCGGATGCACCGCAAGGCGTGAATGGTGAAACTCTCGGAGTACCTCCTCTCAACAAGACTCCGGCACAAACAAACAGTCTCGATATCTTACACTCTGGTTGGGATACACAGTCAAACCCTTCTCAATCTTCCCACTGGAGATCTTCTCTCAGAGGGATTTTATCTCAAGGTGACCTCTCTGTGCCTCTAACACTCGAGTCACAAGCGTAGGCTGCGCAACAATAGAAAACAAGGCAGCAGCCTCAACGGATTTGCCCAGAAGCAAATCAAACTCACCAAGTGCACCTAACATCTCCCACTCTCGGATGGCTATACAAGCAACATCACTAATGGATTTCCTACTAAGGGCATCGGTCACAACATTGGCCTTTCCCGGGTGATAGTGCAACTCAAAATCGTAGTCCTCAATAAACTCCATCCATCTCCTCTGCCTCAAATTCAGGTCTCTCTGTGTAAACAGGTACTTCAAACTCTTATGATCCGAGAATACTTCGAATCTCTCACCATAAAGGTAGTGCCTCCAAATCTTTAAGGCAAAGATCACTGCTGCTAATTCTAGGTCATGTGTAAGGTAATTCTTCTCGTGTATTTTCAACTGACGTGAGCCATAGGCTACCACTTTCCCCTCTTGCATCAACACATAACCCAAACCCTCTCGTGAAGCATCACAATAAACAGCATAACCCAAACCTCTCTCCGGGATAATCAAGACTGGAGCGGTGGTCAATCTAACCTTCAACTCTTGGAACGACTTTTCACAAGTCTCACTCTATACAAATTTGACCCCTTTCCGCGTCAATCTGGTCAATGGTGAAGCTAACTTAGAGAAATCATTCACAAACTGACGGTAATAACCAGCTAATCCCAGAAAATTACGGATCTCAAAAACACTCTTAGGTTGTGCCCAATCCTGCACTGCCTCAATCTTGGATGTATCAACAGACACCCCTTCCCCGGAAACCACGTGGCCTAAGAATTTGACCTCTCTTAGCCAGAACTCACACTTCCCAAACTTGGCATACAGCCTATGGGCTCTAAGCAACTCAAGCACCACTCTCAAGTGTTCCTCGTGCTCTTCTTCCGAAGGTGAATAAATCAAAATGTCATCTACAAAAACGACCACAAAGCGATCTAGAAATTCCCGGAAGATCCGGTTCATCAAATCCATAAACACTGCTGGTGCATTAGTGAGCCCAAATGGCATCACCAGAAACTCATAGTGGCCATACCGCGTACGGAATGCCGTATTCGAAATATCCTCCTCCCTGACCCTTAACTGATGGTAACTCGATCTCAAGTCTATCTTAGAGAAACAACGGGACCCTTTCAATTGGTCAAACAGATCATCTATACGGGGCATAGGGTATTTATTCTTAACCGTAGCCTGATTCAATTTCTGGTAATCGATACAAAGTTTCAAGGCACCATCTTTCTTTTTAGCAAAGAGGGCTGGTGCTCCCCATGGGGAAACACTAGGGCGAATAAACCCCTTATCTAGCAATTCCTGGAGCTGAATCTTCAATTCACTCAACTCGGCTGGGGCAAAACGGTAAGGCGCCATAGAAATCGGCGCCGTGCCGAGCACTAAGTCAATAGAGAACTCGATCTCTTGATGTGGTGGCAAACTCACAAGATCCTCGGGAAAAATGTCCGAGTACTCACAAACCACCCTCGGCCATATAGTCTGGGTCTTATCACACTCACTACTCATAAAGTTAGCGAGGAGACTGCTAAGCTCACTTCGCCCTCGCGGATCATACACCAGTGGCAACACACTACCAACCCGATCCCCCAAGAAATGAAAACAATCCCCGCTCAAGGTACATATTGTGACCCTCTGGCGGTAATAATCAATAACTGCCCGGTATGACGATAGCCAGTCCATACCCAAAATAACATCAAAACCTGATATAGCCATAACTACAAAAGAAAATGGAAGTCGGTGGTCGGCGACCTCTATATCGCACCCTCTACACCCTTGTTTCAAAATCAATTCACCCCCAACAGGTGATACTACACAAATAGGAGATGCTAACTGTGCCAACTCCAGCCCCAAAACAGATCAAATGCAGTAGATATAAAGGAATGAGATGCACCCATATCAATCAACACATTGGCAACCGAGTTGCAAAACAAAAAGGTACCTCTCACAACAGATGGAGCCGGTACAAGATCCTACGCGGTAACAGCATACACACACCCTGTAGGCCCCTGATCCACCTGCTCACCCCTCGGAGCAAAAGACTGCTGTACAGACTGGGATGACAAAGCTCCTTGATTGGCCCTCGAGGCCTATACTGACTCTGTTGGCTGAAAACTCTACATCTGTCTAGAACTAGACGCACCCGATGTGGCACTCAACTACGGGCAAAACCTCTTCAGGTGCCCCGTCTGACCACACTGATAACAAGACAGTGACAGGCCTCTGCCCTGACTCTGGCTCTGAGGTCGAGCCGAAGATGAAGCTGCTCTTTGACCTCCTCACCTCTGCGGGCAAGCTGGAGACTTGTGGCCCAGCTGACCACATTTGTAACAGGTAATGTCTCCCTGGCCACCTCTTCCAGAGCCTGCACTTGGCACTGGAAAGGTCGATCTAGCAAAAGCACCCTGGGACTGCTGAGGGTTAGGACCCCTCTGCCTCCTACCGTCCCCTTGAGCATCCTGACTCCTCTTAGAGCCCCTCTGCCTCTCTTCCTCCTCCTGCATCATAATTTCCATATGGGCTGCAGCATCCACAAGACGCCCATAATCTCGGGTCATAGACCCTCCAACTCTCATCTTCAGCCCATGCCTCAGCTTCTGCTCAAACTCAATACAACGGCGTTCCTCGGACGCCACAAGCTCAGGTGCAAACCTGGATAAACTAGTAAAAGTAGCCTCAAACTCGGCCACTGACAAACTCAGCTGCTTAAGCTAACAAAACTGGTCTCTCAGCTTCTCCCTAAGAGTTAGAGACAAGAACTTCTCCCGGAAAGCATCTACAAAGGCCTCCCATGTCCCTCCAATATTACCCTTCGTGAACTTCCACCACTGACCCGCATCCCCCTTAAGCTGGAAAGATGCCAAGGTCATCTTCAATGTCCTGTCTTCGATGCCAAGCATATAGCAATCCCGGTATTCCCTGTTGTTATTGAACTGTAATCCGGACTCGGTTCTGTAGATTTGTTGTTGTCTTATCCTCTTTTCTATCCCTTACTCTTTATCTTAGAGTTTTGGGTTGTGTTGGGCTTGTTGGGAATAAGTTGGTTGTGTTTTAAAACTTAGAATTTTTGCCCAGTTTAAGGCCTCTCCGCTCGAGCGGCGCTTTTGACGCTCGAGCGGGCCTTTGTTGCTGCTTATCCGCTCGAGCGGGGAGTTTGACGCTCGAGCGGGGACCTGTTCTGCAAACTTCTGGATGGTTGTATCCGCCGCTCGAGCGGGGGTTTGAGTGCTCGAGTGGGAGTCTGTGAGTGACGCTCGAGCGGGGGTTTCCACGCTCGGGCGGGGTGACCTGTATAACACACCGAGATTCAGCTTTTTGAATCACTTTTTGATTTCCTTTCTCTCTCTTACTTTTCCGAAAAAGACATTGGAGAGCACCTCACTCTAAAACCTAACTTCTTTCTTAGGATTGATCTAGCTAGAGTGTTTTCCTCACCTTGGGCCTTTGTAAGAAGTGTGTTGATCGTCGAGGGCTTCGTTTGATCCAAGAAATTTGGGATTTGGAGCACTTTGATTTCGGGTCATCTTCTCTATTCGAGTTCTCCACTTGAGGTAGGGATTCTCCTTGTTCTTTTTTCAATACTCCGTCTATAGATAGACATGTGGTAATTTTTGTATTGCATGAAAATTGTATCATGTTGGATTTGTTTGAAAATCATGAAATAAACCTAGGGTTGGTTGTGTTGAGAATGGATTTGGCTTCATTGATTGTTGTCGTGGCTAATTAGAATATAAATTAGCATGTTGTAGTTAAATGAAGAAAAGCCCTAAATTATATTTTGGTTGGGTAAATTAAAATGGGGGTTTGTTGACCATTGTGTGTAAATCTCTTTTGTCAAAATGAGTTTGGTAAGGGTGTTGATGCCTAAGGGATTAACCATGGCTTTGGAATTGGTTTTATGGAAACAAGGAATGTGGAGTTGGTTTTATGATAACAAAAAGGAAATGGAATTGTTTTTGAGAAAATGAAGAAAGTGTTTTCGAAATAAGTTTGAGAATTGGATTGTTGTATCTTGAGTGTTGAACACACATGTAGAAGTTGTACCTTTAACTACCAGGTTAATGTTGTTGTTGGGTTTGTGATTCATGATATTTGAGTCTTTTAATAGATGTACTAACTATATGCATCTAGAGGTTTTGTCCTTGGTCATCGGTGGAGGATGACACGGTTGTGTAGAATTGTCGGGTATGTATTTTACCATTTATTAATTGAACATCGTATGTGATGAAATGCTAGATACATTATATATATGTATATTTGCTCGGGAGGAGATAGCTATGTGTTCATCTACTTTAACACATTGCTGGTATCTTGATAGTTTATGTGTATGCATTATACATGTTGGTTATGCCCTGATGTGCTGTGATTATTGATGTTATACCCCGCGCTTAGAATCAAAGGTACCGTTACCTTCCAGCTAGCGCCTGGAGAACTGACCGCGCTAATAATCGGAGGCACCATACCCTTCCAGCTAGCGCCTGGTAAACTGGCTTGTTGTTAATGTTGTTGAGTGGGGTGTGTTGTTGGCTTACTACGCACATAGCTAGTAGAGCGAAGTTGGTTGTAGTTATTTCAGTATATCTTTGGCTTACTAAGCACATAGCTAGTAGAGCAAAGTGGGATTGTTGTTATTTCGTTGTAACTGAAAATATCATGGATTTGATTGGTTACGGTTCGGAGGACCGAGTTACTCCATTGGTTGATTGTATACATGTTGGTGGATTGTAAATTTATATTTTTTACAAAGATATGCATGTATAGTTATGATAGTAGTGGAAACAAACCAAAATGTCATTTTTGTCTTTTGGAAAGTGTGAAGGAGAACGAATGTTTTAAAGATAAACATGTTTTGAAAAGGTACATCTGTGCATGTATTGAAAATGGAAAAGAGTATCGGGCTTAGTGAGATTATTTCCTAAGTAATTGTTAATGTTATGAAAGATTGGGAACGAGGATTAATGAAAGGAAAAAGGAAAGACAAATCGCTTGTAGCGTTGAGTGAAACGATTGTTTTCGAGAAAAGTCATACATATATATATTTTGTATAAACGGTCACATTACTATTCTAGTATGAGAATGAGTGTTCATGATCATAGCTATCTGTAAGTTGTTATTGTTGAGGATCATGTTGAGTTCCCTACTGGACTATATGTTCATCCCACGTTGTTGAATCTTTTTCAGGTGTTAAGCATGTTGAGCTGTAAGATTTGGATCTACTTATTTACTGGCCACGGGGCCTCTGTTATGTTGGTGGAATGCCATTGTTGTGAAAGGGTTACACCCTTCTTCTTGTACCTTAAGTGATGTAAGCCCAAGGGCAATTTATTAAGTATGTTCATGTAATATTTACTTTGCATACGAATGAGAGTATTGTTAATCACTTCCACGGATTGAATGTACGAGTTTATTTCCGCATGTTATCTCTGAAATTGAATTAAGTTAATGAATTTGGTAATGACTTCGAGTAATAAAAAGTGGGGCGTGACAACTTGGTATCAGAGCTAGCCGGGTTTGAATACTTTGGGCTCGTGGGAAGTGGTTTTTACCACAGTGGGTTTACTACGTATTGTGAGGACGTTGCATATAGAGATCATGAAAGTTGGGACTTATGTGTTGCATTTATGTGAGCATGGGATTCAGTCTCCTGGATAGTATTCATAGCCGGTGAACTTACTTTGAGGCCCTTTTGGAAACACGCCTGATCAACATGGTTTCTGATAGGAATTCCTTGAGAGTTCCGGGATGAGTAACTATCTTTGTGGACTTAATTCGATTATGTGTTTACCTGTTTAGATGTTTATATGTAGTAGAGATGCAAATTTTGAGACTAAGTGTGTCTTGTGACTTAACAGTAGTGGAGTGTGCCTCGGAGAAGGTTATTGTGTTTTGTGCTAAGTGTGTTTTGCCTTTGTGCTTAATAGGATGCCTACAAGAGGGAGTAGAGGACGGTTGAGTAGTAGGAGTGCCGGGGGAGGCACAACAGTCCCTTTAGTACCTGCCGTTGCAGCATCGGCTGTCGGCGAGGATGTCGCACGTGAGATTGTGAGAGCAGTGCAGGACGCCCTAGCTCGCATTGAGGGCGGCAGCGGGCATGCTCTCAAACTTACTAAGGAGTTCTTTCGCTCCAGTCCACCAGAGTTTGTGGGGGAGGCTAAACCATTGGAGGCAGAGAGTTGGCTAGAGCAGATTACCAAGACTCTTGATATGCTCAGAGTCGAAGATGAAGAGTTGAGGGTTTCTTTGGTGACTTTTCAGTTGAAGAGTGATGCGAGTTATTGGTGGAAGTATGCTAAGAATAATGTGGGTAGCACGTGGGTTGCTTTTACCGAGGCCTTTTTGGCCAAGTATTTCCCTCATTCTGCTCAGGAAAGGTTGAGGGATCAGTTTTTGGAGTTGCGTCAGGATGATACTCCTGTGGCACAGTTTGAGATGCGGTTTGCTAACTTGTCGAGGTTTGCTCCAGAGTTGGTGGCAACAGAGGAGCGTCGTTGTTTTGAGTTTGAAAGGCGGTTGTGTTTCGATATTCGGGAGAAGGTAGCTGGATCCTTTTGGAAGGATTATTATTATTTAGTTGAGGCAGCGGCCCATGTGGAGGCCATGGTTGCGAGTGATGATGGGGTTAAGGAGGAGACCATTGCGGTAAGTCCTTCGGTTCCTAAATACTCTAGGCTCAGTAAGGGGTGGAGGCGGAAACATGCTCAGTCGGGGGCTGGTTCCTTTTCTTCGTCAGGGGTTTCGGACACTTCGGTTGGGAGGTCCGGGGAGGTGCAGGTTTCAGACCAGTCTCAGAGTAGGGGGTCTGGTGGTTGTTTCGTTTGTGGCCAGCAGGGCCATGGTAGACGTTTTTGCCCTTTACGTGTGAATTCTGCAAGTGTTTCAAAACCTAGTCAGACCTAGTTGTACTTGTCCAGTCGGGGACGTTATCGGTACCAGAAACGGGCAGGCCAGGCTTCGGGAATCTCGCGAGGGGCGACTTATTAAGTAGCCCGATAGTATTACCCTGGAGGGGGACTTTTGTGTTGTTGACCGGTAATGTATTATATGGATGATTTTGTTGTTGACCGGTGTACTGTTGGATGCTGAGGCACCATGTTTATGTATCGCTTATGTATGCATAGTGTTGTTTGTTTAATCCTCAGGTATTGGGGAGTATGTATGGGTTTTAAGCTCTCTTTTTATATTGAGAAGTTGTTAATGGGGTCAATGATCCTAATGTTGTTGCTTGCTTGGTACTGTATGATGAGTTAGTTATGTGACAGCCTGTGTGCCTTATTCACTTTAATGATTATTTGTTGAGAACGGGAATCTGTGGGTGAATGTGTTAGATGTGGTGGTTTTGAGAGTTGCATGGTGTTGGCAAGGTTATGTGAGAATGTTCGTAGGGATGTGAGATTTGCATCTCGAGTTAGCGGAAATGGTACCTGTTGTTGGTTCGTGTTTTGGGCTTTGCCAGTTAGCGAGTCCGTAGTGACCCCATCAGTTGTATAGGGGTAGTGTTCGTGTAGTGATTGGTTATCAATTGTTGGGTATGGTTTGTGAGTGGAGGCTGGCAGCATTCTTTGGAGGAAGAATAGTTGTGTTCTAGAGTAACGAGTATAGCGTTGGTGAAATTATCCTTTGTGATTGGGTAGTCGTAATTAAGGTTGACCATGTCGGTCTTCGGTTGAGGAGATGAGCAAGCTTGCTATCTAGCCATGGAGGGTGGTAATTCCCTTAGAAACAATGTTGGTGTGGTCTGGTTTTAGGAGATCCGGTGGGATTCCAAAATTTGGGGTTTGTGTAGGGAACTCCGTGTTTGGGGTTAGTGGTTTGAGTGGCACATCAGTGGGTGGATTACTGGGTGTCGAGTTTATTGAGTTGTTTAGTCAGCTTGTTGGTATCGGGTTTTGGGTCGACATCAGTCACCTTGAAGTTAGTCTCGTTTGTTGTAAACTTTGTATGTTGATTAAGGAAAGCTGAAACTAATCGAACATGTTATGCCATTAAATCTGACGGTTGATAGAATACATTAACTTTATGTATTGATTGATTGTGTATATGACCTATGTGTATATGCATTGCTTGTGTATGGGAGGAGATGGGGGATGCACTCCACGGTTTAGGGAAAGATGGGTGATGTACCTCTAAACCGGTTAATGGTTAAAGGAAGATGGGGGATGGACCCAGGGATGCAGCTCATATGCTCTCCCATTGTGGTGATGACACAGCTCTTATGCTTGTCTAAAGAAGTGTAGATAAAGCTCATATGCTTATCTTTGAAAGTGTGATATAGTTTTTATACTTATCTGTTGATGTGATGATATAGCTAGTATGCTTATCTATTGTGAAGTGAGAAATGTTTTATATGAGTTACTGTCTCATTTAATTGTTGGCCAGGTTCTGAACCATATTTATGATTTTAAATTGGTTAAGTAAAGGGAGGCAGAATGAAATTGTAAAACCATGAATTTCTTATGCCTTATGTGTTGATAATACTGTTGTTATTTCTATTAACTATCATTATAGAAATGTTATGTTCTGTGTTGGTTGTGGTATCACTATGTGTGTGATGGTTGTTGATAGTGTTATTTTGGAAAGAAATGGAAAACAAAACTTTTCCTAGTATTTGGGCCACCTAAGGGTGTTGTTGAGAAATTGATTTAATTCAAGGGTTTTGAGGAATTCAAATGAATGATTTTTGGCAAATAAACAGTGGATGATTGTGTTTTGGATAACACCGTGTTGGTGAAAAATGTATACAAAGTTTTTGAGTTTCGCATGGAAAATGCAAGATTTATTTCGAAATGTCAGCATTGAAAATTTGACTATCTTTGAGAAATGTCTCTTGAGCAAGAAAATGTTTTCTTATTATTTACTCAAAAGGTTTGCTTTGGTCGTGTTGTTGCGTAGTGACTTAGCTTGACGCGCTAGTCGATTTTTGACAAACTGTTTCGGGAAAGGTTTGATTTTATTGAGACGGTCACGTCTGGAATGTCGTCATTTGGAACGTGTTCCCTTGGTTAGTCTCTTCCTTGGTAAGAGTGGATTAAAGGTTTGTAGTGAGAGTAGCTTCTTTCCTAGTACTCGGGTGTTGGTGTTGTGTGATCAGTTGGCCTTGTGTTTTGACGTATCCTTAATTTCGGGGACAAAATTCTTTAAGGGGGGAGGTTATAGCAATCCCGGTATTCCCTGTTGTTATTGAACTGTAATCCGGACTCGGTTCCGTAGATTTGTTGTTGTCTTATCCTCTTTTCTATCCCTTACTCTTTATCTTAGAGTTTTGGGTTGTGTTGGGCTTTTTGGGAATAAGTTGGTTGTGTTTTAAAACTTAGAATATTTGCCCAGTTTATGGCGTCTCCGCTCGAGTGGCGCTTTTGACGCTCGAGCGGGCCTTTGTTGTTGCTTATCCGCTCAAGCGGGAAGTTTGATGCTCGAGCGGGGACCTGTTCTGCAAACTTCTGGATGGTTGTATCCGCCGCTCGAGCGGGGGTTTGAGCGCTCGAGCGGGAGTCTGTGAGTGACGCTCGAGCGGGGGTTTCCACGCTCGAGCGGGGCGACCTGTATAACACACCGAGATTCAGCTTTTTGAATCACTTTTTGATTTCCTTTCTTTCTCTTACTTTTCCAAAAAAGCCATTGGAGAGCACCTCACTCTAAAACCTAACTTCTCTCTTAGGATTGATCTAGCGAGAGTGTTTTCCTCACCTTGGGCCTTTGTAAGAAGTGTGTTGATCGTCGAGGGCTTCGTTTTGATCCAAGAAATTTGGGATTTGGAGCACTTTGATTTCGGGTCATCTTCTCTATTCGAGTTCTCCACTTGAGGTAGGGATTCTCCTTGTTCTTTTTTCAATACTCCATCTATAGATAGACATGTGGTAATTTTTGTATTGCATGAAAATTGTATCATGTTGGATTTGTTTGAAAATCATGAAATAAACCTAGGGTTGGTTGTGTTGAGAATGGATTTGGCTTCATTGATTGTTGTCGTGGCTAATTAGAATATAAATTAGCATGTTGTAGTTAAATGAAGAAAAGCCCTAAATTATATTTTGGTTGGGTAAATTAAAATGGGGGTTTGTTGACCATTGTGTGTAAATCTCTTTTGTCAAAATGAGTTTGGTAAGGGTGTTGATGCCTAAGGGATTAACCATGGCTTTGGAATTGGTTTTATGGAAACAAGGAATGTGGAGTTGGTTTTATGATAACAAAAAGGAAATGGAATTGTTTTTGAGAAAATGAAGAAAGTGTTTTCGAAATAAGTTTGAGAATTGGATTGTTGTATCTTGAGTGTTGAACACACATGTAGAAGTTGTACCTTTAACTACCAGGTTAATGTTGTTGTTGGGTTTGTGATTCATGATATTTGAGTCTTTTAATAGATGTACTAACTATATGCATCTAGAGGTTTTGTCCTTGGTCATCGGTGGAGGATGACACGGTTGTGTAGAATTGTCGGGTATGTATTTTACCATTTATTAATTGAACATCGTATGTGATGAAATGCTAGATACATTATATATATGTATATTTGCTCGGGAGGAGATAGCTATGTGTTCATCTACTTTAACACATTGCTGGTATCTTGATAGTTTATGTGTATGCATTATACATGTTGGTTATGCCCTGATGTGCTGTGATTATTGATGTTATACCCCGCGCTTAGAATCAAAGGTACCGTTACCTTCCAGCTAGCGCCTGGAGAACTGACCGCGCTAATAATCGGAGGCACCATACCCTTCCAGCTAGCGCCTGGTAAACTGGCTTGTTGTTAATGTTGTTGAGTGGGGTGTGTTGTTGGCTTACTACGCACATAGCTAGTAGAGCGAAGTTGGTTGTAGTTATTTCAGTATATCTTTGGCTTACTAAGCACATAGCTAGTAGAGCAAAGTGGGATTGTTGTTATTTCGTTGTAACTGAAAATATCATGGATTTGATTGGTTACGGTTCGGAGGACCGAGTTACTCCATTGGTTGATTGTATACATGTTGGTGGATTGTAAATTTATATTTTTTACAAAGATATGCATGTATAGTTATGATAGTAGTGGAAACAAACCAAAATGTCATTTTTGTCTTTTGGAAAGTGTGAAGGAGAACGAATGTTTTAAAGATAAACATGTTTTGAAAAGGTACATCTGTGCATGTATTGAAAATGGAAAAGAGTATCGGGCTTAGTGAGATTATTTCCTAAGTAATTGTTAATGTTATGAAAGATTGGGAACGAGGATTAATGAAAGGAAAAAGGAAAGACAAATCGCTTGTAGCGTTGAGTGAAACGATTGTTTTCGAGAAAAGTCATACATATATATATTTTGTATAAACGGTCACATTACTATTCTAGTATGAGAATGAGTGTTCATGATCATAGCTATCTGTAAGTTGTTATTGTTGAGGATCATGTTGAGTTCCCTACTGGACTATATGTTCATCCCACGTTGTTGAATCTTTTTCAGGTGTTAAGCATGTTGAGCTGTAAGATTTGGATCTACTTATTTACTGGCCACGGGGCCTCTGTTATGTTGGTGGAATGCCATTGTTGTGAAAGGGTTACACCCTTCTTCTTGTACCTTAAGTGATGTAAGCCCAAGGGCAATTTATTAAGTATGTTCATGTAATATTTACTTTGCATACGAATGAGAGTATTGTTAATCACTTCCACGGATTGAATGTACGAGTTTATTTCCGCATGTTATCTCTGAAATTGAATTAAGTTAATGAATTTGGTAATGACTTCGAGTAATAAAAAGTGGGGCGTGACAACTTGGTATCAGAGCTAGCCGGGTTTGAATACTTTGGGCTCGTGGGAAGTGGTTTTTACCACAGTGGGTTTACTACGTATTGTGAGGACGTTGCATATAGAGATCATGAAAGTTGGGACTTATGTGTTGCATTTATGTGAGCATGGGATTCAGTCTCCTGGATAGTATTCATAGCCGGTGAACTTACTTTGAGGCCCTTTTGGAAACACGCCTGATCAACATGGTTTCTGATAGGAATTCCTTGAGAGTTCCGGGATGAGTAACTATCTTTGTGGACTTAATTCGATTATGTGTTTACCTGTTTAGATGTTTATATGTAGTAGAGATGCAAATTTTGAGACTAAGTGTGTCTTGTGACTTAACAGTAGTGGAGTGTGCCTCGGAGAAGGTTATTGTGTTTTGTGCTAAGTGTGTTTTGCCTTTGTGCTTAATAGGATGCCTACAAGAGGGAGTAGAGGACGGTTGAGTAGTAGGAGTGCCGGGGGAGGCACAACAGTCCCTTTAGTACCTGCCGTTGCAGCATCGGCTGTCGGCGAGGATGTCGCACGTGAGATTGTGAGAGCAGTGCAGGACGCCCTAGCTCGCATTGAGGGCGGCAGCGGGCATGCTCTCAAACTTACTAAGGAGTTCTTTCGCTCCAGTCCACCAGAGTTTGTGGGGGAGGCTAAACCATTGGAGGCAGAGAGTTGGCTAGAGCAGATTACCAAGACTCTTGATATGCTCAGAGTCGAAGATGAAGAGTTGAGGGTTTCTTTGGTGACTTTTCAGTTGAAGAGTGATGCGAGTTATTGGTGGAAGTATGCTAAGAATAATGTGGGTAGCACGTGGGTTGCTTTTACCGAGGCCTTTTTGGCCAAGTATTTCCCTCATTCTGCTCAGGAAAGGTTGAGGGATCAGTTTTTGGAGTTGCGTCAGGATGATACTCCTGTGGCACAGTTTGAGATGCGGTTTGCTAACTTGTCGAGGTTTGCTCCAGAGTTGGTGGCAACAGAGGAGCGTCGTTGTTTTGAGTTTGAAAGGCGGTTGTGTTTCGATATTCGGGAGAAGGTAGCTGGATCCTTTTGGAAGGATTATTATTATTTAGTTGAGGCAGCGGCCCATGTGGAGGCCATGGTTGCGAGTGATGATGGGGTTAAGGAGGAGACCATTGCGGTAAGTCCTTCGGTTCCTAAATACTCTAGGCTCAGTAAGGGGTGGAGGCGGAAACATGCTCAGTCGGGGGCTGGTTCCTTTTCTTCGTCAGGGGTTTCGGACACTTCGGTTGGGAGGTCCGGGGAGGTGCAGGTTTCAGACCAGTCTCAGAGTAGGGGGTCTGGTGGTTGTTTCGTTTGTGGCCAGCAGGGCCATGGTAGACGTTTTTGCCCTTTACGTGTGAATTCTGCAAGTGTTTCAAAACCTAGTCAGACCTAGTTGTACTTGTCCAGTCGGGGACGTTATCGGTACCAGAAACGGGCAGGCCAGGCTTCGGGAATCTCGCGAGGGGCGACTTATTAAGTAGCCCGATAGTATTACCCTGGAGGGGGACTTTTGTGTTGTTGACCGGTAATGTATTATATGGATGATTTTGTTGTTGACCGGTGTACTGTTGGATGCTGAGGCACCATGTTTATGTATCGCTTATGTATGCATAGTGTTGTTTGTTTAATCCTCAGGTATTGGGGAGTATGTATGGGTTTTAAGCTCTCTTTTTATATTGAGAAGTTGTTAATGGGGTCAATGATCCTAATGTTGTTGCTTGCTTGGTACTGTATGATGAGTTAGTTATGTGACAGCCTGTGTGCCTTATTCACTTTAATGATTATTTGTTGAGAACGGGAATCTGTGGGTGAATGTGTTAGATGTGGTGGTTTTGAGAGTTGCATGGTGTTGGCAAGGTTATGTGAGAATGTTCGTAGGGATGTGAGATTTGCATCTCGAGTTAGCGGAAATGGTACCTGTTGTTGGTTCGTGTTTTGGGCTTTGCCAGTTAGCGAGTCCGTAGTGACCCCATCAGTTGTATAGGGGTAGTGTTCGTGTAGTGATTGGTTATCAATTGTTGGGTATGGTTTGTGAGTGGAGGCTGGCAGCATTCTTTGGAGGAAGAATAGTTGTGTTCTAGAGTAACGAGTATAGCGTTGGTGAAATTATCCTTTGTGATTGGGTAGTCGTAATTAAGGTTGACCATGTCGGTCTTCGGTTGAGGAGATGAGCAAGCTTGCTATCTAGCCATGGAGGGTGGTAATTCCCTTAGAAACAATGTTGGTGTGGTCTGGTTTTAGGAGATCCGGTGGGATTCCAAAATTTGGGGTTTGTGTAGGGAACTCCGTGTTTGGGGTTAGTGGTTTGAGTGGCACATCAGTGGGTGGATTACTGGGTGTCGAGTTTATTGAGTTGTTTAGTCAGCTTGTTGGTATCGGGTTTTGGGTCGACATCAGTCACCTTGAAGTTAGTCTCGTTTGTTGTAAACTTTGTATGTTGATTAAGGAAAGCTGAAACTAATCGAACATGTTATGCCATTAAATCTGACGGTTGATAGAATACATTAACTTTATGTATTGATTGATTGTGTATATGACCTATGTGTATATGCATTGCTTGTGTATGGGAGGAGATGGGGGATGCACTCCACGGTTTAGGGAAAGATGGGTGATGTACCTCTAAACCGGTTAATGGTTAAAGGAAGATGGGGGATGGACCCAGGGATGCAGCTCATATGCTCTCCCATTGTGGTGATGACACAGCTCTTATGCTTGTCTAAAGAAGTGTAGATAAAGCTCATATGCTTATCTTTGAAAGTGTGATATAGTTTTTATACTTATCTGTTGATGTGATGATATAGCTAGTATGCTTATCTATTGTGAAGTGAGAAATGTTTTATATGAGTTACTGTCTCATTTAATTGTTGGCCAGGTTCTGAACCATATTTATGATTTTAAATTGGTTAAGTAAAGGGAGGCAGAATGAAATTGTAAAACCATGAATTTCTTATGCCTTATGTGTTGATAATACTGTTGTTATTTCTATTAACTATCATTATAGAAATGTTATGTTCTGTGTTGGTTGTGGTATCACTATGTGTGTGATGGTTGTTGATAGTGTTATTTTGGAAAGAAATGGAAAACAAAACTTTTCCTAGTATTTGGGCCACCTAAGGGTGTTGTTGAGAAATTGATTTAATTCAAGGGTTTTGAGGAATTCAAATGAATGATTTTTGGCAAATAAACAGTGGATGATTGTGTTTTGGATAACACCGTGTTGGTGAAAAATGTATACAAAGTTTTTGAGTTTCGCATGGAAAATGCAAGATTTATTTCGAAATGTCAGCATTGAAAATTTGACTATCTTTGAGAAATGTCTCTTGAGCAAGAAAATGTTTTCTTATTATTTACTCAAAAGGTTTGCTTTGGTCGTGTTGTTGCGTAGTGACTTAGCTTGACGCGCTAGTCGATTTTTGACAAACTGTTTCGGGAAAGGTTTGATTTTATTGAGACGGTCACGTCTGGAATGTCGTCATTTGGAACGTGTTCCCTTGGTTAGTCTCTTCCTTGGTAAGAGTGGATTAAAGGTTTGTAGTGAGAGTAGCTTCTTTCCTAGTACTCGGGTGTTGGTGTTGTGTGATCAGTTGGCCTTGTGTTTTGACGTATCCTTAATTTCGGGGACAAAATTCTTTAAGGGGGGAGGTTATAGCAATCCCGGTATTCCCTGTTGTTATTGAACTGTAATCCGGACTCGGTTCCGTAGATTTGTTGTTGTCTTATCCTCTTTTCTATCCCTTACTCTTTATCTTAGAGTTTTGGGTTGTGTTGGGCTTTTTGGGAATAAGTTGGTTGTGTTTTAAAACTTAGAATATTTGCCCAGTTTATGGCGTCTCCGCTCGAGTGGCGCTTTTGACGCTCGAGCGGGCCTTTGTTGTTGCTTATCCGCTCAAGCGGGAAGTTTGATGCTCGAGCGGGGACCTGTTCTGCAAACTTCTGGATGGTTGTATCCGCCGCTCGAGCGGGGGTTTGAGCGCTCGAGCGGGAGTCTGTGAGTGACGCTCGAGCGGGGGTTTCCACGCTCGAGCGGGGCGACCTGTATAACACACCGAGATTCAGCTTTTTGAATCACTTTTTGATTTCCTTTCTTTCTCTTACTTTTCCAAAAAAGCCATTGGAGAGCACCTCACTCTAAAACCTAACTTCTCTCTTAGGATTGATCTAGCGAGAGTGTTTTCCTCACCTTGGGCCTTTGTAAGAAGTGTGTTGATCGTCGAGGGCTTCGTTTTGATCCAAGAAATTTGGGATTTGGAGCACTTTGATTTCGGGTCATCTTCTCTATTCGAGTTCTCCACTTGAGGTAGGGATTCTCCTTGTTCTTTTTTCAATACTCCATCTATAGATAGACATGTGGTAATTTTTGTATTGCATGAAAATTGTATCATGTTGGATTTGTTTGAAAATCATGAAATAAACCTAGGGTTGGTTGTGTTGAGAATGGATTTGGCTTCATTGATTGTTGTCGTGGCTAATTAGAATATAAATTAGCATGTTGTAGTTAAATGAAGAAAAGCCCTAAATTATATTTTGGTTGGGTAAATTAAAATGGGGGTTTGTTGACCATTGTGTGTAAATCTCTTTTGTCAAAATGAGTTTGGTAAGGGTGTTGATGCCTAAGGGATTAACCATGGCTTTGGAATTGGTTTTATGGAAACAAGGAATGTGGAGTTGGTTTTATGATAACAAAAAGGAAATGGAATTGTTTTTGAGAAAATGAAGAAAGTGTTTTCGAAATAAGTTTGAGAATTGGATTGTTGTATCTTGAGTGTTGAACACACATGTAGAAGTTGTACCTTTAACTACCAGGTTAATGTTGTTGTTGGGTTTGTGATTCATGATATTTGAGTCTTTTAATAGATGTACTAACTATATGCATCTAGAGGTTTTGTCCTTGGTCATCGGTGGAGGATGACACGGTTGTGTAGAATTGTCGGGTATGTATTTTACCATTTATTAATTGAACATCGTATGTGATGAAATGCTAGATACATTATATATATGTATATTTGCTCGGGAGGAGATAGCTATGTGTTCATCTACTTTAACACATTGCTGGTATCTTGATAGTTTATGTGTATGCATTATACATGTTGGTTATGCCCTGATGTGCTGTGATTATTGATGTTATACCCCGCGCTTAGAATCAAAGGTACCGTTACCTTCCAGCTAGCGCCTGGAGAACTGACCGCGCTAATAATCGGAGGCACCATACCCTTCCAGCTAGCGCCTGGTAAACTGGCTTGTTGTTAATGTTGTTGAGTGGGGTGTGTTGTTGGCTTACTACGCACATAGCTAGTAGAGCGAAGTTGGTTGTAGTTATTTCAGTATATCTTTGGCTTACTAAGCACATAGCTAGTAGAGCAAAGTGGGATTGTTGTTATTTCGTTGTAACTGAAAATATCATGGATTTGATTGGTTACGGTTCGGAGGACCGAGTTACTCCATTGGTTGATTGTATACATGTTGGTGGATTGTAAATTTATATTTTTTACAAAGATATGCATGTATAGTTATGATAGTAGTGGAAACAAACCAAAATGTCATTTTTGTCTTTTGGAAAGTGTGAAGGAGAACGAATGTTTTAAAGATAAACATGTTTTGAAAAGGTACATCTGTGTATGTATTGAAAATGGAAAAGAGTATCGGGCTTAGTGAGATTATTTCCTAAGTAATTGTTAATGTTATGAAAGATTGGGAACGGGGATTAATGAAAGGAAAAAGGAAAGACAAATCGCTTGTAGCGTTGAGTGAAACGGTTGTTTTCGAGAAAAGTCATACATATATATATTTTGTATAAACGGTCACATTACTATTCTAGTATGAGAATGAGTGTTCATGATCATAGCTATCTGTAAGTTGTTATTGTTGAGGATCATGTTGAGTTCCCTACTGGACTATATGTTCATCCCACGTTGTTGAATCTTTTTCAGGTGTTAAGCAGGTTGAACTGTAAGATTTGGATCTACTTATTTACTGGCCACGGGGCCTCTGTTATGTTGGTGAAATGCCATTGTTGTGAAAGGGTTACACCCTTCTTCTTGTACCTTAAGTGATGTAAGTCCAAGGGCAATTTATTAAGTATGTTCATGTAATATTCACTTTGCATACGAATGAGAGTATTGTTAATCACTTCCACGGATTGAATGTATGAGTTTATTTCCGCATATTATCTCTGAAATTGAATTAAGTTAATGAATTTGGTAATGACTTCGAGTAATAAAAAGTGGGGCGTGACAAAGCATCTCAAACGTCTTGGTCATCTGTTCGAGCCATTCGTCTGCCTTAAATGGCTCTTTCGGATCACCCACAAACTCATCCGGGTTAGACCGGAAGAACTCCCTCTTCAGAAAGGAAGGCCCTGCCTCAGCAACATGGGCCTGGACCTGATTCTCAGCTCTGAGAATGTGCAAGGATTCCCTCAAAGCTCCTGTCATCTCGCGGGCTAAGGCGCCCATGGCCTGCTGACCTACTGGCTCAGCCATATTGGCCTGACCAACACCCTCCTGTTGCGCCGGAACCTCATCCAGTATAGGCATCTCCTGCCTCCTAGGCCTATCTCGCCTACCACCACGTCCTCGTCCTGACATCCTAATAAAGGTAACGAAGAACATTATCACATTCACAAATGTGCCGAAACTATAACACTCGCGTCCTAATGCATGGACAACAGTAATTCACTCCACATAAGCACATAATCACATAAGCACTTACGAATTTCATTTCCGGATAATGATAGTCCCATGGCGTTACTAGAGTTCCAATTAGAAACAGCATTGATCAAGTGCTTTTCCAACAAGACTCACAGAAACCTAAGGATCCAATCAACATCCTAGAAACTAAATCCCATACCCAAGTAGTCACGTAAACATGTTATCACATAAGCATGTAACACCACATCTAAGTTTCTAACAAGCGAGACAAACCTATTGTGATACTAATCACTTCCCGTGTACCCAAAGTATTCGAACCCGGTACGCTCTGATACCAAGTTGTAACGCTCTCAAAATAAACCCATAAAACATACAATATTGACATGCTTAGACATAACAGAATAAAGCATAATTACATTTCATCAGAGTATTTCTTACAAATGTCTTACATGTTGACAACAAAAGTAAATGCCCTACGGGCTTACAACTTTCCAAGTCAACACTTGGTTGCAAAAGGAGAGTACTAACTCTACAAAAATAAGCCCTTGGCTTGATGTACATGTAATACAACAAAAATAAACAAAAGAGTCTTCAACTCCCACAACCATCCAAGCTAAGATCTCGGAGGCGGCATAATACCTGAACCTAAAAATGATGTCCCATATAGGGTGAGCCAATGCCTAGTAGAGATATTACTAAACATAATATGAGCAATAACTAAAACATTGGCATTTGATAAATGTTTAACTCACATAAATCAATTCATAACCCATTTTAATTACATGACAAATGTGTCCATGTTTCATTTCATTTTCATTTCTTATCCAATTCTCAATTCATAACTGTGGCTCAGAACCTGGCCAAACAATTTAAATGAGATTACATCTCATATCAACCGTACTTCCATTTTAATTGAGATAACAACTCATATTAGACACTTCATACGTCACAATGGATACACATAATTGCTGTATCAATCTCAAATAAAACACTTCCATACTTCATAGATGATAGACAGATTTGCTGTATCAATACTTCAATAGATACACATAATTGCTGTATCAATGAAGTTCATCCCCTATCTCCTCCCAAATAAAATCCGGTTTAGGAGTCCATCCCCTATCTTCTCCTAAACCGTGGAGTACATCCCCTATCTCCTCCCACACAACACAATGTATATAAACACATGTCATATACATAATCCATCAATACATAAATTCGATGTATTGTTCCAATTGTCATATTCGATGACATATTCAATTGATTAGTTTTAGTTCACCTAATCATCATGCATTATCTACAACAATCAAGACTATCCTCCACCGATAGCCCAAAGCAATTATTTCTAAACAAATATTAATTACGTCCAACAGATAAATTATCAACAATTTCCAAGGTGAGTGATTAATAATTCCAACTCCACCATTCTATCTCATAATGAGCCAATTATATTATTTCCAACTCGATTTCATATTTTCCTAAAAAATGTCATTAATTACTCTAATGACCCAAATACACTCAAACATGGCATTTTTCCCTTTTTCTCAATATTGACCCAAAGGTCCAAATATTATCATCAACAATCAATAACCCTCTTTTAGACCCAAAACACATATGTTTGAATCAAAAGAACAAAACCCCCCATTTCAATATAACACATCTTAAACCCTAACTTTCCAAATCAAACCATTTATACAAAAAGCTCAACATCTAGGTTAAAGCCCATAAACATGAGTAGGAATCCCTACCTCAAGAGATGAAACTCAAAGGAGATGATGAAGAAATCTTGAAATACCCCAAAACACAAGATTTTTGGATTGATAGGAAGCCCAAGCCAAGCTCTACTTTGCAAAGACACTAAGGGAGTAGATTACTCAAGCTAGATCAATCCCTAGAGAGAAGGTATATTCTAGAGAGAGGAGCTCTCAAAAGAGGGTTTAGAAAAGTAAGAGAGAGAAAGGAAATGTGAAAAGTGATTCAAAATCACCTAGCTGCCATTTGATATACGACTAGTCCGCTCGAGCGCCAAGCACAAAAACTGGACCCGCTCGAGCGCCAAGACACAAAAACAAAATACACCCGCTCGAGCGCGAAAGAAAGCCCGCTCGAGCGTAGATTACCACCTTCCAGTACTTTTACAGACAATGAACACCCGCTCGAGCGCCAAGAGCCCGCTCGAGTGCGACCCGCTCGAGCGTGAAAAACAACCCTGCAGTACTTTTGAAGAGGCACAAAATGCTGGGAGTGTGAAAACTCCGCTCGAGCGCAAAGGGACCCACTCGAGCGGACCACCAAAAATCTGGGCAACAAGGAATGGGACTAAAGCTCAAACAACCTGTTCGAAACACGCCCAATACATCCTAAAACTCAAAATATATGGAATTAGAGGATGACAACAAGACATATACAACAACCAACTCCACGAAACCTAAGTCCAGATACAACAATCAAAGAAGGAAGAACCAGGATCGCTATAAATATCCAATTTATTACACAGACTAAATCGAGAAACCATTGAATGCATTTGGTTTCACAAATAAAATAAAAATTTTGGTTTGTATATTACTAGCATATCACCCGTGCTATGCACGGATTGTGTTTACAATTATCTATATATGTGAATTGTGATTTTTAAATGCCTTTTTTTTTAAATGTCTTCTTTTTTTCCTTTTTTATATAATATTAAAGTTTAATATTTTGATAATAATCATATGTGTTGGCCTTTCCAAGAAATTTTTTTTATGCTTGTTTTTAATGCATTAAAGTGTTATTATGAGGGATAATAATCATATGTGTTGGGACTTTTCAAGAAATTCATATGTGTTGGATCTCAAAGAATTTTTTTTTATGCTTGTTCTTAATGCATTAAAGTGTAATTATGAGGGTAAGCCTTGGTGGCTGGGAAAAGTTAATAAATGCTAAGTTTTTTTATTTTTTGTTTTTTGTTTTTTTTTTAAATCAAAAAATCAGGAAATTTAGATTAGGAGATTGGAACTCCCACAAGGCTTGGGGTTAAAAATCTCCTTTTGCTTAATATATAGTATAGATATCATTTTTTAATTAAAATTTTTGGTAAATCTTTGAGTTCTTAGACTTTTGCATAATAGAAACAAGTCATGGTGGCAGTTTTGTTCGTCACAGGAGCCAATGGGCAAAGGCTAAAGCTGGCACGTTGCATAACCAAAAGGGATTGTGCCCCTGTTTGTGTTGGCTGTCTGTGTCCGAGGGTGTCCAGGTCCTCCGAGTCCGAAACAGCTTACAGCAACTCACTCGTCAATTAATGGATAACCAATGGAACTGCCATTGCATTGATATTATAAGTCAATATCCAATTTATTACACAGACTAATTCGAGAAACCGTTGAATGCATTTGGTTTCACAAATAAAATAAAAATTTTGGTTTATATATTACTAGCATATCACCGGTGCTATGCACGGATTGTGTTTACAATTATCTATATATGTGAATTGTGATTTTTAAATGTGTTTTTTTTTTAAATGTCTTCTTTTTTTTCTTTTTTTTTAAAATATTATATTAAAGTTTAATATTTTGATAATAATGATATGTGTTAGGCTTTTCAATGAATTAAATGTCTTTTTTTTATTATTATATTATATTAAAGTTTAATATTTTGATAATAATCATATGTGTTGGCTTTTCCAAGAAATTTTTTTTTTATGCTTGTTTTTAATACATTAAAGTATTATTATGAGGGATAATAATTGTATGTGTTGGGACTTTTCAAGAAATTCATATGTGTTAGATTTCAAAGAATTTTTTTTATGCTTGTTTTTAATGCATTAAAGTGTTATTATGAGGGTAAGGCTTGGGGGTTGGGAAAAGTTAATAAATGCTAAGGGTTTTTTTTTTTTTTTTAAATCAAAAAATCAAGAAATTTAGATTGGGAGATTGAAACTCCCACAAAACTTGGGGTTAAAAATCCCCTTTTACTTAATATATAGTATAGATATCATTTTTTTAATTAAAATTTTTCATAAATCTTTGAGTTCTTAGACTTTTGCATAATAGAAACAAGTCAGGGTGGCTGTTTCGTTCGTCACAGGAGCCAATGGGCAAAGGCCAAAGCTGCCACGTTGCGTAACCAAAAGGGACTGTGCCCCTATTTGTGTTGGTTGTCTGTGTCCGAGGGTGTCCAGGTCCTCCGAATCCGAAATAGCTTACAACAACTTACTCGTGAATTAATGGATAACCAATGGGACTGCCATTGCATTGATATTATAAGTCAATATCCAATTTATTACATAGACTAATTCGAGAAACCGTTGAATGCATTTGGTTCGCAAATAAAATAAAATTTTGGTTTATATATTACTAGCATATCACCCGTGCTATGCACGGATTGTGTTTACAATTATCTATATATGTAAATTGTGATTTTTAAATGTCATTTTTTTTAAATGTCTTCTTTTTTTCCTTTTTTATATTATATTAAAGTTTAATATTTTGATAATAATCATATGTGTTAGACTTTTCAATGAATTAAATGTCTTTTTTTTTATTATTATATTATATTAAAGTTTAATATTTTGATAATAATCATATGTGTTGGCCTTTTCAAGAAATTGTTTTTTATGCTTATTTTTAATGCATTAAAGTGTTATTATGAGAGATAATAATCATATGTGTTGGGATTTTTCGAAAAATTCATATGTGTTGGATTTCAAAGAATTTTTTTTATGCTTGTTCTTAATTCATTAAAGTGTTATTATGAGGGTAGGACTTGGGAGTTTGGAAAAGCTAATAAATGCTAAGATTTTTTTTTAAATAAAAAAATCAAGAAATTTTGATTGGGAGATTGGAACTCCCACAAGGCTTGGGGTTAAAAACCCATTTTTGCTTAATATATAACTAGCATATCACCCGTGCTATGCACGGATTGTGTTTACAATTATCTATATATGTGAATTGTGATTTTTAAATATCCTTTTTTTTAACTGTCTTTTTTTTTTCCTTTTTTATATTATGTTAAAATTTAATATTTTGATAATAATCATATGTGTTAGACTTTTCAAGGAATTAAATGTTTTTTTATTATATTATATTAAAGTTTAATATTTTGATAATAACCATATGTGTTGGCCTTTCCAAGAAATTTTTTTTATGCTTGTTTTTAATGTATTAAAGTGTTATTATGAGGGATAATAATCATATGTGTTGGGACTTTTCAAGAAATTCATATGTGTTGGATTTCAAAGAATTTTTTTTATGCTTATTCTTAATGCATTAAAGTCTTATTATGAGGGTAAGGCTTGGGGGTTGGGAAAAGTTAATAAATGCTAAGGTTTTTTTTTTTAAATCAAAAAATCAGGAAATTTAGATTGGAAGATTGGAACTCAGACAAGGCTTGTGGTTAAAAATCTCATTTTGCTTAATACATAGTATAGATATGTCTTAAAGAAAGTTTTTTTTTTTTTTTGAAAATGATTGTCTTGGGGGTTTAAATGCTCTGATTCTTGTGGAAATATTTTTTTTTCTACATTATTTGGCATTGGATATAATGAAAAATAAAAATTAATAAAATATTTTTTATGTGGTTAATAAAAACTGAGTTAATTTTGGTGGAAAGCATATTCTATTATTAATAAGAAGAAAACATCACAATTAAATACAGAAAAAAATAGTTTTTGTCAAAAACAAATAAAATATAATTTTTTTTAGCAAGAATTGAAATGATTAAAAAGAATAGAGCTCCTGAAATTCCTAATCCATAGGATAGATGCAAGCACAATTGCAATGAAGAGACTTTGACAATAGATATTTCAATCCAATAAAATCTTTAAAGATTCTGCTTATTAAAATGATGTCAAATGTAGAGAAGTTGCTGTTTCTTTGTCAAAAGTAGTTGCTGAGGAAGCCCTCAATTCTGTGTAGTCTCTGGGATTCATGCCCACCATCACACAAAAAAAATAAAATAAATTATATTGACTATATATATATATTATAGAAATATCCAAAAAGATATAAATAAATTTTAAAAAATGGACCAAAAAAGCACTTTCCACCAGCCTACCAACTGGATGGAGTCAAATTACAATGTAATCCGAAAATGACAAATAATTTCTCTAGTTGGCCTCATTTTCCATTCTTCAATTTAGCTATAAATATTAAATACAGCTATTTCCCATACACACACACTCAAGCAGTCGTGCGATTCGTATATTCTATTATATAAATTATAAAACAAATTCATCTAAAAAAATTATGACACATTTTTTCATACTCAAATTACTCTGATATAGCAGTCCAAATTTTTTATTACAATTTTTGATTTTTTTTTTTTTTTTTTATAAAAAATTCCTTTTATCTTCATGGGTTTTTTTTTTTCTTTTTTTTTTCGTAACTTTATAAATATTATATAAAGCATACAATTCAAAACAACTTTTTAAAACTTTGTCATATAATCTTATTTTATACATTTTTTTATATAAAAAAAAGTAAAAAAGTTAACTAAAATAGTCAATTCCGAAATGAGGCCTAATGGTAGGTGGATATGCTTTTTTTTCGCTAAAAACCTATCATCCCAAACATGGCCTTAGTATATATATATAAAGCATCAATAGAGATCCCAATAATCAAACATTGAAGAAGATACGGGGAAGATTTCAATCAACTATGCTCTCTCAGTAGTTGTGTTCTTCTTCTTCTTACTCGTTGCAACAACTACTTACTCTCTATCTCCCTCTTCCTCTCACTATAGGACTGATCCTCCACCACTACTGGTATTGAATGTTGTATATCCAACGATATGCCGAAATGATGATGATTGCATTGCCCTTTGTTCTCAAAGACCCAATCCCATATACCGTAAATGTTTGGACCATCTGTTCTGCCATTGCATATACGTTCAACATCCATTGTCCAGTCATGTTGAACCAATTGATCCATGACGACGATGATGATGGAGTTGAATGTAGTATTGCAACTGAATGTGGTTGTTAGAATTTGTATGATAGGGTTCAAGAACGTCGTTGGAAAATTCGAAGATCTTCGAAGATCCTTGAAGATCCTTGAAGAACAACTTCGAATTTTATAGAAGATGATGAGAGGCTTAGATTCTTCAATAGTCTCAACTTAAGAACACAAGAGTAAGGGAGATGATGGAGATAAGAGATTGGGTAAAGGAGAAAGCAAAGTGGCTAGAGAGAGAATAATGGCAAGGCTCTCCCATGGATCTCCCACTTTCACTCTCAAGATTGATAATGGAGAAGGGAAATTAGTTCTTTCCTAAGAGTTAAATCTCCAAAATCCATCCCTTGTAAAGCTATGGGTAGGTGCTATTTATAGGGACCTCATGATGTAGGATGGAGCCCATGTGCAAGGCACATGAGGAATATTCTCTCTAACCACCTTGTCTGAGGAGGTGACCTCTCCGAGGATGAGAAAAACCCTGAAGAGGAGATCAACCCCTCGGCGAACCCTTCTTCTTGGCCACACCTAACCAATGATCCCTAATCATCCCAAAGGGTCAGGGGTAGTCCCAGAGGACGTCCTGCCGCAAAATATTACCGAGTCTCATGGACCCCCCGGAGTCGTGCCACCTCGACTCGGGTATAGGCTAGTTTAACCGAACAGTGAATTTATCTCCACTCACCGTCCTCGGGATCGGGTCCTTTGTTCGGACTCCATTACGCCCATGGTTTTGGTACGTAGATCCTGGAAAGCTCCAAGTCCACAAGTGTTCTGGGATTCATTAACGGAGCGACTTCAAGATTGTGTCTGAATCCGTTCGAAGCCAAGTGCTTCGGGTCTCTAGGTTCGTGGATCCGAACCTTTTCGAGTCCGAGTGCCTCGGATCTCTAGGCTTGCTCAATCCCCTTTCGAGTTCGGGCCCAAGTAAGTCTCTAAGTTCGTGGATCCGAACCCTTTCGAGGCTTAGAGCGATTCAGCCCGTTTGATGGCGATAAATCCGGGCCCACCAATCTTGGACTTGCGATAAATTCGGGCCCACCAACCTTGGACTATTAGGCCTAATTAATTTAGTGGGCTCAAATTAGTTCCTCTTACATTTGTCCCTTACGTGTATGAGAAATTTTAAATTTCTCGAACATGCATACTGTCATTTCTTCGGCCCTACTTCACATCACGTCCCCAAAAAAAAAAAAAAATGTTGTCTCGACAGGGTCTACGGACAAAGTTGATGATGCACTGTAATTTACAGATAAAATTGACAAGCATAAAAAAAAAAAAAATTTTTTACTCTTTTTTTTTTTCACTTAAATATATTTTTATAACATCTGAGAAAAATACACATATTCATATATATATATATATATTTTTAATCCAAGCAAATAATAACAAAGCACCCACTTTCTTTACATTCTTAACAAATAGCACACAAGGCTCACGTTTTTGTTATTTGGCACACACAGCAGACTAATTACATATACATAAATGTTTAGAATATCCTGAGGGAATATTCAAAGGATAATGCTCCCTTTTTTCTATTTAAAGAAAAGGGCCAAAACCCTATTTAGCTCACCATTCTTTTTGTTGCATAGCCGCCAAACCCATTTCTCAGCCTATTCTCTCTCTAGATCGAGAGGCCAGCCTTCTTCTTTAACAAACCAGCGCTGCTTCTTGCTTTGAAGACTATTGTTGTTTGCATACCGACTGCTATCACAGCGCCGAGCAACACCATCGACTTGTCCCAACATCGCGACTGCTGCAGGTGTGCGATCCAAGCTGCTTCTCACTACTGGTGTTTCACTTCAGTCTACCGATGCAACTGCCAGAGCCCAGTTCTGCTAACCATTGCCGACGTCAACTCCTCGGCGATGCCATTGCTACTATAGGTCACGACTGTCTAGCACCAATCACTATTGTCCTCTTCCTGCTGCAATTTTGCCGCCGGCCTCGGCTGTCTAGCTACACCCACTTACGTCGCTGCTGGTAGCCTTGACTGCCAAGCATCGACCGCACACGCCGGCCTCTCAACGCGGCATGCATGGTGTCGCCAAACACCATTCAAGTCGACGTCTTCTCGGTCCGGTAATATCTTTCAGAGCTCGGACCTCATAGCTCTCGGTTTTGTGCTATACCTGCTGGTTCCATCCGTAATTAATCAATGCGAAACGCATCACCGATTCAACGCGACGTCGGTTTGCCTACTTTTTGTCTCAGCTATTGCTTGTGCCACCATTCTTATTGACCACAGTCTGTAAAACCTCTCTGATTTCAGCTTATATTTCCACCATTCTTGAACCTCTTCCTCTTGTATATATATATATTTATTTATTTTGTGGCAGCTTTTGTGAAAAGTCTTATTTCAACATCTATGATTCTAATGACACATTTTTTTTTAAAACAGATCAGAGGCTAAAGCCGTGTGTACATTGATTGCTATTGCAGAGCCAAACAACATAACTTCCTCAGAGACCCAGACTTTCCGGAGCTCGGTTTTGCCGAATAGCACCAACGTCGGCGTCTCCGTAACACCACTGCTGCTTCTGGCTTTCGAGAGCCACTGACGGTGTCATCTCCGTGACATCACCCGCGACGCCTACCTCGACTGCCCAACACCGCTCATTGTTGGCTTCACTCTGCTGCTACTCCACCGCCAATCACTGTTGGCTTCTCTCTGCTAGAACTTCGCCATTGGCTCCAACTGTTCCAACGCAGACCACACACGTTGCCCACTCAACGTGACGTGTGTGGTTGTCGACTCCTCTGTGGCACCACTCTTACTTCCGGCTTTGACTATCCAGCGCCAACCACACACGTTTGCCCTTTCAACGCGACGTGTGCGTGGGCCTGCCTAGCACTGCTCAGCTCGGCGTCGGCCTTGGGTGTATGTGTCTTACGTTTGTGGTCTTGCCACTGCTTCCAGCCGCGGTTCTCCATCTCAGTTGGCACTATTTCTCGGCTTCTTTTTTGTCATTGCTGCCTTAAATCTACTCCGTCAAATCTGTGGGTAAGTATATATATAAATATATATTTTAATCTTGGTGTAAGCTTTTTGTAGAATAAGCTTTTCAGAATTTATAATTCCCATTTTTTTTAGCTCAAAGACTCTGATATACTAAGCCTTAATATTGGTGATTTGAAATTCTAATGTGAAGCCTGAATTTGTTTGGGCTTTGCAATTTTTGAAATAGGCTGTGGGATTTATTTAAATGGTTTTTTTGACTTGAAATTTGCCAAAGAAATTCTAGGCTATTGCATATATAAATTGAACCATTGCTGCTGAATTGTGCACTTGTAATAGAATACTTGCCACTTGAATTGAGCAATTAACATTGACTTGAGAGGAATATTCTTGTAATTCGCATGACAATCCATTGAATCTTGCTACTGATGAGAAATGTAAAATACTTCGGATCTTGGGCCTGAAATTTGCTATTGAACTTCACTCTATCCAAATTTTGAGCCCCGTATAAATTGGATCTTTAATATGGAACGTAGTGATATTGAGAAAATGACCCACTTGAACTTCATCACAAAACGGCCTATGACATTGCACCTCTTATTGATGATAGAAACTTGAAATCTGTATGTTGATGATACACCCATTGGTATTACAATTTGTTGAGCTTGAAGAATACCCGAGAAAATGAATTGTTGATGACGTTCGAGGTTGAATTTGTTGATAAACCCATCATGTTGCATGTAAATCTTATTATAAAAATGACTGATTGTTGCAACCCTTAGCATAGTAGACATCGTGCCTGAATTCGTGGTGTAAAAATTCCTCGTAGAATTTGTTGAATTCATGGATTCTCTAAGAAACGAATAGTTGATGCCGAAATTTCATTCGAATGTGTTGCTTCAATTCCAATATTCTGAATTTTAATACGGTCAACTCCTTACTATTTATACCTGTTATTTCAGCCATATGTCTTCTCGAAAGAAACCCGTTGTCCCGGGGTCATCAGAACCGGCTCTCATGAAAGAGAGGGATGTACCTCCGGCATCTGAGTGGAGGAAATCTCCTTATTTTGGTCAGAAAGACCCGTTCTGGCGAGCGGCTACCTCCACCACTTCTCTTCTATCTCCGAAGGGGGCTCCATTATGTCTCACTAAGGACATTGACTCTGGACATGAGGCCCTCATTTCTCCTTCTTCGGTACTACGCTTTAGGATTGAGCGAGGGGACTTTCCGCACTGCTATCCTCTGTTTAAGGCCTTCTCAAACCCTCCTTTTGGTTGGCAGGAGTGGGTCGATGATGTCCTCTCAGACAGGGGCCTCTGTCAGCGGCTTCAGGAGGCCCGGCTATTAATCCCAGTGAAAATATCTCGATCCTTATCTATCCGCCGCAACAATGCTAGCCTTGAAGCCATGGCTCTTCGGTGGAGCACCGAGACACATACTTTCATACTTGGCCAGCATGAGATGGGGCCCACTCTCGAGGATGTGTTCATGCTGCTGCGTTTAGAAGTGCCCGACCCTGATGCCTTCTACCTTGAGCGGACACCCCCCGAGGATGATTCTTTGATCTAATCTCTAAAGTTGAATCTTCAAGCTTGTGGCCGATGGAGTTCTGTATTTGATGGTTCAGTAAGGAGAACCAAACGAGTGAGGATGGACCGCGCCTCCTACACCGCATGGATCCTCCATTTTTTTAGAGATCTTTAGCCTTTGGCTAGAGATGCTGACCCTGATTCTCGGGAGTATGAGGACGGCCCGATGTATGGCTCTAGGCCTATTTTTTGGGATTTCTGGCTTGCTTCCTTTTATTCTTCATTCTTCCAAGCACACCTCCGGATTCTCTCAATCCTTTTGTCTTCCCCTTGGCAGTTAGGCTTTTCATAGGGGATCGGATTCCTTTGGCTCCGCTATTTCTTGGGAATCTTTATTACTGGCTGGATCTACTACATCGAGATATGGTTCGTTCCCTGGGTCGATATGAGCCTGTCTCCTTCATTCACAGCTAGTTCCTGTTTTGTTTCTTCTTCGAGAGGTTCCTAGAGTTTGACCTTACTCTGACTGTATTCGAGGTAGAGGTTCTTCGGGAGATAGTGGATAAAGATGGTATCTCCATGCTCAGTACTGACGGGTCTCGTACATTTGAGAATGCGAAGTCTTGCCAGCTGTTAATCACACATTGGTCACGTGCCATTTCCACCTTATCCTTGAATACCTTGGTGGACGATCCCCGGCGCTTTGTAGCATGCCCTTATGTATGCCCACCGGTGGGTGTGGCAACACCGCTTATCTATCATGGTTCCTCCCGCCTGGTGTCCTTTCCTTTGCCGAATGGTATCTCTACATGCCTTGTTGATATGCTGATAATGATTCGTCTGAGTTCATTACCGGTATGGCATGAGGATGGCGTTGATAGCGCTGTCTACAGACCTGACAAGGTGGCATGCCAATTCGGGTTTGACCAGTGTGCCTCGGGGCCAGCACCTCCTTCATTATCTTTCTCGGAGAGCTACGGGCACTTTATTCGCGGACTCGTACACACCATGCTTCCTATATCCAGCTCTTTGACGATGCTAGGCTTGAGCTGAGTAGGGGGTTTCAACCCTTCTTTCAGGCGGTATTGGAGGAAGAATATCGATGCATTTATTGCATTTGTCCAGAGTAGACCGACCATATGTTTGCCTCCGCCGATCTATAAGAAGGACTCTTCTCTTCGGCTGCCTGAGAGCCGGAAATCTGATCGCATGTATGAGAGTTTCTTTACTTCATCTGCTCCAACTGACCCTTCGGCTCGGGCGTCAACTTCTAGCTTGGCAATTGCTTCTCCAGAGCCAGTCTCTTTGAATAAGGCCTCTGGTCCTCGGACGACCCGCCTTAAGAAGATAGCTCATAAGAGGGCTTCTGATGCCAGTCCTTCCACTCCTCACCTTTCCAAAAGCCTCCATCAGGTACCCGGAATTTTTTTTTGATTTGAAGTTACTTTCCTTCTTGGGACTATACCTTCTTAAATGAACACTTTTTACTTGCCCCCGTTGTGTAGGACCCTGCGGTTACTGACGTTCTCAGTACCATGGCTACTGGCCATGCTGCCTCCCCCAGGCCAGACTCAGACTTGGACGACACCCTCCCTTTGTCTGCGAGACTTGTGAAGATGCACACCCCTCATATAGCAGTTATAGATGACGATGATGATGAGGCTGAGTCCTCCGATCATTTTTGTGACCTTATCCCATGCATGCGTCGTCACCGCCCTACCGTAACTGAGGATGAGTGCTATCTTGGTGACGAGGTTATCGGGGTTCACCATTCTGATATTGAGATTGCTGAAGGGACTGATGCCATAGAAATTGATGCCGCAGGCCATGCTTCTAGAAGCAATGTAGAGATGAGGTGCGCCTCTGGGAATGGTGTGGAAGTGGATGTGCTAGAAATCTCTGAGACACGCTCTGGCACTTATGGTGATTCTCATCCTCCGGCCTTCCTTCCTTGTTCAGGGATGAATGTTACTGTTCAGGCTTCATCAGACATTGAGATCGATCAGGTGCTCCCTGTACGGCCAAGTGACTTTGTTGATGCTAGGAGTCCTTCAGTTGCTCCGGCTTTGCATAATGATTCTCCCTCTGGTAATCTTTCTTTCTGAAGTTTGTCATGTACTTCTATCTGTGAGAAATCTTTACTCAAATGGTTTTATTGTTCCCTACCCCTAATAAGACTTCCTTATCTTTTCTTCAGTGTTAGCTGCTACCGGGATCCTGCCTTCACCTACCTCGGACTCTGCTCCAGTGTTAGTTGCTACCAGGGTCCTGCCTTCACCTGCCTTGGACTCTGCTCTGACTCTCTTTGTGACTCCTCATGGCTCTCCTTCTCAAGGAGGGACACTTGCCTTTGAGACGACTGCTAGAGGTTCTTCATCACAAGTGCCTTCGAATATTTTGGATTTGAATCTTAGTGATTTCCAGATAGTGATGCATTTGGTCTTTCCCCTTATCACTCCACATTCTCAGGCTCGGGACCTCTACCGGAAGTTACCCCTCCGGGTGGTTCATCTAACCCGATAGACATTGGGGAGATTCTTGAGACTAGCAGCTTTCCGGCCCTAATTCCTCCTTCGGCTTCTGACAAAGTATCATTTCTCCATTATTGGGTAGCTCCTGAGTTTGCTTCAGTTCTACAGTTTGTGCATTCGGGTTACCCAGAGACCTTTGCTTCATTTGCTTGCCAATGTCCACTCATTCAGACTGCTCTCCTCGAGTCTTTTGCCACTATTTTATATAGCTTGGACAGGCAACGGCTGTGTGACCTTAATGGGAAAGTAGTCGAGACAGCGTATCAGGGGATCTCTGACATGGAGCGTCACCAAGTGGATTTATCATGGCTTTGGAAACGCCTAGATATAGCTTCGAACGCCAGTCATCGGATGGAAATTTTGTCTATGCTTGCCTCTTATCGGACCTCTATAAATGAGACAAAGGCAACTTTTCGTGAACTTGAGTCGGGCTATGCTGGGGCCTTAGAGACTTTGGAGGCACACTCTGCTGTTTGTCCTCCGGATGTAGATGTGACGGGTAGCTTCTTCGAGGGTGTTTTTAGGAGAGATTGAGTTTTTTTTTTGTATTACTTTCTTGCCCCTTTCGATAAAAATGTTTTATCTAGGACAATGCAATGAAATGACAAAATCTTTGCTGTTTGGATATTTTCACATTGTTTTCTCATTCTACTTGATAAAATATTTATTTCGAATGATACAATGGAAAGAACAATCATATGCACATGTTTATAAAAGCTGAAATATTCTCATTAATTTTTCAACTTTCTTGACAAAAGTATAATATATTCATTGCAAGTGATGGGATAAACATACTCCATAAAGAAAAACAGCTTCTTCATAACGTAAGGGAAATACAACTTTTAGACAAAGTAAGAAAATGAAAAAGAATTTTAACATAGATGAGTCTAACTACGGGTAGTAACGCTTGATAAACTTCGCATTAAGCGGGCCAGTTCGAAAGCCATCTTCAACTCTTACAAGCTTGTAGTACCCGCTTGAGCTCGCCTGAACCACCCTGTAGGGCCCTTCCCATTTTGGAGAAAACTTGGGCAAAGGTTGTCCTCGCATGATTGGGTCTACAATCTTCGATACTAGATCACCTTCTTCAAACTTTCTTGGTACCACAGTCTGGTTATAGGCTCGGGCGATGGACTCATTATACCTTTCCATGACTTTTGCAACTCTGTCATGCTTTTCCTCTAATGCTTCCAATCTGGTGGTTCGAGGCTCCAGCACCATCCCCGAGGCAAGAGCCATTCAAGCAGATGGTGTTTCCAACTCTATAGGTAACACTGCCTTGGACCCATACACAAGGAAATAAGGAGTTCCTTGAGTTGCCTTTCTTTTTAAAGTGCGATACGCCCATAGGGCTACTATCAACTGTTCGGACCAAGTCCCTCCAAACTCATCCATCATCTTGCTCAGAATCCTTATCAGTTTCTTGTTTGTGGCCTCTGCTTGCCCGTTCCCTTTTGGATAGTAGGGTGTGGATTTGTGATGCTTCACTTGGTAAGTCTCTAGAAGGCTCTTCACATATTTGTTTATGAAGGGAGTGCCATTGTCCGAGAGGATGGTGTTTGGTACTCCAAACCGGCAAATGATATTTTCCTTGATGAAGTTCGCGACCGCGGGACCCGTAGCTTTCTTTAGAGGGATTGCTTCAACCCACTTTGTGCTTAATTTTGTAGCTACGAGAATCCACTTGTACCCCTTAGAAGGTGTGGAAATGGGCCCTATCAGATCAAAAGCCGAGGTATGGAATGGCCATGGCGTTCGGATGCTATGCAGGTCTACGACTGGAGCATGAATCAAATTTCTGTGTTTTTGACAAGTTTGGCACCTCTTCACGTGATGGGATGCGTCTGACTCCATGGTCGGCCAGTAATACCCAAGGTGTATAAGTTGCTCGAACAGCCGAGCCCCTCCTTGATGTTCAATCTCGTGGGCTCTTCTGAGGACTAGATCCGACTCCTCTTTGGAGAGACACCTCAGGGGAGTGCCCTCAATACTTCTTCTGTATAGCTTGTCCTGATCAAGAAAGTACTGCCTCGCTCTCCTCTTGAGGTGTGCAATGTCTCTCGGGCTCTCAGGTAGTGTTCCCTCTTCGAGATAGTCACTGTAGACTTGTCTCCAGTCAGGGGTATCAATTTCAAAGCAACTCTCATCCTCCCAGATGTATGACTGACACTTGGGGCATTCTTTCTGTAGTTGATTCGAGGCCTTCTCCATCTCGGGCCAATAATAGCCTTGTCTTTGGATCCTTCTGTACAGACTGATATCCCCATCCCCGCAGGACTTTTCATGGATCTGTTGTAGTCGGAAGCTTGCTTCTTGTTGGCCAACACACCGGGCTAGGAATTCGGTAGCTCCTCGGAAGTAAAGTTCACCTTGAATAATTATGAATTGGGCAAGCTTGGCCATAGTCAATTTTCCAACTTTGCTTCTGAGTTGTTCGAGGACTTCTCCTCTCCAGTCCTCCGGAAGGTCTTTGTTTTCGGGTATTATTGAAGGCTCTATTCTCTTCTTGATAATAATTGTCGCCTCCTCCTCTGGAATATCAACTCTTGCCCTTAATGTTGCGAGGGCATCTGAAAACTTGTTGTCAGAGCGAGGCACGTGCTCTATTTCGACATTTTGAAATTTGTCAAGAAGCCTTTGGACTGTTGTTCGATATGTGACCAAGGCAGGCTCCTTTAAGACGAACTGTCCAGAAACTTGCTTCACTATCAGCTTTGAGTCCCCCCGAATCCAAATCTTCTTGATACCGTGCTTCTCAGCTGCTATCAAGCCTAAAATAAGAGCCTCATTCGAACAATGGAAATCCAGTTTATAAGACAAATATAACTTTTCCCCACTTTTGCTTGTAAGGACTATCCCGGTTCCTCCTTTCCCTCCGGCTGTTGCTTCGTCAAAGCTCAATGTCCAAAAACTTTCCTCGGAAGCCATAGCTGCATGCACCTCTCCTCTTAATTCTTCATTTACTGGTTCATAGTCACCACTTGGAAATTGGGCAAGGAGATCAGCCAAGGCTTGGCTTTTGATTGCCTTGGGAGCTACACATGTGATCTCGAATTCACCCAGTGCTAACAACCATCTTGCCACCTTCCCGGTTAGAGCAGGCTTGCTGAGGAGGTATCGGATTGGATCACTTCTAGTAACAATCTGAATTTGATGTGCTAAGAAGTAATGTCTGAGCTTTTGGGCAGTGAATGCCAAAGCTAAGCAATGTCTCTCTATCGGAGTATATCGGACTTCTGCTCCTCGGATCTTCCGGCTGATGTAATACACCAGGCGTTTTGCTCCGTCTACATCTTGGACCAATAATGCGCCTATGGACTTGGGGGTTGAGGTTAGGTACAACATTAGAGACCCTGGGCTGCGGGGCTATCATGGTCTGAAGCGAGGTTAAGGCCGCCTTGATTCTCTCGAAGGCTTTTTGGTGCTCTTGGTTCCACTCGAACTTGGCATCTCCTTTTAACAACGAGCCGAAAGGGGCAAAGATCTCTGCAAGTGCTGGGATAAACCTCCGAATATAAGACACCTTCCTGAGGAACTTCTTTAACTCCTTCTGAGAATGTGGGGGAGGCATTGCTTTGATAGACTTGACCTTGTCTTCATCTGCCTCGATACCATGCCTATGTACAAGAAACCCGAGGAACTTCTCGGTCGTCACCTCGAAAGCACATTTGAGAGGATTCATCCTCATTTTGAATTTCTGGCACCTCTTGAATACCTTCTCAAGGTCTCAGAGATGGTCCTCTTCTTTCTTGGATTTCACCACTAGATCATCAACATAATCTTCCACCTCATGATGGATCATGTCATGAAAGATTGCAGTCATAGCCCTTTGGTAAGTTGCTCCGGCATTCTTGAGTCCGAAAGGCATGACTGTATAGAAGAAGTTTCGAGAGGTGTTCTAAAAGCAGTCTTTTCTGTGTCTTCTTCAGCCATCTTAATCTGATTGTATCCGCTGAATCCATCCATGAATGAGAACATCTGTTGTGCCGAGGTGGCATCCACAAGGGTATCGATGTGAGGTAGAGGGAATTCATTCTTCGAGCAAGATTTGTTCAAATCTCGAAAGTCTACACATACTCTGATTTGACCATTCTTCTTCTTTACTGGTATTATGTTTGCCAACCACGTGGGGTACTGTATTAGCCGGATGAAACCTGCTTGTTGAAGTTTTTCAATCTCTTTCTTAATCTTCTCTTTGAGATCCAGATGATATTTCTGAGCAGCTTGCTTAATTGGCTTGGAGTTTGGAAACACATCAAGATAATGGGAGACTAGGTCAGGATCTAGTCCGGGCATTTCCTTATATGACCAAGCAGACACATCTAAATACCGGCTTATCAACTTTAACAACTGTTCCTGCTTCTCTGGGCTAAGGCTCGAACTTATGAATATCGGCCTTGGAGCATCTTGTCCATCACTCAGATCTATTTCAATAAGTTGTTCGGGCTGAGGCTTCGGCCCATCTTGCATGCATTCTGGAGCCACTTCAGGCTTTATTACTATGTCATTGTTAGGAGGCTCTTCTTTTGACTCGGAGTCGGTGACTGAAGAAACTGACTCCCCACACCTTCATAAATAGAACACCATCTTGCCCCCTTCTCGGACTTTCATCACCTTCCAAGGAATAGGCGGACTTTCTGGTCTAGAGATCGCCCGTTTACTTGATTCTGCCCTTGGCTCCTTGTCATCTTTGATATCCTCCTAACGAGGAATTTTGACCCCCCGAGGCTTAGAGGTGGTAGGAACTTCTTCGACACCCAGTTCGGTGAAGTAGATGGCATCAGAGTAATGAGCTTCATGGGTCTCGAAAGGCCTTTCTGTAGCCTAAATTGTCACCGTCTTCTTTCCTCATTTAGCCTTAACACATTGATGATAACTCGATGGCACAGCCCCATATCTATGCATCCAGATGCTCCCTAGGATGATGTGATAGTTTGCCTCGGAATCGATAATATGGAACTTGGTGGTCGAGCGAATCTCTCCGACGGCTAAATCAACTGTTACGCATCCTATAGTAACTCTCCTTTCTCCACCAAAGCCAGTGATGACTATCGGCTACTTCACGATGCGCTCTTCAGAGATTCCAGCCTTCTCTAGAGTAGCGCGAGTCATAATGTTGATAGAGGCTCCGCTGTCCAGAAAGGCCCTTTTGAATTCTACCCCGTTAATAAAAGTAGTCACATAAAGTGGGAGATTGTGAGAAAAGGGATACTTTCGATCAGCCTCGGAGAAAGTAATAGCACTAGATTGCTCTTTTGCCTTCCTCGGGATAGATCCCTCAGTCGACATGCATTCCTCATGGTGTGCCTCGACTATATTAATGATAGACTTGGTGATTTCTGTTCTTGCCTCCCTGGAAAGTCCAAGCTGGTCAAAGAATTGCTTGAACTTTACACAGTCTTGCAAGGTTTTCGCATAGTGATCCAGATCTTTTTCCACTCTAGGAGGCTCGTAATTAACCATCTCCTCGGTCTCTTCAAAATAAGATGCCACATAAACATGGTGTCCTCCTCTTCCATAATACTCTTCTCCTCCTTCTGGATCAAAGGGATCTTCGACATGAGTCATAAAGGTTCTACCCTCTGGATCGAGAGCACTTCCATAGTAAACTTGCTTACCCTCGGGCTCGAGGATGTCATCCAGATAACAATCATTGTCATCGAGATTGGCGATATCCTTGATCATCGGGCCTTCATAAGCTATCATAGCAACATTCTTGCCCTTGTCTCGGTGCTGAGGATATGGTTGTTCTCGGATGTCTGGAGTCCCTTGCTTTTTGAACCTCAATTCATCTGCCTCGACTTTATCTCTGAAGATTTTTTCTGAGAGTCCAACACTTTTCTGTCAGATGTTTCAACGTGCGATGATAGCCGCAAAATTCGAGGCTCTCGCGGTCCTTCTTTGATGGCATTTCTTCGACATAAGGCAATTTTAGCTCTCCGTCGGCCACCCATTCCTTAACTAGAGCTTTCACCTCCTCGATTCCACATGGATAAGAAACATTCCCCTTTTCACCATTATATTGCTTTCTCTTCTGGCCTCTATGACCTCCTCCTGGTGAATTTCGGGTATCTGCTGCAGAGGCAGCAGCAACAATAGGTCCACGAGACGATTTGAAGCTAGTCTTGTAACTGGCCTTAAATCCGGACTCCTGAGCCTGAGGAATGCTAATGTTCCGAGCTGCTTCTGTTAATGCCGAGAAGGTGGGTAGCTTATGATTAACCAGAAACATTTTGTACCTGCTCAATGCCCCTTCTAGACAGATTTGAACCAGATAACTCTCATCCACTACTTCATGGCAATCCACAGCCTTGTCCTGAAACCTTTTGACGTAGTCAAGGATGTCTTCACTTTCCTGCTGCTTTTCTTTACACAATGTAAGTGTGGTCACCTTCTCCGCCGCTTGAAAGAACTTAGAGTGGAATTTGTTAACCATTTCCTCCCAACTTCGGACAGAGTTTGGGGCCAAATTAACATACCAACTATATGCTCGGTCAATGAGGGACTTAGAGAATTCTCTCAGCCGGATGACGTGGTTTGAACCATGAATACATAGAGTCTCGATGAATCGCACAACATGTTCTCGAGCATTTCGTTGTTTGCCATCGAACTTGATGAACCTCAGCACTGTATACCCCTCAGGGTATGGATAACTCAGCATCTCAATGGGGTAAGGTGGCTTGACATCCGGATCAGGCAAAGAGGGTAAGGTCCTTTTGCCCCATTCGAGATCGAACATGGCTTGCACATCGGCGAGAGTGAGAAACTGTTGAGGGAGAGAGTTTGATGGTGGTATTCCTGGAACTTGGCTTATGGACCCGAAGACTAAGCTAGGGGCAACTTGGCCATTCTGGTGCTACGAATTCATCATTGGTGAGGACATTTGACGATATTGGCCATCAGCGCCTATAGACAAGCTAGTTGGTGATGGGACATTGAATTGAGGCCTGTAAAGTCCACTGCACGGCGCTGCTATACCGGGTTGTGCTTGCAAATTTGTTGTCAGCACCAAAGGAGGCCCGCTTGGTGCTTGTGTAACATTTACTGGTGGCGTAACAAGATTAGGTACGGACAGAGCTCCCTTTTGTGCCGTCATGCCCCTCATGTTTTCCTGGACACCGACAGTTGCTGGAGTGCCATTCATTACACCAGAACCTCCCCTAGTCACCATTGGATCTTGGCTTGGCATGCCATGGAGCCCGGGCATGGGCAAACTGTTGCTGCCTACTGCGGTTTGAGCATGTGTTATTGTGGCCGTGTTGCCATGAGCCATAGGCTGACTGGGGCCTACTTCTCCTTGGATTTGATTTTGCGCTCCGGTGGGAGTAACTCCACCACCAGTTTGATTTCCGTTTGGCGCCGGTGCAAAATTAGAACTCATCACCAACATGGTGTGAGTGAGATTCTGAAGAGTGGTAAGAATCTCCTGCTTAGTATTTTGAAGTCCTTGAATGGCTTCAAGCAAAAGTGGTTGATCTGGAGCCATGGTCCTGTCATCACCACCATTAGAGGATCCTTGTTGGTGAACTTCATCTTCTCCCGCCATCCTTGTTGGAGTTGTGTGGATTCCAGATCTCGTTGAGACCATTAACCAATCCGCCTCCCCAGTGGAGTCGCCAAATGTATGATAGGGTTCAAGAACGTCATTGGAAAATTCGAAGATCTTCGAAGATCCTTGAAGAACAACTTCAAATTCTCTAGAAGATGATGAGAGGCTTAGATTCTTCAATAGTCTCAACTTAAGAACACAAGAGTAAGGGAGATGATGGAGATAAGAGATTGGGTGAAGGAGAAATCAAAGTGGCTAGAGAGAGAATAATGGCAAGGCTCTCTCACGGATCTCCCACTTTCACTCTCAAGGTTGATAATGGGGAAGGGAAATTAGTTCTTTCCCAAGAGTTAAATCTCCAAAATCCATCCCTTGTAAAGCTATGGGTAGGTGATATTTATAGGCACCTCATGATGTAGGATGGAGCCCATGTGCAAGGCACATGGGGAATATTCTCTCTAACCACCTTGTCCGAGAAGGTGACCTCTCCGAGGATGAGAAAAACCCCGAAGAGGAGATCAACCCCTCGGCGAACCCTTCTTCTTAGCCACACCTAACCAATGATCCCCAATCATCCCAAAGGGTCAGGGGTAGTCCCAGAGGACGTCCTGTCGCAAAATATTGCCGAGTCTCATGGACACCCGGAGTCGGTCCACCTCGACCTGGGTATAAGCTAGTTTAACCGAAGAGTGAATTTATCTCCACTCACCGTCCTCGGGATCGGTTCCTTTGTTTGGACTCCATTACGCCCATGGTTCTAGTACGTAGATCCCGAAAAGCTCAGAGTTCGCAAGTGTTCTGGGACTCATTAACGGAGTGACTTCAAGATTGCGTCTGAATCCATTCGAAGCCAAGTGCTTCGGGTCTCTAGGTTCGTGGATCCGAACCTTTTCGAGTCCGAGTGCCTCGGATCTCTAGGCTTACTCAATCCCCTTTCGAGTTCGGGCCCGAGTAAGTCTCTAAGTTCGTGGATCCGAACCCTTTCGAGGCTTAGAGCGATTCAGCCCGTTTGATGGCGATAAATCCGGGCCCACCAATCTTGGACTTGCGATAAATTCGGGCCCACCAACCTTGGACTATTGGGCCTAATTAATTTAGTGGGCTCAAATTAGCACCTCTTACAGAATTATAATTAGCGAGGAATAAATAAATAAATCAACTTGGTTGTATCGAATAAGATTTCCTCAATAAACTGTTTTAAGCTTTATGAAATGAGTTTCATAATTAAATTAGTAAATTTGTAGAGTTGTGCCATTTGATTTCTATGCTGCATTAATTCCTCATTTCCATCATTTTCTAGCATGGGACAATTTTGTTTTTGGAACTACTATTTGATGAGGCTTAGGTACAAATCATATATCAAAAACAAAAAAACAAAAAAAAAAAGGAAAAATTAGCCATACATCCCTGACTCAGGTTTCAGACTTGTTTAAACTTGAAAGACCAGATCCAGTTTTCTCCTTTATTGCATTTATTTACTTATTTATTTTATTTTTAATTTCAACAATATTATTCCTAGATGATAAAATATCTTTGCTAGTAGTTGCTGAGAAGTAAAAGCTTTTAAAGTTGCCTTGACTCTCGGCCTAGGACATGAGAGATTGAAACCTAATATGCCTAGAAGCATAGCAACCACCAGCAACAATGAAGAATATGTTGGGTGTATGGGGCTTGATTAGTACTTTACATTTCACAACTTGAGGACTGGGTGTAGGCATCCTTGCTAAAATCACGTAAATCTATGTGACGTGTTTTCTTATTTGTGATTAATTCTTCTACCTATTGTTTGTGTATGTGTGGATTTTATTCCCTCGACATAGTTCAAGCCCATCCATCTAAAAGGCTATAAATTTGGGAGTACTTACGTGTAGGTCCTAATAAGTAGACTTATTATCCAATAGGTCCTATGAAATTTTTTTGAATGGATATCTCTGAGACCAAATGGTCACCTTATTGTTATGTTTGTGCAAACTTGTGAATGAAAAATTACGAATCTTTTGTGATAAATCAATGGAAAATATAAGATGCGTATCATTCACAAGAAAACATAACTATTTTTGAAGGAAAAAAAAATCATTTCTGAACTCGAATGTAGTTCTCGTTTTCATTTTTCTTTTCTTGGTTTTGTTTGTAAGTTTGAAGGGTCCAAAGCACTATGGTGAAACAGATCAGATTAGGCAATATTGATTTGTTCATCATTTTTGATAATCAGATTTGCCAACAATATGAAAATACTCAATGCGCTCTTGAATTTCTTTCGCAGTAAAGGCAACAAGTAGTCAGCAGCCTTATTTTTTTATAAGTAGCCTACTAAATTTTGGATCCGCTTTAGTCATGATAATCTCATCCATTCAATTTTTTTTATGCCTTCCCGTGCTAGAATATTATTCCTAGTATTTCCGTCAAGGTAATATCTTTTTTAGTTATGGGATTATATATTTTCATCCATTGATTTTCTCATGTTAGAATATTATTCCTAGTATTTGTAGGAAAACTATTTAATAAAATAGCAAACTATGTGTATTTAAAATTAAGAAAAAAAAACAATTGGAAATAAAATTCTAAAATAAATTTTAAAATGTAAACTTTATTTTTCCAGAAACCTAGAAAAGAATTATTTCTGAAAACGAAGGAAGGAAAGCAATTTCTTGTTCAAGTATAAAACTAGAACAAGAACACACTGAATTACTTTAAATAAAAAACTTATAGATTATTGCTGTATAGAAATGCAGAAATGAAAGACAGCCGAGGCGTGTGTTAGACACACTTTCCTTAAGATTGTTACGTTCTCGCTATGGTGCTCGAGAACAGATGACGCCAATCTCCCAGGATGCAACGACTATATCCCAAAATTGCAGTACTACAATCTGGGTCTGGCGAATAGACTGAGTTGTATCTCTCTCTTACAGAAAATTATAAAAACAATATGTAGAAGAGTAATACAGCGAAATGGAGAAAAAATGAATGAATGAATTGGTTGGAGAAGGTCTAAATTTATAAGCAAGAAGGTGACTGTTCGAATCGGTTTGGAAGCGCTCCGAACAGGTGCAAACCTGAAAACTGCCGAAGTGAAGAGAGGTGACTGGAGAACGAAAGGACGCCACTGTTCGAGTTTAAATTTTGAAATTGGCACAAACGTTTGAACTTTTTCTGTTAGGATTTCAAATTTTCCAGAAAAAAATTCAAACAAATTTTGTCCAAAAATTGAAGTTAGGACCTGACCCGACCTAGGCACAGCGACAGTGCGTGTGTGATGGTTTTCGGTCAAGCCCACTTTGTCTATAACTCCCCTCCTTACAAAACTTGGAGTGCCCCTTGGAGTCCAACCCAAGTGTGTCGACCTAGAGCTTATATACTCACACTAGCTTTCTTAAAGTCTCAATGTGGGACAACCAATTTAAAGAAATTCACATTTAACTATTCAACTTTCTATTTCATGAACCCGAAAACGACGTCAACTTCTCATTCACTCATAAATGGTTTTCACCAACCGTCTTCACCGTGTGACTTGTCATGCAGTAAGAAACACGTCACCTCTTTGGACCCACCCCAAAAGACGTGCGGCCCCACTCAAATTTGGACTCAAAGTTGGCCCAAAATAAGCCTATGGAAGCCACAATTTCCAACAGTATTTTCCCTTACCTCAGTCTCGGAGGTGATCAAAACTCAGTAGGCTTAGAAACAGAGCAATCTCTAGCAACAATAGCTACAGGAGCTAGACTAGAAAATGTGACTGGCTGGAGTGTGATCTGAAAATGTAAGACATAATATATTACCAATGTTGTCCAAAGTTTTCACTTGACGAAACCAGAATTTTAACTCCAGAGGGGAAAAGATCTGAAAAGCAAAAAATAATCTTTCATATATCAATGGTTATGTAGTGTCATATTTTAATTCAAGCATGAGAAATAACAAATCTACTATTAAAATAATCCACAAAAACTATTAGCTATTTAGTCTTAACATGATCAAAAAAAAGTTACATCTACTCAACTCTAACATATAAATAAAAGAGAAATTGTAAGTTAATCGATTCTTTGTATATGCCAACTCAATTATTTACTGAAGTGGAAGTCTGCATTTTTTTTTTCAAATTTCAAAAGTTTACAATATTTCGTAATGTGAATCTCATTAATATGGCATCAGCATTATGAGAACCTCTGTCTCATCAACTGATAAACAAATTGTAAAAAGAAATATAATTAATGTATTACTAATGTTAAATTATGCTTTTATTAAATAAATTAAAAAAAGAAAAAAAAAAGTTTAGAAGTCTATTTTTTTGGGTGTTTCAATACTTTACGTAGAAGCTTGGATTATTAAGAAATATGAAATTTCTAGTATTCCTGCAGAGCATATCATTACAGTAGCATTATTTACTTTGAGCAGGAGGGCTAATAGTTTAGTCTGCGGCAAAATTGAGAAGAGATCTGCATACTAATGAATAAATAAAAAGTAAAAAAAGAAAGAAATATGAAATTTCTAATATTCCGGCAGAGCATATCATTACAGTAGCATTATTTACTTTGAGTAGGAGGGCTAATAGTTTAGTCCGGGGAAAAGTTGAAAAGAGATCTGCACGCTAACGAATAAATAAAAAGTAAAAAAGAGGCAAAATCGCAACAATGATAGGGAGCTCTAAATCCCATATTCAGGAATATTAGAGCTCTCAATCTTTATTCAACAAAATCCCATATTCAGGCGAAACGTTTGGCGAATACGATCGCAGCTATGATGATAAAAATTGCAGTAGTCATGGGCCCCATGAACAAGGGCAGGGGGAGATCCTTTCCCATATCTGCAAGCACTGCAATTGCACAAGCAACAATGCCAGCCTTTGCCAGAATGGGGGTTGCTACTTTCCACTGGGTATCAGCAAGAAGAATTGCAGCCCCATTATCAGCCAAACCTATTACGTAAGAAGCCTTAGCAAAATTGGATGTCCTAGTATGACTAGCTGCAACAGAGACTCTAAAGACTGTCCTTGCTACATTTACCCCATACTCTCCTGATCGATCTGTAGTGTGGGCAACACGTGGTACCATTGATAAAGGGACATCCCCTGGAGCCGGAGGATCTCCATTATTATTGACACGTCCCATCTCCAAGTCTCCTTCGCGAGGGGCATTCATACTACCAGTGGCAATAATAATGGAGATCCTCCGGCTCCAGGGGATGTCCTTTCATCAGTGGTACCACGTGTTGCCCACATTGCAGATTGATTAGGTGAGTATCGGGTAAATGTGGCAAGGACAGTCTTTAGAGTCTCTGCTGCAGCTAGTCGAACTACGACATCCAATTTTGCTAAAGCTTCTTACGCAATAGGTTTGGCTGATAGTGGGGCTGCAATTCTTCTTGCTGACACCCACTGGAAAACAGTAACCCCCATTCTGGCAAAGGCTGGCATTATTTCTTGTGCAGTTGGAGTGCTTGCAGATATGGGGAAGGATCTTCCCCTGCCCTTGTTTATGGGGGCCATGACTGCTGCAATTTTTATCATCATAGCTGCGATGGTAATTGCCAAACGTCTCGCCTAAATATGGGATTTTACCAAATAAAGATTGAGAGCTCTAATATTCCTGAATATGGGATTTAGAGCTTTCTATCATTGCTGCGATTTTGCCTCTTCATTAGTGTGCAGATCTCTTTTCAACTTTTCCCCGGACTGAACTATTAGCCCTCCCGCTCAAAGTAAATAATGCTACTGTAATGATATGCTCTGCAGGAATATTAGAAATTTCATATTTCTTTCTTTTTTACTTTTTATTTATTCAGTAGCATGCATATCTCTTTTCAATTTTTCCGCGGACTAAACTATTAGCCCTCTTGCTCGAAGTAAATAATGCTACTGTAATGATATGCTCTGCAGGAATACTAGAAATTTCATATTTTTTTAATAATCCAAACTTCTACGTAAAGTATTGGAACACCAAAAAAAATAGACTTCTAAAATTTTTTTTTTCTTTTTTTAATTTATTTAATAAAAGCATAATTTAACATTAGTAATACATTAATTATATTTCTTTTTACAATTTGTTTATCAGTTGATGAGACATAGGTTCTCACAATGCTGGTGCCATATTAATGAGACTCACATTACGAACTATTGAAAACTTTTGAAATTTGAAAAAAAATATGTAGACTTCCACTTCAATAAATAATTGAGTTGGCATATACAAAGAATCGATTAACTTATAATTTCTCTTTTATTTATATGTTAGAGACTTGTCAGCAAGTGAAGGCCGAGCACCAGAGGCCAGCGGGTTTGTTGTAACCCTTGCCAATTGTAGACGTCCCCGAACATCCCGGGAGGGAATCCCGATTTGTTCATTTGGGCTCACTACAGTTCAGGACTCAATGTCACGGTCCTGTATCTAATCTCGTAGAGTGCAATGCAAGACCGATGAATTCATCAAAGAGTCTAAATCCGGCAAATCGTTTTGAAAACAGATTTTTTTGAAAGAAGTGCCAAACATGGACTGCTTTGCCAGATACAGAGTCGCCACCTAAATATTTTATTTTGGAAAAATTTAGGAAACCCTGACTCGTTGCCTAAGGCCACGTGTCCGTCATCACCAAAGTTGCCTCGGCTCGGGAACTTGGGTACGATTGGGGAAGGTCATCTATGAGCACCCCCGCTCGCCCGATCAAAGATCGGCCTCTACTAACCATGATATCGAGTTTTGAAAACATATGTGCTCTTATTCCGGTTATTGGCCTAGAATTACTATGTGATGCACACAACATACAAGTATAGACTAGATCACCTAATTTGGAACAAAGCATCGCATATCCATTTGTTTGGAAATAGTTTTGAAGTTTGCTACTCGCAAGTAGGCTAAAATACGGATTTCAATGAATTAATCCAATTCAAGCAATCCAACCTTCACCCACAGGCATTCAGACAGTTATATCACATAAGCACATAGCCTCATGGTAAGCATGCTATCATGGTAATCACTCACACGCATGCAAGGATGCTAAAGCATAAATGCTCACCTAGTACTCCGAGCCAAAACAAAAGCTATGTTAGAAATCAATGTATGATCCTAGCTATACTGAGATGCCTAATGCAACACATACAGGTATGTAACTAAGATAGGCTCGGCTATTCTAAGATGGCATATGAAATGCTACAAAAATCATGTATTTAACTTGGAATTGAAATATGATGCAGTTAGTATGATGCGCCGAGCCCGGTGCATGCAATACAGATGAATGTATGCAAACATGCTGACATAAGTATGCTAATTGGGATATGACCTAAAGCTAACCATTGAAAGCGGATAAATAAAAGGGAGAAAGACGTGGGATTGGAAGACATTCACACACGCACGCACACTTATTTACAACAGTGCCCTCTCTCGGAGGATCCGAATAAATAATTAACTACTCTAGCTAATTAAATATTACATGCCCGTAATTAATTAACAAATTAATTATAAAGTAAACTAGATACGAAATAAAAGGGGTCGCCACAGCTCCGCCTCGAAATGATTGGACGATGCATGCTTGATTCACCTTGCTCAGAAACCCGTTGCCATGCCTCTGTTGCCTCTGTTTACACTGTTCTGCACCCTTGAGAACTGTGAAAATACTTAAGATGCCTTTGAACTACTCCCTGATTATTATGGGATGTCACCGGCCAAGATACAGGACCACCGGCTATGGAAATATGGTCATCGACCATAAATTGGGCCATCGCCTGGACTTCTGTAGCCGGTCGGCACTAAAAGTGGCCGACCGACCATTTCTTCCTGCAGGACACTGGTTTTGCTGCAACAGAGGACATACAGTGCATGGCAAGGAATTCTCAAAGCAATGTGTGCACGGCCACCCTTCCTATCATGCTGTGAACTCAAGGAGGGGATGGCTCTCGACCCTCAGGCCACCACTCACGCATTTCAATGCACGATGGCCAAAGGTGCCGAGTATGCAAATTTAATATGAAATGAATGCAACAAAACAAATGAATGCTACACACTCTATCATGTTGGCTCAAGAGTGTCGGTGGCCGAAGAGTGAGGCATGTTTCGTCACTTCAAGTACGAACATTCCTCATTCCTCATGTTTGGCTTGACACCCCAAACCAAACAAAAATGCAATGCATGCAAGTATGCCAAATACAATGCAACATGAAAAAGCAATGTTATGCAACCTAAACATGCCAAATGCAATGAGATTCTAGCATGCACACAAGACTAAGGTAGCAAGCATGCTGGGTGCAATGCAACCGAAGCATGCAAGTTAAACTAATGTAACATGGGCACACCAAGTATGCAACAATGTTGTGTATTGCAATAGCTAAATATCATGTGATATACCAAGCATGCAAACATGGTACAATGCAAGTATGCAAATATCATGAAAGCAAACATGCTCAATGAACCTAAACTGAAATGGGTGGACCTTGGCCATGCCAAAACAATGGCCATAGTACCAACATCATGGCACCAAAAGGGCAAAACTCACACGTGCATATAATGATCCATAAGCTAGGCAACAAAGCACCATCCTCAAGCATGAGCAAGAAATGGTAAACATGAAAATATGGCAATGCAATAAGCTCTGAAATGATGCCAAAAGTGATTCCAAATCACATACATAACACAAGCAAGGCACGCTAATGGAGTTAAAGTTCAAAGCTAGCCAAGGGACTTGAACCATGACTATGTCAACCAAGCTCCAAAGGAGCAAAGTGACCCAAAACAGTCCCGAGGCAGACCAAAATGAAGCCAAAACACATATGGAATAAGGCCAAATCATGCTAGAAAGGTGAGCACAAAACAAGACGCATACAAGGCCAAGAGGGGGGAATGCACTACACCTCTTACAACCGAACATGGCATGACTTAGACCAATAAAGTCAGAGTTAAAACACATCAAAATAATCCCCAAAACCCAATGAGAAGGTCTCCCAAAGACCTAATCATGGAGGGACATGCAATGGTCCAAACATGAAGCATAAAACAACACCTCTCCAAAGCAATGAATGGATGGCAAATGCAAGTGTAGAAGCATGAAACATGGACTGATATAGCATGACAAGTGATTCCAAATCACTGAAATAGCCCAAATGAAGCATGCCCATGACTCACACACCCAAGCCTAGCAAGCTAAAATGCAAAGTGGTTATACAAAGCATGGCAAGTGTGACCCAAAAGACCAAAAACAAAACTTAAGCATGTCACAACATAGCTAAAAGCTTCATAAAGTCAAGCTAAAACATGCATGCATGATGGTCTAAATGCATGATACATATTATGACAATAGAGGGGATTACAAAGCAAGTGCATGATGCATGCAATAGGCTATCGAACCAACATGAAACAGAGGTATAACATGCTAAACTAACACCAAATACCCACTCAAATGAAGCCAAATAAAGCTAAGCAAGCATGTTACCTTTATAAGCCTTAAACATAAGCAAATGAGACACCAAGGGAGAGGGGTGTCCCTCCCCTATACATGACCTCAAAACCACTTCTCCACCACTGAAAATCCTCTGGATTTCAGTGGTGAGAAGGCCCAAAAAAAAGGGGTACGAAGCCCAAAGAGGAAGGCACAAAAAGAGGCCAAACAAGGCCTAAGAGGGGGTGGACGACCCCCAACACAAAAATAACCTTAATGAAACATTTTAAGCATGAAAATACAGAACTTTTATCAGTTATACACTAAGCTCAAAACAATATGCAAATAGGTCTAAAGCCTTAAGAAAAATGGGGAATAAAAGGGTAAGTTCTTACCCTTGAAGAACACTTCAAGAACAACAAGACCAGCACCTCCCTTTGATCAAAACCCAACTCAAAACTCTGAAATCAAACCCTTAGAACCTCAGCAACCAAAGTATAGTGTAACACTAGGTGTCTTAGTACAAAACTAAGAACAAAAGCCCCTTTAAAACACTCTAACACACACAACTATATAGAGAGAGAGATATCTATCATATATATCAGAGTTGTTCAACCTCTAGAAAGGGAGGGGAGACCCTCCTTTTATAGAAAAACAAATTTGCAAAGCTTCCAAAGGAAAGTAAACAAGGATTAAATCCCTCCATATGTATGGAGGGGAGGAATTGTGTGTGCCAGCTGGCACAAAATATCTGCCAAAATCAGATGAAAAGGGGTCGGCCAGGAAATATGGCCGATTGACCGACAAAATTGGCCGGCCGACCAAAACAATTGCCGACCGACCAAAATATTTGGCCGGTAGCAGTAAAATAGGGCCGGTGGCCTCAAGCCAAGGTCGGTGAGGTGTGGGGATGGCCAACAAGCCATTCCCTGCCCTTAGAAGCAAAAACACAAGTGTTTGGTCCATGACCAAGCACAAAACAAACAAGTCGAGAGGTCTTGAGGCAAGGCGCGTGACCGAAACCTTCGAGAACTCAAGGCGAACACGAATATGGATGATCACTGAGTGTTCAAACGGTGACGTCCAAGTCTTGAGGACAGTCAAAAATGGGGTGTCTACACCTATAGTCGAGTGAAAGTGGAAGCATGTCACTATGGACTTCATTGTGGGTCTTTCGAGGACTTAGCGGGGTAGTGATGCCATTTGGGTGATTGTGGATCGGTTGACTAAGTCAACGCATTTTGTACCTATGGACATGAGTGACTCCGTAGATCATCTTGCCGACCTTTATATTTGAGATATAGTCCGATTTCATGGGGTTCCAGTGACTATTGTCTCAAATAGAGATCCACATTTATGGCTCGGTTGTAGCAGAGCCTACAGAGTGCCTTGGGCACTAAGTTGACTTTTAGCACTACCTATCATCCCCAAACTGACGAACAGTCAGAGCGTACTATTCAGATCCTAGAGGATATGCTTCGGGGTTGTGTTCTTGATTTAAAGGGGTCTTGGGAGAAACACTTGCCTTTAGTGGAGTTTGCCTACAACAATAGTTTCCAGTCGAGTATTGGCATGGCACCATTTGAGGCCTTGTATGGCCGACCATGTAGATCTCCAGTGTGTTGGGCCAAGGTGAGTGATACACCTATGATAGGCCTAGAGTTGGTTCGGGAAACGACGGAGAAGATTGCTCTTATCCGTAAGAGGTTAGTTATAGCTCAGAGTCGTCAGAAGAGCTACGCCGACCCTAGGAGGAGGTCGTTATCTTTTGAGGTTGGGGATCATGTATTTCCTAAGATCTCACCTAAGCGGGGTTTGATGAGGTTGGAAAGAGGAGGGAGTTGTCTCCGCGCTTTATTGGGCTTTTTGAAATTTTGGAGTGTATTGGGGAAGTGGCATATCAGTTAGCTTTGCCGCCACCACTATTTGGAGTTCACGTTGTTTTTCATATTTCTATGCTTCGGAAATACGAGCCCGATCCATCACACATGTTGGATTAGACTGAGTTAGAGGTGCACGAGGATGTCTCTTATGAGGGGAGACCAGTGAGGATCTTAGACACTTGGGATCAAGTCTTGCGCGGTAAGACAATTCCCTTGGTGAAAGTGTTATGGAGACACTGCGAGGTTGAGGAGGTGACTTGGGAACGTGAGGCTGAAGTCCGTGAGAAGTATCCGGACCTTTTTATCAATGTTTAAGAGTTGTAAAAAAAATGTTATTTTGATATTAGGATGTACATTGTATATGTTATGGAATAGGGTGAATTTTTTATGTTTAATTGGGAGGTTGTGTTATCATGCCATGATTGCATTTCTACGGTTGTAATTGATTTTGATTCAACGAGGTTATCTAGTTTAAATTTCGGGGACAAAATTCCTTAAGGGGGGAAGGTTGTAACGAGTTGAATCAAATTGAATTTATACTTTAATCTCAGTTGGGGATTTATTTTAAACTATTAAACTCCATTCATTTTGGACTCAATTAATTGAATCATGACCCGTTAGTAACCATGTAATGTTGTTGTGGTTTTATTATTATTATTTGATTACCATAGAAGAGTTGTGAATATTTATGGTGTGTACCATTAAACGAAATATATTTGTGTGGTGAGAAAATATTATATTTACTTTTGTCATTAAAGATGTTGAAAGGTATTTTTAATTGATATATATATATATAAGTGTGTATACATATATATATATGGTTAGATATTTGTGTAGTTAAAAACAAAACAACAAAAAGGAAAATATCTATAAATAGTAACCTAATAGATTTTTTTTTCTTCATATTTTTGGGAGTTCTTGCCGAGAGGAAAGAAAAAAGGGTTCCAAGTTGGTTTTTCATGGGTTTGATCTAGTGTAAGTCATTTTTGACCCCTAGTGCTTTGGATTAAAACTTAAAGGGTGAAAAAGGGGTCGTTTGGCTCCAAACAGATTTAATTTCTGTTGCCAAAAAATTTGAAAGCTTCTTGGCTTAAGGTAGGGATTTTTCCTATACTTTTTTATGCACTTTTACTTGATTATATGGAGCTTAGAGTTGTATATAATTTAATTAGAATTTTTGAATAATTTGTGATTTATTTGCTCAAAAGAGAAATTTTGAGAAAAATAAAGAGTTGATGCCCAAATTGCAAAAGTGTAAACTTGGAATATGTTTGTAAGGTTGTGAAAGAGCTATGTTTTAAATTTGAACAAAAACTGACTCTGACTCGATCGGTTTTGAAATTTTTACCGGTTTACGACAAAAAGAGCATTTTTAAAGAAAATAAAGGAATTATGTTTAACTTTTGGGGCTTTTGATCAAAATAGGATGTCATAGTTGAATAATTCTTGGAGAATAAGTTTGGAAAGAAAATGATGTTTTCTTGGGCATTAACGGTATTATTTTGGTTAATGTATCTGTTTGAATAAAACCGTCACGGTTAGAAATGGACCTTGAGAGGTTACCGGACGTAATTATGATATGAAAACTAGTGTAGTTGTTCATATTTGATGAGATGTGGAATAGATTGTATTTATCAAAATTTTTGAAATTTAATTGTTTAAATATCTGTTTAGAAATATCTGTTTTGGGCTATCGGTGGAGGATAGTCATGATTATTGTAGAAATACATGAGACTTAGGTAAATTGAACCATGGTCCTCATTTGTTGCATTGGGCATTGCATTACATTCATTTCATTGGAAATGTATCTATTTTTGAGAAATGTTTAGAAATGTATCTGTTTGCAAAATGATGAATACTTGGTAAATTTGGATAGGGAGTGTAGAACTGCGTGGTTAGGTGTCGAGCCTTCCAGTTTATTGGTAAAAATGACAGTGGTAGTGCATTAGGGCCTACTTGCAGATACTCACCTAGAGATTCACAGAGCCTATATTCATGTAATAGATATGGTTCAAAATGGAAATGGTTTTATATGTGTTATTGTATCTCAGCATTGCATGCGTTATAAAAAGAGAGATAAACTGTTTTATCATGAGCATGGCATGAGCATACTCCTCTTTAGTCTTGTCATGGTCCATATGTTGTGTAGTATATCTTTACTACGTTGTGGCTCACCCTATAAGGGAAACCATTTCAGGTATAAGTGCTATGCCTCCGCCAAGGCACTAACTTGGGAGGACTCGGAGCTGAGGCTTCATTTCTGTTTTATGGTTATTTATTGAATGTAAGCCTAGGGTTGTATTTGCGTTGAGTTGAAACTCCATTTTGTGTAACCAAGAATGTTCTTGGATAAATTTGTAAGCTTGTAGGGCACTTATTATCTTTTCGGCTTCTATTTCATACTTGTTGTAAAATGCATGCTTGGGATTGGAATTGGAATTGGAGCATTGAGATGCGAACAACATGTATTTGGCATTTGGGATTAAATGGAAATGAATGCATGGAATAGTTAGCTATGTATATGTGTTTGTCTATCATGTAGGTTTGTTGTATAAATAGATATATCCTGCCCAATTTTTCGGCCATTACATGTAACAATAGTATGAAAGCAAGACATTTATAGCTAGTTAATCAAACTTGTGGTGAGGTGCTCTCACAACCACAAGGTTCCAATAGACATAAAAATATAGTAAAGTGATCAACTCAAACGGATTGGCCGCTATATCCTAAACACGTCAAATCCGTGAGAACTTACAACAATACAACTATAGTATTCAAAGCATAACAAAGCATAAATTACCAAATTAAAACAGTCCACAGACAACACAAAACAGTGCTGAAAATTATGTTTTAGGAGGTGGAAAAAGTGAGCAAAAATGGAAGGAAGCCAAGAGGTTTCATCTAGCAAACAAGCCTAAGGAAGGGTGGCTAACCCCTCCACTTTTTGTAACCTTAAATCACATATTTCATCCCCGCAAAACAACTTAAAACAGTGTGTAAAACAAGAACAAGTGTTACGACCTCATTCCGTCCCTAGTAGAATGGTGCCATGATGGCCAGTAATCCGAGATTTACCGAAAGCCAACTTACAAAGTCACACACGATCAGAGTATACATATGGGGCTTACATGTGCAGAAGCAATAAATTTGAATCTAAGTAGTCCATAAAAGCTGTGCATAGATCAAATGAAATGACATACATCATGACATGGTTTACAACTTGGATACAAATAAAATAAAGTACATGTTATATCTTGATCAAAAGGCTTCTCAAGCCGACATATACAAAAGAAATGAAGTACAAACTAAGAAGCATAATCTTCAAGATGCTAGCAAAACATGAATCCAAGACAACTTGTAAATAACATCTTAGGCGTCGCCGCCTTCTAACTCGTCACCTACATATATATAAAGGAGATGGTGAGTTTGAATACTCAGTGAATGTTATTAGTAATAAAGGTTTGAGCGAATGATATTCGAGATCTTTATCAAAACAATACATAGCGTATCTTGTACAAAATCAAGGGATGAACCAAGTTCATCTATCAAGCCTTTCAAATCTTCAAGGGATGCTTACTAGCATCAATATAATACAAGGGATGACATTCCTGACAAAACAAGGGAATAATCGACCCAGAATCGATTAGACAAACCCACCCGTACAAGACTATCGGTGGTAAGGGAGATATCTCAAACAAAGGTACTAGTTGCATTATAGTCCCCTAGCACTAAGGACTTTCCAAGAATCTCATCAAAACAAGATAGTACTTGATACAAAACTAGGAATAATCATTCATACTTGAACAAACACTTTTCCAAAACGAAACAAACAAAGCTTTTATCAAAACATTAGAACATAACTTTATTAAAAATACCACTTATTTAGCTCTTCGGGTGTAAGGATCAAGGCAAGAATCCAAGACCTACAAATACATGGCAAGGTCCACTGAATGTATTTCAAGAAGACAGGAAAGAATGCTCAAAAGATGGCTATATAAGGCATCCCTAAAACAAGCTTTACATGAGTGTAAATGATCCCTGCATTTCTTTCAAAACTAAGTCAAGACAAAGAAAAACATGTGCTGGGAGTTAAAACACTGTTTTTAATCTCGGGAAAACATACTGGGTACCAACCAGGTCTTGGCCGAGGTTCCACACCTCTTGGCCGAGGTGTGGTCTCCTGGGCCTAGGTGCACATACAAGATAGACTAAGGTGCAAGTGATCATGCAAGGTAGGCCAAGGTGAGATATGATGCTTGGCCTAGGTGTGAGATCTGGGCAAGAGTGGGTCTCGATGACCACACTTAGGGAAATGAAGTCTGGAAAATCTGGGTTTCCTCTTGAAGAACATGAAGAATATGAATGCCAAAATCATAACTTCTTTATTCAAAATCTAAGATTTCATGAGATAAGTTTAAGAACATGGATCTAGGTACCCATAGTTGAAGATTTCTTGAAAACAAGCACAAAAACATGGAACTTTTTATAAACTTTTGAATCAAAACAAGGGTTTCTTCAAGAACACATGAACATCATTTTCTTTTTCTAAAACAAACTTTAAATCAATGCATGGCTCATGAATGCTGCTAGATCATGCAATGTGATCATATCAACGTAAAGAACAATAAGAGTAGATCAAGAATCTAACCTTAAAATACGAATCTAACGGTTCAAGGTGTGACGATAAAGCTTGGAATCTAACTTTCTCACTCTAAGAACTTCTCTTCCTCTTCCTAGAGCTTCTCTCTCTTCAAAGGCAAAGATATGACAAAATGATATGTTTTCTCAATAGCTTACTGACTTAACCCTCTGCTAGGACACGTGGCAACGTCTGGTTGGGTTTCCTCAAAAGGTGACTGAATGACAAGACAAGAGCATGACAAAGGGTACAATAAGTAAGGTGACAAGGGCACTCTGACAAGGCAATGACCTTGGATCAAGACATAGGCTTCAGGCAAGAAGGTTTCAATGATCTCGGCTAGGAAGGATAACACTTGGCCTCGCTGTGCCACACCTTGGCTTAGATGTGCCACACCTCGGTCTAGGTCATACCATTCCAGGAACAAGATCACTAGGTGCGAGGATCAAGGATGCTGGTTGCCTAGATGATAACATCTCGGCCTAGATGATACATATCTCGGCCTAGGTGATGCACACCTCGGCCTAGATGATGACATCTCGGCCAATATGCCAAGGGGAAGGTGGAGGTCAACCAAAGTAGTTCCAAGATGGTCCTAGGTATAAGAGGTTCAAGGGTGTGACCTAGACTTAACACACCAAGCAAGGAACAAAGCATACAAGCAATACTTAGGCAAATCACATAAGCACAAAACAAGACAAGGGCCTTTACTTAGGCAAAACAAGTCAAAATCTGGAAATGCAAGCTTAACAAGACAAAATCATGCAGATGCACATAAACATGACTACGACGAGAATGAGGGTCATTACAAAACGAGAGGAAGAGAGTGAAAGAGAAGCAAAGAAGAAGATGCAAAGTTCTACCTCTTGAAAGGAGAGGTAAGTTCTTAGTTAATAAACCTCAATCTAAACACTCTCAAGTATCTGAAATTATGTTCAAAACTTCAGCAAGAAGCTTCAAGTTTTTGCTTCAATGGTGTATTTAAAGTGTATCTCTATTCAAGAAGGTGGAAGAAAGCTTTGGGCAATTGTCTAAGTCTTTGGTAAATTGTTCTCACCCTAAATTCAGAGGGAAGGTGCTGTATTTATAGAGTTTCAACAACTTTTCAACGGAAATATCTTCAAAAGAAAGCAGCTGACCCGGTTTTGGTCTAACTAGGATGCAAGGTTTGGGATTGAAGCTCAAAATTGAATTCTTTTGCTGAAGATTCAGAAGATTACACAGTATAACATTTCATTATCGAGTGTTCGGAATGAAGTGCCTAAGTCTTTGAGGGTGGTAAAAAATAAGGTGTTTACATTTGCATCCTTTAATTTCAAAGAATTGCAACTTGGGAAATTTTCTTTTGCGAGAAAATTCAAGTCCATGTTTTCGTGACCTCATTGTTGAGGCCGTAGCGGTTGAATCTCTCGTTGGCGGAATCGGGATGGTTGTTTTCTGTTGAAGAGGAGAGAGAGAGAGAGAGAGAGAGGGGTTGTTTGGTGCGAGAAGAAAGAGGAGAGAGAATGAGAGAGGGTGTTATATATAGGTGTGGGTAAGGGATCTTAGACTATAAAAAAATTTATTGTAGACCTCTCCTATTACTGAAAGTTGGAGAGGGATGTTAGACCAATTTTTCCCTATTTTTACCGGCTAAATTTAATATAGATAGATACAAATTTTAAATTTTAAATTATTTTTTAAAAGATTATAAGTTAAGAAAATTTTTAAATATTATTATACTGATGAATGACTCAATAATGATTTTTTTTTTTGAATTTTGAAAAGTTAAAATATTTGACATAACTACCATATATAGAATGTTTTAAAAGAGTTAAAGGTAAAATATATAATACTACCATATTGATCAAATCAGCAATGTTTTAAAGGAGGCAAGATTAAATGTCCAATATATTACCATATTGATTAAATGTCCAATAATTTCATGACATTTGTATTTTTGAATTTTTAAAATTGAAAAAAAAAATTACATTGATATTTTAAAACTCAAATACTTAACAACGTTTTTGCTAATATAATAGTATAGATTTTAAATAAAATGAGATAGATAAATCAATACTTGAAAATTCTTAATTAGTATTTTGAATATCTCCTAATTTTTCCTTTTGAATTTTATGAGAGAGAATAGATTTGGATAAAGCAATAAGGAGATTATTTTATCTTTCTTTTTGAAAAACATAAATTTGAAATAATTACTATTTATAATTATTGGTTTAATGTGTTTAATAAATTATTTTTTAATTAAAAAAATTCATAAATTTACTTACAATAATTACTATTTACAATTATTGGTTTAATGTGTTTTTTAAATTATTTTTTAATTAAAAAAATTCATAAATTTCATTAGAAGTGTTGTAGTTTTCACAAGGAAAAGTCTCTTTTGTTTAATATATGGTACAAATATATAAATGGATAGATACATATAGATATAGTTTTGGAAGAAAATTTTAAAAATTTACTACACTTGATGGGTAAAGATTAATATATGAAATATGAAATATTTATTAATTTTGTAATAAATACATTTTAAACTTTACTGCAAATGTATAATTGGGAAATTAAAAAAAAAAAAAATACTCTATTTGATGTGCAATGATTAGTGTTTTTTTTAGGGCAAAATACCAATAAATTCCAAATTTTAATATGTTAAACCATTTGGTCATGCCTTTTATTTTGTAGACTAATAAGTCCTATTTGAATGTTAAAAGCTCACTATAGGCCTTTTTTAGATTTCTCTCCTTTCCGAATATCAACAACATTAACTACACCAACAACATCATCAAACATCAACAACATCATCAAATATCAACTACATTATTAAACATCATCAAATATCAACTACATCATCAAACATCATAAAACATCATCAACATTGATCAAACATCAACTACATCATCAAATATCATCAACATCACCAACATCATAAAACATCGTCAAACATCAACTACATCATCAACAACACCAACATCATAAAACATCATCAACAGCATCACACATCAACTACAATATCACCAACATCACCAACATTGTGAACATCATCAAACATTAACTATGTCACGCCCCACTTTTTATTACCCGGAGTCATTACCAAGTTCATTAACTTAATTCAATTTCAAAGATAACATGCGGAAATAAACTCAAATGTTTAACTAGAAGAAATGAACAACAATCCTCTCATTCGAATGCAGGTAAATACAACATGAGTATAATAAATAAGTTGCCATTGGGCTTACATCATTAACGAATCAAGCAGAAGGGTGCAACCCTTTTACACATATGGCATTCCGCCAATACAAGAGAGGCCCCGTGACCAACAATTAAGAAGATCCAAATCTTGCAGCACATTCAGCTCAATACCTGAAAAAGATTCAACAACGTGGGATGAACATATAGTCCAGTAGGGATCTCAACATGACCCTCAACAATAACAACTTACAGATAGCTATGATCATGAATGCTCAAACTCATACTAGAATAGTAATGTGACAGTTTACACAAAATATACATAAGTATGAACTTTTCTCGAAAACAACCATTTCAATCAACGCCATAGGCGATTTATCTTTCCTTTCTTTCCTTTCATTAAACCCCGTTCCCACTCTTTCATAGCATTAACAATTACTTAGGAAATAATTTCACTAAGCCCATTGCCCTCTTCCATTTTCCAAACATGCAACAGATGTGTGTTTTTAAAACATATTTTCAAGGTATTCGGTCATCTTCACATTTTCCAAAAGACAAAAATGACGTTTTGGTTTCCTCCCGATACAATCATTTCTATACATGCATACCTTATATAAAAAGATAACAACTCACTAACATGTATATAACCAACCAATGAGGTAACGAGGCCCTTCCGAAACTGTAGCCAACCAAACCCATGATATCCTCAGATACAATGGAACAACAACAACAACACTTTGCTCTACCATCTATGTGTGTAGTAAGCCAAAGATACACCGAAACAACAAATGCCAGTTTACCAGGCGCTAGCTGGAAGGGTATGGTGCCATGTATTATTAGCGCAGTCAGTTCTCCAGGCGCTAGCTGGAAGGTAACGGTACCTTTTATTTTGAGCGCGGTCAGTTCTCCAGGCGCTAGCTGGAAGGTAACGGTACCTTTTATTTTGAGCGCGATGTATAACACCAACAACCAAAGTACAACAGGGCACAACCAACATATATAGCACATACACATAAACTATCAAGATACAAGTAATGTGCTAAAGTATATGAACACATAACTATCTCCTCCCTAGCAAGCTTACACATATAATGTATCTCAGCACTTCATCACATACGATATTCAATCAACAATAGTGTAATGCAAACATGACAATTCAACACAACCATGTCATCCTCCACCGATGACCAAGGACAAAACCTCTAGATGCATTTATTTAGTACATCTAATAAAAGACTCAATTAACATGAGATCACAAACCCGGCAACAACATTAACATGGTAGTCAAACATACAACCCCCACATGTATGTGTTCAACACTCAAGATACAACAATCCAACTTTCAAACTTATTTCAAAAACACTTTTCTCATTTCACAAACAAATTTCCATTTTTCTTTTGTTTCCACAAAACCAATTCCATCCCTTTTGTTTTTGCAAAAACCAATTCCTTGGACAATAAAGCCATAACTCATTTTAGTTCACAACATTCATTTCAAAACCATTCCAAAGCCATGGTTAATCCCTTAGGCATTAACACCTTCACCCAACTCATTTTAACAAAAGAGATTTACAAACATTGGTCAACTACCCCTCATTTTTAATTTACCAAATCAAAATATAATTTAGGACTTTTTCCTCTTTCATTTATGACATGCTAGTTTACACTCCAATTAGCCCAAAACAACCATCAATGATAAAATACTCATTTTTAAACAACCAACCCTAGGTTCCTTCTCATGATTTCAAACAAATCCAACATGGATGTGATTTTCATGCAATACAAAACTACCACATGTCTATCTATAAACGAAGTATTGAAAAAGAACAAGGAAATCCCTACCTCGAATGTAGAACTCAAGGAGAAGAAGAGCAAAACTCGGAAGTGCTCCAAATCCCAAATTTCTCGGATCAAAACGAAGCCCTCGACGATCAACACAACTTTTACAAAGGCCAAAGGGTAGGAAAACACTCTAGCTAGATCAATCCTAAGAGAGAAGTTAGATTTTAGAGTAAGGTGCTCTCCAATGGCCTTTTCGGAAAAGTAAGAGAGAGAAAGGAAATCAAAAAGTGATTCAAAAAGGTGAAACACGGTGTGATATACAAATTGCCCCGTTCGAGCGTGGAAACCCCCGCTCGAGCGTCACTCATAGACTCCCGCTCGAGCAGCCAAACCCCCGCTCGAGCGTCCAACACTGCAAAGGAAATACTGGATGGGTGATTTTCCCGCTCGAGCGCCAGAACCCTCGCTCGAGCGGATAAGCAACAACAAAGGCCCGCTTGAGCGTCAAAAGCGCCGCTCAAGAGACCAAAAACTGGGCAAAAATTCTATGTTTCAAAACACAACCAACCTATTCCCAACTTGCCCAACACAACCCAAAACTCAAACACAAAGAGTAAGGGATAGAAAAAGAATAAGACAACAACACATCTACGGAACCAAGTCCGGATTACAGTTAAACAACGAAAGGGAAAATCGGGACCGCTATAAACTACATCTTCAACCTCATTAAACATCATCAACATCACCAACATCATAAAACATCATCAAACATCATCAAACATCAACTACATCATCATACATCATCAACATCACCAACATTGTGAACATCATCAAACATCAACTACATCTTCAACCTCATCAAACATCATCATACACCAATATGTGATACAATATATTGATATTTATACAATATAACAAACAAAGATACTATACCAAATATAAAATATAACAAACAAATATACCATACCAAATATAAAAAGGACTAAATGGTTTACAAAAAAACACTCAGGACTAGACAGAGCAATATTTCTCAATATGAAATTTATGAGTAATTTTTCCTTTTTTTTAATAGTAAAATTAGTGTCTGATATATGAAATATTTATTAATTTTATAATACATAGATTTTTTTTAAAATTATTTTACAACGTAAATATATTATCTATTTTTTCATTTATAACTTTAGATTATGTTTGGAAATTTTAAAATATTTTTATATAAGTAACATGTGTATTTTTATATTTAAAAAATTCAAAATTATGAGAAATAAGAATTGAAGTTTTGAATTTCAAAATTATGAAAATATGGCAAGATGGTTGGGGTTAATTTAATCAACTAAAAATAAAATAAACTAAAAAATTAATAAGATAAAATGTCACATCAAAATCATAATTATTTTATTTTTTTTTACAAAATTATAAAAAAAAATCAAATATTTATTCCAAATAAATTTTTTTTAACCAAATTAAAACAGTTAAAAAAATTAAAAAATCAAAACTTAAAAAAAAAAAAAAGGTCATCTCAAACAATGCGGTGCTTATCAAGATAAATTGGAAGGATTTAGGATTCATCATAGTTTTTTTTATTTTTATTTGGCATAATTGTTCAACAACTTGGCGCTCTTTGGTCAAAAGCGTCAGCTGATGAGTTGGAATTTACATGTTTGTCCTAGCTTTATTGATTGGTGGCTTAATTACATTTGGATTTCTTTAATTATTAATAATATTAATTTATCTTTTATTTTTGAAAACCCATTTAATTAAAAGTATTTGTAAACAAGTGTGATGTCATTGATGACCCTTGAGTTTTATGAGTTGTAGCCTGTAACCGTAGCTTAAAAATCACACTGCTACATCTTCATAAATTTCTGCAACAAAAGTATTTCTTTACAATTTTTTTATCGGTAAATTTACTCACTTCACTCTATAGTGTTAAATTTTGACCGGTAAAAAATTATGAAGGGGCAATTTTATAGAAGAAATTTATGAGAATTAATTATTTTTCAGCTTAGAAGATAGAATAGATAACATTTGAAGGTACCTGGAGGATGCCTCATATGATGTTGAGACACAAGCTTAGATGATCAAGGAATAGCAATGGATCGAATTTTTCAAGTTTTGCACTTGAATTTATATTTTTAAATTTAATTATTTTAGTAATATAATTTCATATTTTACTATAAATTTGACAATTTTGATTTACCTATCACTATATTTTATCCTATCCAGACAATGTTCTCTTATACCATTTATATTAAAATGAATTAGAACAAACACAATTGGGTGGGAGAATTTTATTAATTGAAATATATTTTTAATATCATTAAAAATTATTAATTGTCTTAATAATTTATTAATAAAAAAGATTATTTGTTATGTGATTAGAAATTTAAAAGAAGTATTTGTAATTTTCAAAACTATAAGAAACAATTTGTATTTTTAACAAACTTTAAGGGTACATTTATAATTTACCCAAAATAAAAAAGAAGTGGAGTTGATACCTCACAATAATTATGCACAATTTAAGGTCTATTAATGTGTCAACCAATATGATTGACTAATAAATTTTTAAGTAAATTATAAATTTAGTTAAAATTTGAATTGTTTTTTATAATTTTAAAAATTAAAAATTATTATTGTTAGAATTTTTATTTAATAGAATTAGTAAAAAATAAAATTTATAACTACTCTCTTAATAATAAAATTAATTGAATTGTTAATTAAAATATATTTATGATATTATTAAAAATAATTAATTGAGTTGATAATTTATTATAAAATTAAAAAGAAATGGTAAATTACACTTTGCCTCCTTCATATTTGGTCATTTGCTCACTTTGGTCCTCAAGATTTTTTTTTTTTTCAATTTAGCCTTTCAGGTTTCAAGTTTTTTTCAATTTATTTCTAAAGTTAATTTTTGTTAAAAATTAAACAAAAAATAATATATTATTAATCACATGGTATAAAAATATTTTATTATATATAACTTAGACATAAATTTAAACCCTAATATCATAATATATTTTTTATGTTATATGACAGTTATTATGACATAATCTATTTAATTTTGAATAGAAATTAATTTTAAGAATAAAATCAAATATAAAAAAAGGAAAAATTTAATTTACACAAAAAGAAATTATTTGCTGGCCGATTTTTCAAAGAAATTGTTTTAGGAGTGTTTGTAACTTCGGAGTAGGTACATTAAGGTTTTTAGAAAGGGTCAACTTGTCTCAAGTTGAGATCAAGATTGAATTTGTCTAGTTCGGTTCATGAAATTTATTTTTGGGCCTGTTTTGATAATTAAAACTGTGTAATATGTAGAACTTGTCGATTACTATACTCCTGTTAAAAATCACATTGATCGGATATTAATAGCTATGTGATCAAATCAGTTTTGTATAAAAAAAAATCGACGGGGTACAAATTAACGGTTTATAAAAAACTGTTTTGATTACATAGCTATCGATATTCGATCAATTTGATTTTTTATGGACATATATTATTCAACGAGTTCTACACATTGAACAGTTCGAATTATCAAAACAAAATCTATGATAAACCCCCACCAACCCAACAACATAACCCAGTCCGATCTTGAACTGGCCCAAAGCCACTGCCTTCTACAAAATTGCCTTTCCTTTCTCGCGGTGGCCATGATTAGTTTCTCTCTCTTTGCTTCTCCGTTGAGATTTTTTTAAGACGATGTCAAAGCAGCAGAGCTTCTCTAAATGTTTGTTGGTCGGCCTCGTGTCTCTGCTCCGGCGGCGTGTTCAATATCTGCTATCGAAACCGCCATCTCAGGTTCTATCTTAATTCTCACAGCCGCCGTGGCGGTGGCTCTCCGCTTAGTTCCGTATGAGTACATAGGCCGAAATCGCGTACCAGCGATCGTCTTCAAGGGCCTTCCCTCTACTTTCCATGGATTTGTCATCTCAATCATGTTCGCTTTCTCTGGGGCGTTTAGCGCTTTGTTAGTCCCTAACAATCCCAAGATCTTAAGACTGCCGGTATTTCTCCACGGTATCGATGGCATCGGCCGTTGCGTTTCTCATCTCCGTGACTTTTTCACAAACAGCTTAGATGCAAAGGAAGGAGACGAAGAACTCTCCTGGAAAACAAAAAGGGGAAAACGACTGAGACTTACATTTCTCTCTCTTCCCTTTTTTTTTTTTTTTTCCTTCAATAAATTTGTACTCGTCTAAACCAGGTTAGGGTTTGGAGGATCTTTTGTGTTTTGCACTCTATTTTACGAAGAATTTGTTGCTTGAACTGTAGGTTGTATAAATTTATTTGACCCCTTTAATTAAGAATCTTTCCATCACCACCTCTTGTTCTATCAATTTGTTTTTGCTCTTCCTTTTATATGATGTTTGTATGTACAAACCCCAATATTTGTTTCAATAGGAACACTTTTATGGTTGCAATCAGCATTTACACAGTAGTATAATTTCTTGGGGGAAGGAAAGAGATATAGTCTCAGTTATGAGGGGAGAGTTTTTAACCATCTATTTCTTTCTATTTAATTTTGTTAATTCTTTTTGTAAGATTTTATCATCATTATTGGCAAAAGAAGAGAGACTAGAGTTGTCAACCTTTGTAATTGTCTTTCAGAATTGAGGCCGGGGAACAATCATATAAGCTGTCTGGATTGTTTTAGGCGTCTAATTTTAAGTAAGCAAAAAGTTTTATGGTTTGCCGCTCAGTCTAGGACATTGTTGGTTTGTGAGAGTGGCGATTGTGGGAATAATCATGGTGGTTTGCTTTCACTGTAGATAAGGAAGAAGAGAGGAGAACGAGAGAAAGGCGAGCATTGGTAGGGCAGGGCTGGTCATAACAGACATAGATGGAAGAAGGAATAGTTATTTGGTATAAAACTACTTTTTAAGAGAGTACGTTATTTGGAAGATGGAATAGTTCTGGATAGTGCTATATATAATGGTCTTCATTTGAGCACAATGGTCTTCAAGTTCTTTGATTGCTTGAGTTTGAGTTTACTATTTTAGAATGTGTTGTATTTATGGTTAAATGCAAACATGAATCAATTTTTTGGAACTCATTTTACTTCATCTAGGGGATATGCAAGGTGATTATTTTTATTGTGGTGCTTTATTATGTAGCTATATATTTTGGTAACCTTTTCGGTTTTAGGTTATTGGGGGTGTGCTTCCATGAAAGTTTGTTTCTTAGTATCCGGTGAAGTCTGTAAATCTCAGTAATTGCAGTGATAAGGATGCAACTGCTGTCTCTCGATTATCATAGTTGCTAGCTCTAGTGAATACATGTTATTTATTAATTGAATGATTTTTTTTTTTAGTGTTATTGATGGATTGTTAGTCTTTGATATATGAATGCTTCGCAAGAGTAATTTTTTCACTACCGCTTTATGGCTTGACTGGTATATTTGACATTTTTGTTGCGTTGCAATTTATTGTCCTCTATAATGACGATGGAAAAAAATATTTTCTGTGACAATTAAACTTGTAAATATTGCTGCTTCAAGTTTGCTCATTGTCAAATGGTTTGAAATTTTGTTACCATTTTGAAAATATCCACGCTTTTCATTAGTTTGACAAAGGTGCTATTTGGTCACTGATTTTATGCCTTGCTAAAGTATTTAAAACCAAAAGCAACAAAGTTTTAGGTATCGGTGGCCATTTTTCTTCTTTTCTTGTTTCTCTGTGTCATTACGGGTTACCCTAGGAAAAGCAAACCAAAATGATGAAGATTTCTGATCTAAATTCCAATGTGGAATCGTAGCATTAATGGTCTTCAAAGTTCTCTGATTGCTTTGCTACATGTTTCAATTATGTTGGTGAATAACTAAGTGCATTTGTTGGTTATTACCTATCCCGAATCTTCTTGTAAATCCTGATACCAAAACCCTCTCATTGGTGCATGAGGGTATAGATGAAGGAGCAAGGATCCCCTCCTTGACTCCCCTCCTTGACTCCCTACTTGATGGATTATTGGGTCCACTTTTGGACCAAATTTCGATGACCCGAACCGTTCACATTTTAGAATTTATCACGTATATTATATCTGTAAAAAATCAAATTGATCGAATATCGGAAGAACTAAAAATCGTTTATTAAAAAAATTTAATAAATGGTTTTATTGTTTAATAAAACTTTTAGTTCACGTGATTTTTGATATCCAATGGATTTGATTTTTTACAACTATGATATATATGACAAATTCTAAAATTTGAACGGTTCGAATCATCGAAATTGGGCCCAAAAGTGAACCCAATAGCTCATCAAGTAGAGAGTCAAGGAGGAAAGTCAAGGAGGGAATCCTTGCTCATAGATGAAGTATTTGCTCACAACGTTACAGGTTGTGTCTTGAATCATAGTCAGTACTAAAAGGATGTGGCATCTTAACATACATGTTACAATGTGTAGGATGTGATATGGTAATTTATATGCAAGGAATGATTTGCACATGGTTATTTTGTTAAGAGTTTTTAATGTTTTTGTTGGTTTCTAAATATGTTTTTGAGGTAGATAATTTGCTACATTGCTGACTTATGCTTAGTGTTTTTGTCATGTTGGTAGGATATATACTCCTTTTTTCTTTTTTCTGGGAGTTCTTTACTCCTGCATGATTAGCCTACTGGGTTGGGATATTATTCCAATCTTCATTTACTTGGTAAATAGATTAGAATTTTGTGCACCAAAATACATAGCCTGTTGTTTTACTTATATTTCAGGCTTTACGAGCATGGTGCAACATTAATAATTTTTCTTCACTTATTGTTGCTTGGCTCATCTATGTCAAATGGCAAGTTCTGTGAGAATTGACAAAAGAACATGTCGCTTAATTGTCATGTTAATTTGCTTGTTAGATTGTTGAACTAAATTCAAGTGACATATAGAAGTACCTTGTTTCTGAAATCCTATTAGACTTGTTCTCAAATTATTGTAAATGCTTAGCAAGTCTGTTGTGGTGATTATACAATAAAGATATGGCATGTGCAGTTATCAGTGATCCAAGAACAATGTAATTTATGTTAATACCTGCTTTGTTGCTGCTACAAAATGATTTATTAATTCAATTTTTAAGGGGCAAATGGACTGTTGCAATTGCTGATTTTTCAATGCTATATAGTTATGTGAAACTGTTTTTATAAAGATTAGTTTATCAGTATTAGCTAGCTGGTGGAGTCATTTGCGTTGGAGTAGGAGACTTGAATACTGGAGTTATTTTTTTGGGCAGTTTTTAATTCTGTAATATTTTAATTTATTTATTTTTATGTATGTGGAGAGGGAAAAAAGGTTGCGACTTAAGAGTGATGGCAAGTACTAACGGCTCCATATGCTCCCCACTACCTCTCTTAGACACTAATGACGTTGTTATGAAATTGTGAATTGAATCGTGAAGAGTAAGATTCACTTTTGTTAATATAATATATAATTTTTTATATGAATATTAATATACACATAAAAAAGAAAATTCATGCATTGTGTTTAAAATGAATATATATACGTATAAAGCCATATATAGTAATACGACTAATTAATCTCTATTATATTTCTTGCTAGAGAGGCGAAAATGTTGTTTCATGCACTATGTAAAAAAAAATAAAAACATAATTGATTGAATTGATGTGAATAGCAATTAATTGTGGAGAATTGCAAATTGAATCACATGAATCACTCAATTTCCAATTGAATCCAGAATCTCATGGTTCTAAACTCCTATAGTTTGACAAATCTATGGATAACAATAATAATCTTGTTTCGTATCATGTTTCATATCACATTGTTACTGTTTGTCCAAAGTTGTTTCTTTATTTTCTCCATTTTGGCTCTGTAGTAGACAGTTTGTTGAATTCTCTATTTTCGCCAACCCTGTTGTTTAATTTTTTTGGGCTCTTCATTTGTTCATTTTCTTTATTTCTGGTTTTTATCTGTAGAAAAGAAGTATATTGTTTCAAAACAACTATTTTACCTCCCTTTTTTTTTTTTTTTTTTTTTTTGTATTTGATATTTTGGAATTTATTTTTGTTGTTGACTTGTAGTAATCTATGTTTCGATTTGATAATTTCTTTGTAATTAAAGCAGTCAACTCATCAAAATATTTTTGAAGACAGGGTTTTTGCAATTCTTTTTGCTGTTGACGTCATAAAACTTATAAGGCAACACCATGGTGAACATACAAACTCTTCCTGTGTGTCTTCTCAGTTATCAACTATAATTGCTAGTTATATTTCACCAGGAATGTAGGCATGAAATCACTTAATCTTAAGCTCGTATCAGATCTGGTGTTAACTGCTTTTTAACTTTACATTCCCTCTGATATTGCCATATAAACATAAGAACCTAATATATGGAGTTTTGAGGTATTCCGAACAGTTAGAATTTTGATATTGATGTTTCAGATGTATGTTTTTACGGCAGTCATCATTTTTGTTTAACAGGAAATCATCCCTTTGATTTTGATCCTTTAACAGTTCTCATTGCCTTGCCACTACAGAAGTTTCATTTCAGTGTGCAATTTGTGTCTTGCAATATATTGTTTGAACCACTTGAGATTGGTTGTTGTGGCCTTGATAAGTTTCTCGTTTTGCCTATGATTTGTGTTGTAATTCTTCCAATATTGTATCTCTACTCCAGCAAAAGCAGCGGATTGTGAATGCAAACAGTTAAGAGTGGCAGTGTTGACTAATTAGTAAATATAATTTCATATATCACTCATTAACAATTTTTTTTTTTTTTTTTTTAAGAAAGCATGAGACTTAATATATTGTATATCCAATAATAAGTCATCTAATAAAGTATATTAGAGTACAAGATAAATCTCAAAAGGGATAAAGAGAAACTTTACTTAGGAAGGATACGAGTCTCCACATAAGGAAAAAAACAAACCTCCAAGTAGAGAGGGAAAAAACCTCCATGAAAAAAGAAAACTTCTACACAGGTATTATTGCAACCAAAAAAATAATAATAATCAAAGTAATCACTATCAAACAAACATTACTAATTACCTTCACAATCCATTCATCGTTGCAATAGATAATTGTGGTATTTCACTACAAGAAAAAGCACAAATGGCGACTAAAATTCAGAATTTCGTCGCTGAAAGTTGCCCAAATGGCGACTAAACTGGATTTAGTCGCCAAAAATGAAGACTTTTGCCGACAAAAATGAATTAGTCGCCGAATACCAGGGTTTTAGCGACTAAACTGTTTGTTGGTCGCCGAATGTAGCAGTTTTAGCGACTAAAGGTTGTTTGGTAGCCAAAAGCGACGGTTTTTGGCGACTAAAATAATTTAGTAGCCAAAAGTGATGGTTTTGGCAACTAAAAACCATTTTAGTCGCCGATTATAGGTGTTTTGCCGACTAAAAAAAGATTAGTCGCTGAAAATGAAGGTTTTTGGCTACAAAAAAAAATTAGTAGCTAAAAACAGTGAATTGGCGACTAAAATGCAGTTTAGTAGCCAAAACGGGATGTTTTTGGCGACTAAAAACAGATTTAGTCGCCAAAAGTGCTATTTTTAATTTAAACATATTTTTTTAGCGACAACAAATTAATTAGTAGCCCAAAAATCATAGAATTGGCGACTAAATAATTGATTTAGTCGCCAAAAGTGGCCTACATTTTTTTTAATAAATAATTTATTTTTTACATAAATTATATTCAATAAAAATAATTATATTTACATATATGGTTTTGTATGAATACCGGTCAAAATAGTATATAAATAATATATATTGCATATAGAATCATGTGATGTTCAAGTGGCATAGTGGAGGGAGTGTGTTGGTGTACAGGTGTTGGCAGTTGGAATGGTTCACGATTCGAATCTCAGAAAAACCAAAGAATTTGTTTTTTTTTTTTTTTTCGGAAGGACCTTTGGCGACTAAACTTTTAGTTGCCAAAAGTGTTATTTTGGGCGACAAAATAGTTTAGTCGGCGATTCATGGACTATTGGCGACTAAAATATTAGTCGCTAAATGTGTGATTTTAAAAAGTGTAAAGCACCAATGGCGACTAAACAGTTGGTCGCTAAAGAGCTCTTTTTTGCCGACTAAAAAAAGTTTAGTCGCCGATACCTTGCGCGACCACATATGCGCGACAAAAGGGGCGACTAAAAAAATTAGTCACTGAAAGTAAAAACTGGACTTTCGGCGACTAAAATCGGACTTTTGGTGACTAAAAATTTAGTCGCCAAAACTGATTTTTCTTGTAGTGCTTTAATCTCCGTTTTTACATTACAAAATAAAATATTTTGGATTTGAAGTGATCGCCTAACGTATAAAAACACGTTTAGTAGTGTCGGATCTTAGTCATGAATTATATTTGAATATAGATCTGAAAGTTTACTCAGTGATCAGTTAATAGTAACTAACATAGTGATGAACAAGAAAGAAAAAGAAAAAAAAGAAAGGGAAACTGTGTGATAAGAAATGAAGGGAAAAAGAAGGCTGTAAGTATAAAATATTATTCTTGTTTTGCTCAATGTTGTCTTTCATTTGTAATAAACATAAACAAATTAATTAGGAAATAACAAGTAAAAAATGGTAAGTACAATATTAGGTGATAAAATGGATGGTAAGTGGTAAGTTGAGTCACAAAGAGTTGTAAATAGAATAAGAATGAATGGTAAGTGTTGTGTTTTTGAATGGTAATAAAACTCCATTTACTATTCAATGAGCATCTACTTCCTATTTTATTATGCTTTACTTACTATTTAATTAAACACCACTTACTACTTAATAATATTCAACTTAATTATTACACAATCAAACTTCGCTTACTACTTAATGATACTCAACTTACTATTATCTCACTTACTACTTAATGAGACTCTGCTTCCTACTAAATTAAACCTAACTTACTAATTAATGAGACTCCATTTACTACTCATTGATACTCTACTTACTATTCGTTAATTGTGTATTTGCTACTCTAACAAACTTGACTTGTACTCAATCAAATATGACTACTACTCAATAAACCTCTGTTACTATTGATTCTTAAGTAGAATAGTAAGGGGTGTTTTGGAAAGTTGTTAAAAGTTGACCTTTTGACTTTTTTAGTTTTTTGTGCTTTTTTTGTATAATTTTTTTTTTTGATTGTTTTGTGATTTTTTTTGTGTAAAAAAGTTATAAAGTTAGTTTTTTTAGCTTGTTCCTAAAACACCCCTAAGTAGAATAAGAACAAATTGAAGTACAGTCACAATGAATGGTCAATAATAATCAGAAATATAAATTTTAAATTATTAAACAATACCCACGAATTTTAAATAAAATGTAAAAATATAATAATAGATTAGACTTAGCTTAATACTTAATAAGACACCACTTCATTTTACTTAATTTACTACTCAATTAAATCTGATTTTCTACTTAATAAGACTTACTTACTATTTCATTAGACTCTACTTACTAGTCAATGTTACTCAGCTTACTACTCATTGATACTCCATTTACTACTCCATCAAATTTGACTTACAACTTAATCAAACATGACTTACTATTATATTAAACCCCACTTACTATTTTATTAGGTTTTGCTTACTACTATATTAAACCCTACTTACTACTTAATGAGACTATACTTACTACTTCATCATACTTGACTTACTATTTCATCTGACTTCACTTACTACTCAATTAACTACACCTACTAGTTAATGGTGTTTCACTTACTACTCAATTAAACTCTATTTACTACTTAATAATATTTCACTTACTACACAATAAGACTCTGCTTACTAGTCAGTGGTTTTTTTTCCTTTAATTAGGTGAAATGTTATTCCAACAAAATCTTAAAAATTATAAATTAAGAATACCACATTATGTTAAAATAAAACATTGTTAGAGACATAGATAGATTCTTCCCTGGAGAATGCATTGAATTTGTGAAAATCAAAATCATCCTCTTTCACTTATCCTTTGAAAAAAAAATTATAGAGAAAAACACTATTGTTCATTGTGTGTGCAACTAAATTGGGAGGTTTTCCATTTTTTCTTAATTAACTAATTTAGATGTATTCATTTATTGTTTTTAATAAATGTTGTTCATGTTTTTTTTTTTTTTTTTTTTTTTTGAACGGCAAGAGAAGAAACTTTATTGATGAAAACCAAACAAAAAAGAGGATACATCAATAAAGAGGAGCTTGGAGCTAAGCGAAGCTCCAACCTCCTAATTGGTGAGACACCAACAGAAAAAATAAAAACCAGAAAAGCAGAAAAGCAGAACAATTGAAGCACTCAAAACAGAAATGCAGAATGGCAGTTCAACAGATAGCCTTCCAGAATTGCAAAACTTCAAGCCTTCCAGAATAGATCAGTACAGAGCCAAAACACTCAGAATTGCAAAACCCTGCCCAACTGAAGCCTTTCAAGGCTAACTCAAAACACTCAAAACAGATCATCAGACACTCAAGGACTGAGCAGATCAGAACTGAACCAAGACCATAGCAACATAGATCAGTACAGAGCCAAGGTCTCAGCAGGACAACTGAAGCACTCAACTGAAGCAGAAACCGGAAATGCAGAATAGCAGAACAACTGAAGCAGAAACCGGAGTTGCAGCACAGGAGACACTCAACAGAATACTCAAAACAGATCAGCAAAAGCAGAACAAGAACAGAATACTCAAAAATCTGTAATTAGAACTGAACCATGACAAGCCAAGAACCAAAATCTGTAATCACCAAGAACAACACCCAGATCAGAACTAGAAGGACCTACCACCAAGGCAATATCTGATTTGAGGGAAGTTGAAAAGGAAATCATGAATTGAAAATTGAAACTTTTTGGAGGCAGCTTTATACCAGAAGGCTAGTATGGTGATGATAAGTTCATGAAGATCCTGAAGCTGTGGTTGTGTGCCTTGGAAGATACATTCATTTCTATGTTTCCACAAAGACCACAGAGTCACCTAAGGAATGGCACTCCAAATCCTCCTAGCTTCATCTCTGCAGCTATGCCCAGCCCACCACTGGAACAACCCTTGTATAGACCCAGGGACCACCCAAACTACCCCCACCATTGCAGAAGCTCTGACCAGACTCTCCATACCATGGAGTCGAAAATCAACACATGTTCTATTGATTCTTGCTAGGATTTGCAGAAAGTACATAGGGTAGAAGAATCTCTGTCCAAAATACCAAGTTGTTGCAAGAAAACCAATGTTTTAACCTTATATCTCCAAGCAAGCCAGCCAAAGAATTGCACTTTGGGAGGGAGATAACTAATCCACACCCATCTACTGAAGATGGCATTAGCCCCAAAAGCAAGATTGGTATGCTTATAGAAAACAGAAACAAGGGACTGACCTGGTTTAGCAGCAGACCAGAGAGCCAAATCATTGACTTGAAGGTTAAGAGCAGGAGCTCCACTTAACATTCCAGTTAGCCTTAGCAGCTCCTCTTTTTCCCATTCAAATAGTGGTCTCCGGAATGTGACTGTCCAATGGTGAGTGTTTCCACTAATCTCCACAAGGTCCCTGACTGATCCTTCCTTATCATTAGCTAACCGAAATAGCCTTGGGAATTCATCTTTAAAAGGGATAACTCCACACCAGTTGTCATGCCAGAATTTCAATCTGCTACCATTGCCCACTCTCAATTATAAGTGGGAGACATAAAATGTGAATAAAGATACCTTCTGCTCAACTGTTGATACAATATCACTCCAAAGTCGAGATAGAATATTGCTTGAGTTGAAATGAGGCAACCATTTTCCTCCCAAAAATCTGTATTTACTGCAGAGAACCCTCTTCCATAATGATTCATGTTCCAAAGCAAATCTCCACCACCACTTGAGAAGCAAGCACACATTCACATCTCTAATTCTTCTTATACCTAGCCCACCTTGGTTGATACTTTTGGTTGCTTCCGACCACTTCACTAGATGAATTTTCCTTTTCAATTCTGAGCCCCCCCCATAAGAATGAAGCTTGAATTTTGTCTAACTCCTTAGCTATACCTTCAGGTAGTTTGAACAACGACATAAAATACACTGGTAGACTGGATAACACTGCCTTCACCAATGTTAATCTTCCTGCAAAAGATAGGAATCTCCTTTTCCACCCGGCAAGTCTCATTTTGAATTTATCAATAATAGGTTTCCAAGTCTTCTTTCTCCTAGGAATTGCACCCAACGGCAGGCCTAAATAGTTTAATGGCAATCTCTGTGTCTTGCAATTAAGGAAGAGAGCAAACTCATGAAGATCTGGATCTGAAAGGCCAATCCCACAAAGCACACTTTTATGATAATTGATTTTTAGCCTTGAAACTATTTCAAAGCATCTAAGAATCCACTTCAAACAAAGTACTTCTGATATTTCAGCTTCACAGAATAATAAAGAGTCATCTGCAAATTGAAGGTGAGAGATCACCACTCTATTGGTTCCAATGATAGCCCCTTGTAACAAATTCAGTTCTCTAGCTCTCTATAGGAGTATATTCAGTGCTTCTGCAACCAAAATAAATAGGAATGGTGATAGAGGATCACCTTGCCTAAGGCCTTTATGAGGACTAAATTCCAAGGTAGGCGAACCATTAACAAGGACTGAGAGTTTTGCAGTAGAGACACATTCTTTTATCCAAGAAGACCACTTAGCGCCAAAGTCAAAATTTGCTAGCATTGAGAAGAGGAAGTTCCAATTAATGGAATCAAAAGCCTTTTCAAAATCTAGCTTGAACAGCAGTCCTTTTTTCTTGGATTTTGACCAACTATCCACCACCTCATTTGCGATTAGAATGCCATCAAGTATATTCCTTTCTCCCAAGAAAGCTGACTGAGTATCTTCTATGATCATGGGTAGGACTCTTTTAAGTCTGGAAGCAAGGACTTTTGAGAGAAGTTTGTAAATTGCCCCAACCAAGCTAATAGGCCTAAACTCATTCAAGTTGATGGCTTTATCTTTCTTCGGAATGAGAGAGATGAAAGTACTATTCATACCAGAGATTAGTCTGCCATGGGCATGAAATTCCTTCATAAAATTAACCATTTCCTCCTTAATCACATTCCAATGTTTTTGGAAAAACATCAGGTTGAAGCCATCTGGCCCTGGAGCTTTATTCCCATTGCAATCTTTGACCGCTGCCCAAACCTCCACTTCAGTAAATTCCTCTTCAAGCCCATGGAATGAGACTAAATGTTGTTCATGTTGTAATAGGTAAAGAATAATAATTTTTGTAAATGTATTCATTTATTGTTAGCAATAAATGTTGATAAATGAGAGATATTCCTAAGTATATTTATAAAAAAGAAATCTTCCTAAGTAAAGTTTCTCGAAGATCTTCCATTTACGAAAAGTTCTACCATACAAAAAGTTATTACTCAATGAAATATTTCAATTTCCACTTATTACTCTATTAGACTTTGGCTAGTACTTATTGAGTTTTCACTTACTACTCAATCAAACTATACTTACAACTTAATTAAACATGACTTATCTATATAATAAGGGAGAAGGGTTTTTGAATCTTTATGAGACTTTTGTCTATTTGTCAAAATATACACCATCAGATTGATTCAATCCAATGGTTGAAAATGTCTCACTCTCCTTTGGACATTTCAATGGTTCAAATTTTTTTGGGTGAATGTTAATGCTTCAAATCAGTTTGGTATTTTTGGGATCATTTGGGTGAAAATGTCTCTCTCTCTCTCTCTCTCTCATTTTTTTCTCACCCTCAGAATTGAATCACACAGACATCTTCACTCTTTCTCTCTCTGATTTTGATTTCAAAATTTGAAACTCCATTCTCTCTCATACCTCTTCCTCTTCTCCTTCCTCTTCCCACCACACATCTTCCTCTTTCTACCAAGCTTTCTCTTTCTACAAGTTTGATCTCCTATGGTGATTTCCGGAATATAGCCCCGGTGGTGATTTCTACCATCTGCCTCAATCTCTACCTCCTCTCTCTCTATGCAGCTCCAAGGTAGAAAGCTATCCTTCTTGTTGTTTTTTTTTTTTTTGGGGGGGGGGGAAGAATCTAGGGTTTTTATTTGGGTTTTATCTCTCTCACTTTTTCCCCCTCTTTTATTTGGGTTTGTTTTTCTATTTTTATTTTTATTATTATTATTTTTGTTTGTTTGTTATCAACACAAAAATATTTCAATCCTGTTTGGTTGCTGAGAAAGTGGCAGCAACAGTAAAGAAAATGAAATTGTTGGTTAATTGCTGATGTTCTTATTTTGGAGTGAGTCTATCTTAATTGCTATAAAATTGTTGGTTATCTTCTTGATCATTAGCTTTGGTTAGGTAACTAATTGCAAATTTTGCTAGAAAGTTGTGGCGATTGTTTTTAATGGTCAAATTTTGGATGTTCTGTAAAATGCCTTAATTAAAATAGTTTATTTTCTTTTGGTTAAACCAACTGCTTATATAATTATACTTTTTTGTTGTTCAAATAGTGAGTGAATCTATCATGACATGCCAAGTAAATGATTAAACAACCTTTCCTATAGAGAGTTTGATTAACAGTGCTTGAATGCACTTAGTGCTGGTAATGTGGATGTCCTAATTGATCAAAGTTATCTTAGTGAGTGAATCTATCATTTTCTACATTTCCCCCCCCCCCCAAATAGTGAATGATACATGCCTTGGATATTTAGTAAGGTTAACAAAAATAGAGGTATATTCAAATTGGTGAATCAAACAGTGGGAGTTGGATCTTATTTTTAACAAAAAATAATGGGCAATTTTTAGGGAGTTGATTTTGGATAATGGATAATGGAACTTGCTTACTTGTATTTTCTATTCTTCCTTTTGCTTCAGGTACATATGCCTTGGCGAAAGAGTGTTTGATTAGCTCATAAAAAGTTGTTATGGCTTTGTTCGCTACAATGGTTGATTAGTTAATTTGTTTCTTATTTATTGTTCAACTTGGCTTCATTTTACATGTTGTGAAAATTAAGAATCTTAAATTTTGTTCAACTAGGTTCAGAACCAAGAAGAGCGAGTACTTGATTTTTTTATGGTGATAATTTGGGTCTTCTATTTTAATTTTTGAATTTCATACAATTTTGCTAATAATCATTGTGATAATTTTAGAATGCCTTTATGTTTGATTTTATTGTTTTTCAAAAGCAAGATGTTTTACTTTGTTTTGATTAGACTTGAAAAATTCAAGTTATACAATGAATGGAAGTGTTGTGTGGGTCTATTAGTGAATGTTTCAATAAATAGAGAGCAATGGCACAACAGTCCATTGAACAAGTGAGTCTTTTTTTTTTTTGTTCAAAATTTTGGATCTTTGTTTGGGAAACTAGAAGTTTATTTATTGAGTTTCTTTTTTGGGGGGTGGAAGAGAAATAACTTTGTATATTCTTTTTTTGGGGAGTTTCAAGAAATAACTTTGCCTATTACTTTTTTCACACCCTATAACTCCACCAGTGCTTATAATCAATTAAAATTTTCATTTTAAAATTTAGACACTAGGCACAATTGTATATTCATTTTAAAATAGATGTGAGCTTCTTCTTTTTTATCTTCACAATTTTGGATCTTTGTTTGGGGAACTAGAAGTTTATTTATTGAGTTTCTTTTTTGGGGGTGGAAGAGAAATTTAGATTATGTTGATTCAATAAAATAACTTTGCCTATTACTTTTTTCACACCCTATAACTCTACCAGTGCTTATAATCAATTAAAATTTTCATTTTAAAATTTAAATACTGTAGGCACAATTGTATATTCATTTTAAAATAGATGTGACAAACAAATGTGATTATAATAAATTAAAATTTTGATTGGATGGGTTAGAGTCAATTTTTTCTTCTTCTTCTTCTTCCCTTTACCCTTGTGACTCTTAACTCAATATATTTTAGTTTCATTGGGTGAAAATCGTCTGTTATTTTTTACAGGAGCTAAGCCTATTCTTTCTTTCCTTTCTTTATTTTTTTTCTTTTTCTTTCTTCTCCTTCTTCTCCTTCTTCTCCTCCCATTTTTTTATTTTACTTTTAGAGTGAGGATTGTAAGTTGTGATAAAAAAATTTTTTTTTATACTTTTAGCTTTGCCAGTTATTTTGTAAGACTATTAATAATGCTGAGATTGGCTCAATGAGGTCTAGAAAGAATTTGTAAAAAGAAAATAGTAAAGTAGTCTAGAGTAACAAGAGCCAGTTTTAAGCCAATTGGCCGTTTCTTTTTTTCTTCAAATATTTGGTTTTGGAACTAAATTAATTCAGTAGACCATCTATGTTATTAGTTAGTCATCCTGGAGTAATGAGTGATGGCATAAACTTACTTCATGCTTGAAGTAGTTTAAACATGCTTTGTACTTTTAATTGGATGACTATGCATAATGGTACCTCATAAGTGAAGAAGAAGGTGGTTTCACTTTCAACCCTTAATGTTGGTGAAGTACCCTCTTAAATGTTAGGCAAATTCTTGGTGATTGATGGCTTCCCCTTTTTTGTTTCAGCTATTCATTTTGTATTTATTTATTTTATTTTATTTTTTGTGTTAAAAAAATAAAGTTCTCTGAAAATGATCTACTTGGATATTTGAGGTTCAACAGATGGATGGTAGCTTCCTTTTAATTAGTTCCAATTCATGTCTTACTCTTTCTCATGCGTGTTGTTGTATGTGTGTTCTTTTTATAGTTGTGTTGTTGTATGCATTGTTCTTTTGTCCACATTTTTTGTGTGTTTATTTAACATAATTGTTGTACCAAAGTTTCGAGCATAAAAACACATCATACTACAAACAGTTTTTCGATGTTAGTTTTAGTGATATGTTGAATTATATTTTGTATGTGTTTTTCGATGTTAGAATTATATTTTTGTGATGGATAGTTCAAACTTTGTATGTGTTTTGAGATTATTTTTAGGTATGGGTCATTGGTTAACCTCCATTTTCTCTCTAATAGCAAGAGATCATGTTTGCATTTTTTATTCCTTATATTTTTCACTTTTCTCTATCCTCACTTAATAACCAACATGCTATCAATCACTTTTTTCCATCCTTAGTGTTTTTTTAATTAAAAAATTGCTGAAATTTTGGGAAATTTTCATATGGGTTACAGTATTGTTAATGAATTTTTCCATATGGATTTTTCATCTGAGCATTTAAGAGGCCTCTGTAGATAATCCGATTTCTAAGCATTTTAAATCAATCTTTCCTGATTACTGGTTAATTATATCCATCATGGCATGGATGAGTTTTGTAAATTGGTGCTACCATTTACCCACAAATAGGGCATGTATCTTTCCTTGGTGTGTTGTCTTCCTTTATATCTTTAGTCATGTTATGCTTCACTAGGATTGTGTTATGCATGGATTTTTGAATGGTGAAGTCTGAGCTTCTCTTTCATGTCTTTTACTTTTTTTTCCCTGGCCAATATTTATTTTCATTTTTCCTTTCCTTTCCTAGTGTATGTTTTCATTTGACTATTGTTTTGGGCCTTAAGCAAAAGAACCCAAAGTTCCTTTATTTCCATGCATTTGTTATTCCTTGGTGTATGTTTTGGGCAATGATTAGACATTCTTTTTATTATTTCCATGCATTTGTTATTCTTGATTTAATTGGTCACTTTGAATATTTTAGTTGAGAATGTTATGGGGTTTGAGTGGGTTCTTTGATGATTTTTTAAACTTCCTTTACATCTTCATTTAGGGGAGAAGTTTTCAAAGATAGTAGGGAGTCTATACTATATGGCCCCAAAGGTTTTGAAGCGGAATTATGTTATGTGGGGTTCCTCCATTTTGAGCAGGTATTTGTTTTTCTTCATGTAAAGGTTGCTGATATAAACATGGTTATGGACCTATGGTGTCAATAGTCTTATGAATTGTATTGTTGCTTTGGCAATTCTGCGGGGGGTGATTAAGGCGTAGTCACAATTTTCAGCTGAAGGTTGGAAGCAAAATGAATATGACTGGGTGATTTGGATTTTTGGGTAAGTCTAAATGGGGGTTTTTGGGCTGTATTGATTTGTAGATGATGGGGGACTTAAGTTAGTTAGCGTTTGCTGTATTGATTTTCCAAGCGAAGAGTTTGTTTTTTGAATCTAATTTTATTTTATTTTATTTTATTTTTTTTGGTAGTGGGTTGGCTGCTTCCCATGAGCAAACCAATTGGATCCAAAAGGGTTGGTTTCATATTTTGTTTATGGAAGGATTTGAATAGTTGGAGCTATTTGATTTTTCAATTTGTGTGTGTGTGTGCGCGCGCACGCTTGTGTGCAGTTGCTGGTCGTAGCATTTCAATGCACCATGTTAATTCGTTAAAGGTATCCCAATTCTTTCATAGGATGCTTGGCTTCTATTGGGAATTAAGTTGTTTAGTTTACGAATTTTTTTAAAAAACATGTATACTCATTTCTTATTGCCAAACATTTGTTTTGTCATATGGTTGCTTGGTCTAATTATTAGTTCCCTATTATTTGTCATACATCATTTTAGCTACCATTTAAGCAGGTTTGTTTATGTAGTGTTGATTAAATTTTTTTCCCTTGAGTTGGGCATAAATATTTGTGTTTCTTCATGGTTTTGATTTCAATTATATGAATATGAAATGGGTTGAAAAAAATTGTTCGATTTATGAAATAGGTTACTATGGGATGAGATAAATCTTTTTCAATGAAATGTGTTTCTATGAATGGGTGACTTCTATTTGTTTTTCTACTCTGAGATGAGATAAGTCTTTTTCTATGAATGGATTTTTCATGTTCAAAAATTGTCACTCAGTATGGAAGGTTGAAACAGTCATTGCGCTTAATTGCTATTTACTACCTTCAACTTGGTTTGTTTCTTTATATGTTCATAGAAATGATTTTTCATGCTTTTTGGCACATTTATGTGGTTACTAATTGATAGTTGAAAAGAGCATGCATTTGAAAAGAGCCTATTAATCTAAGATTGGATTGGTACTATTTCATCAACAAAAATAATTTTGCTTAGGTATGTAAGGTTGTGTTTGAATTATAATTACTTTATATTTCCCTCATCTTTTCCTTTTTCTTTTCAAATTCCTATCTAAATTTAAATTGATATTCTCGGACATTTCAGGTTCTTAGCTGTTGATTGTTAACTACCCCAGAGAATCAGTGCTTGAACCCATTTTGTTTATTTCATGTGCTCTAGGATGAACCCTAATCATGTGCTTGAACCTTAATCTACATAAAATTTACATAAGACATCTGATTAAATAAGATATTATGAAAATTTTTATAAAACATCTTACCATAAAATTTGTCTTCTAGTACATCTGGTCACAATATGGTAAGATATTGAGACGAAATTGTTATTCCAATGCTATTTTGGGTTTATCTGATTAAATAGAGACATTCACTTCTATATTAAAAAATATTTTTTTTTGAAAAATAGGTGTTTTTTTATAGATATTTTTTAAATACACAGTGTTTTCCCTCTAGAAGTTCCTTCTAAATAAAATTTTATATTTTCTTCAAGTGATCGGTGCTTAAGACAATTTCAGTCTCATATTCAAGTTCGGAAAGTCTTGAATCTCTTCTTCTATAAGGTTTCACTTTAATTTTTAATTTTTATTTTTTTTTAGATTGCTGAGCACTGGCTGGTGTGCATTGTTTGTTATTTAATTTTGAATTCTATTTTTCGGGATTACATAGCACTGGCTGGTGTGCTTTATTTGGTGTTTAGTAATTTTTTGGTATTGCAAAGTACTGGATGGTGTGCATTGTTTGTTGTTTATTTTTAATTTTCATTTTTAAAAATTACAGAGCACTGGCTGGTGTGTATTATTTGGTATTTATTTTTAATTTTAATTTTTTGAAATTGCAGAGCACTGTTTGGTGTAGTGTTTGTTGTTTAATTTTGAATTCTATTTTTTGAGATTGCATATCACTGACTGGTGTGCTTCATTTGGTGTTTAGTACATTTATTTATTTATTTATTGTAAAGTATTGATAGATATAAAATAGCTTTGGCTGGTATTATTTGGTAACGAATGAATAATGAAAATGAAATATTTATGATTAAACAACAAATATATGTACCCGTGCCTAGGGGTTGTTATCTTTAATTCAGTTCTATAGAGTGTGTGGTACCAACAAAATTGTTGGAAGTGTTTTAAAAACAATATTTCTTTATATTTCTCAATGTCTTAAGTTTTTGATATATTTTTCGATAAATTACATTTCTATGCAACTACATTTTGATCTCAATATTATTTACATCATGCCATTAGGCACGAGCATACCTTTTATTCTGTACTTTACATACCTCTTATTCTTCACTTTTTCCACTTCTTCTCTCAAAAATCATTTAACACCAAGGTAAAAATCTTATCTCTCTGTTTATGTACCTGCTCTTCTCATCTTGATTGTAACCCTCACTTTGAAATTAATTTTTATATTTTATTATCCGATTTGCTACTAAAATTGTTAAAAGTTCTTTAAGAAGAATAATATTTCTTTATATTTTTCCAGTGTCGATCAAAAATAAAAAAATACTATAGACTCTACAAATTTTAACATGATGTGTATAACTTACAGCTACATTTTGATTCTAACATAATTTACACAGTGCCTTTAGATAGTTCAATTTCTCCATCTGTGATATTCATGCATAAATGAACTTCTTAAAGTGGGTTGTTAACTAAAATATGTTAGGAGGTTGTTAATTTTGTGTTGATTATTTTTTCCTTTATGGCAATTATTAAACCTCATTTTGCCTTACAATTACCTTTGTCAAATTTACATAACCAAACACTTTCAGGGTGAGACACCATTGACCTTCAACCTCTAATTATGGACAATATTACTATTTTTAGTCACGTAAATTGTTTTCTTTTATATTTATTTGAAAAAAAAAAAAATACACCTTTCTTATAAGTTGAAGTTAATTTTCTTTTCTTTTCATGATTTTTTTAATCTAATTTCCTTATAACAAAATGATCTTTTCTTATAATTTACACATGGATGGAAACCTACGCTGAACTGTAATACTGACTTCTTTTTCTCATTTTCTTAGATGTATAAATTTGTAATTTTTTTTTACCTCTAATTCTTTTGTATTTATAGGTTAAATTTCTTCAAGAAAGACATGCTAATGTTGTCATCCGTGATGAACGTGACCTTAATGTCATCTAGGGTTCGAGAGGTAGGCCCAATTTAATTATATAATTTTTTTTTTCTTTCAAAACACCGTATATTCTTATTTACATTATTTTTTAACTTTTTAAATATATATATTTTTTTACTTTTTGTAGGCAAAGGAAAAGGAAATTGCCACCGTTTCGGGTAAAGGAAAGGAAAATGCATGTTCAGTACTATGGCTCTTCAATATTTTCATTTTAAGTTCTTTCTTTGAAATATTTGTTTTGGAGCATGAACTTCGATCATTTTTTGTTTTTTGACATATTACTTGCACAGTGCCATATATTGTAAAATTGACATACTACTTGCACAATGCCATGTAAATTTGTGAAATGTTTTTTTGTAAAATTTCCTATAAATGTGAATTTTATTACTTACAATAGTTTTGTAAAGCTTTTTATCTACGTGAAATTTATAACTAAGTTTAGATGTATGTTGGATAATATTCATTTGAATTATTATTTGCTTATGCTATGAGTTTGTTTTTGTAAATGTAACACATTAGGTGATAGTCTTTTTTTTTTTTGTTTTGTTTTTTCTTCCTAATATGCTCTTGAATTAGGTTAAAGAAAACTAATCCTATTTTTATTTGGTTGAGTTTGAATTTTTGCTTCCATATATATTTTTTATCAGGAAGGGTGTTGTTTTTATATTAAGTTGATAATTTATGTTCATATAGGATTGAGTTGTGTACGCATTAATCTATTTAAATAATTGTTCATTGCACAACTTGTGTCATTTTTTTTGGTTGATGTGCTTAATTTGTTGTTTTACATTCTTTTTGTATTACAGAACATTGGCTGGTGTGCTTAATTTGTTATTTGGCATTTTCTTTTTATTGCAGAGCATAGGCTGGTGTGCTTAATTTGTTGTTTATTTGTTGCAGAGCACTGGCTGACGTATTTTGTCTAATTTTTATTATATGTTTATGTGTTGTGCGACTTACATTTTGTTGCTTGTTTAAAATTTTATACTTTTGTTGTGCTTGAATTTTACGTAGCCTTTATGTGTTTACTTTTCACTATTTCATTTACCTATAATTTTACATTCAATTACATTTTCATTCAACCAATATTTTAACCGTGCCTGAAAGCACGGGTATACACTAGTCAATCGATGAGACACCAATTTCAATAGACTTAAGTTAATAGTTATGGGGGCCGAATAATCATATACTAAGGAAAGCCAGATTTGTTTGAAGGAAAATCAGGACAGAGACGATTCGGCTCTGTCCAAAGGGGTCTTAAAGCCAAATATCTAAGTCGATCGTGCAATCGACCATACAGGGAGCCGAATAGGAACTGGCATATGACTGAAAGGCCGAATAAGCAGTTATGCGTTGGATTAAGAGTGGGCCCGACCCTTGGGACTAGATACTAGTATAAATAGAGGAACATCGACCAAAGAAAGGTATGTGAGAACAGATAAAATAACTTGAGATAGAAGTAAACTTGAGAGAATACTGACTTGACCGTCGGAGTGCTAATTTTGGCACCCCCGACCGGAGTGCTCATCCTTTTTCAGGTGGCAATCAGAGGATCAAGAACGCCTACTGGATCTTGGAGTATTTCCAAACCACTTCTCCATAATTGGCACCGTTTGCGAGAATACTCAAGCACATCCATAGCGGGCGTAACAGATGATCCTCTGGTAGTCGCTGACGACGTTATGCCAAGAGATGACATCACCCCAAGAAACATGCTTAGACCAAAGAATATCACCGCACGACAGGCCTTGAACTTCGACTTAGTAGCCCAGACCTCACCCTCGACATCAGCGCATGAGACAATGCAGACAATCATGGACCAAGTAAAGCAAAATGAACAACGTCTGGAAAATATGATGGCTGAGAATGAGCGCCTACGCTAGGAGTTGGCCCTGGAGGTGGCAAAATCCCAACAGGCCGCATGCCATAACCGGGGTCGACCTTCAGGAAAGAAGGATGATCGACGACGTCGATTTCGGAAACACAATAATGATAGTGATTCTGATTCACCATCCTCGGAACCCAGAAAAAATGGACGAGTCGATGTATCCAATTCATCCGAAGGAAGTCCGTATGTACGGCACAAGCGAGAAAAAAGAAGTGATGATTCGGATGAAGAAGAAAAGCATGACCCTTTTGTTCGACGAATTGCAAGGGCAGTGCTACCCAAGAAGTTCAAAGCACCGTTGTTCACCCTGTATGACGAAAAATCAGACTCCACTGATCATATTCGTCATTATAAATAGGCGATGACGCTACATGCTAACGACGAGGCCCTTATGTGTCGAATGTTTTTGAGCAGTCTGAGACCACTGGTCGTCAGATGGTACTATAAACTGGAGTCGGTTTCGATTAAGAGCTTTTATCAACTCGAAAAATTCTTCAGGGCAAGATTCATCACCAATGAAATCCAGCCAAAGCAAGCCGATTCTCTCTAGGCAATACAAATTAAACTAGAAGAAACCCTTCGTGAATATTCGGCACGCTATTGGGAATGCTTTAACCTTGTAGACGACGCCTGCAATGACTTCATGGCCATCACCGCCTTTAAGATGGGATTACATTCTGATAGTCCCCACCGTAGTTCGTTGACCAGACGGCCCTCTAAAATAGTCTGGGCGTTAATAAAGAAAATCGAGGAATATTGCAAAGTGGAAGACGATGCCCTACGCGTCAAAGCCGGATAGAAAGCTGTTAAGACGGCTCTACCTGAAATCGTTCATCCGATAAGCGTTGTGCCATCGAGGAGCCCCGAACTGCAGAATCGGGCTAAACGAGACAAAAGGCGTGACTCGCGCCAATCAAATGATCAGTGTTCACACCGATCGAATGAACAATATCAAGTGGATAGCAGGTGCACAAGACGCTCGGACAAAAAGTACACGGAGTTAGCAGAGCCAACCAGCAAGATTTTATCGAAAGTTCAACACTTTCCATTCTTTAAATGGCCGTCCAAAATGATTGGACCTCCTGATACTCGGAGAAGGGACAAGTGGTGTGAGTACCATAAGGACCATGGTCATGACACCAACAGTTGTTATGCCCTGAAGGACCACTTGGAGGAACTGGTACAAGACAGCAGGCTGGCGGAACACGTCTGAAAGAATAATCCATCGAACACAGCAGCCCTACGACCAGATTAATCTCCACTTGGTGTAATTCATATGATATACAGCCTGCCATCGTCAGTCGAGATACAGACAATTCAGTTACAACCTAGCCACCATAGGCTGATCACACCAGCAAAATGGCCCATGAAACTGGGAGGATCAGTTTCGATGACACCAACTTAGTTGGAGTGACTCTCCCACACATCGATCCCCTCGTCATTGAGCTACGTGTCAACAGATTCACCATTGAACGTGTTCTCATCGATCAGGGAAGCACTTCAGAAATAATGTACTACAAAGAGTTCGTTAAACTCAGCTTAATGGACTCGGATTTGTTGCCGGCCGATTGCCCATTATTCGGCTTCAACGCTAACCCGGAGTATCCTTTGGGAAAAATCACACTACTAGTTCGGGCAAGCACCAGATCGGTAGATGTAGAGTTTCTAGTTGTCAAACTTCCTTCACCATACAATCTCATCATAGGAAGAACTTGGTTACATACCATGCAAGCCGCACCAAGCACTTACCATCAGTTACTTCATTTTTTGATTGAGTATAGAATTGAACAAATTCGGGGTTCTCAAAAATCAGCACATGCATGCCATCTTCTTGTTGCTGCGAAGAAGGCAAAAGAACTGGAAGTGAATTCGATTGAAGTATCGAATCAGGAAAGCCTTGAGGACATTGGGAAGATCCCTAGTGAAAAGGGAACTGAAGATTTGGATCGGGTCGAAATTAATGGGGGTCCTGACAAGTTCTTCATGATCGGCACTTTCCTGAGCGAAGTTGATAGGAACGAGCTTGTATCCTTCTTACTCGGCAACCTCGACGCGTTTGCATAGACACCATACGAGATGCCAGGGGTGGATCCATCTGTGGCCCAACACCGTTTAAACATTGATCCAAAATGTAAGCCAATTATTCAGAAAAGTTTGCGGTCAGTCGCGGAGCATGCTTCGACCGTTGTCGAAGAAGTTGACCGATTGCTTGATGCCGGGGCAGTTTGCGAAGTAACATATCTTACATGGCTATCCAATACCGTAGTTGTAAAGAAGAAGAATGGATTTTGGCGTGTTTGTGTGGATTTTACGGATTTAAACAAAGCTTGCCCCAAGGATTGTTTTCCTCTCCCCAGAATAAACCAACTCGTAGACGTAACGGCACATCATCAACGCATGAGCTTCTTGGACGCCTATAGAGGCTATCATCAAATTGCTATGCATTCGGAGGACCAAGAAAAGACCGCATTCCTTACCCCAAGAGGGACCTATTGCTACAAGGTCATGCCTTTCAGGCTAAAGAATGCGAGGGCAACTTACCAGAGACTAGTTACTGCCATGTTCAAGGAACAGCTCGGCTGCACCATGGAAGTGTACATCGACGACATGGTGGTCAAATCCAAGGAAAAGCACGCCCATCTAGCCGATTTGGCAGAGACATTCGGCATTCTTCGAAAGTACAAAATAAAACTGAACGCCTCAAAGTGTGCATTCGGCATCGGATCTAGCAAATTCCTTGGCTACATTGTTAACCACCGCAGAATCGAAGCTAACCCGAGGCAAATAATAGCAATTCTAGAACTTGGCTCTCCTCGGTTGGTCAAAGAGGTTCAGAAGCTGATGGGAATGGCCGCCGCGCTCAACAGGTTTATTAGTCATTCCACAGACCGTTGCCAATAATTCTTCCACACACTTCGGCAAGGCAAAGCTTTTGAATGGACTCCCGAGTGCCAGGCCGCTTTGGACGACTTGAAAACTTACCTCCGATTAGTCCCACTCTTGGAAACACCTTCGGCAGGCGATCCGCTCATTCTGTATCTGACGGTATCTGACTGGGCGGTCAGCGCCGTATTATTAAGGAAAGAAGTTGGGGAGCAGCGACCGGTCTACTATGTAAGTAAAGCAATGGCTGACGCCGAAACATGTTATCTTCCATTGGAAAAGCTCATCCTTGCTCTCGTCATGGGCGCAAGAAAGCTGATGCATTACTTTCAGGGGCATACCATAGGGGTACTAACGGACTATCCCCTCCGGTTAGCGCTCCGTAGCGCAGAAGCATCAGGGTGCGTCTCGAAATGGGCTCTGGAACTCGGCCAGTATGATATCCAGTTTCTGTCCAGAACTTCCATAAAGGGGCAAGTGCTCGCCGACTTTGTAATCGAGTTCATGGGGTCTCTCGCTGACTTCAAGTTTGATCAAGTGCAACCTAAATCCAACTAGAGAATATATGTTGGAGACATTTGGCAAGTGTATTGCGATGGGTTATCCAACCAACACGGCTGTGGGGCGGGTGTAGTAATCATGACCTCCGAAGGGGAAATAATTGAGCAGGCGGTCAAACTGGGCTTTGATGCATCAAACAACGAGGCCGAATACGAAGCATTGCTAACCGGCCTTCGAAATGCACTTCACCTTGGTGCGCGGCAGTTGCTTGTCTTTTGTGATTCGAAATTAGTGATCAACCAGTTGGAAGGGAGTATGCTGCTAAAAATGACTGGATGACAGCTTACATGGAAACGACAAACTCCTTATTCGTGAAATTTGACCACCACCAATTGAACCAAATAACTCGGGATCAGAACACGCATGTGGATGCCCTTGCTTGCCTAGCCTCTGTCGTCAACTAAGAAATCAAACGGACAATTGAAGTAAGATTCATCCCTGAGGCGAGCATTTCCTCTTCTGAACCAGTTCCGATTAACATCATTGAACTAGGTCCAAGTTAGATGGACCTTATCGCTGTATTCCTTTCCTCATAACAACTCCTGATGGATAAGAAAAAAGCTCACAAACTGCGAAATAAAGCCCTGCGATACTACTTGGATCCGCATGGGAAGCTCTACAAAAAATCTCTTTCTGGGCCGTACTTAGAATGTGTTCACCCAGATAAAGTTGAGGAACTCTTGGTTGAAATACATGAAGGTAGCTACGGTGCTCATTGTGGAGGACGCTTATTGGCCTACCGAGCCGTAACACAGGGATACTATTGGCCGACCATGCGAACGGATGCCGAGTGCTATGTCAAGCAATGTGAAAAATGCCAAAAGTTTTCCTCTTTAACTCATTTGCCTTCCGAGGAGTTAAACTCTATCACTAGCCCTTGGCCGTTCGCTCAATGGGGACTTGATATCGTCGGACCATTACCACGGGCTCCAGGGAACAAGCGATTCTTGATTGTCGTAACAGATTATTTCACAAAATGGGTTGAAGCAGAGGCATTAACACATATTCGAGATGTCGACGTTAAGCGTTTTGTATGGAAAAATATCATAACACGATTCGGCATACCAAGAGCACTTGTCTCGAACAATGGTACCCAATTTGATTGTGGCGTCTACTGAGAGTTATGCAACACGTATGGTATCTGACCCTACTTTTCCTCATTGGCATATCCACAAAGCAATGGTCAAGCGAAGGCCTCCAATAAAGTCATCCTAGACGACATCAAGAAAAGGTTGGAAAAAACTAAAGGCCGATGGGTCGAAGAATTGCCCAGTGTGTTGTGGGCTCATCGCACTACTCCAAGGCGGTCCACTGGGGAAACGCCGTTCGCTTTATGCTTCGGAACCCAGTCAATTATCCCCCTGGAGATCAGCCTACCCATGCTGAAATCCAAGGGTTTTGACATGGGCCGTAATGACATGATGTTGGCTTTGGACCTGACTTTGATTGAAGAACGCCGAGATTGTGCCCTTGCTTGCATGGCGCGGTATCAGCAACAGCTCGCTAAATCATATAATCAGCGCGTAGAGTTGGGTCGTTACACGCTTGGAGAATTGGTTCTCAAGAAAGTGCTTCCCGTTACTAAGAATCCTGTTGATGGGAAGTTAGGCCCCAATTGGGGCGGCCCTTATCGGGTTGATTCAATCGCCGAAACTGGGGCATATCGGCTTAAAGACATGGCTGGGAGAAGTTTGCCACACCCCTAGAATTCCACACATCTACGCAAATTTTATCATTAGACCAACTTGTACGGCACACTAGCTTGTTTTGAATTTACGCTGAAATGCTATGTATACATCTTTCAATTCCCCAATGCAACGTCTTTTTTACCTTAGTCACATTAGTAATGGTTTAGCAGGGAACAAAAAGACTCCGAATTCAGAGCCTCATCCGTGAATGTCACGTTTGGGCCAAATAAGCCTCCGAATTCGGAGCGCCCTTCGTGGATGTCACGATTGGCCAAAAACAAAGACTCCGAATGCGAAGCCCCATCTGTGAATGCCACGTTTGGGCCGAATAAGCCTCTGAATTCGGAGCGCCCTTCGTGGATGTCACGATTGGCCAAAAACAAAGACTCCAAACTCGAAGCCCCATCCGTGAATGCCATGTTTAGGCCGAATAAGCCTTTGAATTTGGAGCGCCCTTCATGGATGTCACGATTGGCCAAAAACACAGACTCTGAACTCGAAGCCCCAACCTCGAATGTCACATTTGGGTCGAATAAGCCTCCGAATTCGGAGCGCCCTTTGTGGATGTCACAATTGGCCAAAAACAAAAAGACACCGAATTCGGAGCCCCATCCATGAATGTCACGTTTGGGCCGAATAAGCCTCCGAATTCAGAGCGCCCTTCGTAGATGTCACGATTGGCAAAAAAACAAAAGACTCCGGATTCGGAGCCCCATCCGTGAATGTCACGTTCGAGATGAATAAGCCTCCGAATTCGGAGCGCCCTTCGAGGATGTCACGATTGGCAAAAAACAAAAGACTCTGAATTCGGAGCCCCATCCGTGAATGCCACGTTTGGGCCGAATAAGCCTCCGAATTCGGAGTGCCTTTCATGGATGTCACGATTGGCCAAAAGACTCCGAATTCGAAGCCCCATCCATGAATGTCACATTTGGGCCGAAGTACAAACATTAATCGGAATACAAACTTGTGTTTTATTAAATAAAGCATAAATATAGCAAATACGTTTTTCATTAAATAAAGAAAAAATACATGGCTTTGACAAACTCAAAGGTACAATGTGTATTAACATATAAATTTAATCAGCACCCTCTTCATTGTTTGTCTTCTCGGCATCATAACCTTCGAAGGGAAATTTGTAATTATGATATAGAGGTGACTCCGAATCGACACCCGCGGCCTGAAGAGCCTTGATCCACCCATGCTTAAATCCACAGTTTTCGCACTGACATACATTCTCAGCTAACTTTTCCTTCGTCTTTTCAATACCAATTTTTCGGCCGTCAAAAAAGCCTTGTTCGTAGGCCCTCGTTTTTATTGCTTCTCTGCGAACATGCTCACCATGTCTCGATCAGCAATCGCATGACCCAAAAGCCGTTGGTTTACTCTTTCCGCGATAATCAGGTTCACCTGACTCGTCGACTAAGTTTTAGAAGCTTTAGCTTTCTTTAGCTCGTTCTCAGCTTTCTCTGCACGAGCTTCCAAGCTCCGAATGCGGCCGTCTTTCTGCTCTATCTCCCTTCGCACGGCACGAAGACGTATGCCGATTTCATAGGAGGTGTATAGTCCCATCACCGCTCCATGGACGCCCTTCTGAAAAACTTTGTAATCCTGCCGGCCAACCATCGATTACTGAACTTCTGCCAGAAAAATCTGTCGAGCAAACTCGACCGCCACATTTGGATCGCGGACAATCGAATCCGTTTCCGTCATCGGTTTATTCCTAACGAAGACTGAAAAACTCAATGGACGTGGTGCCCTGTTGGTTTCATTTCGCGAACGGGGGGAGCTCCCTCGCTGCTGCCTCTCTTTCCTGGGTGATTTCCCTGCCCCGCCCCCTCTCGAAGATCTACTTCGATGACAGGGGGGAGTGGCGCCTTTCGCGTTCCTCTGACGTCCTGTTTCCCACTTGTATAGTCTCGCCACCTCGATTCATCCCTAAGTCCAGTTCAGCTAATGTCTTACCTTCCCCTCTGCTGTTGTAGAATACTTTTCTTGACATCCAAATTTCCTCAGTTCGACACGATGCTCCTCGCAGTCAATTGAATCTGAAAACAGTGCAGCACACACGCGCACTTAACCCCTACTTTACTTATTAATTACGGGTGTAGCGTTCCCAAAGCGACCGCTTCAATGCATTACGCCAGAGTAACAAATCTATTCGGCGATTCTGTTCATTGATTAGTTGGGGAAAGGGCAGATTAACAAATCTATTCGGCTTAATTGCGCTGCATTACGCCAACAAGTCACTGCCCCACCCAATCCATGAACCACAATTTTTCGGTGATTCTGTTCATTGATTAGCTAGGGCAAATGTCAGATTGACAAATCTATTCGGCGATTCTGTTCATTGATTAGTTGAGGCAAGGGCAGATTAACAAATCTATTCGGCTTAATTGCGCTGCATTACGCCAACAAGTCACTGCCCTACCCAATCCATGAACCATAAGTTTTCGGCGATTCTGTTCATTGATTAGCTAGGGCAAAGGTCAAATTGACAAATCTATTCAGCAATTCTGTTAATTGATTAGCTGGGACAAGGGCAGATTAACAAATCTATTCAGCTTAATTGCGCTGCATTACACCAACAAGTCATTGCCTCGTGAACCACAAATATTCGGCCCCTATATAAACATTAACTATACCCCTTCCGATCGCCATATGACATTCAATGACATTACAAGCTGAATGTTTCATTTAGCTTTTCAATGTTCAGCTTGACATAAGACATGATGATTCGATTTTAAAACGGCTTGTCCATATGATTACATCATCATACTTGGCTATTAATTAGCCGATTACGTATTGCCGATTTAAGTTGTTATGTTATTGCCGAATTAGGTTACATCACCATATTCAGCTAAAACTTGGCATATGCAGAAAACAGACAAAAAAGGCCATTTTCATTAATAAATGTTTAACGTCTAAACAGAATAAATAAGCAAACAACCTACAAAAACTACATACATCAAAACACCAAGCAAAATGCAAAATTACATTAACATGGAATTCATTCTTCGAGATCGGACTCCAGCGGTTCAACCTCTAGTTGCTCGTATGGAATTTGTTGATCCAATACCACATTATCGGCCGCCAGAGCCTTGAGCCAACCATGTTTGAACCCCCGATTTTCAAATTTAGGAACTTCTTCCACATATTTCTCCAAGGCAGCGTTCTCGCCGGCACTAAACCCTTTGGAAACCTTGGAGTCGGCAATTTCTTTCGCCTTTTTCGATTATTCCAAGTCGGCTTCTAGTTTGGCAATCGCTTTCTTGGCTAATTTTAGCGCTTTTTCACTAATATTTGCTCTTTCCTCGGCGGCTATCCTGAGAAGTTCCGAGCAATTAGCCTTTTCTTCCTCGACATTGGCCCTGAGAGACGCCACCGCCAATTCGGCCAATGCCTCTTTAGCCTTACCCTTTTCGATGTCAATTTCAGCTTTAAGTGAGCCGATTTGCTCAACGGCGTCGTAATGACGGCAACCAATCTCTATGATCCTGCCCGCCGTCTGAATCAAAGCATGCGTAAGTTAATCGGCATTATTTAACAAAATAGTAATGATAATGCATCACGTACGTACCAAAACCGCCGACTGAGCAGCTAGCACTATCGACATCACATCCAGCTCTGCACGGAACGCGGCCCTATCTACCGGCAAGGATATTGATGAGGCCATACTTAGGGCCACAACGGGGTCCTTCAAAGCTGACGTGTCAACCAAAACCGGCGTGTTCTTTATTTTTGGTTGGATAATAAACTGCACTACAATATTCTACGATTCCTCCATTCGTGACTGTTTGTCGACCAAGTTATCAGAGGAATCTACACCAAACTCGGCAAGGCATTTTTCCCCACTCTGTTCGGCCAATCCATCGTCCGATTGCCCAGCGGCCGACTCATCCACAATAACTTGCTCCGTTTCCTCAACAAGAGCCGGGAAGATTCAACCTCAACTAAAGCCGGAGGAAAATCAGTGTGAACAAGTGACAGGGGCTCGGACCTGGCGGCCTCGGCCCTTCTTTGAGCTGTCATTTTCTCGGCATTGTTTCTTCTGGCCATTTGTGCAAGCGATTTCCCGGCTATGTTTTTAGGATCAGTGCCGGGAAGATCTCCTAAATCGGTGAAAATATCTTCCAACGATGTGCCAACCTAGCCTAAAATAGACAGAGAGTTAATGTCGACCTCCTTAAAAGCCAAGTTGAGAGCCGCATAAACTTCCTCGTTAATGCCGACTTCCTCATTTGATTCGGCGACCTGACACGGACCTCACCTTGCTCCAAATCCAAATCGCCAGCACCAATTTCCCTCAAGTTCTTATAGTTCGGGAAAATGAGTGCAGTGAGATGTTGCTTGCCCTTCGGAATCGGAATGTGATCCGTAGCCGAAAAAGTGGCGTATGTAGGTTCGTATGGCAACAGTATATGGGCGGCCCACCCTTGTTTCTGGAGGTTGGGATGGCTAAAAAATTCTAGCACTGTTTTGATTTGTTGAAGTACAACGTCATCAGCCGAAGCAAGTACTTTTTCAAATCGTTACCTGCACAAATTGAAACCATTAGTACACGGGATTTAAGTCGAATGAATGTATAATACATGCACGAAAAAATGGGACTACACGGCCACCTGGTTTGCCTTTTTGTCTAGGCACAAGATCAAGGGGATCTTCGCCCTTACCGAATACCCAGTTGCCTTGGACAATGACCATGACATCATCAACACGCTTGCAAGAGCTGGCAAGCATAGTTACCAAATGGTGGTCGGTGTCCTTAGCCCTAAGAAAGTAGCGTCTCTGCCGACCAGAGGATTTGGCCAAGGCATAGCAATACCGAATAGCAGGAATTCCAAGATTAAGCCTAAGTCGGCTGTTTATTCTACTATTCCCATTATGATTCGGTAAAAGTATACATTAGGTTGAGAAGGGAGTAAACCCCAGTAGCGTAGGACGACCCTCAAAAACAGGTGAAGGGGGAAACGGACTCCGCTCTCAACGATTGACAAGAGAGAAAAGATGATCGTGCTCGCATCGGTCCTCTCCATGTCAGCTACACTCTCTGCCACGAGTGACAAGTGGATGTCGTCAGGAATGGAAAAATGGCGTCGAAAAGCGGAAACACGATCCCCAGAAAGAAGGGCTTTCAAATGTTTCGCCATCCGAGCCATAATGGAAAGTACTCTAAACTAAAAACAAAGAAGGAAATGAGAGTTGGAATGAGGAAGAAAAGAACTTACAAGAAACAGAGAGGACAATGGGGAACGGACGGAAGTTGCAGAGGTCGCGAAATGAAAGAGATGTTGAGAGGCAACCAAGAAGCCTTACGTAGTCACAAACAAAAAGATGTTTAAAGGGACACCACGGTTTCAAATCGCACTAAATGAACGACGCGTACGAAGGGGCATGAAATTATAATGATTTCTAAAAACATGGGTGTTCTGACGCTTCAGTATTGGAGAGAGTGCAAGCACCGTATTTTTTACTTTCTAGGTTTAGAACCAAACATGCCAACTAATTGGCGTTAGTTGGATGTTTGGGAGGCAATTGTGGGGGCCGAATAATCATATACTAAGGAAAGCTAGATTTGTTTGAAGGAAAATCAGGATAGAGACGATTTGGCTCTATCCAAAAGGGTCTTAAAGCCAAATATCTAAGTCGACCGTGCAATCGGCCATACAGGGAGCCGAATAGGAACCGGCATACGACTAAAAGGCCGAATAAGCGGTTATGTGCTGGATTAAGAGTGGGCCCAACCCCTGGGACCAGATACTAGTATAAATAGAGGAACATCGACCAAAGAAAGGTATGTGAGAACAGATAAAATAACTTGAGATAGAAGTAAACTTGAGAGGATACTGACTTGACCGTCAGAGTGCTGATTAACATAACCAAAAGATTATCAATCCAATTTAATTTAACATAACAATCCAATTTTTTATTTTTATTTTATTTTTATTTTTTTTAGATAACAATCCAATTTAACATAACCAAAAGATTATCAAGTAAATTGTCAAATACTAATAATCATTATACTCTTCTCTCACAAAGGTTTGTAGGCTATAATAATCATTATACTAACAATCCATAAGAAAACCATGCATTATCAAAACTATTTCATTACTTTTTTTTATTCAAAAACTATTTAATTTGATTTTTTTTTTTTAAAATGACAAAATTAAACCTTATATTTTCTACACAAAAATATCAAATATCAACCTTTGCCATTTGATAAAAAGATTTTCAAATTGAAAATAAATTAAAAACACAGCAGAATATCTAAACTCTTTTTCAATTGAAAATACAAATATAATATCTAAACAAATTGAAAACACAAATTATTAGGGGTGCTCGCTGTTTGACGGTTCAGTTGAGGCCAAAAGAACTTCAAATCTGTCGGCCGTCCAAAACTAGGTGGATTGGAAAAAAATCAATCCGCAACCGTCCGCTCGTCATCACACATCCGTCCAAAATGCAGTAGATCGGTTTGGTTTGATCGATTTGAACAGATCGAAATATCCATCGCTCATCCCTACATGTGGCCAATGCTCCTCAACTATGTTGTCACACTGTATGCAATTGTATTTCAGCATTGGCAGACCTTTTGGTGTTTTGTGGAATGGGAGAAGAAATGAGCCATGGTGCACAGTTAGTAGCAAATGAGACTAATAATATACAAATGGAAAAAGTATACGAAAAAGACTATATAATGATTTCACAAATTTGTACCTTAAGGTTATGAATTCAAGTTTCAAAACAATTACTTTATATATTATACCAAAGATTATTCAGACACACATTAATATGTACTAATTAAACGTTATATCTTTTGGTAGATATATAACAATTAAACAGAAGATATGTCAAAACTTAACAAGGTCCCAAAAGAAACAGGGGGAGATACAGCCCATAAGGAAGGAAGAGAATTAAAGGATTGGGCCTTGGCTACCCAATGAGCCACCTTCTTGTTGGAACGGCAAGTCCGAGAGAAAGAAAACTGTTGCGGGGAAGCTAGATATGCTTTAATTGAGGAAAATCTCCAATTTAATTGAGGAAATCTCATTCAAGTGTATATATATATATGTTGGACCATTTTAATATCTTTATTTATTATTTTGGTGTAACCATTTTTTCTTAGTTAATGGTCATTATTTTGGTGTAACCATTTTCTCTTAGTTAATGGTCATTATTTTGGTGTAACTTGTAAGGTCCTAATGGCCTATAAATAGTCCCTCTCATCTACTCTTTTCTACACCAACACACCAACTATTTTCTATACAAGAGAGATTACTAGCAAAGAAGGGTGTTTTTCTTGGTGGAGCTTTGGGTTCACCTTCTTGTGCAGAGTTGGCCTGAACCATACGACAAGTGGTCGAGCTGTTGTATCCTAGAGAGGACAAGTCATAATTTTGTGACTGCTGCATCGGTATTTGGATTCTTCCTACCGCAGTGGGCTTGATCTCCTTAAAGAAAACGAGATATCCGTGCCTCAGCCTGATCTATTTGTATCTCATTTTCTTTGCATCATTTATCAATAAAATATAATTTTTTCTGGTATTTTCACCAACAATTTTAAAGAGATCAACCATGGAACAAGTACCAGAAAAAACCAATGATGGAATTGGAGATCTCAACAAGCCTTTCAAGTTCAAAGGAGTTCATGGAAAGGAAAAGTTCTTTTTTACCTTAGCCTTTTGAAAGTTGCATATGTTCTTACTGAAAAGAATCCAAACAAAATCCCAACCGAGGAGATGAATGATGAAGACTACAAGGCACATGAAGCAAAAGTGGCTTCCTATAATACAGATGAGTATAAATGTTGCTTTTATCTCTTAAATTTCCTTGTTGATTAATTTTATGATTATTACTATGACACCACATATATGTTGTCTTCTATTAATTTTTGGCATGTTCGCTTGTGTTATATTAACAGTAAATATGTGGGAATCATGAGTAGTTTAGGATTAATTCTTAAAGTGACAAAACTTTTTGAGAAATGTGAAGTTTGGAGTAAAGCAAAAATTACCAAGAGGCCTCATAAAAGTGTTGAAAAAAATACCGAATTGTTAGAATTATTTCATACTGATTTGTGTGAGTTTGAAGGAATTTTAACTCGGGGTGGTAACTGATATTTTATCACTTTTATTGATGATTTTTCAAAATACACAAACGTATATTTATTAAAAAATAAAAGTGATGCTTTTGAGAAATTTAAAGAATTCCTTCTTGAAGTGGAAAATCAATTCGGTAAAAAGATTAAAAGAATTAGAAGTGATAGAGGCCGAGAGTATGAATCTCTTGGATTCAACTCTTTTGTTCAGTCATTGGGAATTATTCATGAGACTACTCCACCATATTCAGCTTCATCTAATGGCGTAGCTGAAAGAAAAAATAGAGCGTTAATTGATTTGACGAATGCTATGCTTATCAATTCAGGTGCTCCCTCAAATCTTTGGGGCGAGGTTATTTTGACAGCTTGCCATGTGATAAATAGAGTGCCACACAAAAAGACTAAAATTATACCTCATGAGTTGTGGCGGGGGCATAAACCAAATCTAAGTTATTTGAAGGTTTGGGATTGTTTAGCTTTTGTGAGGCTTGCAGATCCTAAACGACCTAAATTGGGTGAACGAGCTACCACCTGTGCTTTAATTGGGTATGCGTTGCATAGTACAGCTTATAGATTTTTTGATATGAAAAATAATATTATTTTTGAATCAGGTGATGCTATTTTTCATGAAAATAAATTTCCTTTCAAATCTAGAAATAGTGGGGGTCAAATAATTTCTGAAAATATTTTATCCATGCCTAGCTCTTCTACTCCTTCTCAAGTTTTTCAAGAAAAAGAAAAATTTCAAATTCAACCAAGAAGAAGTAAACGAGCTAGAGTTGAAAATGATTTTGGCCCTGACTATTATCTTTACAATATGGAAGAAATTCCTCTTACAGTGTAAGAAGTTTTATCATCACCTGATGCTATTTTCTGGAGAGAGGCTGTAAATGATGAGATAGATTCACTACTTTCAAATAAGACATGGAAGCTAGTGGATTTACCTCCAGGTTGTAAAACTATTGGGTGTAAATGGGTCCTTCGTAAAAAACTTAAACCGAATGGAACTATAGATAAATATAAAGCGAGGCTTGTCGCTAAAGGTTTTAAGCAACAAGTTGATCTTGATTTCTTTGATACTTTTTCTCCGATTACTAGAGTTACATCCATTAGACTGTTGATTGCAGTGGCTGCAATTCATGGTTTAAAAATTCATCAAATGAATGTAAAAACAGCATTTTTAAATGGAGATCTAGATGAGGAGATTTACATGGACCAACCCGAAGGCTTTGTGGAGCCTGGCCAAGAAAGCAAGGTGTGTAACCTAACTAAATCCCTTTATGGTTTAAAACAAGCTCCTAAACAGTGGCATGAGGAATTTGATTCCTGCATGTTTGAGAATGACTATAAGACGAATTGATAGGTCCCATTTTTATCAAATCCGGGTACAAAACTTTGAGTTGTTAAAGTTGTAAATTTTCTTGTTTTTTTGGCTTTCCCGCTCGAGCGGGGCCATCGGCGCTCGAGCGGAGATTGAAGGATCTCAGTATTTTGACAGGACTGTAAAAGTACTGGGGTGTGTGATTTTACGCTCGAGCGGAATCTCAAGCGCTCGAGCGTACCTTTGTTTAATCACACACATATTTTGTTGAAGCCGCTCGAGCGGGCTGTGGAGCGCTCGAGCGGAGATCGCGGACTCAGATTGTCTATTTATACCTGTTTAGGTTATTTTTAGGATTACTTTTCCTAGATCCTATTCAAGAGTCCTAGGGTTTTGTTTGAAGTTTTCTTCTGAGTTTTTTGTGAGTTTTCCTTGATGTTCTTGAGAGAGTTCTAAACTTATGAATTGAGATTCATACATCAAGGAGTTTGATACTTTATATTCGGTGGAATCCGAAGGTTAAAACGTAGAGTTTCAAAAGGCGTTTGATTCTATACGTAGTCGTTAATTCGACAAGCGAAGTTGTGGGATCAACTTCAGGATTGATCAGTTCCGTGACGAAGGCGTGGTGAAAGAGTTACAGAAGATTCGATGACAAATTGACTGGGTTGGGTAATTTGTGTATTATCTTTGTAATCTTTCGTTCTTCAGTAGTGGATTGATTAGTGGCGGTTCGCCCGTGGTTTTTTATTACAATTGAAGGTTCTTCAATTGTGATTTTTTCACGTAAAAATCGTTTGTGTCGATTTATTGTGTATTCCTAAAAACAAACAAACTAAAATCACTCTCGTAAGTGCTTGTTGATTTTAGATTGAGTGTTTTGAATAATTGGGATTTGGAATATTTTAATCTTGATCTAATCACGAATCACTTAGGATTTTCACGAATGAATATGATAAGTGTATATATTATAAAACTTGTGAGAATACACATGTGATTATTAGCCTATATGTGGATGATCTACTTATCTTTGGCTCTAATTTGCATATTATAAATGAGACTAAAAATATGCTTAATAGCCATTTTGATATGAAAGATCTTGGTGAAGTCAATTTTATTTTGGGAATTAAAATTACCAAGACTAATGATGGCATTTCTCTTGATCAGTCGCATTATGTTGAGAAAATGTTAAAGAAATATAATTTTCTAGGCTGTAAATATGTTGCTACTCCTTTTGACGCAAGCATACATTTATCTATTGTAACAAATGAAAAAAAAGTGATTAATCAAAAGAAATATGCTAGCATGATTAGTAGTTTGAGATATGTTACTGACTGTACTAGACCTGACATTGCATATGCTGTTGGAGTACTTAGTAGGTTTACTAGCAAGCCAGGTCGAGATCATTGGCTAGCCATGGGAAGAATTATGAGATATTTATCTGGAACCAAAAATTATGGTTTGTTTTATAACAAGTATCCTACGGTACTTGAGGGATATAGTGATGCCAATTAGAACACTTTGTCAGGTGATTCTCTCCCTACCTCGGGTTTTATTTTTACCTTGGGTGGTGGTGCTATCCAGACCTATTTGAAGGAAACACAGTACTGTGAGATCCTATTTGAGTAATGGCATCATAACTGTGAATTATGTAAGATCCTGTGATAATCTTGCGGATCCGTTAATCAAGGCCTTGGCGAGAAATAGGGTCTGGAATACATCGAGGGGGATGGGTTTGAAGCCTATAAAATCATAAACCATGTATAAGGATACCCAACCTAGGGACCAGAGATCTTGTAACTAGGTTCAACGGGAAGAACGAATCATATGGTGGTTGTAAAAATGCACTCTTTAATATTTTGTGATCTATCCCTACGATGTAAGTGCATTTGTCCTGTAATGTTGGCGGGTTGAGTTTTTATACTCTTAATGAAATTCTATAGCTCTTGTTGAATGGGGTGTGGAAATTACAGGAACATACTTGACAGATTTCACCTATGTGAGCATGAAAGTGGGGCCGCTTTCTATGATAACAAGGCTTATTCTCAAATATGCTCATGAAAACTGGGATTAGCACAAGGCCGTAATGTGCTAGCTATTAAAGCTCATGTCAACACCTGGATTATTATGTGTGAGTAGTAATTCTTTATTTCCCCTAAGTAGTCATAGTTCAGTCTGAGACCACTACTGACTCTGGAGTAGAGGTTGTTGTTTCACTAATGAAGGTTCAATGCAGAGCACACCTTCATGATGCATACTAATCTATCTTTGTTTGGTAATCTCTTTTATCCTTGTTGATATTAAAATGAGTGGGGGATTGTTGGACCATTTTAATATCTTTATTTATTATTTTGGTGTAACCATTTTTTCCTAGTTAATGGTCATTATTTTGGTGTAACCATTTTCTCTTAGTTAATGGTCATTATTTTGGTGTAAGTTATAAGGTCCTAATGACCTATAAATAGTCCCTCTCATCTACTCTTTTCTACACCAACACACCAACTATTTTCTATACAAGAGAGATCACTAACAAAGAAGGGTGTTTTTCTTGGTGGAGCTTTGGGTTCACCTTCTTGTGCAGAGTTGGCCTGAACCATACGACAAGTGGTCGAGCTGTTGTATCCTAGAGGGGACAAGTCATAATTTTGTGACTGCTGCATCGGTATTTGGATTCTTCCTACCGCAGTGGGCTTGATCTCCTTAAAGAAAACGAGATATCCGTGCCTCAGCCTGATCTATTTGTATCTCATTTTCTTTGCATCATTTATCAATAAAATATAATTTTTTCTGGTATTTTCACCAACAATATATATTATTTTGAAAATCATCTATTTTCTTTCCTATTCTAACCAATAGACATTTTTTGCATATTGATAATAAATCATATCCTTGATATTCTTAATTGACTCACACCAAAAAAATTAAGTATAAGGTATTTCTAATCAATGACAAAAGTTCAAATCAATAAAAATACAATAAAATTGTGATTTTTTTTTTCTTCTGACAATATAAACAGAAATGGTGTGTTTGATTTACAAAATTTAAATTTGGGTTACTTATTTAATTGTTTGTCTCTTTATAAAGAATGACCATATCAAATTAAATAGCACATATATAATAGGCATAATATAAATGATTTGTTAAAAACAAGATTTTTGCCAGATTTGGTACCATTTTTACTTGTTTACTAGATTTATTCATACTCTGTTTGGTTGGGGGATTTGAGAAGGGATTTGGAAAAAGAAAATGAAAAAAATAGGTGAAATATAAATAAAATATACTTAAATTTCATCTAATTTCAGACATCTTTTCCCTTTTCTTTTTCAAATCCCTTTCTAAATCCCCCAACCAAACACAGCGTCAGTGTTTCTCCTAATACAAATAGAGAGCTTGGAGGAGCATTTCAATTTCAAGCTATATCCTACATATCATAGCTCTACCATATTAAAAACAAAGACATGGGGAAGATAGCCACATTCAACTTCACTTTGCTAATGGTGCTTGTAGCCATTGTTGCATCAGGTAGATATCTCTCTTTCTCTCTCTCTCATTTGAGTAACATTGTTGCATGTAATATAAAATAATTTTTCATATAATTTATCGTAACAAAGTTTGGCATAAAATATTGACTTGTGTAATGCAATAGAGCTGTACTAGTTATTCAAAAAAAATCATCCAAAGAAAAGTATTCAGAAAACATATAAGATGATTGAGATTAATTTCATATGTGGATTCTATAGTACAATAATTAAATCTACAAAAATATTATGTACCATGAAAACTTATCTCAAATTTTATCTTGAAAGTGAGCATGCATGTAATGTAGATTTAAAATTAGTAAAATATAGGTTACACTCACAATGAATGTAATCTATTGATTCATTTTTTCTAAATAATATTTTAGGTTTTTTTTTTTCAAGGTTCATAATATTGTTGTTAAATTTAACCCATATATCATTTTTTTAATTAAAATTTCTGGTAAATCTTTGAGTTCTTAGACTTTCGCATAATAGAAACAAGTCATGGTGGCAGTTTTGTTCGTCACAGGAGCCAATGGACAAAGGCCAAAGCTACCACGTTGCATAACCAAAAGGGACTGTGCCCCTGTTTGTGTTGGTTGTCTGTGTCCGAGGGTGTCCAGGTCCTCCGAGTCCGAAACAGCTTACAACAACTCACTCGTCAATTAATGGATAACCAATGGAACTGCCATTGCATTGATATTATAAGTCAACATCCAATTTATTACACAGACTAATTCGAGAAACCGTTGAATGCATTTGGTTTCACAAATAAAATAAAAATTTTGGTTTATATATTATATGTCTTAAAGAAAGTTTTTTTTTTTTTAAATGATTGTCTTGTGCGTTTAAATGCTCTGTTTCTTGTGGAAATATTTTTTTTTTCTGCATTATTTGGCATTGGATATAATGAAAAATAAAAATTAATAAAATATTTTTTATGTGGTTAATAAAAAATGAGTTAATTTTGGTGGAAAGCATATTCTATTATTAATAAGAAAACATCACAATTAAATACAAAAAAAAATATTTTTTGTCAAAAACAAATAAAATATAATTTTTTTTAGCAAGAATTGAAATGATTAAGAAGAATAGAGCTCCTGAAATTCCTAATCCATAGAATAGATGCAAGCACAATTGCAATAAAGAGACTTTGATAATAGATATTTCAATCCAATAAAATCTTTAAAGATTCTACATATTAAAATGATGTTGAAAAATCTAGAAACCTCCTAGATGTTGATTTGTGATTATGTATCAATTTTAAGCAGAATATAAAAATCCCAATCAAACAATCAAGAGAAAGAGACACAAAGATTTTACGTGGAAAAACCACAATTGGACACCTTCCAATTGTGATAAAAAAAACCACGGGCCACAGCCACCAGAACAATCCACTAAGAAGATATAAAGGAATTACACAGGTATCACTCTCAATTATCTAGCGAATCCACAACGCCTAATTGAACCAACCTCTATGTGCCTCTTCCAACCCCATCTTCACCACGGAATTGTCTTTCTGATGAGCCACTCCGGATTCCACCACCGAAGCTTCAGACCGAATTCTTCAGAATCCACAACTGAAGAACAACTTTGATGAGCCACTCCAGAATTCACAACTGAAGCTTCAGGCTCGAATTCTTCAGAATCCACAACTGAAGAACAACTCTCTCTTTTGTGTAACAAACAAAACCTTTGATGTAGCCTTTTCAGATCATGAGTTGAATACTCAATAAGACATCAAAGAAAAATAAAATATCCCCAGATATAAACCTTTAAGAACCAAAAAGAAGATCTGGAGGACTTCAATCCATTACTTAGTTTTGGGAGAAAACCAAGTATTTATAGAGAACCAAAAGTAATCCAAGATTGGAAAAAACTTCTTGCAGAAAACCAACTTCTTGCAGAGTTCCAACTTCTTGTAGAAAATCAACTTCTTGTAGAAAATCAACTTCATTCAAAACTCCCAAGAATTCCTGTTTTTGAAGGAAACCAACTTCTTAAAGAACTCTTGTTACAACCTTGGTTTTGATTCATGGAATTTGACAACAAAAAGTCCTAACAATCTCCCCCTTTGTCAAATCCTGGATAAAACCAATCTAAAACAAATTTCCTAACAAAAACACTAAAACAATTTTCTAATCAAAACAAGAACAATACCACCAACTAGGAACCAGCACTTATAACCAAAACTCTTTACAAACTTATTTCTCAAGGTCATAATCTGCAAAACAACTATCAGTGCCACAATCTCCAAAACAAATATTAGTCCCACAAGAGTATATGAAATATAAGACCATCTTGAAACATGAGATAGAAAACATGAATAAAAACGACTTGGAGATTTTAAGACCATGTAGAATGAAAACCTGAACCCGACACATGGCATAAAAACATGAAATCCTAAGACACATTAAAAACAACTTTCTTCCCTCAAACAACAAAAGCAAGATCATAAACCACACAAGCAATGATAACGATTAATCGAACTCCCCCTTACTACAAGCAACCACAAAAACTGAAAACAGTGAACAAGAAGAAAACGACAAAAATAATATGGTGAAGCAAGCAAGGAATTTCTAATTTGTACCTTGAAACACACAAGATTATCCAAGAAACACAATTACTTGAAAACACAATGTGCACAGCCTCTAGAAAATTCCTCATAAAAGAAAGTGATGCATTATGTGAAAAGCATAGATCCCATGATAAAAGTGTGTGTGTGACTCTTGGAGTTCGACAAACACAAGATTCAAATCCTAGTAGTGATGTAAAGGCTGGACCTCCGATAAGAGAATCTTAGCATAACTAAGGAAAGTCAAACCACTAGGAATCAAGGGGTATTTGGTGAGTAAAGGCGGAGGCTCCCCTCAATCAATGAATCCTTTATTTTTTTTTATTTTTTTCACATCTTTTTCTTTTCTTTCTTTTGCATATTTTTTTTCTTTTCTTTTGCACTTTTTTTCTTTCTTTCTTTTGCACATTCATTGGCGGCTGACACGCTCAAGAGTATGGAAACCGAACCAGAGAAGCATGGATATATTAAGGATGGCCTGGTTGGTGACTCTGAGGTAGCCTTTTCCTCATGCCTAGACTACAAAGAACAGAGGGGAAAGCCATGGAGATGCAAAAAGATGGATGGTGGTTAAGAGACTCAACATCACCCATGATATGCTAGTATAGGTCAATTCCTCTAGAAAAGCAAAAGATACAATGCTAGAAGTCCATAAAAAAAATAATCACTAAGGCGGAAGACTTCGATATTTGCTAATCCAAGAGTGTGTACAGAATGAGACATACTAATCAAATAACACACACTCCAAAATGAGTAATGACCACAGAAAGCACACACATATTAACATGTAATGGTTATTCTCATCAATTCCAATATGCACCAAGGACATCTCAAAAAAATTCAAGCTTGCAAAACCATACTAAGAAAATCTTTTTGGGATTTTTTTTTTTTTTTCTCATTAAAAAAACAGACAGAGACCCAAAAAAAATTAAAAAGAGTAAACACATCAACACAAGTCAAGTTTTCTCACCCAAATCTTTTTGGTCTTAGCAAAAACAGGTCTAGCGGTCTTGGTAAGTGTCGTGGTGTTGTGAACACCCTCATGAATCTTGGTATTCTGCCTAGACATGTAAAGTTGTCTCCTAACCCAAAAAGTATTTGAATTTCTACCATTTTGAGACACTCTCCCATGCAATTTATAACAATAAGGGCGAATATGACCATGCATACCACAATGATGACAAATAAAAACAGGATGTACCTTCTTTTCTTTTACCTTACCAACTCTAGGGAGTTTGAGAAGTCTTTCCTCTTGTTGAATCTTTTGTCCTCCCTTTCCTTGAGTTCTTGTATCATGAGATGTGGAAGCACTCTATTTTTGCTCTCTCTTATCTCCAAAGCCAATGCCACTCTTGTCTGAACAGATTTGTTGAGACCCAATGATATCCTCCAAAGTCTTTGATCCTTTGTTCCAAAGACCAATGGTAACTGTGGCACACTTGAGCTCTTCCTCTTTCTTGATCATCAGTTCTTCCAAGGCAACTTGTGACATCTCGAGAGATTCAATCTTTTCTTCATACATGGCATGAGTTTCCTGTAGCTCATTCCTCTCTGTCTCACAAGTCAACAGTTTTGCACAAAGAACTTGTTGATCATCAGCTATCTTGATGGCATTGATCCTAGCCTTGGAAATCTCCTCCTTAAGTTTGACATTCTCACATTCACATGCTTTGAGTTTCTTTGTGAGTTTGTCATTCAATTTGAATAACTTAAGAGACTCCTTATACAACTTTTCATAAGCTTGTTCAAGCTCTTCATTATCACTCTCAGAGGATTCATTATTAGTGGTATTCTCAACCGACCTCTTTAGATCCATTATCACAAATCAAACAAGATCTCGTTCTAAAAATAAATATTTTTTTTAAAAAAAAAAATAGAGCGATCTAAAAGAAGTTTTTTTTTTTTAAAAAAAAAATAGAACGACCCGCTCTGATACCAATTGAAAAATCTAGAAACCTCCTAGATGTTGATTTGTGATTATGTATCAATTTTAAGCAGAATATAAAAATCCCAATCAAACAATCAAGAGAAAGAGACACAAAGATTTTACGTGGAAAAACCACAATTGGACACCTTCCAATTGTGATAAAAAAACCACGGGCCACAGCCACCAGAACAATCCACTAAGAAGATATAAAGGAATTACACAGGTATCACTCTCAATTATCTAGCGAATCCACAACGCCTAATTGAATCAACCTCTATGTGCCTCTTCCAACCCCATCTTCACCACGGAATTGTCTTTCTGATGAGCCACTCCGGATTCCACCACCGAAGCTTCAGACCGAATTCTTCAGAATCCACAACTGAAGAACAACTTTGATGAGCCACTCCAGAATTCACAACTGAAGCTTCAGGCTCGAATTCTTCAGAATCTACAACTGAAGAACAACTCTCTCTTTTGTGTAACAAACAAAACCTTTGATGTAGCCTTTTCAGATCATGAGTTGAATACTCAATAAGACATCAAAGAAAAATAAAATATCCCCAGATATAAACCTTTAAGAACCAAAAAGAAGATCTGGAGGACTTCAATCCATTACTTAGTTTTGGGAGAAAACCAAGTATTTATAGAGAACCAAAAGTAATCCAAGATTGGAAAAAACTTCTTGCAGAAAACCAACTTCTTGCAGAGTTCCAACTTCTTGTAGAAAATCAACTTCATTCAAAACCCCCAAGAATTCCTGTTTTTGAAGGAAACCAACTTCTTAAAGAACTCTTGTTACAACCTTGGTTTTGATTCATGGAATTTGACAACAAAAAGTCCTAACAGATGTCAAATGTAGAGAAGTTGCTGTTTCTTTGTCAAAAGTAGTTGCTGAGGAAGCCCTCAATTCTGTGTAGTCTCTGGGATTCATGCCCACCATCACACAAAAAATAATAATAATAATAATAATTTAAATTAAATTATATTGACTTTATATATATATTTGTAGAAATATCCAAAAAGATATAAATAAATTTAAAAAAATGGACCAAAAAAGCACTTTCCACCAGCCTACCAACTGGATGGAGTTAAATTACAATGTAATCCCGAAAATGACAATTAATTTCTCTAGCTGGCCTCATTTTCCATTCTTCAATTTAGCTATAAATATTAAATATAGCTATTTCCCATACACACACACTCAAGCAGTCGTGCGATTCGTATATTCTATTATATAAATTATAAAACAAATTCATCTAAAAAAATTATGTCACACATCTTTTCATACTCAAACTACTCTGATATAGCTGTCCAAATTTTTTATTACAATTTTTGATTTTTTTTTATAAAAAATTCCTTTTATCTTCATGGGTTTTTTTTTCCTTTTTTTTTTTCGTAACTTTATAAATATTATATAAAGCACACAATTTAGAACAACTTTTTAAAACTGTCATATAATCTTATTTTACACACTTTTTTAATAAAAAAAGTCAAAAAATTAACTAAAATAGTCAATTCCGAAATGAGGCCCAATGGTAGGTGGATATGCTTTTTTTCGCTAAAAACCTATCATCCCAAACAAGGCCTTAGTATATATATAAAGCATCAATAGAGATCCCAATAATCAAACATTGAAGGAGATACGGTGAAGATTTCAATCAACTATGCTCTCTCAGTAGTTGTGTTCTTCTTCTTACTTGTTGCAACAACTAGTTACTCTCTATCTCCCTCTTCCTCTCACTATAGGACTGATCCTCCACCACTACCGGTATTGAATGTTGTATATTCAACGATATGCCGAAATAATGATGACTGCATTGCCCTTTGTTCTCAAAGACCCAATCCCATATACCGTAAATGTTTGGACCATCTGTTCTGCCATTGCATATACGTTCAACATTCATTGTCCAGTCATGTTGAACCAATTGATCCATGACGAGGATGATGATGGAGTTGAATGTAGTACTGCAACTGAATGTGGTTGTTAGAATTATAATTAGGGAGGAATAAATAAATAAATCAACTTGGTTGTATCGAATAAGATTTCCTCAATAAACTATTTTAAGCTTTATGAAATGAGTTTCATAATTAAATTAGTAAATTTGTAGAGTTGTGCCATTTGATTTCTATGTTGCATTAATTCCTCCTTTCCATCATTTTCTAGCATGGGACAATTTCTTTTTTGGAACTACTATTTGATGAGGCTTAGGTACAAATCATATATCAAAAAAAAAAAAAAAAAATGGAAAAAATAGCCATACATCCCTGACTCAGGTTTCGGACTTGTTTAAACTTGAAAGACCAGATCCAGTTTTCTCCTTTATTGCATTTATTTACTTGTTTATTTTAGTTTTAATTTCAACAATATTATTCCTAGATGATAAAATATCTTTGCTAGTAATTGCTGAGAAGTAAAAGCTTTTAAAGTTGCCTTGACTCTCGGACTAGGACATGAGAGATTGAAACCTAATATGCCTAGAAGCATAGCAACCACCAGCAATAATGAAGAATATGTTGGGTGTATGGAGCTTGATTAGTACTCTACATTTCACAACGTAAGCACTGGGTGTAGGCATCCTTGCTAAAATCACGTAAATCTATGTGATGTGTTTTCTTATTTGTGATTAATTCTTCTACCTATTGTTTGTGTATGTGTGGATTTTATTCCCTCCACATAGTTCAAGCCCATCCATCTAAAAGGCTATAAATTTGGGAGTACTTACGTGTAAGTCCTAATAAGTGGACTTATTATCCAATAAGTCCTATGAGAAAATTTTGAATGGATATCTCTGAGACCAAATGGTCACCTTATTGTTATGTTTGTGCAAACTTGTGAATGATAAATTACGAATCTTTTGTGATAAATCAATGGAATATATAAGACGCGTATCATTCACAAGAAAACATAACTATTTTTGAAGGAAAAAAAGAAAATCATTTCTGAACTCGAATATAGTTCTCATTTTCATTTTTCTTTTCTTGGTTTTGTTTATAAGTTTGAAGGGTCCAAAGCACTCTGGTGAAACTGATCAAATTAGGCAATATTGTTTTGTTCATCAATTATGACAATCAGATTTGCCAACAATATGAAAATACTCAATGCTCTCTTGAATTTCTTTCGCAGTAAAGCCAACAAGTAGTTAGCAACCTTATTTTTTTATAAGTAGCCTACTAAATTTTGGATCCACTTTAGTCATGATAATCTCATCCATTCAATTTTTTTTATGCCTTCCCTGTGAGAATATATATTGTATATTAGGAATTAGGCAATTTCCTTTTCTTTGTATTTCCTTTTTCTGTCATAGATTAGGGCTATATAATTGATGCACTCTTTGTGAACAAATTACACAATTGAATATATAGAATTATTCAAAATCTTACATGGTATCAGAGCCGTGTTCGAAAACCTAAGGTCGCGATCAGTCTTCGCGAACCCTAGCACCGTCGCCATTTCTCAGCCGCCGTCGTCGTCGCTTCTCTCTCTGTCTCTTGTTGGAATCGCAAGACCCTGTTCTAGTCTGAATCACGACCCCTCTGTTTCGTCTCTGCCAATCGAACCATTTCTCAGTCGCGACTCATCGCGAATCAGAACCCTTAGTTGCGAAACTCATAGCGAATCGGAACCACTTCTGTCTCTGTTCCTTGCAACTTTGACCTATTGCGATTGTTGATCTTCTCTAGTTCTCTGGTTCGTGCGATAATTCTCTTTTGATCTCTGGTTCATTGCCTCGGGTTTGTGTTTCACATACGTGGGAATTGTTTCTCTGTTCGTGGAAATTGATTCACATATATGTTTCTCTGTTCCTCTTTATTACAATCTGACCCCAAGGTTTTTGATAATTACACTCTGACCCTAGTATTTTCTGGTTATTGCATTGTGACCCCTATATTTTCTGGTTATTGCATTTTTTGCCCCGAGGTTAGATTACTACATTTTGGTCCCTTCTCTGTGTTTGTCATGTCGGTCACATCTTCTCATCAGCTCCAGTCTTTTGTCCCGCCCAAGAAGGGGCTTTTAGCCTCAGATGAGTATGCTTTCTGCCATCAGATGGGACATTGGAAGTATCAGTGTCCTATTAAGAGACGTCTGCCTGCTCCGTCTTCTCAACAGTCTCCAACACAGTTCTGAGCTCCACCTCCAAGTTATTCTCAGTCTCCGATTGCATACACTGTCTCTACTCTAGCTCCTAATCCTGACTTGGCTCTCTTGAGTGCTATGATTAGCCAGCTTCAGCATATACTGTCTACCTCCTAGCCATCTTCATCAGCTTCCATTGTTTCCTCTCTTCATTCAGGTTTGCTTGGGTCTTCTTCAGGTATCTCTTCATTTGTTTGGCTTTTTGACTCTAGTGCCTCTCATTATATGACTCCTCATCTCTCTTTACTTCAGAATTGTACTCCTCCTCCCATTCCTATTACTGTTAATGCTGCTAATGGGTCTAGTATGTTAGTTATATCTGTTGGGTCTGTCTTACCGTTTGCTATGTTTGTTGTCTCTATTCCATCTGTCCTTTATGTTCCTCAGTTATCTGTCAGTTTATTATCTATCAGTTAGCTTGATGCCTCTGGTTTTGATGTTATCTTTTCTTCTTCTATCTATTCTGTGTAGGATCGGATGTCCAAGCAGCAAATTGGGACTGGCCGCAGAGTTGGAGACCTCTATATGGTGGAGAGCTTGCATCTACCTATGACAACTTCTCCAACTGCTCTTGTCTCTTTTCAGTTAGATTCTCTGTCCAATCCTTTCTACTTGTGGCATTCTAGATTAGGGCATTTGTCTGCTAACCACTTACGGTCTTTAGCTCAGTCAGGTATCTTAGGTAAAGTCCTAGTGAACTTACTCAATGTCGGGGGTGTAAACTTGCCAAAATGACGACCTTACCTTTTCGTAAAAGTACTTCTATATCTGATACACCATTTTCTTTAGTTCATACTAATGTTTGGGGCCTTTCTCCTGTTCTCACCAAAGGGGGTTCCGCATACTATGTGTCATTTGTAGATGACTGCACCCGTTACACTTGGGTTTATCTTATGACTCATAAGTCCGATTTTTATCAAATCTACTGTACCTTTCAGTTCATGATCACTACTCAGTTTGGGTCTACAATTAAAGTCTTATGGTCTGACTTGGGTGGGGAATATTTTAAAAATGAGTTCTATGAGTATTTGGCCACTTTGGGTACTATCCACCAAACTTCCTGTACAGATACACCTACCCAAAATGGTCGAGCCGAGCGTAAACACCGTCATCTCCTTGAGACAGCTAGGTCTCTTCTTCTCTCTGCCTCAGTTCCGGCTCCATTCTGGAGGGAGGCAATTCTTATTGCTGCTTTTTTTCTCAACCGCATGCCTATTCCCATTCTTTCTGGTCGGTCTCCTTATGAGGCTTTGTTCTCCCAAATTCCTAACTACTTCCTCTTTCGTGTGTTTGGGTTTGCCTGTTTTGTCATTCTTCCCCGCAAAGATAGTATCAAACTTAGTGCCCGGTCTGTCCTCTATGTCTTTTTAGGTTATAGTTCTACTCAGAAAGTCTATCGTTGTTATGACCTTGTCTCTCGTCGCCTTTATGTCTCCCGTCATATTGCCTTTCTGGAACGTCTGTCTTATTTTCAGCTTCCCCCTCTCACTGCTCCCGTTTCCAAAGAAGATTTGGTTCACATTGACCCATTTTCTTCTGAGGTCCCGTCTGATGAGTACATCGCCACTGTTCTTCTTGAGGTAATTCCTACTTCTCCATCTATGTCACCTACAGCTCCTTCTTCTCCTTCGACTACTTCTTCCACTCCGTTGTTGGTTTATTCTTGTCGCAAGGCTCCCCCACCACCAGTTGTCTCTCCACCACCAGTTGTCTCTACTTCTGCTTCTGATAACTTTCATCCTGCTACACACTGCTATCCTCTTCGTGAGCATCGTCCTTCAAATAGGTTGGGTTGGTCTAATACATGTTTTTCTGCTTCCTATCGTACTTTTTTTGTGTATTATTCACTATTTTTCAGAACCTCAGTCTTACAAAGAAGCCTGTCAGGATCGTAATTGGGTTCAAGCTATGGAGGATGAGTTGTTTTCCTTACAGAAGACTAACACTTGTGAGTTGGTTCCTTTGCCTGCTGGCAAGAATCTGGTTAGTTGCAAATGGGTCTATAAAGTCAAGACTCTTTTTGATGGTTCTCTCGAGCACTACAGAGCTCGCTTGGTTGCCAAGGGTTTCTCACATAAGTATGGTATTGATTATGAGGAGACCTTTGCCCCTGTTGCCAAGATGACTACTATCTGTACCTTGATTTCTGTTGCTACTGTTCGACATTGGCCTCTCTATCAGATGGATGTTAAGAATACTTTTCTTAACAGGAATCTCACTGAAGAGGTCTACATGCGTCCTCCCTCTGGTCTTCTCCACTCTTCTGGGAAGGTTTGTCGTCTTCAGCGTGCTCTGTATAGTTTGAAGCAGTCTCCTCGTGCTTGGTATGATCGCTTTCAGACTGCCGTTACCGAGCTTGGGTTTCATCATTCTGCTTCCGACTCTGCTTTGTTTCTCAGATATACCTCTGCTGGTTTTGTTGCCTTCCTACTTTATGTGGATGATATGATCATCACTGGTTTTGACTCTTCTGCTATCTCTGAGGTCAAGCAACATCTCTTTCGCACCTTCGAAATGAAGGATCTGGGTCCATTACGGTATTTTCTTGGTATTGAGGTTGCCTCTTCTCCAAATGGCTATTTTCTATCTCAGGCCAAGTATGCTAATGAGGTTATTCGCCGTGCCGGTCTTACTGATACTAAGGTTTTTGATACACCTATTAAGCTTAATGTGAAGCTGAACTCTACTGATGGTGTCCCTCTAGATGATCCTACGGTCTATCGCGAGCTGGTGGGTTGTTTAGTTCATTTGACTGTCACTCACCCTAATTTTACTTATGCTGTTCATGTGGTTAGTCAGTTCGTTTCTGCTCCTCGCTCTACTCATTGGGCTACTTTGGTTCGTATTCTTCACTATCTCCGGGGTACCATCTTTCAGGGCTTGCTGTTGTCATCTACTTCCTCTTTAGACTTGGTGGCCTATGTTGATTCTGATTGGGCTGGTGATGTTACTAATCGCAAGTCCACCTCTGGTTTCTGTATGTTTCTTGGCGATTCCTTGATCTCTTGGAAAAGCAAGAAACAAACTGTTGTTGCTCGCTCTACTGCCGAAACTGAGTACCGTGCTATGGCTCACGCTACTGCGGAGCTTGTTTGGCTTCGTTGTCTTCTCTCTGATTTGGGTGTACCTCAGTCTTCTCCAACCTCCCTCTATTATGACAACCACAGTGCTATTCAGATTGCCCACAATACTGTTTTCCATGAACGGACGAATCACATTGAGATTGATTGTCACTTTGTCCGATAACATCTGCAGTCTGGCTCTATCTCACTTCATTTTGTCTCTTCGGCTTTGCAACTTGTAGACTTCTTCATCAAGCCTCACACTACCACTCGATTTCAGTTTCTTCTTAGCAAACTCTCAGTGTTTTCTGCTAAAACACCTTGAGTTTGAGCGGGGGTGTGAGGATATATATTTTATATATTGTATATTAGGAATTAGGCAATTTCCTTGTCTTTGTATTTCCTTTTTCTATCATAGATTAGGGCCATATAATTGATGCCCTACTAAAATATTATTCCTAGTATTTCCATCAAGGTAATATCTTTTTTAGTTGTGGGATTATATATTTTCATCCATTGATTTTCTTGTGTTAGAATATTATTCCTAGTATTTGTAGGAAAACTATTTAATAAAATAGCAAACTGTGTGTATTTAAAATTAAAAAAAAAAACAATTGGAAATAAAATTCTAAAATAAATTTTAAAATGTAAACTTTATTTTTCCAGAAACCCAGAAAAGAATTATTTCTGAAACGAAGGAAGGAAAGCAATTTCTTGTTCAAGTATAAAACTAGAACAAGAACACACACTGAATTACTTTAAATAAAAAACTTATAGATTATTACTGTATAGAAATGCAAAAAGGAAAGACAGCTGAGGCGTGTGTTAGACACACTTTTCTTAAGATTGTTACGTCCTCGCGATGGTGCTCGAGAACAGATGACGCCGACCTCCCAGGATGCAACGACTATGTCCCAAAATTGCAGCACTACAATCTGGGTCTGGTGAATAAACTGAGTTGTATCTCTCTCTTACAGAAAATTATAAGAACAATATGCAGAAGAGTAATATAGCAAAATAGAGAAAAAACGAATGAATGAATTGGTTGGAGAAGGTCTAAATTTATAGGCAAGAAGGTGACTGTTCGGATGGGTTTGGAAGCACTTCGAACAGGTGCAAACCTAAAAACCGCCGGAGTGAAGAGAGGTGACCGGAGAACGAAAAGACGCCACAGTTCGGGTTTAAATTTTGAAATTGGCACAAACGTTTGAACTTTTTCTATTAGGATTTCAAATTTTCCAGAAAAAAATTTAAACAAATTTTGTCCAAAAATTAAAGTTAGGACCTGACCCGACCCAGGCACAGCGGCAGTGCGTGTGTGATGGTGTTCGGTCAAGCCCACTTTGTCCATAACTCCCCTCCTTACAAAACTTGGGGTGCCCCTTGGGGTCCAACCCAAGTATGTCCACCTAGAGCTTATATACTCACACTAGCTCTCTTAAAGTCTCAATGTGGGATAACCAATTTAAAGAAATTCACATTTAACTGTTCAACTTTCCATTTCACGAACCCGAAAACGACGTCAACTTCTCATTCACTCATAAATAGTTTTGACGAACCGACTTTACCGTGTGACTTGTCATGCGGTAAGAAACACGTCATCTCTTTAGACCCACCCCAAAAGACTTGTGGCCCCACTCAAATTTGGGCTCAAAGTTGGCCCAAAATAAGCCTATGAAAGCCACAATTTCCAATAGTATTTTCCCTTACCTCAATCTAGGAGATGATCAAAACTTAGTAGGCTTAGAAACAGAGCAATCTCCAACAACAATAGCTACAAGAGCTAGAGTAGAAAATGTGACTGGCTGGAGTGTGATTTGAAAATGTAAGACATAATATATTACCAATGTTGTCAAAAGTTTTCACCTGACGAAACCAGAATTTTAACTCCAGAGGGGAAAAAATCTGAAAAGCAAAAAATAATCTTTTATATATCAACGGTTATGTAGTGTCATATGTTAATTCAAGCATGAGAAATAACTAATCAACTATTAAAATAATACACAAAAACTATTAGCTATTTAGTCTTAACATGATAAAAAAAAAAAGTTACATCTACTCAACTCTAACATATAAATAAAAGAGAAATTATAAGTTAATCGATTCTTTGTATATGCCAACTCAATTATTTATTGAAGTGGAAGTCTGCATTTTTTTTTTTTTCAAATTTCAAAAGTTTTCAATAGTTCGTAATGTGAGTCTCATTAATATGGCATTAGCATTATGAGAACCTATGTCTCATCAACTGATAAACAAATTTTAAAAAGAAATATAATTAATGTATTACTAATGTTAAATTATGCTTTTATTAAATAAATTAAGAAAAGAAAAAAAAAGTTTAGATGTCTATTTTTTTGGGTGTCCCAATACTTTACGTAGAAACTTGGATTATTAAGAAATTTTCATAGTATTCCTGCAGAGCATATCATTACAGTAGCATTATTTACTTTGAGCAGGAGGGCTAACAGTTTAGTTCGCGGAAAAATTGAAAAGAGATTTGCACGATACTGAATAAATAAAAAGTAAAAAAGAAAGAAATATAAAATTTTTAATATTCCTGCAGAGCATATCATTACAGTAGCATTTTTTACTTTGAGCAGGGGGGCTAATAGTTTAGTCCGGGGAAAAGTTGAAAAGAGATCTACACTCTAATGAATAAATTAAAAGGAAAAAAGAGGCAAACTTGCAACAATGATAGAGAGCTCTAAATCCCATATTCAGGAATATTAGAGCTCTCAATCTTTATTCGGCAAAATCCCATATTCAGGCGAGACGTTTGGCGAATACCATCGCAGCTATGATGATAAAAATCGCAGCAGTCATGGCCCCCATGAACAAGGGCAGGGGGAGATCCTTCCCCATATCTGCAAGCACTCCAACTGCACAAGCAACAATGCCAGCCTTTGCCAGAATGGGGGTTGCTGCTTTCCAGTGGGTGTCAGTAAGAAGAATTGCAGCCCCACTATCAGCCAAACCTATTGCGTAAGAAGCCTTAGCAAAATTGGATGTCGTAGTACGACTAGCTGCAACAGAGACTCTAAAGACTGTCCCTGCCACATTTACCCCGTACTCGCCTGATCGATCTGCAGTGTGGGCAATACGTGGTACCACTGATGAAGGGACATCCCCTGGAGCCGGAGGATCTCCATTATTATTGCCACTGTAGTATGAATGCCCCTCATCAAGGAGACTTGGAGATGGGACGTGTCAATAATAATGGAGATCCTCCGGCTCCAGGGGATATCCCTTCATCAATGGTACCACGTGTTGCCCACACTGCAGATCGATCAGGAGAGTATGGGGTAAATATGGCAAGGACAGTCTTTAGAGTCTCTATTGCAGCTAGGCATACTACGACATCCAATTTTGCTAAGGCGTCTTAGGCAATAGGTTTGGCTGATAGTGGGGCTGGAATTCTTCTTGCTGGCACCCACTGGAAAGCAGCAACCCCCATTCTGGCAAAAGGCTGGCATTGTTGCTTGTGCAGTTGGAGTGCTTGTAGCTATAGGGAAGGATCTCCCCCTGCCCTTGTTCATGGGGACCATGACTGCGATGATTTTTATTATCATAGCTGCGATGGTATTTGCCAAACGTCTCGCCTGAATATGGGATTTTGCCGAATAAAGATTGAGAGCTCTAATATTCCTGAATATGGGATTTAGAGCTCTCTATCATTGTTGCGATTTTGCCTCTTTTTTACTTTTTATTTATTCATTAGCGTGCAGATCTCTTTTCAACTTTTCCCTGGACTAAACTATTAGCCCTCCTGCTCAAAGTAAATAATGCTACTGTAATGATATGCTCTGCAAGAATATTAGAAATTTCATATTTCTTTTTTTTTTTTTACTTTTTATTTATTCATTAGCGTGCAAATCTCTTTTCAATTTTTCCGTAGACTGAACTATTAGCCCTCCTGCTCAAAGTAAATAATGCTACTGTAATGATATGCTCTGCAGGAATACTAGAAATTTCATATTTCTTAATAATCCAAGCTTCCACGTACAGTGTTGGAACACCCAAAAAATTAGACATCAAACTTCTTTTTTTCTTTTTTTGATTTATTTAATAAAAGCATAATTTAACATTAGTAATACATTAATTATATTTCTTTTTACAATTTGTTTGTCAGCTAATGAGATAGAGGTTCTCATAATGCTAATGCCATATTAATGAGATTCACATTACGAACTATTGTAAACTTTTGAGATTTGAAAAAAAAAAATACAGACTTCCACTTCAGTAAATAATTGAGTTGGCATATACAAAGAATCGATTAACTTATAATTTCTCTTTTATTTATATGTTAGAGTTGAGTAGATGTAACTTTTTTTTGATCATGTTAAGACTAAATAGCTAATAGTTTTTGTGTATTATTTTAATAGCAGATTAGTTATTTCTCATGCTTGAATTAAAATATGACACTACATAACCATTGATATATAAAAGATTATTTTTTGCTTTTCAAATCTTTTCCCCTCTGGAGTTAAAATTCTAGTTTCGTCAGGTAAAAACTTTTGACAACATTGGTAATAAATTATGTCATACATTTTCAGATCACATGAATATATGTTGGAGACATTTGGAAAATGTACTGCGACTGGGATGATTTGGATTTGTCAGGTATGATTGCCCAATGGCTGCAGATGTGGCAGTTCATCGAGCTAATGAATTATGGGTGGATGATAAAGTGTTGGAAGTAAAGATGGTGGAGTACAGTAAAGAATATGTAGGGAATAAAGTTATGCATCAGCCTCCGATGCAGGTGTTAAACAACAAGAAGGTGGGTCAGGTAGGAGGTCAAGGAAGATTGGTACAGCCAAAAGATCACAGATCCTTTTTTTTTTTTTTTTTCTTTTCTGGGAGTCCTTTACTCCTACATGATTAGCCTACTTGGTTGGGATATTATTCCAATCTTCATTTACTAAGTAAATAGATTAAGAATTTTGTGCACCAAAATACATAGCCTATTGTTTTACTTATATTTCAGGCTTTACGAGCATGGTGCAACATTAATAATTTTTCTTCACTTATTGTTGCTTGGCTCATCCATGTCAAATGGAAAGTTCTATGAGAATTGTAACGCCCTCAAAATAATACATATAAACCCAACATTCATGATATACATAGACAAGAGAATAAAACATATTTCCATTCATCAGAGTATTCTTACAAAATAGTAATACATGTTGACAACAAAAGTAAATGCCCTGTAGGCTTACAACTTTCCAAGTCAACACTTGGTTACAACAAAAGAAAAGTTCTAACTCTCTACACAAATAAGCCCTTGGCTTGAATTTACATGTATCACCAAAATATTAAAATAACCGAAAGAGTCTTCAACTCCCAAAACCTTCCAAGCTACGTCTTTGGAGGTGGCATAACACCTGAACCTGAAAATGATGTCCCATATAGGGTGAGCCAATGCCCAGTAGAGATATGCTAAACATAATATGAGCAATAACTAAAACATTGGCATTTGATAAATGTTTAACTCATATAAACAAACATGCACCTCCTTCCATTTCATTATCCAAACCAATTAATAGATATGGTTCCCTATTAATCCAGGCAGTTCCAATGAGACTACAGCTCATATCAATAATACTTCGGTTAAGATCAATTAACATGAGACTACAACTCACATAATTATCACTTCAACACTTCAATTTATCTACGTTATACAAACGCAATTAGAATTTCGGGACTTTCACCCTGAACACTCCGGCCAACTTAGTTATCACTGGAGTCCATCCCCTATCTCCTCCCAAACCGTGGAGTACATCCCCTATCTTCTCCCAAACAACATACATATACAATGTATTTAAACACTTATCATATACAATGATCAAGCCAAGCACAAATTCAATGCGTTATCCCATCCGTCATATTCAATGACATATTCAATTGATTAGTTTTAATTCACCTAATCATCATGCAGTGTCTACAACAATCGAGACTATCCTCCACCGATAGTCCAAAGCAATTATTTCTAAATAGATAATAAAATTATCAAACAGATAAACTATCTATAATTTCAAAGGTAAGTGATCAATCAATCTAACTCCACCATTAATTCTCATAATTACCTAATTTCATTATTTCCAACTCAATTTCATATTTCCATAACTTTTCCCAATTTAATTATACAAATTAATTCGTCACAATAAATTAGGGCTTTTCTCCTCCTATTCTCAACATTGACCTAAAAGTCCAAATACCATCAATAAACATCAATAACCTTATTTTAAGACCCAATATACACATGTATTGGTCAAAATAACAAAACCCCTCTTTATACATTTTGAAACCCTAACACCCAAAACTTCCCAACTTCAACATTAAATCAAAATGACCATAAGTTTATGTCAAAGATCATGAATATAAGTAGTAATCCCTACCTCAAATTTCGGAACCCAAAGGAGATGATGAACAAACTCGGAAGTGCTCCAAACCCCAAGATTTTCGGATCAAAATGGAGGTCTTGCAAAGTTCTACCACTTTAATAAAGGCACAAGGGTTGGATCTCACTAAACCAAGATCAAAATGTAGAGAGAGAGAGAGAGAGTTCTAGAGAGAGGAGCTCTCAAATTAGGGTTTTGAAAAGCTAGAGAGAAAGAATGGCCCGAAAAAGTGATTCAAAATGCTAAAATTCGGACTGATATAATACACAGTCCACTCGAGCGTGGAACGCCCTACTCGAGCATTAGACACAGACTCACGCTCGAGCATGAAAAGCGTCGCTCGAGCATCGAATGCATACTTCCAGAAGTTCTGCAGACGAAGGTCCCCGCTCGAGCGTGAAAGTGGACGCTCGAGCGTCCAACGAGCTGCAGGGAAAAATATTGAAGGTTGAAAAATCCCGCTTGAGCGTCGAAATGCCTGCTCGAGTGGAGGAGCAAAAGCAAAAGGCCCGCTCGAGTGTCAAAAACCCCGCTCGAGCGTAAAGGCCAAAATCTGGGCATCAACTCTTTGTTTCTAAACACAACCAACCTGTTTCAAACCTACCCAACACAACCCAAAACTCGAATACAAGAGTAACGTATGGGAACGAGAATAAGACAACAACACATCCACGGAACCGAGTTCGGAATACAATAAACAAGGAAGGGAAAACTGGGATCGCTATAAGAATTGACAAAAGAACATGTTGCTTAATTGTCATGTTAATTTGCTTGTTAGATTGTTGAACTACATTCAAGTCACATATAGAAGTAGCTTGCTTTTGAATCCTGTTAGACTTGTTCTCAAATTATTGTAAATGCTTGGCAAGTCTGTTGTGGTGATTATACCTACTGGCATATATAGAATTTTCTATAAATGGTTGGCCCAATACAGATATGCCATGTGCAGTTATCAGTGATCCAAGAACAATGTAATTTATGTTAATTCCCACTTTGTTGCTGTTACAAAATGATTTACTAATTCAATTTTTAAGGGGCAAGTGGACTGTTGCAATTGCTGATTTTTCAATGCTATATGGTTATGGTAAACTGTTTTATAAAGATTAGTTTATCAGTATTAGCTAGCTGGTGGAGTCATTTGCATTAGAGTTGGAGACTTGAATACTTGACTTATTTTTTTGGGTAGTTTTTAATTCTGTAATATATTTTAATTTATTTATTTTTATGTATGTGGAGAGGGAATAAAGGTTGCGACTTAAGAGTGATGACAAGTACTAACGGCTCCATATGCTCCCCACTACCTCTCTTAGACTCTAATGACATTGTTATGAAATTGTGAATTGAATCTTGAAGAGTAAGATTCACTTTTGTTAAAATAATATATAATTTTTTATATGAATATTAATATATACATATAAAATAAAATACACAGATTGTGTTTAAAATGAATATATATACATATAAAGCCATATATAGTAATATGACTAATTAATCTCTATTACATTTCCTGTTAGAGAGGCGAAAACAATGTTGTTTCATGCACTATGTAAACAAAAATAAAAACATAATTGATTGAATTGATGTGAATAACAATTAATTGTAGGGAATTGCAAATTGAATCACATGAATCACTTAATTTCCAATTGAATCTAGAATCTCATGGTTCTACACTCCCATAGTTTGACAAAACTATGGATAACAATAATAATCTTGTTTTGTATCTTGTTTCATATCACATTATTACTGTTTGTCCAGAGTAATTTCTTTATTTTCTCCATTTTGGCTCTGTAGTTGACAGTTTGTTGAATTCTCTGTTTTTGCCAACCCTGTTTGTTTAATTTTTTGGGCTCTTCATTTGTTCATTAATTTTCTTTATTTCTGGTTTTTATCTGTAGAAAAGAAGTATATTGTTTCAAAACAACTATTTTATCTCCTTTTTTTGTTTTTGTTTTTTTGTATTTGATATTTTGGAATTTATTTTTGTTGTTGCGTTGTAGTAATCTATGTTTAGATTGATAATTTCTTTGTAATTAAAGCAGTCAACTCATCAAAATATTTTTGAAGACAGGGTTTTGCAAATCTTTTTGCTGTTGACGTCATAAAAATTGTAAGGCAACACCATGGTGAACAAACAAACTATTCATGTGTGTCTTCTCAATTATCAACTATAATTGCTAGTTATATTTCACCAGGAATGTAGGCATGAAATAACTTAATCCTAAGCTGTCATTAGATCCGATGTTTACTGCTTTTTAACTTTACATTCCCTCTGATATTGCCACAAAAACATAAGAACCTAATATATGGAGTTTTGAGGTATCCCAAACAGTTAGAATTTTGATATTGATGTTTCAGATGTATGTTTTTATGGCACTCATCATTTTTGTTTAACAAGAAATCATCCCTTTGATTTTGATCCTTTAACAGTTCTCATTGTTTTGCCACTACAGAACGTTTCATGTAAGTGTGCAACTTGTGTCTTGCAATATATTGTTTGAACCACTTAAGATTGGTTGTTGTGACCTTGATAAGTTTCTCATTTTGCCCATGATTTGTGTTGTAATTCTTCCAATATTGAATCTCTACTCCAACAAAAGCAGCGGATTGTGAATGCAAACAGTTAAGAGAGGCAGTGTTGACAGGGAAAACAAAATCAAGGTTGGCCAAAATGGGGTTTCGTGATGAAGCATTGAAGATCATAGCATCTTTAAGGTGTGCTCTTGTTGAAGTTGAAGCTGCAGCACAGGCAAATGACATCAATTAATTACATTGACTGTTGAAGTGAGATGAAAGATATGATGACCAGTGCCTTGGCAAGAATATGACTCTAGATGGAGCACATGTTGAAAAAGGGATAGCACTTGCCAACAATTGGAGGGCAGTTTTCGATGTTTAGATTGAGGATTTTGTGATTGTTTTGTTTCTTTTGTTGTTTCCTTGGAGGACTTCTTGTCCTCTCGCTACACCTCTGAAAAATCTAGAAACCTCCTAGATGTTGATTTGTGATTATATATCAATTTTAAGCAGAATATAAAAACCCAATCAAGCAATCAAGAGAAAGAGACACAAAGATTTTACGTGGAAAAACCACAATTGGACACCTTCCAATTGTGATAAAAAAACCACGGGCCACAGCCACCAGAACAATCCACTAAGAAGATATAAAGGAATTACACAGGTATCACTCTCAATTATCTAGCGAATCCACAACGCCTAATTGAACCAACCTCTATGTGCCTCTTCCAACCCCATCTTCACCACGGAATTGTCTTTCTGATGAGCCACTCCGGATTCCACCACCGAAGCTTCAGGCTCGAATTCTTCAGAATCCACAACTGAAGAACTTCCTTTCTCTTTTGTGAAACAAACACAAACCTTTGATGTAGTCTTTTTAGATCATGAGTTGAATACTCAATAAGACATCAAAGAAAAAAATAAAATATCCCCAGATATAAACCTTTAAGAACCAAAAAGAAAGATCTGGAGGATTCAATGAATGAATCAATGAATAGCCTAGATTTGGGAGAAACCCAACTATTTATAGAAAATCAAAGCAATCCTAGTTGGGAAAGAAAACCAACTTCTTGTAGAAAACCAACTTCATGCAGAACTCCAAAGTAATCATGTTTTTGAAGGAAACCAACTTCTTAAAGAACTCTTGTTACAACCTTGGTTTTGATCCATGGAATTTGACAACAAAAGGTCCTAACAATCTCCCCCTTTGTCAAATCCTGGATAAAACTAATCTAAAACAAATTTCCTAACAAAAACACTAAAACAAATTTCCAATCAAAACAAGAACAACATCACCAACTAGGAACCAGCACTTATAACCAAATCTCTTTCCAAACTTATTTTTCAAGGTCATGATCTGCAAAACAACTATTAGTGCCACCATCTCCAAAACAACTATTAGTCCCACAAGAGTATATAAAAAAGCAATAGACATATGACACGATTATCTTGAAACATGAGATGGAAAACATGAATAGATGAAAACTAAGACTCATGAAAAACAACTCTCAAACAACAAAAGCAAGATCATAAACCAACCCAAGCAATGATATGACGATGTAAATACCAGGAACATGCAAGAAGGAAATAATTAGCAAACAGTGCATAGCAATTTGCAAAACAATTAAAGCCAATCTCCCTTACCGAAAATATCAAAGTGTTCATGCTAAACAACTCTTGCAATGAAAAACCAAACTCCCTTACCAACCCAAATCAAGATGAACCAAACTCCCCCTCACTAAAAGCAACCACAAACACTGAAAACAGTGAACAAGAAGAAAAAGATAAAAATAATATGGTAGAGCAAGCAAGAAATCTCAGATTTGTACCTTAAAACACACAAGATTATCCAAGAAGCACAATTACTTGAAAACACAATGTGCACAGCCTGTAGAAGATTCCTCATAAAAGAAAGTGATGCATTATGTGAAAAGCATAGATCCCATGAGAAAAGTGTGTGTGTGACTCTTGGAGTTCGACAAACACAAGATTTAAATCCTAGTAGTGATATGAAAGATGGACCTTCGATAAGAGAATCTTAGCACAACTAAGGAAAGTCAAACCACTAAGAATCAAGGGGTATTTGGTGAGTAAAGGCGGAGGCTCCCCCTCAATCAATGAATCCTTTATTTTTTTTCTTTTTCTTTGTCTTTTTTTTTTTCACAGCTTTTTCTTTTCTTTCTTTTGCACATCCTTTTTTTTTTTTTTCTTTCTTTTGCACATTTTTTCCTTTCTTTTGCACACTCATTGGCGGCTGACATGCTCAAGAGTATGGAAACTGAACCAGAGAAGCATGGATATAATAAGGATGGTCTGGTTGGTGACTCTGAGGTAGCCTTTTCCTCATGCCTGGACTACAAAGAACAGAGGGGAAAGCCATGGAGATGCAAAAAGATGGAATGTGGTTAAGAGACTCAACATCACCCATGATATGCTAGTATAGGTCAATTCCTCTAGAAAAGCAAAAGATACAATGCCAGAAGTCCATAGAAAAAAAATGATCACTAAGATGGAAGACTCCAAAATTTGCTAATCCAAGAGTGTGTACAGAATGAGACATACTAATCAAAAAATACACACTCCAAAATGAGTAATGGCCACAGAAAGTACACACATGGTAACATGTAATGGATATTCTTATCAATTCTAATATGCACCAAGGACCACTAAAAAATTTCAAGTTTGCAAAACCATACTAAGAAAATCTTTTTGGATTTTTTTTTTTTTATTTTTTTTTTCTCTTTCAATAATAAAGCAAGACAAAAAAAACAAACATGCACACATTTTTTTTTCATTGAAAAAAACACAGAGACCCAAAAAACTAAAAAGAGTAAACACATTAACACAAGTCAAGTTTTCTCACCCAAATCTTTTTGGTCTTAACAAAATCAGGTCTAGCGGTCTTGGTAAGTGTCGTGGTATTGTGAACACCCTCATGAATCTTGGTATTCCTAGATATGTAAGGTTGTCTCCTAACCCAAAAAGTATTCGAATTTCGACCCTTTTGAGACACTCTCCCATGCAACTTATAACAATAAGGGCGAATATGACCATGCATACCACAATGATGACAAATAAAAACAGGGTGTACCTTCTTTTCTTTTACCTTACCAACTCTAGGAAGTTTGAGAAGCCTATCCTCATGTTGAATCTTTTGTCCTCCTTTTCCTTGAGTTCTTGTATCATGAGATGTGGATGCACTCTGTTGTTGCTCTTTCTTACCTCTAAAGCCAATGCCACTCTTGTCAGAACAGAATTGTTGAGACCCAATGATATCCTCCAAAGTCTTTGATCCTTTGTTCCAAAGACCAATGGTAGCCATAGTACACTTGAGCTCTTCCTCTTTCTTGATCAATAGTTCTTCCAAAGCAACTTGTGACATCTCGAGAGATTCAATCTTTTCTTTATCCATGGCATGGGTTTCCAGTAGCTCATTCCTCTTTGTCTCACAAGTCAACAATTTTGCACAAAGAACTTGTCAATCATCAGCTACCTTGATGGCATTAATCCTAGCCTCGGAAATCACCTCCTTAAGTTTGACATTCTCACTTTCACATGCTTTGAGTTTCTTTGTGAGTTTGTCATTTAATTTGAATAAGTTAAGAGACTCCTTATACAACTTTTCATAAGATTGCTCAAGCTCTTCATCATCACTCTCCGAGGATTCGTCAAGTAGGGGTGGTCGAACCATAAAATTTCCCTCACGAATTGAATCCATTATCACAAATCAAACAAGATCTCGTTTTAAAAGAATTTAAAAAAAAAAAAATAGAACGACCTGCTCTGATACCAATTGAAAAATCTAGAAACCTCCTAGATGTTGATTTGTGATTATATATCAATTTTAAGCAGAATATAAAAACCCAATCAAGCAATCAAGAGAAAGAGACACAAAGATTTTACGTGGAAAAACCACAATTGGACACCTTCCAATTGTGATAAAAAAACCACGGGCCACAGCCACCAGAACAATCCACTAAGAAGATATAAAGGAATTACACAGGTATCACTCTCAATTATCTAGCGAATCCACAACGCCTAATTGAACCAACCTCTATGTGCCTCTTCCAACCCCATCTTCACCACGGAATTGTCTTTCTGATGAGCCACTCCGGATTCCACCACCGAAGCTTCAGGCTCGAATTCTTCAGAATCCACAACTGAAGAACTTCCTTTCTCTTTTGTGAAACAAACACAAACCTTTGATGTAGTCTTTTTAGATCATGAGTTGAATACTCAATAAGACATCAAAGAAAAAAATAAAATATCCCCAGATATAAACCTTTAAGAACCAAAAAGAAAGATCTGGAGGATTCAATGAATGAATCAATGAATAGCCTAGATTTGGGAGAAACCCAACTATTTATAGAAAATCAAAGCAATCCTAGTTGGGAAAGAAAACCAACTTCTTGTAGAAAACCAACTTCATGCAGAACTCCAAAGTAATCCTGTTTTTGAAGGAAACCAACTTCTTAAAGAACTCTTGTTACAACCTTGGTTTTGATCCATGGAATTTGACAACAAAAGGTCCTAACAACCTCCCTTTTCTTTTAATAAAATTTTTATTCTTTAAAAAAACCATGGTAGTGCTTATCTCATGAGAAGAAGAGTCTGTTCTTATTGCTAGCTTGTTATTATATAATTGCTTTTCTTGATATTGTTACGGTAATAGTCACAAGATAATGCATAGCATGCGATGGATTGGGCCTGTGCGGAGAGCTTTGTTCATGAAAATGATGCTCTGCATCAAATGGGATTTGCATTTGCCGAACATGGGTTGTTTTTTTCCCCACGATTCTTGAAACTATTTAACACTAAAATTTCTTTTGTACTTTCTAACACCATGATTTGTCATTTAACATAGAAACGTCACGGAGGTTCAATGTTCCTTGATACATGGATTGGCCGTTGTTGCTCTAAAGTTGGTTTTTGCATGCTCGACATGTTCTTGAAATTAGGGAATTGAAACATCAATCATGTACGTTTAATGTTCCTTGTTATAGGGAAATGAAAGATTACATGCGGCTAATGTTCCTAAACTATGTTGTCATACTGTACACAATTGTATTTCAGCGTTGGACATACCTTTTGGTGTTTTGTGGAATAGGAGAATAAACGAGCCATGGTGCACAGTTAGTAGCAAATGAGACTAATAATATACAAATGGAAAAAGTATACAAAAAAGACTATATAATGATTTTACAAATTTGTACCTTAAGGTTATGGATTCAGATCTCGGGGCAATTACTTTGTACACTATGCTAAAGGTTACCCAAACACACATTAATGTGTACTAATCGGATGTTATTTCTTTTAGTAGATATATAACAATTAAACAGAAGCAGCAATTACATCAAAACTTAACAAGATGCCAAAAGAAATGGGGGAAATACAGCCTATAAGGAAGGAAGTGAATTAGAGGATTGGGCCTTGGCTACCCAATGAGCCACCTTGTTGTTGGAACGGCAAGTCCGAGAGAAAGAAAACTATTGCTGGGAAGCTAGATATGCTTTAATTGAGGAAAATCTCCAATTTAATTGAGGAAATCTCATGCAAGCATATATATATATATATTATTTTGAAAATAATCTATTTTCTTTCCAATTCTAACCAATAGACATTTTTTGCATATGGATAATAAGTCATATCCTTGATATTCTTAATTGACTCCTACCAAACAAATTAAGTGAAAGGTATTTCTAATCAATGACAAAAGTTCAAATCAATAAAAATACAATAAAATTATGATTTTTTTCTTCTAACAATATAAATAGAAATGGTGTGTCACATTTAAAATTAATTTGATTTACAAAATTTAAATTTGGATTACTTATTTAATTGTTTGTCTCTCTTTATAAAGAATGGCCATATCAAATTAAATAACACATATATAGTAGGTATAACATAAATGATTTGTTAACAACAAGATTTTTGCCAGATATTTGTTACCGTTTTCACTTGTTTACTAGATTTTTTCAGTGCTTCCCCTAATATAAATAGAGAGCTAGGAGGAGCATTTCAATTTCAAGCTATATCCTATATATCATAGCTCTACCATATTAAAAACAAAGACATGGGGAAGAAAACCACATTCAACTTTGTTGGAAAAAATGATTTTTTGGTGACTTTAGTTTAATATTAAAGTGGGTCCCAACCATCTATTGTGTTGGGTCCAAGTGGGCCAAAAACCATTGAGATTTGAATAAGAAATTGCCAAGAAATTGCCTCATCATGTTAGATTCATGAATGGGATTTTAAAGGGTATTTAAATCCTTTTTCTTGGCTAAAGGGTGTGAATCTTTTGGGCATCCAAACTTTTCAATTTTTTTAAAAGGGGCTATGGATGCTGGTTAATGGTGTTTTAATGACCAGCCTTAAAGGCTGGAGGCTCTTCTTCTCTCCCTTATACATGTATAAATTGAGACCCTCTTGTCAAGTCTCTATATAGAAATTTTTGCTTCCGTTTTACAAGTCAGTTTGCTAGAAAGTTCCTACAGTGAGAGAGTGCTGCCATGGTTTTGTTCACTAAGCTAGACAGAAAGTGCTTCTGCCGTAGCTGGTTTTTGACCGTCGTATCCTGGGAGACAGACATCAGGATTCCTCAAGCACTCGACCCGTGAGGCGGCGAAATCTGTTTTAAGGAAACTGCTACCGTGCAGGCTTCGGTTTGCTTTCTTTACCATTTTATTGTATTGTGTATTTTTGTTGTAATTTAGTTGTAATTCTCAGCATGTGTTCTTGGTATATATATATATATTTTAATTTATTCGTGAATCTATTTATTTAATTTCACAATTTAAACAACAAGCTTAAAACAGATTTTTGATGTTTTCATAAATTATATAATTAGATTCATAAGATTGCATATAGCGATCTCGGTTTTCCCTTCATTGTTTATTGTATTCCGGACTCGGTTCCGCGGATGTGTTGTTGTCTTATTCTCATTTCCATCCTTTACTCTTGTTATTTGAGTTTTAGGTTGTGTTGGGCGTGTTTCGAACAGGTTGGTTGAGCTTTTGTCCCAATTCTTGTTGCCCAAATTTTTAGTGATCCACTCGAGCGGATCCCTTCGCGCTCGGGCGGAGTTTGCATCCTTTCAGCATCTTGTGCATCTACAAATGTACTACAGGTTTGTTTTTCACGCTCGAGCGGATTTCCTTACGCTCAAGTGGGCCCTTTTGAGCTCGAGCGGATGTTCAATGTCTGTAAAAATACTGAAAGAGGGTAATCTACGCTCAAGCGGGTTTCCCTTTGCGCTCGAGCGGGTGTGTTTTGCGGTTGTGTCTTGGCGCTCGAGCTAGTATTCTTGCGCTCGAGCGGGTCCAGTTTTTGTACTTGACGCTCAAGTGTCCTATTCTCCGCTCGAGCGGACTAGTCGTATATCAGATGGCAGCTAGGTGATTTTAAATCACTTTTCACACTTTCTTTCTCTCTCCTACTTTCCAAAACCTCCATTAGAGAGCACCTCACTCTAAAACTCTAACTTCTCTCTAGGGGTTTGATCTAGTAGGAGTGATCTTCTATCCTTGGGCCTTTGTAAAAAGTGTGGAGCTTGTTGAGGGCTTCGTTTTGATCCGAAAAACTTTGGGATTGGAGCACTTCCGAGTTTGGCTTTTCTTCCCCTTGGGTTCTCCATTTGAGGTAGGGATTCTCCTTGTTCTTTTTCAATACTCCGTCTATAGATAGACATGTGGTAGTTTTGTATTGCATGAAAATCATATCATGTTGAATTTCTTTGAAAAACCATGTGAGGGAACCTAGAGTTGGTTATTTGAGAATGATTATTTTATCATTGATAGTTCTTTGGGCTAATTGGAGTGTAAATTAGCATGTTATTGTGGAAAGAAGAAAAACCCTAAATTATGTTTTGATTTGGTAAATTAAAATGGAGGGTAGTTGATCAATGTTTGTAAGTCTCTATTGTTAATATGAGTTGGGTGAAGGTGTTAATGCCTAAGGGATTAACTATGGCTTTGGGGTTGTTTTGAAATGAATGTATTGAATCGAGTCAGGTTATGGCTTTATAATGAACGGAATTGGTTTTGTGAAATGAAAAAAGGGTTTTGAAATTGGAAAATCCTGGAAGTTGATCTTAGAAATGGGAAATGAAATGTTAACTCTATGTGAGTTTCAAAAAATAAATATGAGAATTGAATTATTGTATCATGAGTGTTGAATACACACATTTGGGGGTTTTACCCTTACCAATCGTACTAGTGCTGTTGTAACGCCCTCAAAATAAACCCATTATATATATCATTGACATGCAATATTAAAAGAAAACAATTCATTATCTCATTCATCAGAGTATTACTAAATAAAAGCATTACATGTAACATCAAATTAAATGTCCTACGGGCTTACATCTTTCCAAGCCAACACTCGGGCACAAAAATATGAGTTCTAACTCAAATACAAATAAAGCCCTAAGCTTGAATGTTTACATGTACTATCAAATAAAAACAAATAACTAAAGATAGTCTTCAAGATCCAAATCCTTCCAAGCTAAGTCCTTGGAGGTAGCTTATCATCTGGACCTGAAAATGATGTTCCCATATAGGGTGAGCCACAGCCCAGTAGAATTGTACTAAACCAAATATATGCATTGAATAAAGCAATAGCATTCAATAGATGGTTAACCAAGATAATCAATTATATCATTATACAGTCTCATGACACTAATGTCTATGACACGTTTCATTTTCCATTATTATCAATATGGCTCAGAACCTGGCCAAACTTACAACAGTGAACTATATATATCATATTCACATTACTTCCAATATCAACCAAACAAATGAGACTCAAGCTCATATCAAAACACTTCATACTTCCCGTTTGATACACATTTTAGTGTTGTATCAATAACATGTAAAAACACTTCAATATCAATAAGCACACATAATAGTGATGCAAATGGAGTCCATCCCCTATCTCCTCCCAAACAAAATCCGGTTTAGAGGTCCATCCCCTATCTTCCCCTAAACCGTGGAGTACATCCCCTATCTCCTCCCACACAATATGCAAATGCAATGCTCAATCAATACACGTATTTTCTGTATTAATTCAATAGTCAAAATTAATGACTTAACCAATGTGATTAGTTTCAGTTATCCCTAATCCACATGCAATATCTACAACAATCATGACTATCCTCCACCGATAGCCCAAAACAGTTATTTCTATACTGGAAATAAATATATAATAATTCAATAGGCGAGTGATTTAAATTATCCAACTACACCATTAAATCAATAAATTCCTCAATTCTCCTTAAATTAATTATACAAATTAATTCATTAAAACAACTAGGGTTTTTCCCAAAATTAACAAAATACCCCCAACATATCAAAATACCAAAACTTAGAACAAAACTTATAAGTTGGAGTAGGAAATCCCTACCTCAAGCTTGGAAGAGAAGATGAGCAAAAAGGTTGAAACCCCAAAGTTGTCGAAACCAACTTCTACTTGGATCAAAACGAAGCTCTTGACGAGATCTACAATCGTTCTCAAAGGAGTAAGGCAAGAAGATGCTTCCAAGAGAGTAGATCTAAAGATTTTTGAGCAAAAAGTGGTTTTGCAGAGAGAGACCCACGGTTTAGAGGGAGAAAAGAGAGAAAGAAAATAAAGAAAAGGGTCAAGTGAGGGCCTATTTATAGCACTAGGTAAAATTAGAAATAAGCCCCAAAGTCAACCCAAAATATCAAGTCAAAACCCCCAAAAAGTAGGCCCAAAACCGGACTGAAAATCTGGAAAAATGTTCGCAGGTGTCGACCCTTGCTGCACAGGTGTCGACCCTTATGAAGAAAATCTGGAACTTTGTTTGACAGCAACACAGGTGTCGACACCTCCCCAAGTTCGGTGTCGACACCAAAAAGCAGAAGGCAAAAATCTGGACAAGGGTCGACCCTTACAGCAGAGGTGTCGACCCTTCAGGCAGCAAAAGCAAAGAGTGCACAGGCTGGTGTCAACCCTTCCCAGGCTGGTGTCGACACCAAAAAGTAGAATGCAATTTCAGAACAAGGGTCGACCCTTCCCAGATTGGTGTCGACCCTTGTGGACAACCAAAAGAGACGGTGTCGACATCACTGAGACCGGTGTCGACCCCAGAACAAGGTTTTCAAGGTTCTAAACCACTTTTCGACGCGAACGAGCGTGAACGGGCAATCCCAACAAGTTTAAATCAATTTCCACTTATCCAAAACCAAGATACAACAACACTAACGACTCGCAAAACATAATAAACGATTCAAATACACTTCCCAAAAGTTATTAAAAAGGGTACAAGTGCTACAGCTGTTGTTGGGTTTAAGATCTCATGAGAGTTGAGTCTTTATAATAGGTGTACTGAATACATACATCTAGAGGTTTTGTCCTTGGTCATCGGTGGAGGATGACATTGTTGTATTGAATTGTTGTGTTTGTATTATACTGGTGTTGATTGAACATGGTATGTAATGAAGTGCTATGATACATCATATATGTATAATTGTTAAGGAGGAGATAGGGGATGTACTCCAGTGTGTGAGAGAAGATAGGGGATGTACTCCATACACACCTATGTGTTCATATACTTTAACACATTGCTTATGTATCTTGATAGTTTATGTGTGTATTACACTTGTTGGTTATACTCTGTTGTATTGTGATTATTGGAGTTATCCCCTGCGCTTATAATCAGAGGTACCGTTACCTTCCAGCTAGCGCCTGGAGAACTGACTGCGCTGAGAATCTAAGGTACCACACCCTTCCAGCTAGCGCCTGGTAAAATGGCATACCGTTGTGAGAGTTGTATCCTTGGCTTACTGTGCATATAGCCGGTAGAGCAAAGTTTTATTATTTTTGTCTCAGTGCATCTGAGTATATCATGAATTGTGATGGTTACAGTTTTGAAGGGCCGAGTTGCCTCATTTGTTGGTTATATACATGTTGATGATTTGTTAGCTCCCTTTCTATTAAAGGCATGCATGTATAGATATGAATGTGTTGGGAATAAACCAACATGCCATTATGAGATTTTGGCAAAGTGTGAAGGAAAAATTGGGTATTTGAAAGTATGTTTTGAAAAAGGGAAAATCTGTTGTAAGTATGGAAAATGGGAGAAAAGTAATGCGCTTAGAGAAATCGTTTTTCTAAGAAGTTGTTATTGTTATGAAAGTTTGGGAACAAGAGGTAATGAAAAGAAAAGAAAGATGAATCGCTTATAGCGTTGAATGATATGGCTATTTTCGAGAAAAGTTCATACTTATGTATATTTTGTACAAACTTCCACATTACTATTCTAGTATGAGATTAAGCATTCATGATCATAGCTATCTGTAAGTTGTTATTGTTGAGGGCCATGTTGAGATCCCTACTAGACTATATGTTCATCCCACGTTGTTGAATCTTTTTCAGGTGTTAAGCAGGATGTGCTACAAGATGTGGATCTTCTTATTTGTTGGCCACGGGGCCTCTTTTGTGTTGGCGGAATGCCATATATGTAAAAGGGTTACACCCTTCTTCTTGATTCTTTAATGATGTAAGCCTTCGGGCATTTTATTTAGAATGCTCATGTTATATTAAATTTGCATTCGGATGAGAGAATTGTTATTTATTCCTACTAGTAGGACTTTTGAGTTTATTTCCGCATGTTATCTCTGAAATTGAATTAAGTAATGAATTTGGTAATGACTTCGAGAAATAAAAAGTGGGGCGTTACATTGCATGCTACTATTTTACTACTCATTGTCTATGGTTGCAATCCAATTTATTAGATAACTAGTTTATGTTTATTAGATGATTTATGGTTGATTGCTTCCAGTTTTTTTTTTTTTTTTAATATGATTTGCATGACTTTTGAGTTTGTCATGTTCTGATTTTAGTTGCATGTCTGGTATTATAGTAATAAATAAACAATAGAACAAATGTGCTTGCTGCCTATTACAACCTTGCCTATTGTTGCAAATTTTTTTTTTATAAATTTACGCATGCTCATAGACTTTCAATTTGATGGTTTTTAGTCCATTGGTTTTTCCTGGAAATTCAATATTTGTAAATTATGCAAGTTTTGACATGTTATTTAGTTTTTAGCTTTTAGTTTTTCTTACATGATTTAATCTTTAGAATTTTTTGCATGCTAATTGCTAAATGGTTATTGGTTTCTAACAATTATTTATAACTCTTACCCATTAATTTTAGTTTAATGTATTTTGGAGTTATAGAGTTTTATGAATTGTGTACATGGTTGTTGTGAATTAATAACTCAAGACTATTAAATTTTATTTTAAAGTTGTAATTTAATTTTGAAGTTACAAATTGTATTTTGTTTTGGTACCTTATATTAATTGGTTACTTATATAATTAATAGTTGGCTAGATGGTTTCATTTAATTTATTAAATTTACTTTTTTCTTAGATTATTTTTTGTATTTTGTTGTGGTTTGCTACTAACTTTCTTTGTAGGCATACCAATGCGAAAGGGAATGGAAAAACAAACACAAAACCAAATGAATAGTATTTGGGATGTAAAAACAAAAATATTTGGACTACTAACCTTTGTGTTGAATAGGAATACCTAAGCGTGGAAAGGCTTTTAGACTAAATAGAATCCTTATGGATTGGCTATTTTATTTAAATGTTTGAAGCATGTTTGCTTGAGATTTAGTTGGCTTGTTTACCAATTTGTAGTAGCAAGTTTTATTTGCTTATATTGTTGTAGCAATTATTTTACATTGCTTGTAAAAGTTTTGGACCTTGGTTTGTTTTAACCTAGTTCATCCCTAAGAAAATTTAATTCTTAAAATTGTTTATCACGGACTAAGAGTCAACATGCTCTTGAAAGTTTTGTCAAAAGGTTAACTGGGTTTTAAGTGGGTCCGATGTGACCCCTCCAGTCTTCTTGGGAACTTTCTTGACCATGTTCGATTCTAGATTTTGTGGTGAGACTAATTTTGAATTAACTTTTCATCTATGGGATTTTCTAAGGGTTAAGTTTAATTTCTGGAAACACAGAAGTGATATTCTGGTGTAATTTTCGAAATGGCAAGTATCACTGATGTTGCTGCTACTGCTAATGTTGGTGGGGATCTGTACCCCGGGGCAACTGGGTTGCCAACCGCTACTGCTGTGACCTCTGTGGTCAACCCTGGCATTACTCCGGCTGTTCCGGGAGGACCGCTTAGTCACCATGAGCGCCCAGAGAAATTTGCTGGGGTAAACTTTAAGAGATAGCAGCAAAAGATGCTGTTTTACTTGACCACGCTAAACCTTGCAAAGGTTTTGAGCGAGGATCCTCTAGCCATGGCAGAGAATGAGCCAGATAGGCAAAAAGTCATGGCGCTTGACACATGGAAGCAGACAGACTATCTTTGCTAGAACTATGTGTTCAACAGCTTGGCAGACTCACTCTATAGTGTGTTTTGTTCCAAGAGCTCAGCAAAAGAGTTATGGGAATCTCTGGACAAAAAGTACAAGACTGAGGATACCGGGGCAAAGAATTTTGTGGTTGGCCGGTTCCTAGATTTTAAAATGGTAGATTAAAAAACTGTGATAAGCCAAGTCTAGGAGTTCCAAGTGATCTTGCATGAAATTCATGTGGAGGGAATGCCTTTGAATGAGTCATTCCAAGTTGCTGTGATCATTGAGAAACTTCCCAATGGTTGGAAGGATTTCATGAACTACTTGAAGCATAAGCGCAAAGAAATGTCAGTTAAAGACCTGATTGTCTGACTCCGAATTAAGGAGGATAATAGAAAGAAATGAGGGAGTACCTCCTCAGTAAAAGCCAATGTCATTGAGCATGGAAAATCTTCTGGGGTAAGAAAGAAGCCCCCTGTGAACAAGGGCTCTAAGCTGGGGCCAATGAGTGGTGTTACAAAGAAGTCGGCTTATGAGCTGCAGGAATTTGGTTATCGGTTCTTAGGAAAATGCTACAACTGTGGTAGCGAGGGGCATCGGGCTAGTGATTGCCGCAAACAGAAGAAGCCATACAAGACTAAACCTCGTGCTCATATGGCAGATATGCAAGAGCACTCCCATGATGAGGATGACATGCACTTGTCTACTGTTCTCTCTGAGGTGAATATGGTGGGTTTAAATCCAAAAGAATAGTGGATTGATACTGGGGCTACATGCCACATCTGCTCCGAGAAGAAGCTGTTTACAACTTTCGAGCCGGTTACAAACTGTGAGAAGTTGTTTATGGGAAACTCTGCTACCTCGATTGTTGAGGGGAGAGAAAAGGTGGTCCTGAAGTTGACGTCAGGAAAGGAGCTGACCTTGAACGAAGTCTTGTATGTTCCAGACATTCGTAAGAATCTTGTCTCAGGGTCTCTTCTCAGTAAACATGGTTGTCGCGTGGTTTTTGAGTCCGACAAGGTCATTCTAACCAAAAGTGGAATGTATGTGGGTAAGGGTTATATGTTGGGGGTTATGTTTAAACTCAATGTAATGACTATTATCCCAAAGATGAATAAAGGTGCATCTTCTTCTGCTTACATGCTTGAGTCTTCCAATTTGTGGCGTGGTAGACTAGGACATGTGAACTTTGAATCTTTACGTAGATTAATCAAGTTAGATCACATACCATCTTTTAAGATTAATCCGAAACACAAGTGTGAAACTTGTGTTGAAGCGAAGTTGACAAGACCTTCATTTCATTCTATTGAAAGAAGTTCAGAACCGTTGGATTTAGTGCATAGTGATGTGTGTGACTTAAAATTTATACAATCACGTGGTGGAAATAAGTACTTCATCACTTTTGTTGATGATTGCACTAAGTATTGTTATGTCTATTTGCTCAAAAGCAAAGATGAGGCTATTGACAAGTTTGTTCTTTATAAGAATGAAGTTGAGAATCAAGTAGGCCGCAAGATTAAGGCTTTAAGAAGTGATCGTATGGTGAGTATGAATCTCTGTTTATTGAGATTTGTGCTAAATCTAGGATTATCCACCAAACCACGGCGCCTTATTCTCTCAATCAAATAGGATTGCTGAGCGGAAGAATAGGACGCTAAAGGAAATGATGAATGCAATGTTGATAAGTTCTGGATTGGCACAGAACATGTGGGGGGAAGCAATTCTCTCTGCAAATTACATTCTGAATAAAGTACCCCAGAAGAAGGTGGACAAGACGCCGTATGAGTTATGGAAAGGCGTTAAGCCTTCGTATAAATTCTTGCGAATGTGGGGGTGTCTTCCAAAAGTGGCGATTCCTACACCCAAACGGGTTAGGATAGACCCGAAATCCGTGGATTGTATATTCATTGGCTATGCACATAAAAGTAGTGCATATCGGTTTCTTGTACATAAATCTAAAATTCCAGACATACACAGGAATACCATCATGGAGTTAAGGAATGCATGTTTCTTTGAAGACATTTTTCCTTTTCGAACCCATGAAGGGGTTCCGAGGTCTTTGGAGTAATTTGATGAGCTTGCTAGTGATGATGATCATGTTGATAATCAAGGTGATGATCAAATTGAGGTTTTAGATGAGCCTAGAATGAGTAAAAGGGCTAGGATGTCCAAATCTTTTGGTCCAAACTTCTTGACTTACATGGTTGAGAACGAACCTCAAACTTTTCACGAAGCTGTGACTTCTCCTGAGAGTCCTTTATGGACAGAAGCGATCAAAAGTGAGATTGACTCCATCTTACAGAACCACACCTGGGAGTTGGTAGATTTACCTACAGGTTGTAAGCCTTTAGGCTGCAAATGGATTTTTAAAAGAAAGATGAAGGCTGATGGGTCAATTGACAAGTATAAGGCGAGGCTCGTTATCAAAGGGTACAGGCAATGAGAAGGCCTGGATTACTTTGATACGTACTCACCTGTAACTAGGATAACATCCATTCGCATGGTATTTGCGGTAGCAGCTTTGCGCAATCTAGAGATACACCAGATGGATGTAAAGACAGCTTTCTTAAATAGGGATTTGAATGAAGAAATCTACATGGAGCAACCTGAAAAACAAGAAAGTCTGTAAACTTGTCAAATCATTGTATGGTTTGAAGCAAGCGCCTAAACAATGGCATAAGAAGTTTGACAACGTAATGTTGTCAAGTGGGTTTAGAATCAACGAATGTGACAAGTGTGTTTATGTCAAAGACACTGACAAAGGTTATGTCATTTTGTGTCTATATGTTGATGATATACTCATTATAGGTAGTAATGATGAAATGATCAAAACTACCAAGAAGTTGTTAAATTCTAAGTTTGACATGAAGGATATGGGCATTGCAGATGTTATTCTGGGAATTAAGATTACTAGAATATCTGGCGGAATTGTACTTTCTCAATCTCATTATATTGATAAGATACTTGAGAAGTTTAGTGGATCAGATACGAGTGTGTCATCGACACCTGTAGACTTAAGTCTACATTTTACCAAGAATAATAAAGAGAGTGTCTCTCAGTTAGAATATTCTCGGGTAATTGGAAGTTTAATGTATCTGATGAGTTGTACTAGGCCGGATATAGCTTACTCGGTTAGAAGGCTTAGTAGATACACAAGTAATCCTGATGCTTCTCATTGGACGGGCATTGTGCGGGTGTTAAGGTATTTACGCTACACTCGGGATTATGGGCTGCATTACACTCGATATCTAGCGGTGCTAGAAGGCTATAGTGACGCGATTTGGATATCAGATATAAAAGACTCTAAGTCCACTAGTGGATTTGTGTTCACTCTTGGTGGGGCAGCCGTGTCTTGGAAATCTTCTAAGCAAACGTGTATATCTAGATCAACGATGGAATCAGAGTTTATTGCTTTTGATAAAGCAACAGAAGAAGCTGAATGGCTTCGCCATTTCATTGAAGATATTCCATATTGGTCTAAACCTGTGCCAACTATTTGTATTTATTGTGATAGTCAATCTGCAATTAGTAAGGCACATAGTAATATGTATAATGGAAAGTCTAAACATATTCGTCGTAGACATAATTCCATACGACAACTACTTTCGAATGGAGTTGTCTCTATAGACTATGTAAAGTCTAAGGACAACATTGCGGATCCGCTAACCAAAAGGTTAAATCGAGTGTTAGTCGAAACATCGTCAAAAGGAATGAGGTTGAGGCCTTTGGAAGTTACCGGAATGGAAGCCCAACCTAGTTGACTGGAGATCCCAAGATCTAGGTTCAATGGGACAACCTACTTGCGTGTAACGGTGGTATGTCACTGAGGAGGTTAAACCTCGAGCCATTCTTTTTATCAGTGATACCTGCAAGTGTAGAGGTTAAGCTGAGCTTTTAATGACTCTAATGTGTTAAGCTGTTGAGCTAATTATAGCAGGATACTAAAGTAGAGTCACCTATGTGAGTTTGAAGTGGGGCCGCTTCTAGAAGAATTGGGCAGGCCAAGATTCTTTGAAACCACTCGCTGAACTAGGCTAGTGCCTAGGGCCATACAGGGCACACCAGTGAGAACATAATGGTGGTAGGAGTAATTCCCGTGTGAGATCTATTGTCTCAGTTTACATAAACGGCAGAGCAGTTCAAGATTTCATATTCATTGATCAGCCAGTAAACTCGATAGGTTTTCACTAGGAGAGGTTCAAAGCCAAAAGCTACCTTCTCTGATGTCGGAGTTAGTTCTTTGTACTCTTTCTCCAAGTCATTATTGTTGAACGGTGTCCATTTGTTGAGTCATTCGATCAATTTTTATTCATGTGGGGGATTGTTGGAAAAAATGATTTTTTGGTGACTTTAATTTAATATTAAAGTGGGTCCCAACCATCTATTGTGTTGGGTCCAAGTGGGCCAAAAACCATTGAGATTTGAATAAGAAATTGCCAAGAAATTGCCTCATCATGTTAGATTCATGAATGGGATTTTAAAGGGTATTTAAATCATTTTTCTTGGCTAAAGGGTGTGAATCTTTTGGGCATCCAAACTTTTCAATTTTTTTAAAAGGGGCTATGGATGCTGGTTAATAGTGTTTTAATGACCAGCCTTAAAGGTTGGAGGCTCTTCTTCTCTCCCATATACATGTATAAATTGAGACCCTCCTGTCAAGTCTCTATATAGAAATTTTTGCTTCCATTTTACAAGTTAGTTTGCTAGAAAGTTCCTACAGTGAGAGAGTGCTGCCATGGTTTTGTTCGCTAAGCTAGACAGAAAGTGCTTCTGCTGTAGCTGGTTTTTGACCATCGTATCCTAGGAGACAGACATTGGAATTCCTCAAGCACTCGACCCGTGAGGTGATGAAATCTGTTTTAAAGAAACTGCTACTGTGCAGGCTTTGGTTTGCTTTCTTTACATTTTATTGTATTGTGTATTTTTGTTGTAATTTAGTTGTAATTCTCACCATGTTTTCTTGGTATATTTTTTTTTAATTTATTCGTGAATCTATTTATTTAATTTCACAATTTGAACAACAAACTTCACTTTGCTAATGGTGCTTGTAGCCATTGTTGCATCAGGATGATCACTCTCTCTCTCTCTCTCTCTCTCTCTCTCTCTCATTTGAGTAACATTGTGGCATGTAATATGAAATAATTTTTCATATAATTTATCGTAACAAAGTTTGGCATAAAATATTGACTTGTGTAATGGAACAGAGCTCTACTAGTTATTCAAAAAAAAAAAAAAATCATCTAAAGAAAAGTATTCAGAAAACATATAAGATGATTGAGATTAATTTTATATGTGGATTCTATATATAGCACAATAATTAAATCTACAAAAATATCATGTACTATGAAAACTTATCTCAAATTTTATCCTGGAAGTGAACGTGTAATGTAAATTTAAAGGTAGTAAAATATAGGTTACACTCACAATGAATATAATCTGTTGATTCATTTTTCTAAATAATATTTTGGGTATTTTTTTTCCGAGTTCATAATATTGTTGTTAAATTTAACCCACATATCATTTTTTTAATTAAAATTTTTGGTAAATCTTTGAGTTCTTAGACTTTATTGTAATAAAACAAGTCATGGTGGTAGGTTTGTTCGTCACAGGAGCCAATGGCTAAAGGCCAAAGCTGCCACGTAGCATAACCACAAGGGACTGTGCCCCAGTTTGTGTTGGTTGTGGATTTTGTGCTTGCCTAAGTGGCATCTGTGTCCAAGGGTGTCCAGGTCCTCCAAGTCCGCAACAGCTTACAACAACTCACTTGTCAATCAATGGATAATCAATGTAACTGCCATTGCATTGAAATAACTCCAGTTTATTAGAGGAATGCATTTGGTTTCACAAATGAAATTTGCTCAAATGTCAAACCACAAGTATGTATCGGAATAATCAGTTTGGATGAGATTTGGGAGGTTTTAGGAGAAAATCGTTTTGTTATAAATCAAAATAATATGTGAAAGAAAAAGGCAAAGATTGGTAGCTCGTTGGAGTCAAATTCTTGGTTCAGCACTTGATCAATGTTACAAATACTTGCCATGGATCACTAGTTTGAAAACTATCATGGTGAAGGCATATTTAATGAACTTGGTTGATAGACTCTATCCATTAGTTAGGCCTCGTTTGACAACCAGATATTTTAACAAAAAAAAGTTAAAAAATCACTATAAATTGTCACATCACTATCGTCAAATTAAAAAGTCACTATAAGTTATCACATCACTATTTCTACCTTTTTTATATATCTTTTTGTAAAAAATTCAAAAAATTATTAAAATAATGTGTTCCAAACGAGGTACCAAATATCAATGGGTAAATTATACTCACCTCCCCTGAGATTTCTGACAAATACAGGGACCTCTCCTGTGGTTTGAATAATTACACAAACCTCCCTTACTTTAACTGACATTGTCTAGATTCCCATATTTTGTTAAATTAGAACAAACGGTGTTACTTGCATATAGTAAATGAGCATATTACCCTTCCTTTTGAGCACAAAAAGATGATAATACCCTTATCCCCTCTGTTTGTATTATACAGCAATTAAATTATAAATTATTTTTTAGGATTTATTACTCTTATTACCCTTGCTTTTTTGGATTTATTTTTTACAAATATTAAAAAATGTTTAAGAAAATTTTATTTTTTCATTTTATATATATAACTTTTATTTCAATATTTTTAAAATTTTTTTATTTTCAATATTTTAGTTTATTTTGTAAATATTTTAATTTTAGTATTTTAAACACAAAATATAACTCCACACTGAAATCGTAACCAAACACATAATTCAAAACTCAATTCAAAAATTATTTTCAAACCTCATAACCAAACAAATAATTCAAAACTTCACACTACTTTCAAAACTCTACACTTAAATCGTAACTAAACAAGACACATAACAAAAAAAATTAAAATATTTAAAAATATATTTATAAAATAAAATAAAATATTTAAAATAAAAGATAAAAAGTATATATTTAAAATAAAAAAATAATATTTAAAATATTTAAAAAAAATACAGCACATAAATGTATGAAATATGGTGCACATTAAAATAAATAAATAAATATTTAAAATATAAAATATTTACCATAAAAAAATAAATCCAAAAAATTTCAAAATACAACTCAAAACTTTTCAAAACTTATAACCAAACAAATTTTCTTTTTTCAAAACCAAATTCAGAACTCATAACTCAAAATACGACTCCACAATCAAATCATAATTTTAAATAATAAAATAAAAAAATAATTTTTAAAATTTTTTCTTTTGAAATAGAGTTTTGAAAAAAGTTTGGTTTTAAGTTTTAAAAAGAATTTTAAATTGAGTTTTGAGTTGTGTGTTTGGTTATGAGTTTTGAAAATAATTTTTAAATTGAGTTTTGAATTGTGTATTTGATTATAAGTTTTGAAAAGATTTTTGAAATTTTTTAATTGGAATTGTGATTCTAAAAGAGAACTAAACATCCTCTCTAAAAAAAAAAAAAGAAAAAGAAAACTAAACATGTTTTTTTGTTATTGTTTGGCTAATTGATTGTTTGTGCTTCTAGTGTTCACCTCACTGTAAACTAAAATTTTGATTGGAGTAATATTATAAAATAAAAGGGTGTAATTGCCAAACCAACAAACAAAACAAAAAAAAACCAAAAAAAAAGAAAAAAGAAAAAAAGAGCACTGTTCCGGACGTCCAGGTGGACGACCAGCCAACATTTGGTATTGGTACATATAGATGGGTTGAGAACAATTGAGGACATTATGGGCATTTTAGTATTCAGTTTTGATGACATCAGCAAATTCTGTGAAGTGTGTAAACGGTAGTCAAATAATGAAAAAATCTTAACATTGTCAGACAAGAGTAGGAAGGTTACTTTAATTATTGAAACTATAAGTGAGGTCCTGTATTTGTTAGGAAGCTTAGGGACCTAAGTGTAATTTACTCAATATTAATTTGTCAATTTAAAATAAGTGTGAGAGTTCTTACTCGGATTCAAAGCGAATGGAAGGCCTCTGGGGCTCGAACTGCTACTCCACAGGGTTACAACCAAGCCGGAGATAGTATCTCATGGACGGCAACATGGTGTTCGATGGGTCATCAAAGTACAGCTTCATCTTCCCATAATTGACTCAGTGATTTGTCACCTGAAATTACAAAACTAACTGTGAATGTTACTAATATTCAAAACTTGGTTGCTAAAACTGGTAATAAAGAATAGAAATAATAGGGATTCATTAAATTTAAACACCTCATAGAATACCTTTTCCAGAATAGTATCTTCCAATATCTGGGCTAGTAAGGTTATGTCAGCACAACACAAGTCAGTTGTGGGAATGTCTTTGCAGTCTTCCACTTCAGACAGTTTTGGTCTCTCTGACTCAGGCCGGACATACGGGATTCCGGTGGAGATGTCTTTGGATCCATGGGTTCGGAGAGAGCGACAAAGAGAAAGAGAGATGCCTTCCACTTCCAACAGTACACATGAGATTCAGGGGGAGATGTCCTTTGGATCCATGGATTCAAAGAGAGAGAGAGAGAGAGAGAGAGAGAGAGAGAGAGTTTGGGTCTCTGACTCAGGTCGGACATACGGGATTCCGGTAGAGGTGTCCTTTGTATCCATGGATTTAGAGAGAGGGGGAGAAGATTGTAATGCCCTCAAAATATGATATAAATTAACCATTCATAAGATCTATAAATATAATAGAAATGTTAGATTTTTCATTCATCAGAGTTTATATTACAAAAGAGATTACATGCATTACACTTTCATAAATGTTCATCTTGAAACTATAGCATGTAACCCTAATTGATAACAACAAAATAAATGCCCTACAAGCTTTTATTTTTCCAAGAGATAACTTGGTTACAACAAAAGAGAGTCATAAGCTCTTTATACTTAAAGCCCTTAGCTTAATAAGAAAACAAATAAAAATTTAACACAAAATGAAATAACAAAATGGAGCCTTCAGCCCCTCAACCTCCCAAGCTATGTCCTTGGAGGCGGGATGTCACCTGTACTTGAAAATGGTTTCCCAAGTAGGGTGAGTCAAAGCCCAGTAGAGATATGCTAAAACAATATATGAGATTTAACTAAGGCATAAGCATCAGATAAATGTGCAATATTCTTAACCAACATATATTCTTTCCAAGACCATTCAATGTAAATAACCATATCTCGATTCATTTCTGATCATCCATTTCGGGTAAATCTACTAACCAAGTTCATTATCATCTAATCAACCAAAATGAGATTACAACTCAATGGTTCACAATTTAATACATTCATCAATCCAACACTTCTGTTTTCTTGCCATTTTACGAAATTCACATCCAAGGGAACTGGCAGATTTTGAGACTTGCACCTTGGACACTCCGGCCAACTTAGTTTTCAATAGAGTCCATCCCCCTATCTCCTCCCAAATAATGAAGTACATCCCCTATCTTCTCCCAAACAATGATACATATGCAATGTATTTAAACATGAGGTCATATACAAAGACCAACCAAGTCACACATTCAACAATTAAATTAAACCGTCATATTCAATGACATAATTCAAATGATTAGTTTCAATTCACCTAATCCTCATGCAGTTCCTACAACAATCATAGCTATCCTCCACCAATAGCCCAAAACTGATATTTCTAAACAGATATGAATATTTTATCAAACAGATAATTTATCAAATTTTCCATATGTGAGTGATTTAGCAAATCTAACTACACCATTCATTTACACATCCTCCCAATTTCATATTTCCCATATCAATTTCATTATTTATACAAAATAATTTATTTAACTCAAATTAGGGCAAATTTCCCCCTTTTCTCAAATATTGATCCCAAGACCCAATCTCACCATTTATTTTCATATAACATCATAATCAAGCCCTCATCTACATATATGAAGCCAAATAAGGAAAACCCCTCTTTAAAAATTCAAACCCAAACCCTAGTTTCACCCAAATCTTCCCAAATTCCACCATTTATGCAAAATGACAAATACGTAGGTTAAAACCCATATTAAATAGTAGAATATCCCTACCTCAAAGTTAGGAGAGCAAAGGAGAAGATGGAGACACTTCAACTAGGCCAAAACCACGATCTACATGGATCAATATGGAGCTCCCAAGGTGGTCTACCTCTTTAACGAAGGGACTAGGGTTAAGAGATGCTTAAATCAAGGTGTATTTATAGAGAGAGAGAGTTTAGAGAGAGGCTATCGGATTAGAGTTTGGAGAAGAAATGGAATCAAAAAGTGATGTAAAATATCTCTGCTGCGAACTGATATACGCGGTCTTTGCTCGAGGGACCAGACACAACAAGTGACCTCGCTCGAGCGCAATAAGCATCGCTCGAGCGCACAATGAAATGCTTCAGGTCTGCCACAGACGCACACGCTCACTTGGGTGCAAGAAGCCTCGCTCAAGCGAAGCACTTAACCTTCCCAGAAATGCTGCGTCTGGGAAAGAAACCTAAGGACTCACAATCCTTGCTTGAGCGCAAGAAGTCTCGCTCGAGCGAATGAGCAAATTACACAAGGCTCGCTCGAGTGCAAGAGGCCTTGCTCGAGCGAAGAAGCCAAAATCTGGGGAACAACAATCAAGACCAAATAACAACCAACCGGTTCCAAACATGCCCAACAAGTTCCAAAACTCAAATTCAAAGAGCTAAAGGAGGAAAACAAGACACAGATACAATATACAACCATAGAACCCGAGTTCGAAACACAATGAAGGTCAAGGTAAAATCGGGATCGCTATAAAGATGGACCTAGAGAAATGCACAAATCCAAAAAGGAAAGTAGAATAGAGAGAGAGAAGACGGACTTTGAGAAATGTACAAATCCAAAAGGCCAAGTAGAATAGAGAGAGAGAAGTTGGAGTAGCAAATTTCCGTTCAAACAAAAACAAAAGTAGAAGAGCAAAACACCTTCAGGAAACTTCGTAGAAGTTGCTTTGCTTGATTTCATTTATTTACGGGTAAATTATACTAACACCCCTGGAGGTTTGCTTTGATGATGTTAAAACCCTTGACCTTTTGAAAATTACATTCTTCTCCTTGAGGTTTAAAGTTTCATTACAGATTGCCCCCTCAGTTAGTTGACTGTTAAGTCAACTAACCAATTTTGCTGATGTCAGCCGTTTAATTTTTTTAAATACCAATTTTGCCCTCACTGTATTTCTCTTCTATTCCTCATGGGTAAATTACATTGACACCCCTTGAGGTTTGCAAGTAATACAATTTCCCCCCTCACATTTTGGAAATTACAATCCCCTCCCCAAGGTTTAAAGTAGCATTACCAATTGCCCCCTTGGTTAGTTAACTGTTAAGTCAACACACAATGTTTGCTTATGTCAGCAATAATTCTTTTTAAAGTGCCATATTTACCCTTGATCTTTTATCCATCATTTTGTTTTTCATTTCTTCCACACCACTCTGTATTACATAAACCAACCACAGCCTTACAATGCTTTTATTACCGTGCTTTAACAATACCAACTATTTAACGATCCTTAAAAAAGAAAGAAAAATCTAAAATATTGCACTCCACCCAACGTTGACTTGACATGCATTCAAAAATTAAAAAAAAAAAAATCTACAGTCCCATAAATGGAATCAGAAAAATATATATATATATATATATGAAGAATATCAAATCATGCCACCGCCACCACCACCACCACCACCACCACCATCACCACCATACCACTGCCACCATCACTACCATGCTACCACCACCATCATCGCCATGCCACCACTACCACTACCACCATCGCCGCCACTACCACCACCACCACTATTACCATCACTTTCATCACTATTGTCATTATTGCCATAAACACCATGATCATTTTACTATCACTACCATCGCTACCTCCACCACCACTATGCCACCACCACCACCACCACCACCACCACCACCACCACTATGCCACCACCACCACCACCACCACCACCATCACAATATAAAAATTCAAATGTACAATTTGAAAAAATAAATTTGAAATTTGATTTAATACATATCAAACAACTTATTTTTAATTCAGCACTTAAATTTTTATCAAGCAGTTTTTAGTTTAACAAATTAAGCATTCAATTTTCAATACTTAATTTTCAGCTTTCAGCTTTATCAAACACCACCTAAGTGTTACGAGCCCATACTTTAAATAAATCTAGACCACTGATATTAAATTTGGCATATTTTCTTTTTTCTTTTTTTTTTCTTTATGGGATTGCAAAGGTGGGTCACCGATATAAACCCATAGTGTGGCGGTGAGAGAGTTGTTGTGCTAGTAGCATTAAGAGTAGAAGAGAAAAATAAAAGTGGAAGAGATTATGGTAATTCCATAAATTAATATCTTTAGTGGGGGGTATTAATGTCATTACACTTTTTCCATTAGTTCTATTAAACAAACATTAACAAGGAGGGAAGTGTAATTTCTAAAATGTTAGGGAGGGATTCGTATTAAATTGAAACCTCAAGGGGTGTCAATGTAATTTACCCTTTAAATATATGTAAAGGTTAAGGGTAAATATGTCATTTTAACTTAAAAGTTAACACTGTCAAATAATTACACTGACAATGGAGATCAATGTAATTTCCCAAATGTGATTGAGAGAACTATAATAAACATAAAGCTCAGGGGATGTCAGTGTAATTTACCCTTTATTTATTTATGGGCGAATTACACTAACGGTCCCTATGGTTTGGGGCTTGTGTCACTTTGGTCTCTGACTTTTCAATTGTGACACATTTGATCCTAAATTTTGAATCTTGTTCCAAATAAGGACAATTGAAGATACCATGCTTAATTTCAAGGGCAAAATTGTCAATTTGATAAAATATAAACTAATTTGACAAAAATAAATGACTAAAATAAATGTCAAAAAAATATTTTTAAATTTTTAAAAGTTAGAGATAATTACATTTTACCCCCTTGTGGTTTCACGCGTTTTCAAATTACCTTCTGACGTTGATAAATGTACTCATAAACACCTTGTGGTTTTGACTGAAGTGCAAAAGTGACGGGACGTGACAGAATTATTGAAAAGACTAGAATACCCCTAGATATTTATATTGCTTATATGTTGCAATTCCTTTAGTTGCTTCATTACGATTTTCAGAGTAAGAGAGATAGAGAGAGGTACACATGGGTTAGGGTTTCAAAGGATTTCCAAATCAAATCAGTAACAATCAATTGAGACTACAAAGAATCTGCTTTTGGAAATTTTGCTCCAGGTAACAATCAACGAACCCTAAATTTATTGAATGTTTGATATTTTCTATGACTATTTGCCGATTTGATTATGATTTTTTTAATTTATTGTATAATATGTTTGGAAAATGACTTGTTTGATGTTTGCGAATATATATATATATATATAAGGCTTTATTGGTAGGATTTTCTTTACGATGTATGTTTGTTGGCTTTTTGTTAGCTTTTTGTTAAGGTTGTTGTCTTATTGTTAGCTTTTTTGGTAGAGTTTGTATTGTGTGTGTCGATAAAGTTGTGGGGTACAAGTGTTTCATCAATTTTTTTTACTTAAGTACATGAAGATAGATATATCTGGAATAATAAATTGCGGATTTTTTATTTTTTATGCAAAAATTGCTACAGATTTGGGGTTTTGTTGATTTTGATGCATGACTAGGATATAAAATATTTGGGTTTTTATAATTTTTGTGCATGGAGGTGGGGTTGATAGTGGTCCCCTAACTATTTGTTATGTATTGGGAGATAATATGTCTGGTTATTGTTAGGTTTTTTATTTGTTTATGTATTTTTTTTCTTTTCTTTTCTTTTGTGTGTTGTAATGTTCAGGCATTGACTTGTTTATGTATTATTTTTGTCTTTTGTGTCTTGTATTAATTAGGGTGAGGTGATGGCAACAGATTTTAGTGTTGAGTTACATCATAGAGGTTACTTTACTAAGCCTCCAAATATAGTGTATAAGGGAGGGAAAGTTAATTACTTTAAGTACTTTGATCCAGATAGAGTTGGGTTTTTTGATTTTCAGAAGTTGTACTTAAGCCTAGGTTACCCCTCTACTAGCCAACTATATTACAAAGTTCCTAGGGAAAATACTGGACCTTGGTCTTAGGGAGATGAATTCAAATGGGGATCTAATTGATATGTTATTCCATTATATGGGTTTGAATGTGGTTGCCTTATATGTGGAGAAAGGTCATGAGACACTTCAGGTCTTAGGTCCAAATGGGAAAGTCATAAAAGGGCCACAAATTCTAAAAAATAGAAGCACAAATAGAATTGCATGACGATGGCATAAATGAGCCCGAAATGGAAGAAAATGAATAGGGAAATGAGATTGAAATTGAAGAAGAAGATGGGGTGATAAGGAAATGAATGACTCTGATAGTGGTGATAGCATAGATCCAGAGTGGAGGAATGACGAGTTAAAGGAGAGTGAAGATGAAGATATATTTTCTTATGTTGATAAAGATGTGGGGGTAGAATCAAATGTGGATGTTGAGATGAATCAAATGTAGGAAATGAACGAAATGCTTCAGGTTCTAATGAATGGTATTTAGATCAAGATTTTGAGATGCATACTTTGTATGGATCATCAGATGAGAAAGAAATAGATGATAGGTTTACAAAATTTAAAGAAGATGTGGATATGGTGAAACCTAAGCTAAAAGTGGGGATGAGATTTAAGAATGCACAAGTTTTTAGGAATGCATTGAAGGAATGACAAGTGCAACAGGGGTATGATTTGAAGTGGGTTAGAAATAAAAATAAGAGGATTACTGTAGTGTGTAAACAAGAATGTGGTTTTAGAATTCATGCATCCTCAATGCAAAATGAAAGCACATTTCAGATCAAAAGCATACAACCAGTTCATTCATGTGGTAGGACTTATGACAACCATCTAGTTACCTCAAGGTATTTATCACAAAAATACCTTGAAAGATTGAGGAATTCTCCTAATATATATATCTCAGCCATGCAAAAGGACATTCATAGAGAACTAATGGTTGATGTAAGTAAGAGTCAAGTGTATAGAGCAAAAAGAAAAGCAAAGGAAACAATTGTTTAGTGATCCAATGGGACAAACCTAGAGTTGAAGACAATGATGATCAAGTAGAAGGGCCTAACAGACAACTTATACCTATTTTTAAGAGGTTGTATGTCAAACTAGATCCACAAGAGCAAGGTTTTCTCCAAGGTTGCAGACCTGTTGTTGGGTTAGATGGTTATTTTTTGAAGGGCATATATAGGGGCCAGCTTTTAGCAGCCATTGGTCTTGATGGAAATGACAACATGTTTTCCATTGCCATTGCTGTAGTGGAGGCTGAATGCAAGGATTCATGGATATGGTTTCTAACCCAATTAATACAGAACATAGGAGATGGCACTGACATTGGTTGGACATTCATTTCAGATAGACAAAAAGGGTTGGTGCACACCTTTACACAGGTTTTGCCTTATGTTGAGCATATGTATTGCTTAAGGTACTTCTACACCAATTTCAAACAAAAGTTTAGGGGAAAAGAGTTGAAGGAATTTATGTGGAAAGCTACAAAGGCTGAGACAAAAAGGGAGTTTGATTATAACATGAAGAAGTTAGGGGAATTGGACAAAGAAAACAAGTCAAATGAGTGGTTGATGCAAGAAAATCCTGAAACATGGGCCAAGCCTTACTTCAGCACAAGATCCAAGTTTAATATTCTAGTAAATAATTTGATTGAGTTTTTCAACAAGTACATTTTGCCAGCAAGGGATAAACCAATCATCTTAATGGTGGAGTGGATTAGGAGGAAATTGGTGAACAAAATACAAGTCAAGAAAAATGGAATAGAAAAATATGATGGCTTTATTTGTCCAACTGTGCACCAGAAACTAGAGTCAAAGAAAGAGGATGCTAGGAATTACTTTGCTAGCTTTGTAAGTGACTTAAAGTTTGAGGTGGATTGTATGATACAACTCATGTAGCGGATTTGAGGGCAAGAACATGTGGGTGTAGGGATTGGGACCTAACAGGTATACCTTGTAAACAGGTCGTAAGTTGTATATACCTCAATAGGGAGAAACTTGAAGCTTATATGCATAATTACTTCAGCAAGGAGACATACTTGAGGACATATTCTTTCATGATAAATCCTGTGCCAGGGAAACATGACTGGATTGAGACTGGATATGATGCTATAGCCCTTCCTTACTATAGAAAACCAGTAGGAAGGACCAGAAAAGAGAGGAAGAAAGTTGTTGATGAGCCCAATAATCTACATAAGGTGTCAAGGAAGAACAAAACAATGTAATGTGCAAAGTGTATGGGTTTTGGACACAACAGAAGACCATGCAAAGGTCCAGTACATAAAAAATCCCAAATGTTCAAGAGAAGGGGTGGACCAACCACCAATTCCAGAAAATCTGCAAGTCAACCGAGCAAGGTAAATTTCAATTTATTGTAATACACTATTTATATACAAAGTAAATTCATTTCAATTTCAGTAATTTCCTTTTGTGCATTTCAATTTGTATTCTTATTGCAATTCTCAAATGCTTCATCTCAACAAGCTACAACACACACATCTTCATCCCAACGAGCTGCCACTACTCAAACATAACCAACAATGCCTTGTAGAGCAAGTGCAAGTGAAAATGCATCAGCTAGAGTTGTTGCTAGTTGTGCATCAGCTAGACATGTGCCCCAATCTGGAAGGGGATTTACAACACTTGTGATGAATGCAAAGGACAGGGCAAAGGGTTTGAGGGATTAGGTTTAGATGGCCTATTTGATGATTGAAAAGTTGTTTTTTGTCATTTTTGTAAGGCCTGTTATTTGGGGTTGCTAAAACAATATTTTTTTTGTCATTTTTGGAAGGCCTGTTCTAATGGTTTTGTAATTAAAATATTGTTGTTACTGATATTTGTAAGGCTTAGTTGAGATTGGTATAACAATATTTACAAAGGCATGTTCTAATGGTTCAGTCAAGTGATGTTTAATGAACATTAAGTAGTTTTTGTAATTGAAATGTTGGAATGTTAGTGAACATTAAACAGGTTTTATAATTCAAATGTTGAAATATTGGTCTTAGGGAGCAAGTTTTGTGAGTGAAATGTTGAAGCTTAATGAACATGCTTCAGGTGTTGGAATTGAACAGGTTTTGTAATACTTCAAAAATATATTTCATTTATATCGGAAAATAGTCTTCAATATTACATATATTCCTTCCTCATATTAGGTTACATAACACTTTCTTTTTTTTTTCTTTCATTTTAGAGTACATTCAATATAGCATAAAAACAATATCCAGCCTCCTGGCAACATTATTCGATACAACTTTTCCTTTTTTTGAGCTTTTTCAACTTCTAACTCCATATGATTTACTCATTGCACGAGTCTTGGTAGTAGATCACGTGAGCAGCGGCACAATGGTGGGTCAATTGTCCAAGTTGTTCTCACTGGAGATCTTTGGCCACAGTAGCATGTATGAGCTAAACTTTGTCCATTATACAGGGAACCTTGGGAGGATGACATCTTCAAAAATGGAAGCTATCCCATTATTTTTTTGGTTGGAAAAAGTGGGTTTGGAATTTTTTTTGGCTGCAAAAAGTGGGTTTAGAATTTTTTTTGGCTAGAAAAAGTGGTTTTGGTGACTTGATGGTTATATAAGCAAGTGGAAGGGCAACTTGGTCATTTAACCTTCCAATTTTGCCGCCAAAACACTTAATTCCAATGCAAACATGCTACTCTGGCACGTCTTCCGCACGTTGTTAAGTCTACCAGATCCCGTCACTTTTGCACTTCAATCAAAATCACAGGGTGTTCATGAGTTCATTTATCAACGTTAGGGAAGAATGTGAAAACGCGTGAAACCACAAGGGGGTAAAATGTAATTATTCCTAAAAATTATTTCCACCCACTAAAGATAAAATTATGTAAAATTGATAAATCTTTACCCATTTATTTATCTATTTATTTTACCAAATTAATTTTTATTGTGTGTTTCGATGATGATCATGTAATGAGTGGTTATTTTTATTTTCATTAAACTAGTTTCTACTTTTCCAAAAGTCAAATATGGCGACAACTTGATGTCATTATTAAACCAATCCATTAAATCAAAAAATCTAAAACTAAAAATATTTCTTATATTAAATATATCAATTATACAATAAAATCCTAACAATCACCTATTACATGATCATTATCCAACCACATAATAAAAATTAATTTAGTATAAATAAATAAATAAATAAATGTCTAAAAGATTTATTAATTTTACATAATTTTATCTTTGGTGGGTATAAATAATTTTTAAAAATTCAAAAATATTTTTTTGACATTTATGTTTGTCAAATTAATTTATATTTTATCAAATTGATGATTTTGCCCTTGAAATTAAGCAATAGTATCTTCAATTGTCCTTATTTGGAACAAGTCAAAATTCAAGATCAAATGTGTCACAATTGAAAAGTCAATGACCAAACAAGAGCCCCAAACTATAAGGACTGTTAGTATAATTTGCCCTTTATTTATTTATTTTTGCATATATTTATTCCTTATTTTTCTTATTAGTTGGATAGAAAGAAATGAGGAGCAAATTACACCTATTAGCTTTTATTTGGCAATTCAATATTTTAGTCTAAAAATTAAAAAATCACTAAAAAATTTTAAAGAAACCAACAATTTATACCAAAAAGTTAAAATTTTCATTTTCTTTCTACTTTTTACACATCTTTTCGTAAAATATCAAAAAGTCATTCTAAATATACTAATTTTTTTACATCATATTTTAGCCACAAAAATCAAAAAAGTACTAAAATAGTCTGATGCCAAACGAGACCACTTTTTATTTTGGGAGAATTATAAAAGAAAATTATAGGATTTGACCCTTTTGACAAATTAAATATTGAGTTTTAAATTTTGTTAATTTAAATTCTAAATTTTTTATTTGTTTTTAATCTAAATTATTTGTCTATTTTTTTAAAGTAAAATCAACGAAAAAAGTGATATTTTAGTCAATAAACTCATGTCTCGTTTGGAAATAAGCTATTTTAGTAACTTTTTGATTTTTTGGCTAAAATATAGGGTAAAAAAAAATAAGTATGTTTGGAATGACTTTTTGCTTTTTGACGAAAAGTTATGCAAAAAGTAAAGAGAAAAAAAATCTCACTTTTTGGAATAGCTTATAGCCTTTTTGATTTTTTTAGTAATTTTTTTACTTTTAGGTTAAACGTATTGCATGCCAAATGACGCCTCAATAAAAAAATATTATTTTAGACATTTTATGTTTATATACATTTTTTTTGATAGCTCAGGTATCCCCAACCCTCCGATTTTTAGGGAAGCCAAGACTAATCCTGAGGGGTATTTAGCCGGTGGGAAGCCGGACACCCTTGCACAAACTGCTGCAAGCACTCACCCAGTGGGGAATCGAACCTGGGACGTGCGCCTTACCCACACAACCCAAGCAACGCCCTAACCACTGAGGCAACCTGCCCCACCTTATGTTTATATACATTGAGTTTAATAATTAAAATATTCTCTCTCTTTTTTTTTTTGTCGATTTTACTTAACAAAAATAGACGAATTGTTTAAATTGAAAGAAAACCAAGAGATTGGGGTTTAAATTAATAAAATTTAAAACTCATGCTTTATTTTGTTACAAGCCTTAAACTCTAGTTCTTTTTTTTTTTTTTTTTTTTTTGGAATTGTCTCTTTTATTTTTTTACTAGTTAAAATATCAAAAAGGTAATTCTTTATTTTGCCTAATTCATTTTTTATCTTTGTATACGTTATTCTTTATTTTACCTATTTATAGACACAGATTGTTTAAAGAGTCACTTAAGGCTTTTGAAATGTAACTAGATTTGAAGAATTTTGTTAAAATAACTGTAATAATAGCTAACCTGTTTGAATGACTAAAATATAATAATACTAGCTATTATGGCTAACAAGTCTCATTTATAGAGTCTCTTGGATCTAATAAAATTAGTATAATGTATATATTTTTTAAAAAAAAATGCTTATCAGGGTACTTTTAAAATAAAAATAAAAAATCAATGAAAAATTTTATACACATTAATAATTAAATTTATAAAATTTTTCATTATTTTGTAAATATTTTATAAAAATTCTCTTGGGTGTAATTTCTCCTATATTTTATCTATTTATTCATTTTTTTATATTTTTTTAATTTATTTTTTTTTATTTTAGCCATTTATTCAAATACTACTCATTTTATAGAATGCCACATCAATAATAAAGATGGAGGGAAAATATTATAAACAACAAATAGATATTTCCTAACCTTTTAAGGGAAAATTATTCAACACCCGGAACATCACGTGGCCGTACTCCAAGCCAATCACCAATTACTTAGCCCCATGTTGTTCACCAATAATTAGTATGTTTGCAATAACTTTTTGATTTTTTACGAAAAGTTGTGCAAAAAGCAGAGAAAAAAAAATCTTTGACTTTTTGGTATAGATTAGAGGCTTTTTTATTTTTTAGGTGTCGTTCGGGAAATGGGTTGGCTTTTTGGTTTTTTTGGTGATTTTAGCCTGGGGCTAAAAAGCATGATTTGGAAAAGACTTTTGGCTTTTTTAACTTTTTTTGTGAGAGAAAGAATGTAATGATTATTGGTTGGATGTGATGTTTTGTCTTATTGAGCTAAAAAGCTTTTTTTGCTTTTTTTGGTTATTTTAGCCAAAAAAAGCCCCAAAACCATCTTCCCAAACTGAGGCTTAGGGTTCGTTTGGGAAGTGGTTTGGTTTTTGACTTTTTTGAATTTTTTTGGCTCTTTTGTGAGAGAAAGAATGTAATGATTATGAATTGGATATGACATTTTGTCTTATTATGCTAAAAAATCTATTTTGTCTTTTTCAGGCTAAAATAGCTCCAACCCCAACTCAACCCAAATTGCCAAACGAACTCTTTAGTAACTTTTTGACTTTTAGGCTAAAAGTATTGCATGCAAAACGATGCCTCAATAAAAAATAGTATTTTAGACATTTTATGTTTATATACATTGAGTTTAATAATTAAAATATTCTCTATTTTTTTTTTTCGATTTTACTTAACAAAAATAGACGAATTGTTCAAATTGAAAGAAAATCAAGAGATTGGGGTTTAAATTAATAAAATTAAAAACTCATGCTTTATTTTGTTACAAGCCTTAAACTCTAGTTTTTTTTTTTTTTTGTAATTGTCTCTTTTATTTTTTTACTAGTTAAAATATCAAAAAGGTAGTTCTTTATTTTGCCTAATTCATTTTTTATCTTTGTACATGTTATTCTTTATTTTATCTATTTATAGACACAGATTGTTTAAAGAGTCACTTAAGGCTTTTGAAATGTAACTAGATTTGAAGAATTTTGTTAAAATAACTGTTATAATAGCTAACCTGTTTGAATGACTAAAATATAATAATACTAGCTATTATGGCTAACAAGTCTCATTTATAGAGTCTCTTGGATCTAATAAAATTAATATAATGTATATATTTTAAGAAAAATTGCTTATCAGGGTACTTTTAAAAAAAAATTAAATCAATGAAAAAATTTATACATATTAATAATTAAATTAATAAAAAATTTTATTATTTTGTAAATATTTTATAAAAATTCCATTGGGTGTAAGTTCTCCTATATTTTATCTAATTTATTCATTTTTTTATATATTTATTTTAATTTATTTTTTTATTTATTCAAATACTGCTCATTTTATAGAATGTCACATCAATAATAAAGATGGAGGCAAATTATTATAAATGACAAATAGATATTTCCTAACTTTTTAAGGGGAAATTATTCAATACTCTCGGAACATCACGTGGCCATACTCCAAACCAATCAATAATTAAAGAGTAATGATTGAGACCCCACTCCCACAAGACCTCCACAAGACCCTACAAATCTGGATCACTCATGATATGAACTTCACACATACATGGAAGGCAAGGATCACTTTGAGGGTGTGGGGGTCATTCCCAAAGGGGATCCCAAACATTTCCCATTATTTTACAATAATGTTTGGTAGCTTAAATTTTTATAGCTTGAATGTCTTAAAATGATATCATTTTGGGAGTAAAATGACGTCATTTTAATACATTTGAGTCATTCGGACCAAATAAATTCGAGTTATCAAACATTTTTGGTTATTTTAACATTCAGATTGGCTGGGTTGGCTATTTTCACCCCTGCATTCACTTTCCAAACACCGTCAAAAATATTTCATTACACCCCCTTTTTCATTTTGGAATGGACTTATGAGGTGTGGTTGGGACTCGTGGCCCTATCATTGTCCCACTTTAATTATTTAAATTATTTATTATTTTATTCGACTATTTAGATAAATTATTCATAAAAAAAATTAAACTAATTTAATAATCATAATTCATGATTTTATTATATTTGTCGGAAAAAAAGAGAGGCAATTTATTTTTATTGTGCTGGGCCTTATGAGACTAGATATAGTCAATAGTTGGATTGCAGAGAATCTAAACCCTTTAATTTTTTTGTCACTACAATTTTATGTCTACATATGGTTACTTCTTCAAATTCTAAAATTACATAAATCCTAAACCGACCTCTCCTTCCCCGACGCACCACCCTCCTTTGGTACTCGTCCTAACCCCTCTTTGCTGTCACTTTCTCCTTCAACACTTAATTTTCATTTGTTTTTCACGTTCTTCTTATCCCTATTATAAATATGAAAAACTTAGATCTATGATAAGTCTTGATTTTTTTTTTACAGGAAAATCTTCCCTACCCTCTCGCAGGTCCAAGGCAGCGCCCCTTGCAGAGATCACCAAGGTGTCCTGTTAGATAAGTCTTGATATTAGGGCTACAATCTACTTCTTTTCTACACTTGAGAGAGTTTTGCAATACAAGTACTATAGAGCGGTCATGGTATTGATGGGATTGCGGTTCTAAAAGGTTGTGGTGTAAGTAGGGAAGTTGGAGGGATCAAGATGGTGAGAGAGTTTTAAAAAAAAAAAAATTCTGAAACAAGTTTTTGAAAATCAAACCAAACATAAATGTGTTTCCATTGCTTAATTTGCGTTTTGGAATTAAATAATATTGCAAAGTGTATCTACTATATTTGGACGAATTACACTAATAGTCCTTATAATTTGGAGCTTGTGTCACTGTGGTCATTAACTTTTTGATTGTGACACATTTGACCCTAAATTTTGAATTTTATTCCAAATAAGGACAATTGAAAATATCATTGCTTAATTCAAGGACAAAATCGTTAATTTTTTTTTTGGGTGAATAAGAAATGAAATAAAACAGAGAAATTTACACAAATACAAGGGGCATACCCCAGGCCCTACCACAAGCTACAACAACAACGCAAAAGAAGCACCAAACTAAACTAAAAATAATGAACTACAGCACAGCTGCCACCGAACTATAACCAGCCAAAATCAAAACAAGAGCCCAAACAAACATACCAACCAAGCATACCATATAACTTGTTCAAAAACCATATCCCAATCAGATAGGGGTTTTGAATAGTAACCTTAACTGCCCAAAAGTATCCTTGCTTCGGCAAGAGCACAACATCCACCATGACATCCCTATAGACCAACCCTATTCTAAAATTCCAGCATATCCAACATGAAACACAATCAGCCCAAAAAGGGGAAATATTTACAATATCCAAAAAACCCAACCAACCAGAGAATAATATATACAACCCGAAAGTAAGACAACTTATAGACCCATTGAAATGCCTAGACAAGGCGCAACTTGCAGCCATTGCCGAAGAGCATTCCCAGACCGAATGCATCTGCCAAGAAGGGCGCAAAATGCAGCCACTACAACGCCACCATACAGATTTCAGAATAACCTGCCCAATGAGAAAGAAAAAATAAGTGCCAAGATTACATGTGTTATCATAAAGAAGTAGGAATATCATACTAAATAAGTGAGACCTCCCTTCACTCAACCCACATCTAATAATAACACTCCACTCATTATAATTTCTCACTTCACTTGGCCCACACCTCTCAAACTCACTCAAAATTGCAATGGAACTACTGTATACAGGAGCTTCCTTAACCTGCACATAAAAATTATATTATATAATAGCGGTTAGAAATAATATCATAAACAACCTCACATCCCTCAACCCACAGTTTAGGAGTAATATAACTTGGCTCACAACACTCGACCCACACATGACAGTGCCCGAGCATGCTAAGAAGTAGCAAAGCATCATCTTTTTGAAGCAAACATCCATAATAACCATCTGCAAAAGAGCACCCAAATTAGAAAGCCCTCGGTATATGCTCACCCTCACTCAACCCTCATTATAAGTGCACTATCCACACTCAATCTGCCCCCAGCATTGTTGTCCTGGGGCAGCTTCATAATTGTTGAAGGTAAGTTCCATTGAGCCAAATACCAAGCATCCCCTGCAGAGCTAATCAAATTATTCATTGAAAGAATCCTACCTCTAACTATTTGAACAATGAGTTTAGTAACAATCACTTCAGGTTTGAAATCCTTGCTAAAAATCCTCTTATTCCTCTCAATCCAAATCTGATAGACAGTGCAAAGGAAAGATAGCTTCAAAATAGCAGATTGCAAGGTCTTACCTTTAATAGACTTGGTAGCAAAGACCACAGTCTCGAGCCAAGTTAATTGGGGCCAACTAACATTACATTTGACTTGAATGGCACCCCAAATCCTAGAGGAGTACACACACCTAAAAAACAAGTGAGAGTGATTCTCCTCAGGATCATGACAGAAGGGGCAAAGAGGATTAGGAACAAGGCCAAACAAATGTAATCTATCCCCAGTGTATAATCTCTCATGAATAGCCATCCAAACCACAAAACTGACCCTAGGAATGGAGGGAAGCCCCCAGACAAGATTAGCCCAAGGAACTTTAGCACCCTTATCTCTCCAACAATCCCAAGAAGATTGTATAGTAAAATTACCATCAACAGTCAGGCTCCAGACAGGGTTATCCTGACTATCCCTACTAGGTTTAAAAGTAGGGGGAGTAGAAGAAATCCACTCCTTCACTTCCCAGGAATCATCAATGGGCCACTTCCAATCATCATTAGAGATGATATCACTAACTTTGGAATTAAGAGGAAGACCCGTGTCATACAATATCCTATGACGAAACCTATCCCATAAAGAGCCCAGAGGATGCCAATTATCAAACCACAAAAACACCTTCTCCCCATTACCAATCACAAACTTGATAAGAGGGAAGATATTCTTTCTAAGAGACAGAATTTTCCTCCAGACCCATGAGAGGTCACTAGGCATTTTCACATACCAAAAGCTCTTACCTTTAAGTAAGTAGGATTTAACCCATTGGCACCACATAGACCCTTCCCCCCCAGAGAACAAAAACCAAACATGCTTAGCAACAGCCGCCCTATTCCAAACACCCATCTCTTTAAACCCTAAGCCCCCTTCATCTTTAGGTTTACAAACATAGTTCCAAGCAATCATAGCACTATGCGTCTTTAACTCAACACCAGACCAAAGAAAGGATCTCAAAATGCTATCAATATCTCTAATAACCTTTTTAGGAAGGATAAAAAGAGAAGACCAATATACTTGCATTGAAAAAAGGATAGTCTGGATAAGTTGAGCTCTACCAGCATAAGAAAGGAGTTTATTAGTCCAGCTCTTAATCCTCTTAGTGATCCTTTCAATCAGAATTTGACAATCAGTAGCCTTAAGCTTCGTGGTGATCAAAGGCACACCCAGGTATTTAACCGGAAGGGTGCCCTCAGAAAAATTAGCAATACTAAGAATATCATTTTTAAGCTCACGACTACACCCCGAGAAGTATATGTTACTCTTACTAGGACTAGGGGTGAGACCAGACAACATTCTAAACTCCTCTAAGCCTTGCATGATAAGGTTGACAGTCCCAGGATCACCTCTACTGAAAATCATTAGATCATCAGCAAAGCAAAGATTGACAATCTTGGTTCTATCACACCTCCAATGAAACTTGAAAAGAGGATCACAGGCTTTTTCCGCAAGAATTCGAGCTAGGATTTCCATAGCCAGAACAAACAAATATGGGGACATCGGATCCCCTTGTCTGAGCCCTCTAGCCCCTTTAAAATACCCATGAAGGCTACCATTAATGCAAATCGAGAAAGAGGGACTCATCATGCAAGCCTTGATCCAATTTATCATGCAGGGAGGAAATTCCATAGCAGAAAGGATGTCAAGAATAAACTCCCACCTCACATTATCATAAGCTTTCATTATGTCCACTTTCATGGCACACTTAGGAATTTTAGAACTCCTATGATAACCTCTCATAATCTCCTGAGACAAGAAAATGTTATCAGAAATCCTTCTACCCTGAACAAAAGCTGACTGCACAGGGTCAACGAGGTCCGGAAGGACAATCTTGACTCTATTGGCAATGATCTTAGCTATGCACTTATAGATCGTATTGCAACAGGAGATGGGCCTGTAATCCCCAACCTTCATGGGGTTAGGGATTTTAGGAATAAGGGCAACAATAGTATTGTTAACCTCAGAGAGAAGCTTACCAGTTTCAAAAAAGGATCTTATGGCAATGGTAACCTCTTTACCCACAATATCCCAAGAGCTCTTAAAAAAACCCGCAGAATAACCATCAAGTCTCAGGGCCTTATTAGCCTTGAGGGACCAAAAGACATCCTTAATCTCAGAATCAGAAATAGGCCTGGCAAGCATAGCAGACTGAGATAAGGAAACTTTAGTTTTTACCAAAGACTTAATCCTATCAAAGCCATTATACTGGTCCACAAAGGGGGAGCCAAACAGATTGGAATAGAACTGAACAAATGAATTTTGAATGTCATTGATATCCGTAGTTCTAGTACCATCCCCCAACTCAACACTCAAAATTTTTCCTCTGTTAATATTATTCCTCACAGACCTAAAAAAGAAGCCACTATTCCTATCTCCCAAACTAAGCCATTGTATCCTAGATTTTTGGAGAGCAAGACTCTCCTCCACCTTGCTAAGATCCAGATACTTTTTGTGCTCCTCTCTCTCCTTGACCTAAAGGTCACAGTTCAAAGGATCTTTGTCAAGCTTAATCTGGACAGATTCCAAACTTGCTTTAGAGACTTGAACTCTAACAGAGATATCACTAAAGTCTTTCTTATTCAACTGTTTTAGAGCAGCTTTGAGCTGTTTCAGCTTTTGACAAACCCTAAACATAGGGACACCTCTAATAAATTGATCCCATGTAGCAGACACACAGTTCAGAAACTCAGGATGCTCGGACCAAAAATCAAAGTACTTGAATGGTTTTTTAGAAGAATTTTTGGACTCACTGAAATTGACAACAACAGGAGAATGATCAGATATCCCAGATAGAAGGAAAGAAGCACAAGACTCAGGAAGTTTGTCCAGCCAAACCTCATTGACAAGCACCCTATCAATTTTTGTAGCTATATAGTCCCCAGCACTTCTCTTATTAGCCCAAGTAAATTGACAGCCACCATAGGAGAGATCAGTCAATTCAGAGGTGTTAATATAGGTGTTAAATTCTTCACTCTCATTAGACCACACAGAAGAGCCCCCCACTTTTTCCTGACGATATCTAATGGCATTGAAATCACCCAGGAAAATGCAAGGGGAATTGGACTTAACACGGGAGATGCAAAGCATTTTTTCAAAGAAGATTTTCCTCAAAGTATGTTTATTTTCAGCATACACAAAGGTTACAAAAAAACTAGCTTTAATGGCCAGAACCAAGATTTCACAAAAAATGTGCTGGTTAGACATAGAACACAATTTAACATCACAAGTCTCATTGTTCCAGCACACCCAAACTCTACCTATTTCAGTTGGTTGGGAGTTAGACAAAAAAGACCAATTACCAAAACATTTATTAAAAATTATATTCTCATTACTTCGTCTAATTTTGGTCTCCAAAACACCAATGACATGGATATCTTAATTAAGCACAAGTTTTTTAATTTCTTTATGTTTAGAGGGGTCATTCAACCCTCTAACATTCCACGATGCAATTTTTAAAGTCATTGGATACAAAAACAAAAACAAAAACCATAACATTCCTCAACCAACTGAAACAACAATTATTTCTTCTTTTTCCTCTGGCTGCTGTTACCTTTGCCAGAGGATTTGCTACCTTGAGCTTGTGCTGACTTGTGGATAGGAACAGCACCTGAGGAACTCACCTTTGCTGGGATGGCATCAGCAATCACTGCCTCTAGAAGATCTGCTGCTTGCGGAAGCTCCACCTTAGTAAGCTCCAGAACACTATCTTGAAACAATGTCACTTCATTTCCTGCTGACCCTAATCCTTCCACTGATGAACTAGTGTCCACTGCTGGAATAGGACTCTCCACTTCGGGAGTGGTTGTTGTAGGAACTAAAGGAACTGGATGTGTAATAGGGTCTTCCACATTTTCAGTGAGAACTGGATCCGAGTCCCCCTCCTTTCTTTTGCCTTTACCTTTAACTGTAGTCCATCCCTCTTCCTGCACCTCTGTTGTTTCCTCAGAATTCTTTTGGAGAGCAATTAGATGAGTTACCTGTTTAGACACACACTTCTAAGTATCATGTCCAAAAATCTGACAATGTTGGCATATGGAAGGCAGGCCTTGGTATTCAACACGGATCAACACTGCTTCCTCTTCACAACGCATCTGAAAAGAGGTAGGCAATTTGGAAGTTGCCTCTATCTCAACACATATCCTCGCAAAAGCCACCCTAGTCCCTCTTGCCATAAGCTGGTCCATACAAAGAGGACTACCTATAGCACTAGCAATCCTACTAAGCCCATCTGGATCCCAATACTCCAACGGAATATTGAAGAACTTGACCCAAACTGGGATCCTAGTGGATTTTTCTTTGGCTAACTTCATCATCCGTTTCCATTGTTTTAGGATTAGAAGATAACCTCCAATATACCACGGCCCCTCTTCAAGCACCTCCATGCAGCAATCAGGGGACTCAAAAATGAAAAACATAAATCCATCCCCATTAGTTAACACTTCCTTGAGGCCTTTGTCTTTCCACAAACTGAAAGCGCTATTTCGAAGCTAGTTGTAGCCAACACCCTTATCAATGAAATAACCTACCAAACATGAATCCCATCTTTCCAACGGGTCTGATCTCAGAGGCATGTTAACCACAACAGCATCATCAACATGGGTAGGGGGAATGTACCTTAGTTTAATGTTGGAGCGTGTAGATGCAGCAGCTACATTGGCCCACGACCTCTGAGGCTGATTAGGGCCCTCTTCTGCCATAGATCTCCTTCCTCCATTACCTCATCTACCTCCTCTGGCCCCACGGTAGCTACCACCCCCCTACCACGACCATCAACCTGGTTATGGACAGCACGAACATTTTCCACCGGAATTTCAGAATCACCAGTCACAACTGGATCACCAAGATTAAAACGACTCTTCCCTTCATCCATGTTACTAGTAACATCAAGGCTAGCTGGTAGATATTGAAAACTATTACCTTCTTTCTCCACTCTTTCGGACCACCTTGGGTTTGAAACCGGACCGATCGGAGTCGATGGGTCAGCCTCTTCACCTACAAACTCAGAAGCAAGGATCATTGGGCCTTTAAGCTTTCCCAACCGATCGTTATTACTCTGAGTGTCAACATCAACACCCACCTGAACTTCGACAGAGCGTTCTATCCCTTCAACATGCTCAAATTGCTGACGAGACGACTCCAGCATGTCGATCTGCCCAATCTCACCTAAACTCAACAGATTGGGGATTTTCGTACTCGAATCACTCTTCACCACAACTCCTTGCTCGAATCTGGACTCAATAATCCCACACTGAGGGTCCGAATCGATCGTTTTTGCTGAAGAAGTATCCATAGTTTTGAACTCAGTTTGAATGCCCCTTTTTTCTAACTTCGAATCTCCCAAACAAATACCCTCGTTCAATAGATGTGTTTCTATGGAACTAATAGAAGTATTAACTCTCACATTAATCTTATCAGGGGAAGCAATAACTCCGGACATCGGCAATCAATGAGATATTGAACCCTAGAAAACAAGAGTTTTCTAGAGAGATGTCAGAGCTTCTCTCTCTAACCCATTTTTTGGAACACACTTTGAGGTGCTTTCACCGTTAATTTGATAAAATATAAATTAATTTGACAAAAATTAAAATCAAAAAAATATTTTTAAATGGTCACCTGATTGTTATGTTTGTGCAAACTTGTGAATGATAAATTACGAATCTTTTGTGATAAATCAATGGAAAATATAGGACGCGTATCATTCACAAGAAAAACATAACTACTTTTGAAGGAAAAAAAAATCATTTCTAAACTCGAATGCGGCTCTCGTTTTCATTTTTCTTTTCTTGGTTTTGTTTACAAATTTGAAGGGCCCAAAGCACTCTGGTGAAACAGATCAAATTGGGCAATATTGTTTTGTTCATCAATTCTGACAATCAAATTTGCCAACAATATGAAAATACTCAATGCTCTCTTGAATTTCTTTCGCAGTAAAGCCAACAAGTAGTTAGCATTCTTATTTTTTTATAAGTAGCCTACTAAATTTTGGGTCCTCTTTAGTCATGATAATCTCATCCATTCAATTTTTTTTATGCCTTCCCGTGCTAGAATATTATTCCTAGTATTTCCGTCAAGGTAATATATTTTTTAGCTATGGGATTATATATTTTCATCCATTTATTTTCTCGTGTTAGAATATTATTCCTAGTATTTGTAGGAAAACTATTTAATAAAATAGCAAACTATGTATATTTAAAATTTAAAAGAGAAAACAATTGGAAATAAAATTCTAAAATAAATTTTAGAATGTAAACTTTATTTTTCCAAAAACCCAGAAAATAATTATTTCTGAAAACAAAGGAAGGAAATTTCTTGTTCAAGTACAAAACTAGAACAAGAACACACACTGAATTACTTTAAATAAAAAACTTACAGATTATTGCTGTATAGAAATTAGGGATGAGCAGCGAATATACCGATCTGCCGAAACCGATCGAATCGAACCGATCCGTCGCATTTTGGACTGATGCGTGATGACAAGCGGACGGTTGCAGATTGATTTTTTCCAATCCGCTTAGTTTTGGACGGATGGCGGATTTGAGGTTCCTTTCGCCGCAATCGAACCGCCAAACCATGAGCACCCCTAGTAATTTGTAAGACTTTGTGTTTTTAATTTGTTTGGATATTTCGTTTGTGTTTTCAATTAAAAAAGAGTTTAAATATTTTGTTGAATATATTCTATTGAAAAAGAGTTTTCAACTTGAATATATTTTTTGAATTGAAAAAAACAAATGTATTATTTATCTATATTTTTTGTTTCTAAATCTAACTCTAAAAATAATAAATAAAAAAGATGATATATGCTGGTTGGTTTTTATTTTCAAAAATAGATATAGATGTAACAATATAGAGACATACAATCTCTACTGCTACTCTATTCATGGTTTTGGTGGTTTGAATTGTTTTTATATTTTAAGAATCATAAATTGTAATACTTTATGTAATACTTTTTTAAGTTATTGACTGTAATACTTTTTTTTTTTTTTTTGAAGAAGTGCACAAGTTGAATTATATTGAAAATTTATAAAATTTTAAACCGCCAAACTGATTTGCATCCATTTGCCAATCCGTCAATGCGCTCAATCCACATTCGTCATATTGGCGAATGAATGCGGATTGATTTTCTCTAATCTGCCAATCTGGCAGACGGATGGCGGATTGGAGGTTTCGTGACCATAACCAACCCGCGCTCACCCCTAATAGAAATGTAGAAAGGAAAGACAGCCGAGGCGTGTGTTAGACACACTCTTCTTAAGATTGTTACGTCCTCACTATAATGCTCGAGAACAGATGACGCCGACCTCCCAGGATGCAACGACTATATCCAAAATTCACTCATAAATGGTTTTGACGAAACGTCTTCACCATGTGACTTGTCATGCAGTAAGGAACACGTCACATCTTTGGACCCATCCCAAAAGACGTGTGGCTCCACTCAAATTTGGGCTCAAAATTGGCCCAAAATAGCCTATGAAAGCCACAATTTCCAACAGTAATTTCCCTTACTTCAGTCTAGGAGATGATCAAAACTCAGTAGGCTTAGAAACAGAACGATCTCCAGCAATAATAGCTACAAGAGCTAGACTAGAAAATGTGATTGGCCAGAGTGTGATCTGAAAATGTTAAGACATAATATATTACCAATGTTGTCAAAAGTTTTCACTTGACAAAACCAGAATTTTAACTCCAGAGGGGCAAAGATCTGAAAAGCAAAAAAATAATCTTTTATATATCAATGGTTATGTAGTGTTATATTTCAATTCAAGCATGAAAAATAACTAATTTGCTATTAAAATAATACACAAAAACTATTAGCTATTTAGTCTTAACATGATCAAAAAAAAGTTACATCTACTCAACTACATAAAAATAAAAGAGAAATTATAAGTTAATTGATTCTTTGTATATGCCAACTCAATTATTTATTGAAGTGGAAGTCTGCATTTTTTTTTTTTCAAATTTCAAAAGTTTTCAATAGTTTGTAATGTGAATCTCATTAATATGGCATCAACATTGTGAGAACCTCTGTCTCATCAACTAATAAACAAATTGTAAAAAGAAATACAGCTAATATATTACTAATGTTAAATTATGCTTTTATTAAATAAATTAAAAAAAGAAAAAAAAAGTTTGAAGTTTATATTTTTGGGGGTTCCAATACTTTACGTAGAAGCTTGGATTAATAAGAAATATGAAATTTCTAGTATTCCTGCAAAGCATATCATTATAGTAGCATTATTTACTTCAAGCAGGAGGGCCAATAGTTCAGTCTGCGGAAAAATTGAAAAGAGATCAACACGCTAATGAATAAATAAGAAGTAAAAAAGAAAGAAATATGAAATTTCTAATATTCCTGCATAGCATATCATTACAGTCTTTATTTACTTTTGAGTAATAGTTCAGTCCGGGGAAAAGTTGAAAAGAGAACTGCATGCTAATGAATAAATAAAAAGTAAAAAAGAGGCAAAATCGCAACAATGATAGAGAGCTCTAAATCCCATATTCAGGAATATTAGAGCTCTCAATCTTTATTCGGCAAAATATCATATTTAGGCGAGACGTTTGGCGAATACCATCACAACTATGATGATAAAAATTGCAGCAGTCATAGCCCCCATGAACAAGGGCAGGGGGAGATCCTTCACCATATCTGCAAGCACTCCAACTGCACAAGCAACAATGCCAGCCTTTGCCAGAATGGGGGTTGCTGCTTTCTAGTCGGTGTCAGCAAGAAGAATTGCAACACCACTATCAGCCAAACCTATTGCGTAAGAAGCCTTAGCAAAACTGGATGTTGTAGTACGACTAGCTGCAGCAGAGACTCTAAAGACTGTCCTTGCCACAATTACCCCATACTCGTTTGATCGATCTGCAGTGTGGGCAACACGTGGTACCACTGATGAAGGGACATCCCCTGGAGCCGGAGGATCTCCATTATTATTGACACGTCCCATCTCCAAGTCTCCCTCACGAGGGGCATTCATACTACTAGTGGCATCTCCACTAACATTGGCAAATCCGCCAGCAGCTTCCTCATGAGGGACTTCTGATGAGGGTTGTGACAGAGAATTTCCTATGATGAATTGTAACGCCCTCAAAATAACCCATAATATATAACATTAACATGCATTAATAAAACAAAACAAATCATTAAATTATCCATCAGAGTACTTTTATTGAAAGACATCACATGTAACATCAAACGTAAATGCCCTAAAGGCTTACATCTTTCCAAGCTAACACTTGGACACAAAAGATTGAGTACTAACTCAATTACAAATTAAGCCCTTGGCTTGAATGTTTACATGTAATCTCAAATAAAAACAAATAAACTAAAGACAAGTCTTCGAGTCCAAATCCTCCCAAGCTAAGTCCTCGGAGGTAGTGAATCACCTGGACCTGAAAATGATGTTCCCGTATAGGGTGAGCCACAGCCCAGTAGAAATATACTAAATCACATATAAGAGTTAACTAAAGCAGTAGCATTCGATAGATGGTTAACACAAGATAGTCAATTACATCATTATACAATTTCATGACACTAATGTCTATGACACATTTCACTTTCCATTTATACAAATATGGCTCAGAACCTGGCCAAATAGCTCAACAGTGGTCTCATCTCTTATTAACAATATTTCCAATTCAACAGTGTAGACGCGCCCGGGGGGCTTCCATCTAACAGTTCGCAGGACTCGATCTTGTGTCGCGGTTCTAAATCTGAACCAAAGAGTCCACCTCTGGCAAATCGTTTTAAGGAAAACAGATTTTTCGAAAAGTAGTGCCAAACATGGACTGCTTTGCCAGATTACAGAGTCGCCACCTAAATATTTTATTTTTGGGAAATTTAGGAAACCCTGACTCGGTGCCGAAGGCCACGTGTCCGTCATCACCAAAGTGACTTGGCTCGGGAGCTTGGGTACGATCGGGGAAGGTCAGCTATGAGCACCCCCTTTCGCCCGGTCCGAAGACCGGCCTCTACTAACCATGATATCCTTTTTTGAAAACATTATATGTTCTTATTCCAGTTATTAGCCTAGAATTACTATGTTATGCGCACAGCAAACAAGTATAGACTAGATTGCCTAATTCGGAAATAAACATTGCATATCCGTTTTGTCTTGGAAAACGTGTTAGAAATTGCTACTCGCAAGTAGGCTAAAATACGGATTTCAAGGAGTACTCCCAACTCAAGCAATCCAACCTCCACCCACAGGCATTCAGACGGTTTATCATGTAAGCATTTAGCCGCATGGCAATCCTATTGTCATGGCAAACAATCACACACATGCGATATGCTAAAGCAAAAACACTTACATCGTACTCCGTGCCAGAAACAGTAAACTAGTTAGCAAAACATGCATGACCTAGTTCATGTTAAGTGGCTAATGCAACACAGGCATAAATGCAATCTAGAGTAGGCTCGGCTAACCCTAAATATGGCATGTGAAATGTTTCACGTAGCACGTGTTCAATTTGGAATTAAAAATTGCGATGCAGTTTGTATGATGTACCGAGCCCGGTGCATGTAAACAAATGCATGAATGCACGCATGCATTGCATAAGGTATGCTAATCGAAAAATGCCCTAATCTACCATCAAAGCAGGTAAATAAAAGGGAGAAAGAAATGGGGGTTGGAAGACATACACCCACTCACACACACTTATTACAATTTTGCCCTCGCTCGGAGGGACCAAATAATAATACAAAACCGAATAAATAATTAACTACTCTTAGCTAATTAAATATTACAAACCCGCTAAATTAATTAAACGAATAATTAATCTATTTAAAGCAGTAAATGCCTCGGGGGGAGGGCTCAAATTCGGCGCGCGCCCGGGATTTGCTCGGAATCGCACTATCATGCAAGATTTGCCTCTGTTTTCCCTGCTATCTTCCTCAGAAAATTTCCAAAATCTCAGGAGTGCTTCTCAGAGCATTGAAGATCACCACCGGCTGGGGTAGAACCCCACCGGCTGAAGCATGTGGCCACCGGCATTGAAAGAAGCTATCGGCTGCCATTAGGCTGCCGGTCGGCACTAAATAGTGCCGGTCGGCACAAAATCCCTGCAGGACCTGCAACTCACAGCAGCAGAGGGCAACAAATTGCATGGCAATGTAATTCAAAGCATTTATGCACGAAACATACCCCTTATCATGTTTGTGACTCAAGGGGGCATGTGCCTCGATTCCCGGACCACCAATCGCGCATTTTCATGCATGATGGCCCTAAGAACCGAGAATGCAACTTCACTTTCAAATGCATACAAATCACATAAGCACAAAGGGGGGTACCAAACCTCTATCAAACTCACTTCAAGAGGCTCGGTATGCATGTCAATGTGGTGCCATCCTAAGCATGTTATCTAGGATGCAAGATGGACAATGACATGGCATTTATGCAAGCATACAAACAAGCATATAAGGCAAGCATGCAAACCACATGGGAGATGGACTTAGACATGAGTTAGGCAACTCTAAAAGGCCTAAAAACAGTGGCCAAAGTGCCTAGAAAATGAGGCTAAATACACACACACACATGCGAGTGTTAAGACTCCAAATCCAAGGCATAAACAAGTAACACTTGAACACATTCAAGAGGCACAAATATGGACCAATGGCATGCTATGTAAGCTCTGAAAATCAGCTACAAAATGAGGCCAAATCAAGCAACAAAATAAGCTAATCATGCAATAAATGGCCCAAGGCTTTAAGGCAAGCCAAGGGGCTCAAACTAAGGTCAAACCCACTAAGCCTCACAAGGCCAAGGGGGCTCAAAACAGGTCACATGCAGACCTAAACAAGACTAGGGGCACACCTAGATAGCATCTAAAAGGCTCAAGTGCAAAGGCATGCAATATGACCAAAACAAGGAGCATTCAACACATGCTTTTAAAGCATTAAAGAAGCAACCAAAGCATGCATACAAGCACATCATAAGGTCTGAAATGGCATGTTGGATGGTTTTAAACCACCAAAAATGAAGCAAGCATAGCATGCTATACACTCATATTCTCAAGGCCAACAAGCCAAATACAAAGGAGCTATATAATGCATGATAGGATCGACCCAAAAAGCTATGGACAGAGCTAAATCATGGCAAAATAAGCACACAAGCTTCACAAATCTAAGCTTAAAACATGCTAGAAAATAGGGCAAACAACCTAGACATGTTAAGGCATAAAAGGGGCATTACAAGGCAACTATACTAAGCATGTATAGGAGACCAAAACCAACTTAAAACCAAGTTATATCATGGCAATATAAGCATGGAAAACAAGGCAAACAAGCTCAACACACACTCAAGCATAGAGCTCCTTAAGGAAGCAAAATTTGTCCTCTTCAAGGACATCAAGGAGAGGGGGTGGCCCTCTCCTTCTTGAGACTTCAAGGCATGCTCTTCACCACTGAAATCCCTCAAGATTTCAGTGGTGAAGAGATCCTATCACCAAAATCTCGGATCTCTCCAAAATAGCACAAAATGGGCCCTTTTCAAGGCCTAAAGGGGGGTCAAACTTCCCCAAACCTCACAACACTCTTAATGAACAATAAAGAGGACTTAAAAACAGAGATTTTATGTGTTAATCACTAAGCACAAAAACTGTTTTAAACTAGGTAAAAACAAGTTGCAAGAATGGGGTAAATAAAGTGAAGTTCTTACCCTTGTTGACTACCTTCACAAAGGTTGTTGTGCTTGGTCCCTTGAGCTCCAAAAACCACCAAAAACTTCAAGAATAAGCTCTGATCTTTGAGCACACCAAGAAAAAGTGTAAGAGTAGGTGTTTATGTGCAAAAGTGTGAACTTATGCACCTAGAACACAAAGGGAAAGAGAGAGATAGAGTGTATATCTATTCTAACCCTAAAAAAAAACAGAGCTCTAACTCTCTAACAATGGTTAAGTCTCTCAAGAAGCCAACCTTAAGCCAAGAGGAAGAGCTTTCCCTCTTATAGGCCAAAAGCTTACAAGCTTGGCCACTAAGCAAGCTCATCCCTCCATACACGTGTATGGAGGGGAAACAAGTTGCATACAGCTGTGAGAAAATATCTCACAAAGCAAGTGCACAGTGGTCGGCTGGGCAAAATGGTCATTTCGCCCAAAACAGTGCCGACCGGCACAATATAGTGCCGGTGACAACTACATCCAGCCGGTGGCCTCTAGCCCCAGCCGGTGGTGTGTGGGGATGCCTCAGAAGGCATTCCCTGCCCCTCAAAGGCAAAACACAGGTGTTTGGTGCAAAACCAAACACAAACGGTCGAGTTTGGAGGTCCTGAGGCACGGCGCGCGAGCCGAGAACTCCGGGAACTCCAAACGAACACACATATGGAAGATCACCGAGTGTTCAAGCGGTGACGTCCAAGTCTTGAGGACGGTCAAAAATGGGGTGTCTACAGTTGCCCCTCTTTGACAGAACTCGAAAGTCATAACAATGACGGGAGTGAATGTCAAAGCCCAGAGACGACCCATTTTTGATAAGGCCGAAGACTTGGACAAACATACAAAGCGCAAATGGTTGAACTCGCAAGCTGCCTACGTATCCCTTAGGGAATCAAACCAGCGTAGTTCATGCAGGAGGCACACATGCCAACGATAAGATATGCGCCCGTAGGCAGGGGCAAAATGCAACTGAATATGCAAAAAGCCGAGCATAACTTATGATCATGCAAAGAAAGCTGTAATGAAGCACACATGCGACAGTTATAAGCTAACATGCAACAGTCTACACTACAATGTAGAAAGGATGTAAGAGAATTATGCAATTCTCAAAACGTCTCACTCGGAGAGATACAATACCTGTGCGACTCGTCTGGTTCCACCAGCGGTAAATGAGCCGTACATACAATATCGTGCCTGCAAAGAAAACAATCTTAACAGGTACAATATGATTAGCAACATGCATGTCATATGCAATGTGAATGCTGAATGATATGCAATATATACAAAACTATGTATAATAATGCAAATGAAAACGCAATTAAAACTACATGCAAACTACATGCAGGGCAATTGAATCATGATTCAATCATGAGAGGTTCAAAACCACACAAATGTCAGATAGATTGATGGAGGTAACAAGTCCGTCTCCCATAGATCGATGTCTGATCTATGAGTACTTCGCACGGACACAAGAACAAGTATTGGGTGGATTGACATAAGTGGGGTGACGACCCGCTGACGAAAGAGCAATGATCCTAATGCCGGATGCAACAATTACACTACGATGTAATGGAAATGGATACAATGGATATGGCACGCGGGCCAAACCAAATCTTGCCTAGGAAAGGCATGTACACATACAAACCATGTCTAACACAGCAACGGTGCCGCTACCCTCAAGGCTCGGACACAAAAGCTCGACAACTGTGCTTCGACGCGAGAAATATGGGCACATACCAGACCAAGCTCAACTTGGAAAGGCGCAAGCCATAGATGGAAGGAGATGCAGTGGATGCATGCAATGGGATAGATACAGTGGATATGGCACGCGGGCCAAACCAAATCTTGCCTAGGAAAGGCATGTACACATACAACCCATGTCTAACACAGCAACGGTGCCGCTACCCTCAAGGCTCGGACACAAAAGCTCGACAACTGTGTTTCGACACGAACAACATGGGCACATACCAGACCAAGCTCAATCTTGGAAAGGCGCAAGCCATAGATGGAGGTGATGCAATGGATGCATGCAATGGAATAGATACAGTGGATATGGCACGCGGGCCAAACCAAATCTTGCCTAGGAAAGGCATGTACACATACAACCCATGTCTAACACAGTAACGGTGCCGCTACCCTCAAGGCTCGGACACAAAAGCTCGACAACTGTGTTTCGACACGAACAACATGGCCACATACCAGACCAAGCTCAACTTGGAAAGGCGCAAGCCATAGATGGAAGTGATGCAATGGATGCATGCAACTAAAATGCAATGGATATTTACAGAAAATGCATGACATATGCACTATACTACAATGATGCATGACATATGCATGTGTGTTTTTTTTTTTTTGAATGCAATGCATGACATATGCAATATTTACAATGATGCATGACAATGCATGTTGATGCGATGGCTACGATCGCGATTTTCCCTATCTTACCAACCGGGCGATACACTAGGTTGGTTCAGTATCCAGAATTGAGGCGTAAACACGCCGCCTCAACCTATGGGGCTGCCATACAGATTTCAAGCTGAGGGTTCATCCCCCTGGGTATTTAAACCAGACTTTAGTCTCGGAAATTCCGAACCTTTGCGTTCTAGGCATAAGCCGTTCGAACTCTAGTTTTCACCGTCCCAGTTGATCTTCTAGGAACTCACCGCGAGCACAGGCAGGTGGCTTTACCAGACCACCAAAAGTCGTTCGGGCACGACAAACACCAAAGGAATCGCACCTTCAGAGGATTTAAGGTCTCCTAGACCGAAAGGCCAAGTGTATGCACGACAATGCATGTTTTTGAAATGCGCGCCAACGCGCGACTTTGAGATGCATGATAATGCAAATGAGAGGGTTTAAGGTCTCGCCGGACCTAGGGGGGGCAACCGATGAGGTGCACTAAACAATGCGATGGAATGCATGCCAAATGCAATGAGGTGCGCACCACAACGCACCGGAATGCATGCCAAATGCGATGAGGTGCTCCTATATGCACCGGAGGTCTTGCACCTCCCGAGGACTTAAGGTCTCCTAGACCGCGCGTGTTTAAGGTCTCGCCAGACCCGGCGGGGCAACTGTTTACACAGTACTCAAGTGCATGCGATGCAAATGGGGCGAATGAGACGTGCGTGTCTCATAAGATGGAAAATGGAGTGCAATGAGGGTGCGCTAAACGACGCGATGAGATGCATGCCAAATGCAATGAGGGGCGACTCAACAGACCGAAGGTCTTGCACCTTCCGAGGATTTAAGGTCTCCTAGACCGAGAGAGGCGCGGCTTCAAAATGCGCGGCTGTTGAGATGATGACGTATGATAATGCATGCGCCGAAGGTTTTGCACCTTCGAAGGATTTAAGGTCTCCTAGACCGTGGGCGCGTTTAGGGTCTCACCGGACCATACGTGTTTAAGGTCTCGTCAGACCGTGCGTGTTTATGGTCCCGCCGGACCAGGCGTGTTTAAGGTCTCGCCAGACCGCAGGTAAAATGGAATACTCATGAGGCACGCATACCTCACTGAATGGAAAAACAAGTGCGATGCGAGGCATACGTGCCTCGAAATGCAATGAAATGCGAAATTTAATGCAAAATGAGGCACACGTACCTCAAGATGAGATGAAATGCAAAATGAAATGCAAAATGAAAGAGTATGACACGCATGCCGTATGACAATGTAAAACGGTGCAAGTCGCAAGGGACGTGCAAGATGGCGCGATACGATACGCCGGAAAATGCAATGGATGCGCGTAACGCACACGGGGCAACTTTTGAATCTCTGTAAATGACAAAAGGATACAAAAGGATACAATCTTCGCTTGAATTTGAGCGCTACGCACAGTAGAGACGGTCCGAAGTCAAAACGGAGGCCGGTTGAGCATCGGGGATGCATTTTCTTGTATTTTATTGAGACTTGAAGACCCAAAGCTGATCATTTAGCCCAAACAAGGCCCAAGGAACATCACCGGCTGGGTGGAATGTCCACCGGCTGGCCACCAGCTGCTGAAAAACTTAATCGGCACAATAATGTGCCGACCGGCACAAAATAGTGCCGACCGGCCAAAAGTTGCTGATCGGGGGCAGTTCTGCCATTTCACCTTGGGCTTTATAAAATAGGGCTTGAAACCCTATTCCCTCACTTTTCCTCCGCCGAGATCTTTCACTCTCTCTCTCTAGAGTCTCCTTTTCTCCTCTTTTGCTCATTTCTTTGAGTTTTCGCGCCATTTTCGTCGTCGGATTCGCGATCTCCTTCGCGTTTCGGACATTTTCAACCGAACAAATCTTTGTTTCGGGATTTCCTTTGCTATTTTCACCTTTTCGGGACTTTCTCCCCTTGGTTTCCTCTATATTTCCGTATATTCCCATCTTCCGACCTTCCCGGCCATTTCCGGCCCTCTCGGGGTTGACTTCCTCGGTTGACTTTTCGCATTCCGGCCCGTTTTTCATTTTTCGGCTATTTTCTCATCTCCATCGCTATGGCCAATGATGTTCCACATGTCGGGACTCCCCCGGATCATGAGATGGATCCCGGGGTCGAGCTCTTGCCACTGAGCGAGCGCCCCTTCGACCCGGCGACCTACCAGCCGGCCATCCACGTGCTTCCGCCAGACGGACTCCGCCACTTCCGCGGTTTCGAGAGGGCTTTGGACCCGGAGGTTCTGCTGCGCGAGCCGACCACTCACTTGTCTTTTGGCGCCTCCGAGGTAACACCCTCGTCTTTTATTTTCTGTAATATAGGATTCCCTGTCAACTGCCGTAGCTAACTGAACCTATTAACTGCTTAATCCTGATGTACTGTACTGTAGTTGATTGTAGACAACTTCATAACTGACACCTGCTTAGGACCGACGCACATGCACACGCACTGCACTAGTCTGAATCACCCAAACACACGGCACACATCATACTGCAAATTCACCAACACCCGGTGCCCATTTGAATCTGAAAACTCGCACGCATGCTAGACTTGCACAAATCTACACAAACACGTAGACATATCACACGTTGTTTACACTGATCCTCACAGGAGCACTGACATATCACAGACCGCAACCTACCCACTGGTACACTGAAACCCGATATCTGCTTGAATCTGAAAAATGTGCACACATGCACCAAGTTCACACATGAGCATCCAAAACACACTAACGCATCACATGCTTGTAGTTTACTGTAAGCACACCGGCACCCGGTATCCTGTTAAAAATCTGAAACTTTGTACTCATGCTATATTTAATCTAAAGTTTTTCATGCCTTTAGAAAAATCAGTGTATTCATCATTGCTTCGCAACTGTACTTTTGAAAACAGGGGGATTCCCATGCCATCCGCGGGTATGGGAACGTCGTCGCTCGCGCTTGGTATGCAGAGCTTCCCGAGGAGGTTCGCTACATCGTAGACGAAGGGGGTTTCGGCGTCTTCTGCAGGGGACTCTGCAGGCTCTCTGCTTGTAGACCTCTTCTTGCCGCCCTGGCAGAGAGGTGGTGGGACACCACCGATTCATTTCACCTGTCGGCGACCGGGGACATGACGATGACCCCTTACGACTTCTCGATGCTCACCGGCCTCGGGGTGGGGGGTGATCCGATCCCCTTCGATACAGACATGGATGAGTGGATCGCCGCTCAGGTCTATTTGCTCGGCGAGGCGCCGCCACTTGCTCGCCCCGACTTTGTCCGCTACTCTTGGTTTGAGGGGCAGTTTAGGGTCCAGCATGCCCTTGGTGATGCAGCTCCGGCGACCCCAGAGGCCGTGGATCGGTACGCACGCGGCTTTCTGATGTTTTTGCTGGGGACGACGATCTTCGCCGACCGGGCGAACACAGTGCCTCTCTGCCTCCTCAGCGCATTGGTGGATGTCAGAGACATTTTACGTTTTGATTGGGGGGGTGCAGCTCTGGCCACCCTCTATGGCTATATGAGTTCGGTTTCTCGCAGTAGCGGACTGTTGCTCGGGGGCTACTGGCGGGCTTGGGAGGTACGTTTTCTCCTCTACTTTACATTTCTGCTGTATACTTTCTGTATTCTGCACACTGCACACACTGTAGTCTGTATACTGTACCCACGGCACACACATACTTCTGCTTTACACTGACTGTACACTGTTCACACTGTATACTCTACAAAATACACACAACACACGGCTCTGTTATTTCTGCTTTATTCTACATTCTGCTTTATCTGATGATCACACTGATGTTTGTTTTGCAGCTGTGGGTGTATGCCTACTTTCCCAGGTTGGAGCCAGTGCCAGCGACGGAGACCCCTCTGGTCGTCCCCTTCTCTCGCCGCTTTGATGGGAGGTGCACACGGCGACCTCGGGATACCTTCAGCTTCTTCCGGCGTTACTTTGACACCATTACCCCTGCAGAGGTATGTTTTACTTATAGTTCATCCAAGTTTCGTCTTTCCACCGTATATTTGCAATACCAATAGATAACAAACTGTACTTCGATTTTAGATCACCTGGCAGCCATGGGCTCCTTTGCCTGCAGTGACGAGGGATCGATACGCCGGTGCCGAGGAGACCTCTCGTTACCGGATTCTTTTGGAGGGCCCGGTCTGTCGGGCTTGGTACCTGGGGGAGCGTTTTCTACGCCAGACCCTCGGGTTGCCAGAGCAGATAGTCCCGGTTCACCCTCCTGAGCATATGAGGGATACCGAGAGGTTCACTGTTGACCAGATGGTGGACTACACCCTTGGCTGGGCGGCAGACGGCTTCAGAGGCGAGGGCGATTATTCTGAGTACGTCCGGACTTTTATCATGCGACCTCTGAGTGGTGGCCGCCGAGCTGATCCAGAGAGACCTGCGGCGCCAGCGGCTCGAGTAGAGGTGGGGGCAGGAGTGGGATCATCGAGGAGAGCCCGAGTCCGAGGCAGGGGCAGGGCGCAGAGGGGACGAGGTGCCGGTTGGCCTGCTCTGCCTACTATGTTGACGTACAGGGGGCAGAGTGGGGAGACCTACCAGATCCCTTTCGCTCCTCCCCCGGCTGGTCACGAGTTGGCTGGCATTCCTGACTTGCCTCCGGTACGTGTACTTGTATTCTGCATCTTGCATTGTTATTTCATTTCAGTTCATTCAGATATCCCACAGAGTACTGATGTATTTAATACTTTTGCAGGCTTCCTCCGAGTACACACGACAGTCGGTGGAGTTGTGTGCCTCCCTGATGGGGATGCTGCAGCGGACTCTCGATGCTCTGGCCGTCTACAGTCTGCCGGTATGTTCTACTGACCACAGTTTTCAAATCATACTCTGTTTCGCACAATCTGCTACACTGCACAAACATCTGATAAACTGCTCACGGCTTTCATACACTGTACTCATACACTGCATTCTATACTGATAAACTGCCCACGGCATTCACACACTGTACTCATACACTGTATTCCACACTGATAAACTGCTCACGGCATTCACACACTGTACTCATACACTGCATTCCATACTGATAAACTGCTCATGGCATTCACACACTGTACTCATACACTGCATTCCATACTGATAAACTGTTCACAGCTTTCTGATGTGTTTGCTCTTTGTACTTTCAGCCTCCTTTCCCGATTCCTCCAGTGGGTGGCGCTGTTGCGATCGGGCCTCCCCTTTCGACTCGGGATGGCAGGGCGTTCCCCCGTACCAGAGGAGGGCATACTCACGTGGGGAGTAGTTCGCGAGCTGCAGTCCCAGACGATGAGTCCGAGGAGGAGACAGAGGCAGAGGCGGGGGCATCAGAGGAGGAGACCAGGGACAGCTCGGGCTCAGGCTCAGACAGCGATGCTCCTGATGATGCTCCTGGGCTTCTGCCCAGGAAGAGGGCGAGGACGGATCCCCCGGCGCGAGGCCACTGATGATGATCACAGACTTCTGCTGTTTTTCTTTCATTTTCTGTACTTTTTCCTTTTTTGTAGATAGAATACTATGTACTGCCGCAGGCAGATTTTGTTTTCCAAAACTATGTACTGGAAAAGATCTATGAAACAAAACAGACTTTTTATCTGAAAAAGAGTGTTATATCTGTATATCTGCGTATACCTGCACATTTTATACTTTGCATCGCATTGCATCATACTACACCTCAAATGTAAATGGCATTGATCTATTGTTTAACAAAACAACCAAGCATTTGCACTGTAGTAACAGGATAACCAATCAACTAACAGCAAACAACTCAAACAAGCCACGGCTCAAACGAGATACACAGCCCATGCTCTGCTGGGGATTGGGCTACATACGGCCTGCGACACGACACTCGGTTCATTTTGCCCACAGCGAACCCTAAATGAATAACCCAATCTGACAAGACGGATCACAAAACTGATACGGTTGCAGTTGAAACACCCTCGGATGTCCCAAATTTCGTCTTTCCTTCTCTTGCTTTGCATGGATGTAGAGAATGGCACAGCATTCTGAGTACGAGCAATTGCTTTTTGGAGGAGGATGGGTTTTCAACCGGGGTATCGAGCCTACCACAGGACACGACGAGACAGACTCAAACGAAGAAACAAAAGGCACACGACCTAGCACAACGAGACACACTCGGAAAAGACTCAAAGCCAACATTGAGACTGACAAGTCAAAAGACACGACATACAGACATGTATTATAATAAAAGACCTCAGACTCGAGGAGCCAATTCCTTCGGGTAGGTTTCCCACCCTTTCTGATTTGTGTGATTCTCACATCACTCGGCCCTCAGGCTCGGTTTTTCTCACTAAACCCTTTTCTCACTTTTTTTCTCGTCGTACACCTCTCTATTCTTCATTCTCTCATTTTTCTATCCCTCCCCAGGATGATTGACAAATGAATAGGAAGTCACGGGTTCATGCCCGGTATGGCTAGCTCACGGCTACTTCTTCTGGTAGATGGGGGCGCCTTTCTGGCGAGTGTGTTGACGAGGGAAAGACAGAAGACCTGACTCAACTGTGCCTCTGGTTCGTTATTTTGACCATTTTTTGTTTTCTTCTTAAAACAGTCTTGATCAAAATGAGAGTTGGATAAACACACTTGTTCAATTTTTGATTTGAAAATCATGTGAATCAGGCTGTGAGCACTGAAAATTCTCCTTTTTGGGGTCCAAACATGGTCCAATTTTGAAAATGAAACAGTTTTCGAGAAAATAAGTCAACCTCAGTGAAAATTTTTCAAAAACTATTTTTGCAAACAAACGATGCTCAACGAGCATGAAACTTACCCTCGAGATATGCAACCTCGGGTCGGAGGCAATGGAAAATTGCCCCTGGCTTGAAGGGGGAATAAGGCAACGGAAAGTTGCCCCTAGTTTGAATGGTAACTTAGGGCAACTTTTGGACATGGATGGCAATGGGTGGCAACGGAAAGTTGCCCCTTGTTTGGATGATGCCGCGGCATGCTGTGTGTCACTCCTTATTGACGACGATCGGACCCTCAGACGCGGAGGAGACGAAGACGTTCTGAATCAATATATGGACACAATCACCTGGGAGGTGTTGGTGGTTGGGCTTTAAGAGAAAGTTGATCACGCAATTCCAGCCGTTGTAACCGAGACGTCGGATTAGGAGGAGGCAAGTGACCAAAACCATGACATGGACTGAGACGCTATGAAAGCGTTGGGGGCTGGACTTCAAGATGAAGTTGCCTACGTATCCCAAACATGGGAATCAAGCCTTACGTAGTTCCGGTTAAGGTACTCTCGGGTATTTTAACCTTCACTATTTTATGCTCTAACTTTTGCCAAGGCGCCTGTTGCAGGTTTTCGACCTTGCGAGCTTCTTTTTCTTTTTTCAATTCTTTTCATTTTTTTCTCTTTTTCTTTCTTTTCCTTTGTATGTATTTTTTTTTTGCTTGCTCTAACTTTTGCCAAGGCGCCCGATGCGGGTTTTCGACCTTGCGAGCTTCTTTTTCTTTTCAATTCTTTTTCATTCATTTTTTTTGTATGTATTTTTTGCTTGCTCTAACTTTTGCCTGGGTCGCCCTTCCGGGTTTTCGGCCCAGCGAGCCTCTCAAAGGGTAAAAGTGTAGCAAGTCCATGCCAAATAGTTTTGAGATTGAAGCCTCTCCGCATCCGGGAGAGCGACTGTGGTTGATTTGCAAAAGAACCCATCATGGTTGCTGAATGAACCTTGCCTGGTGGGATCTGATCTTCTTGATTCGATTTTGGTGCCTCATGTTCGAGGGCTGCTTCAAATTGGGCCACACGGGCGTTTCGTGATACTGATCGTTTTGAACCGATCCTGGGTTTGCAACAGATGAAACTGAATTCTGAGACTGGGAGCGATCCTGGGCTGCACGATCTCGAGAGCGATTCCACACAGGTCTTCGCATTAATTGTGCAAAATATTTTGTTTTTGAAAGTTTTCAAGAAAGCGACAAATCGCTCGTGCTGAAGAAAGTGTGGAACCAGTCTGGATTGGACCAGGATCTTTCTCAGTACTCACGCCGACAAGCATGATTTTATTCATTAAAAGTTCAACATGGCTCTCTTTCCCTCAAAATGATCAAAACTTTACAAAACCCGAGGAATTACTTCCTCTTTGTTTTTATCACCGCAGTGTATGAATAGTTTTGAAAAACTTAGGTCAAAACAATGATTCTTAAGGCACACGAGAGCAGGTGGAGTGCGCTGTCACCCCATTCGAATTCTCTGGCACAACTAGCCCAACACAGTCAATAAACATGGGAACACGGTAGCCACGGCTGTTTCATTCAGGTTCCCCGGATGTAAATTGGCTCCAACAGAGGCAGACCCAAAAAGAAAGCAAGAGAAGTAATTACAAGACAAAACGGTGCTTGAGGCAACAACCCCGAAGTCACCTAGCATTCTATACAAAAGAGGGACTGACTCATTACAATTAGGCAGACCCTTAAACAAAAGGACTGACTCAAAGCAATGAGACAGACTCAACAACAAAACAGAAGACTGACTCGACACCCAAGTCAGGATTTACAAAACTAGCATTGGCAGGTACTCAAAAATGCGTGCCAAACGCCACATCAAAAATGTACCAAATATTGCCCGCAGGCGCCTCATCTTCTGATCACATACTCGCGGTATCTGTGCCTTCGGTATCTGTATCCTCGTAGTCCAAGAACTCCGTAGTGATTGATTTGGCCGAGGTTGGCGGAAGGATGATCTTGTTATCAATCAAGTCTTGTACCTCGTGGCGGAGGCGGAAGCAGTTATCAGTAGCATGGCCAGACTGTTGATGGTACGCACAGTACTGAGTGGCATCATGGTCCGCTGGAAGGGGTTTGGGGAGTGGCCTAGGATCGAGAGGTGTAAGATGCCCCTTCTTGGCCAAAATCAGAAGTGCCCTAGACAAAGGCATGTAAAGAGGATGGAAGGCCCTGCGCCCTCGGGGCAGGTACTTTGGAGCCTGAACACTCCTGCTAGATGTACTGGCGAATGGGTCGGCAGGTGCGGCTTTGGATTTCTGATTCTTCCCGGATACAAGGCTAGGGGTGGGAAGGACTGTTTTGGCATGACGGGGCCTGTCCCGATTCTCTGGTTGACTGGTACTGCCCTTAGGCGGGGTGGGGAAGGCATCCTCCATAGTTTTTGTCATAACTGCGGATACCTGTTGCTTGTTCATTCCCCCGGCTTTCAAAGCCTCTACTGCCCACAGCAGTTGTTCAATGGGGTCGGCATCTGCCTTCATCTTATCTTTTCCGCTGGCCTCGGCCTGATGGAGAGTTTGGGTTGATGGTGGTGCATCATTGCCATAATTGGAGGCCATTTCTAGTTGACTCAATTCAATCACAATTCGCCCCAACAGCGGGGGCTCCTGAGGTGCAAAGTTCCCGACATACGGTGCGACTGGTGGTGGAGCTGACATCCCATAAGCAAGGTCTGCCATAGACCTTTGGAGGTCACCGATCATCCCCATTAGTTCAAATGTGGTAGGCTCACGAGCCTGATACAGCTGGGGGGCCCATACCGGGTGCGCAGCCGGGGATCTGGGTGGATGCGGCATATCAACAGTAGCATCATTCTGTGGGATGGTTTCCTGACCCAACGCAGCCGTCATGACCACAATCTCTTCAGAGTTCTGCGTCATGTTCAATCCTGCCTCAGCAAGGAGAAGACACTAACTGTTCTGGATCAACTCACTGAATCTCTGAACTGAAACGGAAAACAGACGGTATTTCAGCCCCAGACAGATCAAACACGGGTGTAGCCGAACAACGGTACTATACTGCTGACCACTGTTCCCCAGATTCACTGTTCAAAACTGAACTGATACCCGCGGATATAACTGATTCCCAACAATTACTGATACTAGTGCCCGCAGGCCGGATATTCGGATTTGCAAACTGGTATATGCATTCCCTGTAGAGATACACTCTAAAAGCACATAGCAAGTAAATGAGAACCAAAACACCCCTATATTGGGGTAGGGTTTCCCTGTCCTATTTTGTCAGGAGCTAGGGTTTCACTACGCACGCAGCGGTCTCAAACAACCTATATCGGGTAAGCAACCTGTCCTAATTTGGAATGGTCACTATGGATCCGAATATGCACTAGGTCGAATGGTCAAGAAGGGTGCCCCGGTAAAACCGGGGTTTGTGTTCCCATACTGGCAGAGCCCGCAACCGGTCAGCCTTATGGACATGCCTTGACAAGACAAGCCTCCGGCAAACCGCTCAGGAATAGCAGATGACCAACACGGTGTCCTAGGCGCACCAATGCACATGCAATGCAAAGAAACACATAAGTGTAGTCAAAACAGGATATCACGAGTTCGAGTCAAGCTCTCTAAAATCCCCAGCAGAGTCGCCAGAAACTGTAGACGCGCCCGGGGGGCTTCCATCTAACAGTTCGCAGGACTCGATCTTGTGTCGCGGTTCTAAATCTGAACCAAAGAGTCCACCTCTGGCAAATCGTTTTAAGGAAAACAGATTTTTCGAAAAGTAGTGCCAAACATGGACTGCTTTGCCAGATTACAGAGTCGCCACCTAAATATTTTATTTTTGGGAAATTTAGGAAACCCTGACTCGGTGCCGAAGGCCACGTGTCCGTCATCACCAAAGTGACTTGGCTCGGGAGCTTGGGTACGATCGGGGAAGGTCAGCTATGAGCACCCCCTTTCGCCCGGTCCGAAGACCGGCCTCTACTAACCATGATATCCTTTTTTGAAAACATTATATGTTCTTATTCCAGTTATTAGCCTAGAATTACTATGTTATGCGCACAGCAAACAAGTATAGACTAGATTGCCTAATTCGGAAATAAACATTGCATATCCGTTTTGTCTTGGAAAACGTGTTAGAAATTGCTACTCGCAAGTAGGCTAAAATACGGATTTCAAGGAGTACTCCCAACTCAAGCAATCCAACCTCCACCCACAGGCATTCAGACGGTTTATCATGTAAGCATTTAGCCGCATGGCAATCCTATTGTCATGGCAAACAATCACACACATGCGATATGCTAAAGCAAAAACACTTACATCGTACTCCGTGCCAGAAACAGTAAACTAGTTAGCAAAACATGCATGACCTAGTTCATGTTAAGTGGCTAATGCAACACAGGCATAAATGCAATCTAGAGTAGGCTCGGCTAACCCTAAATATGGCATGTGAAATGTTTCACGTAGCACGTGTTCAATTTGGAATTGAAAATTGCGATGCAGTTTGTATGATGTACCGAGCCCGGTGCATGTAAACAAATGCATGAATGCACGCATGCATTGCATAAGGTATGCTAATCGAAAAATGCCCTAATCTACCATCAAAGCAGGTAAATAAAAGGGAGAAAGAAATGGGGGTTGGAAGACATACACCCACTCACACACACTTATTACAATTTTGCCCTCGCTCGGAGGGACCAAATAATAATACAAAACCGAATAAATAATTAACTACTCTTAGCTAATTAAATATTACAAACCCGCTAAATTAATTAAACGAATAATTAATCTATTTAAAGCAGTAAATGCCTCGGGGGGAGGGCTCAAATTCGGCGCGCGCCCGGGATTTGCTCGGAATCGCACTGTCATGCAAGATTTGCCTCTGTTTTCCCTGCTATCTTCCTCAGAAAATTTCCAAAATCTCAGGAGTGCTTCTCAGAGCATTGAAGATCACCACCGGCTGGGGTAGAACCCCACCGGCTGAAGCATGTGGCCACCGGCATTGAAAGAAGCTATCGGCTGCCATTAGGCTGCCGGTCGGCACTAAATAGTGCCGGTCGGCACAAAATCCCTGCAGGACCTGCAACTCACAGCAGCAGAGGGCAACAAATTGCATGGCAATGTAATTCAAAGCATTTATGCACGAAACATACCCCTTATCATGTTTGTGACTCAAGGGGGCATGTGCCTCGATTCCCGGACCACCAATCGCGCATTTTCATGCATGATGGCCCTAAGAACCGAGAATGCAACTTCACTTTCAAATGCATACAAATCACATAAGCACAAAGGGGGGTACCAAACCTCTATCAAACTCACTTCAAGAGGCTCGGTATGCATGTCAATGTGGTGCCATCCTAAGCATGTTATCTAGGATGCAAGATGGACAATGACATGGCATTTATGCAAGCATACAAACAAGCATATAAGGCAAGCATGCAAACCACATGGGAGATGGACTTAGACATGAGTTAGGCAACTCTAAAAGGCCTAAAAACAGTGGCCAAAGTGCCTAGAAAATGAGGCTAAATACACACACACACATGCGAGTGTTAAGACTCCAAATCCAAGGCATAAACAAGTAACACTTGAACACATTCAAGAGGCACAAATATGGACCAATGGCATGCTATGTAAGCTCTGAAAATCAGCTACAAAATGAGGCCAAATCAAGCAACAAAATAAGCTAATCATGCAATAAATGGCCCAAGGCTTTAAGGCAAGCCAAGGGGCTCAAACTAAGGTCAAACCCACTAAGCCTCACAAGGCCAAGGGGGCTCAAAACAGGTCACATGCAGACCTAAACAAGACTAGGGGCACACCTAGATAGCATCTAAAAGGCTCAAGTGCAAAGGCATGCAATATGACCAAAACAAGGAGCATTCAACACATGCTTTTAAAGCATTAAAGAAGCAACCAAAGCATGCATACAAGCACATCATAAGGTCTGAAATGGCATGTTGGATGGTTTTAAACCACCAAAAATGAAGCAAGCATAGCATGCTATACACTCATATTCTCAAGGCCAACAAGCCAAATACAAAGGAGCTATATAATGCATGATAGGATCGACCCAAAAAGCTATGGACAGAGCTAAATCATGGCAAAATAAGCACACAAGCTTCACAAATCTAAGCTTAAAACATGCTAGAAAATAGGGCAAACAACCTAGACATGTTAAGGCATAAAAGGGGCATTACAAGGCAACTATACTAAGCATGTATAGGAGACCAAAACCAACTTAAAACCAAGTTATATCATGGCAATATAAGCATGGAAAACAAGTCAAACAAGCTCAACACACACTCAAGCATAGAGCTCCTTAAGGAAGCAAAATTTGTCCTCTTCAAGGACATCAAGGAGAGGGGGTGGCCCTCTCCTTCTTGAGACTTCAAGGCATGCTCTTCACCACTGAAATCCCTCAAGATTTCAGTGGTGAAGAGATCCTATCACCAAAATCTCGGATCTCTCCAAAATAGCACAAAATGGGCCCTTTTCAAGGCCTAAAGGGGGGTCAAACTTCCCCAAACCTCACAACACTCTTAATGAACAATAAAGAGGACTTAAAAACAGAGATTTTATGTGTTAATCACTAAGCACAAAAACTGTTTTAAACTAGGTAAAAACAAGTTGCAAGAATGGGGTAAATAAAGTGAAGTTCTTACCCTTGTTGACTACCTTCACAAAGGTTGTTGTGCTTGGTCCCTTGAGCTCCAAAAACCACCAAAAACTTCAAGAATAAGCTCTGATCTTTGAGCACACCAAGAAAAAGTGTAAGAGTAGGTGTTTATGTGCAAAAGTGTGAACTTATGCACCTAGAACACAAAGGGAAAGAGAGAGATAGAGTGTATATCTATTCTAACCCTAAAAAAAAACAGAGCTCTAACTCTCTAACAATGGTTAAGTCTCTCAAGAAGCCAACCTTAAGCCAAGAGGAAGAGCTTTCCCTCTTATAGGCCAAAAGCTTACAAGCTTGGCCACTAAGCAAGCTCATCCCTCCATACACGTGTATGGAGGGGAAACAAGTTGCATACAGCTGTGAGAAAATATCTCACAAAGCAAGTGCACAGTGGTCGGCTGGGCAAAATGGTCATTTCGCCCAAAACAGTGCCGACCGGCACAATATAGTGCCGGTGACAACTACATCCAGCCGGTGGCCTCTAGCCCCAGCCGGTGGTGTGTGGGGATGCCTCAGAAGGCATTCCCTGCCCCTCAAAGGCAAAACACAGGTGTTTGGTGCAAAACCAAACACAAACGGTCGAGTTTGGAGGTCCTGAGGCACGGCGCGCGAGCCGAGAACTCCGGGAACTCCAAACGAACACACATATGGAAGATCACCGAGTGTTCAAGCGGTGACGTCCAAGTCTTGAGGACGGTCAAAAATGGGGTGTCTACAGTTGCCCCTCTTTGACAGAACTCGAAAGTCATAACAATGACGGGAGTGAATGTCAAAGCCCAGAGACGACCCATTTTTGATAAGGCCGAAGACTTGGACAAACATACAAAGCGCAAATGGTTGAACTCGCAAGCTGCCTACGTATCCCTTAGGGAATCAAACCAGCGTAGTTCATGCAGGAGGCACACATGCCAACGATAAGATATGCGCCCGTAAGCAGGGGCAAAATGCAACTGAATATGCAAAAAGTCGAGCATAACTTATGATCATGCAAAGAAAGCTGTAATGAAGCACACATGCGACAGTTATAAGCTAACATGCAACAGTCTACACTACAATGTAGAAAGGATGTAAGAGAATTATGCAATTCTCAAAATGTCTCACTCGGAGAGATACAATACCTGTGCGACTCGTCTGGTTCCACCAGCGGTAAATGAGCCGTACATACAATATCGTGCCTGCAAAGAAAACAATCTTAACAGGTACAATATGATTAGCAACATGCATGTCATATGCAATGTGAATGCTGAATGATATGCAATATATACAAAACTATGTATAATAATGCAAATGAAAACGCAATTAAAACTACATGCAAACTACATGCAGGGCAATTGAATCATGATTCAATCATGAGCGGTTCAAAACCACACAAATGTCAGATAGATTGATGGAGGTAACAAGTCCGTCTCCCATAGATCGATGTCTGATCTATGAGTACTTCGCACGGACACAAGAACAAGTATTGGGTGGATTGACATAAGTGGGGTGACGACCCGCTGACGAAAGAGCAATGATCCTAATGCCGGATGCAACAATTACACTACGATGTAATGGAAATGGATACAATGGATATGGCACGCGGGCCAAACCAAATCTTGCCTAGGAAAGGCATGTACACATACAAACCATGTCTAACACAGCAACGATGCCGCTACCCTCAAGGCTCGGACACAAAAGCTCGACAACTATGCTTCGACGCGAGAAATATGGTCACATACCAGACCAAGCTCAACTTGGAAAGGCGCAAGCCATAGATGGAAGGAGATGCAGTGGATGCATGCAATGGGATAGATACAGTGGATATGGCACGCGGGCCAAACCAAATCTTGCCTAGGAAAGGCATGTACACATACAACCCATGTCTAACACAGCAACGGTGCCGCTACCCTCAAGGCTCGGACACAAAAGCTCGACAACTGTGTTTCGACACGAACAACATGGGCACATACCAGACCAAGCTCAATCTTGGAAAGGCGCAAGCCATAGATAGAGGTGATGCAATGGATGCATGCAATGGAATAGATACAGTGGATATGGCACGCGGGCCAAACCAAATCTTGCCTAGGAAAGGCATGTACACATACAACCCATGTCTAACACAGCAACGGTGCCGCTACCCTCAAGGCTCGGACACAAAAGCTCGACAACTGTGTTTCGACACGAACAACATGGGCACATACCAGACCAAGCTCAACTTGGAAAGGCGCAAGCCATAGATGGAAGTGATGCAATGGATGCATGCAACTAAAATGCAATGGATATTTACAGAAAATGCATGACATATGCACTATACTACAATGATGCATGACATATGCATGTGTGTTTTTTTTTTTTTGAATGCAATGCATGACATATGCAATATTTACAATGATGCATGACAATGCATGTTGATGCGATGGCTACGATCGCGATTTTCCCTATCTTACCAACCGGGCGATACACTAGGTTGGTTCAGTATCCAGAATTGAGGCGTAAACACGCCGCCTCAACCTATGGGGCTGCCATACAGATTTCAAGCCGAGGGTTCATCCCCCTGGGTATTTAAACCAGACTTTAGTCTCGGAAATTCCGAACCTTTGCGTTCTAGGCATAAGCCGTTCGAACTCTAGTTTTCACCGTCCCAGTTGATCTTCTAGGAACTCACCGCGAGCACAGACAGGTGGCTTTACCAGACCACCGAAAGTCGTTCGGGCACGACAAACACCAAAGGAATCGCACCTTCAGAGGATTTAAGGTCTCCTAGACCGAAAGGCCAAGTGTATGCACGACAATGCATGTTTTTGAAATGCGCGCCAACGCGCGACTTTGAGATGCATGATAATGCAAATGAGCGGGTTTAAGGTCTCGCCGGACCTAGGGGGGGCAACCGATGAGGTGCACTAAACAATGCGATGGAATGCATGCCAAATGCAATGAGGTGCGCACCACAACGCACCGGAATGCATGCCAAATGCGATGAGGTGCTCCTATATGCACCGGAGGTCTTGCACCTCCCGAGGACTTAAGGTCTCCTAGACCGCGCGTGTTTAAGGTCTCGCCAGACCCGGCGGGGCAACTGTTTACACAGTACTCAAGCGCATGCGATGCAAATGGGGCGAATGAGACGTGCGTGTCTCATAAGATGGAAAATGGAGTGCAATGAGGGTGCGCTAAACGACGCGATGAGATGCATGCCAAATGCAATGAGGGGCGACTCAACACACCGAAGGTCTTGCACCTTCCGAGGATTTAAGGTCTCCTAGACCGAGAGAGGCGCGGCTTCAAAATGCGCGGCTGTTGAGATGATGACGTATGATAATGCATGCGCCGAAGGTTTTGCACCTTCGAAGGATTTAAGGTCTCCTAGACCGTGGGCGCGTTTAGGGTCTCACCGGACCATACGTGTTTAAGGTCTCGTCAGACCGTGCGTGTTTATGGTCCCGCCGGACCAGGCGTGTTTAAGGTCTCGCCAGACCGCAGGTAAAATGGAATACTCATGAGGCACGCATACCTCACTGAATGGAAAAACAAGTGCGATGCGAGGCATACGTGCCTCGAAATGCAATGAAATGCGAAATATAATGCAAAATGAGGCACACGTACCTCAAGATGCGATGAAATGCAAAATGAAATGCAAAATGAAAGAGTATGACACGCATGCCGTATGACAATGTAAAACGGTGCAAGTCGCAAGGGACGTGCAAGATGGCGCGATACGATACGCCGGAAAATGCAATGGATGCGCGTAACGCACACGGGGCAACTTTTGAATCTCTGTAAATGACAAAAGGATACAAAAGGATACAATCTTCGCTTGAATTTGAGCGCTACGCACAGTAGAGACGGTCCGAAGTCAAAACGGAGGCCGGTTGAGCATCGGGGATGCATTTTCTTGTATTTTATTGAGACTTGAAGACCCAAAGCTGATCATTTAGCCCAAACAAGGCCCAAGGAACATCACCGGCTGGGTGGAATGTCCACCGGCTGGCCACCGGCTGCTGAAAAACTTAATCGGCACAATAATGTGCCGACCGGCACAAAATAGTGCCGACCGGCACAAAATAGTGCCGACCGGCCAAAAGTTGCTGATCAGGGGCAGTTCTGCCATTTCACCTTGGGCTTTATAAAATAGGGCTTGAAACCCTATTCCCTCACTTTTCCTCCGCCGAGATCTTTCACTCTCTCTCTCTAGAGTCTCCTTTTCTCCTCTTTTGCTCATTTCTTTGAGTTTTCGCGCCATTTTCGTCGTCGGATTCGCGATCTCCTTCGCGTTTCGGACATTTTCAACCGAACAAATCTTTGTTTCGGGATTTCCTTTGCTATTTTCACCTTTTCGGGACTTGCTCCCCTTGATTTCCTCTATATTTCCGTATATTCCCATCTTCCGACCTTCCCGGCCATTTCCGGCCCTCTCGGGGTTGACTTCGCCGGTTGACTTTTCGCATTCCGGCCCGTTTTTCATTTTTCGGCTATTTTCTCATCTCCATCGCTATGGCCAATGATGTTCCACATGTCGGGACTCCCCCGGATCATGAGATGGATCCCGGGGTCGAGCTCTTGCCACTGAGCGAGCGCCCCTTCGACCCGGCGACCTACCAGCCGGCCATCCACGTGCTTCCGCCAGACGGACTCCGCCACTTCCGCGGTTTCGAGAGGGCTTTGGACCCGGAGGTTCTGCTGCGCGAGCCGGCCACTCACTTGTCTTTTGGCGCCTCCGAGGTAACACCCTCGTCTTTTATTTTCTGTAATATAGGATTCCCTGTCAACTGCCGTAGCTAACTGAACCTATTAACTGCTTAATCCTGATGTACTGTACTGTAGTTGATTGTAGACAACTTCATAACTGACACCTGCTTAGGACCGACGCACATGCACACGCACTGCACTAGTCTGAATCACCCAAACACACGGCACACATCATACTGCAAATTCACCGACACCCGGTGCCCATTTGAATCTGAAAACTCGCACGCATGCTAGACTTGCACAAATCTACACAAACACGCAGACATATCACATGTTGTTTACACTGATCCTCACAGGAGCACGGACATATCACAGACCGCAACCTACCCACTGGTACACTGAAACCCGATATCTGCTTGAATCTGAAAAATGTGCACACATGCACCAAGTTCACACATGAGCATCCAAAACACACTGACGCATCACATGCTTGTAGTTTACTGTAAGCACACCGGCACCCGGTATCCTGTTAAAAATCTGAAACTTTGTACTCATGCTATATTTAATCTAAAGTTTTTCATGCCTTTAGAAAAATCAGTGTATTCATCATTGCTTCGCAACTGTACTTTTGAAAACAGGGGGATTCCCATGCCATCCGCGGGTATGGGAACGTCGTCGCTCGCGCTTGGTATGCAGAGCTTCCCGAGGAGGTTCGCTACATCGTAGACGAGGGGGGTTTCGGCGTCTTCTGCAGGGGACTCTGCAGGCTCTCTGCTTGTAGACCTCTTCTTGCCGCCCTGGCAGAGCGGTGGTGGGACACCACCGATTCATTTCACCTGTCGGCGACCGGGGACATGACGATGACCCCTTACGACTTCTCGATGCTCACCGGCCTCGGGGTGGGGGGTGATCCGATCCCCTTCGATACAGACATGGATGAGTGGATCGCCGCTCAGGTCTATTTGCTCGGCGAGGCGCCGCCACTTGCTCGCCCCGGCTTTGTCCGCTACTCTTGGTTTGAGGGGCAGTTTAGGGTCCAGCATGCCCTTGGTGATGCAGCTCCGGCGACCCCAGAGGCCGTGGATCGGTACGCACGCGGCTTTCTGATGTTTTTGCTGGGGACGACGATCTTCGCCGACCGGGCGAACACAGTGCCTCTCTGCCTCCTCAGCGCATTGGTGGATGTCAGAGACATTTTACGTTTTGATTGGGGGGGTGCAGCTCTGGCCACCCTCTATGGCTATATGAGTTCGGTTTCCCGCAGTAGCGGACTGTTGCTCGGGGGCTACTGGCGGGCTTGGGAGGTACGTTTTCTCCTCTACTTTACATTTCTGCTGTATACTTTCTGTATTCTGCACACTGCACACACTGTAGTCTGTATACTGTACCCACGGCACACACATACTTCTGCTTTACACTGACTGTACACTGTTCACACTGTATACTCTACAAAATACACACAACACACGGCTCTGTTATTTCTGCTTTATTCTACATTCTGCTTTATCTGATGATCACACTGATGTTTGTTTTGCAGCTGTGGGTGTATGCCTACTTTCCCAGGTTGGAGCCAGTGCCAGCGACGGAGACCCCTCTGGTCGTCCCCTTCTCTCGCCGCTTTGATGGGAGGTGCACACGGCGACCTCGGGATACCTTCAGCTTCTTCCGGCGTTACTTTGACACCATTACCCCTGCAGAGGTATGTTTTACTTATAGTTCATCCAAGTTTCGTCTTTCCACTGTATATTTGCAATACCAATAGATAACAAACTGTACTTCGATTTCAGATCACCTGGCAGCCATGGGCTCCTTTGCCTGCAGTGACGAGGGATCGATACGCCGGTGCCGAGGAGACCTCTCGTTACCGGATTCTTTTGGAGGGCCCGGTCTGTCGGGCTTGGTACCTGGGGGAGCGTTTTCTACGCCAGACCCTCGGGTTGCCAGAGCAGATAGTCCCGGTTCACCCTCCTGAGCATATGAGGGATACCGAGAGGTTCACTGTTGACCAGATGGTGGACTACACCCTTGGCTGGGCGGTAGACGGCTTCAGAGGCGAGGGCGACTATTCTGAGTACGTCCGGACTTTTATCATGCGACCTCTGAGTGGTGGCCGCCGAGCTGATCCAGAGAGACCTGCGGCGCCAGCGGCTCGAGTAGAGGTGGGGGCAGGAGTGGGATCATCGAGGAGAGCCCGAGTCCGAGGCAGGGGCAGGGCGCAGAGGGGACGAGGTGCCGGTTGGCCTGCTCTGCCTACTATGTTGACGTACAGGGGGCAGAGTGGGGAGACCTACCAGATCCCTTTCGCTCCTCCCCCGGCTGGTCACGAGTTGGCTGGCATTCCTGACTTGCCTCCGGTACGTGTACTTGTATTCTGCATCTTGCATTGTTATTTCATTTCAGTTCATTCAGATATCCCACAGAGTACTGATGTATTTAATACTTTTGCAGGCTTCCTCCGAGTACACACGACAGTCGGTGGAGTTGTGTGCCTCCCTGATGGGGATGCTGCAGCGGACTCTCGATGCTCTGGCCGTCTACAGTCTGCCGGTATGTTCTACTGACCACAGTTTTCAAATCATACTCTGTTTCGCACAATCTGCTACACTGCACAAACATCTGATAAACTGCTCACGGCTTTCATACACTGTACTCATACACTGCATTCTATACTGATAAACTGCCCACGGCATTCACACACTGTACTCATACACTGTATTCCACACTGATAAACTGCTCACGGCATTCACACACTGTACTCATACACTGCATTCCATACTGATAAACTGCTCACGGCATTCACACACTGTACTCATACACTGCATTCCATACTGATAAACTGTTCACAGCTTTCTGATGTGTTTGCTCTTTGTACTTTCAGCCTCCTTTCCCGATTCCTCCAGTGGGTGGCGCTGTTGCGACCGGGCCTCCCCTTTCGACTCGGGATGGCAGGGCGTTCCCCCGTACCAGAGGAGGGCATACTCACGTGGGGAGTAGTTCGCGAGCTGCAGTCCTAGACGATGAGTCCGAGGAGGAGACAGAGGCAGAGGCGGGGGCATCAGAGGAGGAGACCGGGGACAGCTCGGGCTCAGGCTCAGACAGCGATGCTCCTGATGATGCTCCTGGGCTTCTGCCCAGGAAGAGGGCGAGGACGGATCCCCCGGCGCGAGGCCACTGATGATGATCACAGACTTCTGCTGTTTTTCTTTCATTTTCTGTACTTTTTCCTTTTTTGTAGATAGAATACTATGTACTGCCGCAGGCAGATTTTGTTTTCCAAAACTATGTACTGGAAAAGATCTATGAAACAAAACAGACTTTTTATCTGAAAAAGAGTGTTATATCTGTATATCTGCGTATACCTGCACATTTTATACTTTGCATCGCATTGCATCATACTACACCTCAAATGTAAATGGCATTGATCTATTGTTTAACAAAACAACCAAGCATTTGCACTGTAGTAACAGGATAACCAATCAACTAACAGCAAACAACTCAAACAAGCCACGGCTCAAACGAGATACACAGCCCATGCTCTGCTGGGGATTGGGCTACATACGGCCTGCGACACGACACTCGGTTCATTTTGCCCACAGCGAACCCTAAATGAATAACCCAATCTGACAAGACGGATCACAAAACTGATACGGTTGCAGTTGAAACACCCTCGGATGTCCCAAATTTCGTCTTTCCTTCTCTTGCTTTGCATGGATGTAGAGAATGGCACAGCATTCTGAGTACGAGCAATTGCTTTTTGGAGGAGGATGGGTTTTCAACCGGGGTATCGAGCCTACCACAGGACACGACGAGACAGACTCAAACGAAGAAACAAAAGGCACACGACCTAGCACAACGAGACACACTCGGAAAAGACTCAAAGCCAACATTGAGACTGACAAGTCAAAAGACACGACATACAGACATGTATTATAATAAAAGACCTCAGACTCGAGGAGCCAATTCCTTCGGGTAGGTTTCCCACCCTTTCTGATTTGTGTGATTCTCACATCACTCGGCCCTCAGGCTCGGTTTTTCTCACTAAACCCTTTTCTCACTTTTTTTCTCGTCGTACACCTCTCTATTCTTCATTCTCTCATTTTTCTATCCCTCCCCAGGATGATTGACAAATGAATAGGAAGTCACGGGTTCATGCCCGGTATGGCTAGCTCACGGCTACTTCTTCTGGTAGATGGGGGCGCCTTTCTGGCGAGTGTGTTGACGAGGGAAAGACAGAAGACCTGACTCAACTGTGCCTCTGGTTCGTTATTTTGACCATTTTTTGTTTTCTTCTTAAAACAGTCTTGATCAAAATGAGAGTTGGATAAACACACTTGTTCAATTTTTGATTTGAAAATCATGTGAATCAGGCTGTGAGCACTGAAAATTCTCCTTTTTGGGGTCCAAACATGGTCCAATTTTGAAAATGAAACAGTTTTCGAGAAAATAAGTCAACCTCAGTGAAAATTTTTCAAAAACTATTTTTGCAAACAAACGATGCTCAACGAGCATGAAACTTACTCTCGAGATATGCAACCTCGGGTCGGAGGCAATGGAAAATTGCCCCTGGCTTGAAGGGGGAATAAGGCAACGGAAAGTTGCCCCTAGTTTGAATGGTAACTTAGGGCAACTTTTGGACATGGATGGCAATGGGTGGCAACGAAAAGTTGCCCCTTGTTTGGATGATGCCGCGGCATGCTGTGTGTCACTCCTTATTGACGACGATCGGACCCTCAGACGCGGAGGAGACGAAGACGTTCTGAATCAATATATGGACACAATCACCTGGGAGGTGTTGGTGGTTGGGCTTTAAGAGAAAGTTGATCACGCAATTCCAGCCGTTGTAACCGAGACGTCGGATTAGGAGGAGGCAAGTGACCAAAACCATGACATGGACTGAGACGCTATGAAAGCGTTGGGGGCTGGACTTCAAGATGAAGTTGCCTACGTATCCCAAACATGGGAATCAAGCCTTACGTAGTTCCGGTTAAGGTACTCTCGGGTATTTTAACCTTCACTATTTTATGCTCTAACTTTTGCCAAGGCGCCTGTTGCAGGTTTTCGACCTTGCGAGCTTCTTTTTCTTTTTTCAATTCTTTTCATTTTTTTCTCTTTTTCTTTCTTTTCCTTTGTATGTATTTTTTTTTTGCTTGCTCTAACTTTTGCCAAGGCGCCCGATGCGGGTTTTCGACCTTGCGAGCTTCTTTTTCTTTTCAATTCTTTTTCATTCATTTTTTTTGTATGTATTTTTTGCTTGCTCTAACTTTTGCCTGGGTCGCCCTTCCGGGTTTTCGGCCCAGCGAGCCTCTCAAAGGGTAAAAGTGTAGCAAGTCCATGCCAAATAGTTTTGAGATTGAAGCCTCTCCGCATCCGGGAGAGCGACTGTGGTTGATTTGCAAAAGAACCCATCATGGTTGCTGAATGAACCTTGCCTGGTGGGATCTGATCTTCTTGATTCGATTTTGGTGCCTCATGTTCGAGGGCTGCTTCAAATTGGGCCACACGGGCGTTTCGTGATACTGATCGTTTTGAACCGATCCTGGGTTTGCAACAGATGAAACTGAATTCTGAGACTGGGAGCGATCCTGGGCTGCACGATCTCGAGAGCGATTCCACACAGGTCTTCGCATTAATTGTGCAAAATATTTTGTTTTTGAAAGTTTTCAAGAAAGCGACAAATCGCTCGTGCTGAAGAAAGTGTGGAACCAGTCTGGATTGGACCAGGATCTTTCTCAGTACTCACGCCGACAAGCATGATTTTATTCATTAAAAGTTCAACATGGCTCTCTTTCCCTCAAAATGATCAAAACTTTACAAAACCCGAGGAATTACTTCCTCTTTGTTTTTATCACCGCAGTGTATGAATAGTTTTGAAAAACTTAGGTCAAAACAATGATTCTTAAGGCACACGAGAGCAGGTGGAGTGCGCTGTCACCCCATTCGAATTCTCTGGCACAACTAGCCCAACACAGTCAATAAACATGGGAACACGGTAGCCACGGCTGTTTCATTCAGGTTCCCCGGATGTAAATTGGCTCCAACAGAGGCAGACCCAAAAAGAAAGCAAGAGAAGTAATTACAAGACAAAACGGTGCTTGAGGCAACAACCCCGAAGTCACCTAGCATTCTATACAAAAGAGGGACTGACTCATTACAATTAGGCAGACCCTTAAACAAAAGGACTGACTCAAAGCAATGAGACAGACTCAACAACAAAACAGAAGACTGACTCGACACCCAAGTCAGGATTTACAAAACTAGCATTGGCAGGTACTCAAAAATGCGTGCCAAACGCCACATCAAAAATGTACCAAATATTGCCCGCAGGCGCCTCATCTTCTGATCACATACTCGCGGTATCTGTGCCTTCGGTATCTGTATCCTCGTAGTCCAAGAACTCCGTAGTGATTGATTTGGTCGAGGTTGGCGGAAGGATGATCTTGTTATCAATCAAGTCTTGTACCTCGTGGCGGAGGCGGAAGCAGTTATCAGTAGCATGGCCAGACTGTTGATGGTACGCACAGTACTGAGTGGCATCATGGTCCGCTGGAAGGGGTTTGGGGAGTGGCCTAGGATCGAGAGGTGTAAGATGCCCCTTCTTGGCCAAAATCAGAAGTGCCCTAGACAAAGGCATGTAAAGAGGATGGAAGGCCCTGCGCCCTCGGGGCAGGTACTTTGGAGCCTGAACACTCCTGCTAGATGTACTGGCGAATGGGTCGGCAGGTGCGGCTTTGGATTTCTGATTCTTCCCGGATACAAGGCTAGGGGTGGGAAGGACTGTTTTGGCATGACGGGGCCTGTCCCGATTCTCTGGTTGACTGGTACTGCCCTTAGGCGGGGTGGGGAAGGCATCCTCCATAGTTTTTGTCATAACTGCGGATACCTGTTGCTTGTTCATTCCCCCGGCTTTCAAAGCCTCTACTGCCCACAGCAGTTGTTCAATGGGGTCGGCATCTGCCTTCATCTTATCTTTTCCGCTGGCCTCGGCCTGATGGAGAGTTTGGGTTGATGGTGGTGCATCATTGCCATAATTGGAGGCCATTTCTGGTTGACTCAATTCAATCACAATTCGCCCCAACAGCGGGGGCTCCTGAGGTGCAAAGTTCCCGACATACGGTGCGACTGGTGGTGGAGCTGACATCCCATAAGCAAGGTCTGCCATAGACCTTTGGAGGTCACCGATCATCCCCATTAGTTCAAATGTGGTAGGCTCACGAGCCTGATACAGCTGGGGGGCCCATACCGGGTGCGCAGCCGGGGATCTGGGTGGATGCGGCATATCAACAGTAGCATCATTCTGTGGGATGGTTTCCTGACCCAACGCAGCCGTCATGACCACAATCTCTTCAGAGTTCTGCGTCATGTTCAGTCCTGCCTCAGCAAGGAGAAGACACTAACTGTTCTGGATCAACTCACTGAATCTCTGAACTGAAACGGAAAACAGACGGTATTTCAGCCCCAGACAGATCAAACACGGGTGTAGCCGAACAACGGTACTATACTGCTGACCACTGTTCCCCAGATTCACTGTTCAAAACTGAACTGATACCCGCGGATATAACTGATTCCCAACAATTACTGATACTAGTGCCCGCAGGCCGGATATTCGGATTTGCAAACTGGTATATGCATTCCCTGTAGAGATACACTCTAAAAGCACATAGCAAGTAAATGAGAACCAAAACACCCCTATATTGGGGTAGGGTTTCCCTGTCCTATTTTGTCAGGAGCTAGGGTTTCACTACGCACGCAGCGGTCTCAAACAACCTATATCGGGTAAGCAACCTGTCCTAATTTGGAATGGTCACTATGGATCCGAATATGCACTAGGTCGAATGGTCAAGAAGGGTGCCCCGGTAAAACCGGGGTTTGTGTTCCCATACTGGCAGAGCCCGCAACCGGTCAGCCTTATGGACATGCCTTGACAAGACAAGCCTCCGGCAAACCGCTCAGGAATAGCAGATGACCAACACGGTGTCCTAGGCGCACCAATGCACATGCAATGCAAAGAAACACATAAGTGTAGTCAAAACAGGATATCACGAGTTCGAGTCAAGCTCTCTAAAATCCCCAGCAGAGTCGCCAGAAACTGTAGACGCGCCCGGGGGGCTTCCATCTAACAGTTCGCAGGACTCGATCTTGTGTCGCGGTTCTAAATCTGAACCAAAGAGTCCACCTCTGGCAAATCGTTTTAAGGAAAACAGATTTTTCGAAAAGTAGTGCCAAACATGGACTGCTTTGCCAGATTACAGAGTCGCCACCTAAATATTTTATTTTTGGGAAATTTAGGAAACCCTGACTCGGTGCCGAAGGCCACGTGTCCGTCATCACCAAAGTGACTTGGCTCGGGAGCTTGGGTACGATCGGGGAAGGTCAGCTATGAGCACCCCCTTTCGCCCGGTCCGAAGACCGGCCTCTACTAACCATGATATCCTTTTTTGAAAACATTATATGTTCTTATTCCAGTTATTAGCCTAGAATTACTATGTTATGCGCACAGCAAACAAGTATAGACTAGATTGCCTAATTCGGAAATAAACATTGCATATCCGTTTTGTCTTGGAAAACGTGTTAGAAATTGCTACTCGCAAGTAGGCTAAAATACGGATTTCAAGGAGTACTCCCAACTCAAGCAATCCAACCTCCACCCACAGGCATTCAGACGGTTTATCATGTAAGCATTTAGCCGCATGGCAATCCTATTGTCATGGCAAACAATCACACACATGCGATATGCTAAAGCAAAAACACTTACATCGTACTCCGTGCCAGAAACAGTAAACTAGTTAGCAAAACATGCATGACCTAGTTCATGTTAAGTGGCTAATGCAACACAGGCATAAATGCAATCTAGAGTAGGCTCGGCTAACCCTAAATATGGCATGTGAAATGTTTCACGTAGCACGTGTTCAATTTGGAATTGAAAATTGCGATGCAGTTTGTATGATGTACCGAGCCCGGTGCATGTAAACAAATGCATGAATGCACGCATGCATTGCATAAGGTATGCTAATCGAAAAATGCCCTAATCTACCATCAAAGCAGGTAAATAAAAGGGAGAAAGAAATGGGGGTTGGAAGACATACACCCACTCACACACACTTATTACAATTTTGCCCTCGCTCGGAGGGACCAAATAATAATACAAAACCGAATAAATAATTAACTACTCTTAGCTAATTAAATATTACAAACCCGCTAAATAATTAACTACTCTGTTTGGTTGGGGGATTAAAGGAGGGATTTGAAAAAGAAAATGAAAAAAAATAGATGAAATATAAATAAAATATACTTAAATTTTATCTAATTTCAGACATCTTTTCCCTTTTCCTTTTCAAATCCCTTTCTAAATCCCCCAACCAAATACAACATCAGTGTTTCCCCTAATATAAATAGAGAGCTTGGAGGAGCATTTCAATTTCAAGCTATGTCCTACATATCATAGCTCTACCATATTAAAAACAAAGACATGGGGAAGAAAGCCACATTTAACTTCACTTTGCTAATGGTGCTTGTAGCCATTGTTGCATCAGGTAGATCTCTCTCCCTCTCTCTCTCTCTCGTTTGAGTAACATTGTTGCATGTAATATGAAATAATTTTTCATATAATTTATCGTAACAAAGTTTGGCATAAAATATTGACTTGTGTAATGGAACAGAGCTCTACTAGTTATTCAAAAAAAATCATCCAAAGAAAAGTATTCAGAAAACATATAAGATGATTGAGATTAATTACACTCACAATGAATATAATCTGTTGATTCATTTTTCTAAATAATATTTTGGGTGGGTATTTTTTTCCCGAGTTCATAATGTTGTTGTTAAATTTAAGCCACATACCATTTTTTTAATTAAAATTTTTGGTAAATCTTTGAGTTCTTAGACTTTCTTGTAATAAAAACAAGTCATGGTGGTGGGTTTGTTCGTCACAAGAGCCAATGGGTAAAGGCCAAAGCTGCCACGTTGCATAACCACAAGGGACTGTGCCCTAGTTTGTGTTGGTTGTGGATTTTGTGCTTGCCTAAGTGGCATCTATGTCGGAGGGTGTCCAGGTCCTCCAAGTCCGCAACAGCTTACAACAACTCACTCGTCAATCAATGGATAACCAATGTAATTGCTATTGCATTGAAATAACTCCAGTTTATTAGAGGAATGCATTTGGTTTCACAAATGAAATTTGCTCAAATGTCAAACCACAAGTATGTATCGGAATAATCAGTTTGGATGAGATTTGGGAGGTTTTAGGAGAAAATCCTTTTGTTATAAATCAAAATAATATGTGAAAGAAAAAGGCAAAGATTGGTAGCTCGTTGGAGTCAAATTCTTGGTTCAGCACTTGATCAATGTTACAAATACTTGCCATGGATCACTAGTTTGAAAACTATCATGGTAAAGGCATATTTTAATGAACTTGGTTGATAGACTGTATTCATTAGTTAGGCCTCGTTTGACAACCAGATATTTTAACCAAAAAAGTTAGAAAATTACTATAAATTGTCACATCACTATCGTCAAATTAAAAAGTCACTATAAGTTATCACATCACTATTTCTACTTTTTTTTTTTGTATATCTTTTTGTAAAAAGTCAAAAAATTATTAAAATAATATGTTCCAAACGACGTACCAAATATCAATGCGTAAATTACACTCACCTCCTCTGAGATTTCTAACAAATACAGGGACTTCTCCTGTGATTTGAATAATTATACAAACATCCCTTACTTTAACTGACATTGTCTAAATTCCCATATTTTGTTAAATTAGAACAAACGGTGTTACTTGCATATAGTAAATAACCTTATTACCCTTCTTTTTTAGCACAAAAAGATGATAATACCCTTATCCCCTCTGTTTATATTATACATCAATTATATTATAAATTATTTTTTAGGATTTATTACTCTTATTACCCTTGATTTTTTGGATTTATTTTTTACAAATATTAAAAAATGTTTAAGAAAATTTTATTTTTTCATTTTAAATATATAACTTTTATTTCAATATTTTTAAATTTTTTATTTTCAATATTTTAGTTTATTTTGTAAATATTTTAATTTTAGTATTTTAAACACAAAACATAACTCCACACTCAAATCGTAACCAAAAACATAACTCAAAACTCAATTCAAAAATTATTTTCAAACCTCATAACCAAACAAATAATTCAAAACTTCACACTACTTTCAAAACTCTACACTTAAATCGTAACTAAACAAGACACATAACAAAAAAATTAAAATATTTAAAAATATATTTATAAAATAAAAAATAAAAATTATATATTTAAAATAAAAAATAAAATTTTAAATATTTTTTAATATTTAAAATATTTAAAAAAATACAGCACATAAATGTATGAAATATGGTGCACATTAAAATAAATAAATAAATATTTAAAATATAAAATATTTATCATAAAAAAATAAATTCAAAAAAATTCAAAATACAACTCAAAACTCTTTTTAAAACTTATAACCAAACAAATTTTCTTTTTTCAAAACCAAATTCAAAACTCATAACTCAAAATACGACTCCACAATCAAATCATAATTTTAAATAATAAAATAAAAAATATATTTTTTAATTTTTTCTTTTAAAATAGAGTTTTTAAAAAAGTTTGGTTTTGAGTTTTAAAAAGAATTTTAAAATGAGTTTTGAGTTGTGTGTTTGGTTATGAGTTTTGAAAATAATTTTTAAATTGAGTTTTGAATTGTGTATTTGATTATGAGTTTTGAAAAGATTTTTAAAATTTTTTAATTGGAATTGTGATTCTAAAAGAGAACTAAAAATGTTTTTTTTTTTTGTTATTGTTTGGCTAATTAATTGTTTATGCTTCTAGTATTCACCTCACTGTAAACTAAAATTTTGATTGGAGTAATATTATAAAATAAAAGGGTGTAATTGCCAAACCAACAAACAAAACAAAACCAAAAAAAAAAAAAAAAAAAGCGCACTGTTCCGGACATTTGGGTGGACGACCAGCCAACATTTGGTATTGGTATATATAAATGGGTTGAGAACAGTTGAGGACATTATGGGCATTTTAGTATTCAGTTTTGATGACATTAGCAAATTCTGTGAAGTGTGTAAACGGTAGTCAAATAATGAAAAAATGTTAACATTGTCAGACAAGAGTAAGAAGGTTACTTTAATTATTGAAACTATAAATGAGGTCCTGTATTTGTCAGGAAGCTTAGGGAGCTAAGTGTAATTTACCCAATATTAATTTGTCAATTTAAAATAAGTGTGAGAGTTCTTACTCGGATTCAAAGTGAATGGAAGGCCTCTGGGGCTCGAACTGCTGCTCCACAGGGTTACAACCAAGTCGGAGATAGTATCTCATGGACATCGACATGGTGTTCGATGGGTCATCAAAGTACAGCTTCATCTTTCCACAATTGACTCAGTGATTTGTCACCTGAAATTACAAAACTAACTGTGAATGTTACTAATATTCAAAACTTGGTTGCTAAAACTGGTAATAAAGAATAGAAATAATAGGGATTCATTAAATTTAAACACCTCATAGAATACCTTTTCCAGAATAGCATCTTCTAATATCTGGGCTACTAAGGTTATGTTAGCACAACACAAGTCAGTTGTGGGAATGTCTTTGCAGTCTTCCACTTCAGACAGTTTTGGTCTCTCTGACTCAGGTCGAACATACGGGATTCCGGTGGAGATGTCTTTGGATCCATGGGTTCAGAGAGAGCAACAGAGAGAGAGAGAGAGAGAGAGAGAGAGAGAGAGAGATGCCTTCCACTTCCAATAGTACACACGAGATTCAGGTGGAGATGTCCTTTGGATCCATGGATTCGGAGAGAGAGAGAGAGAGAGAGAGAGAGAGAGTTTGGGTCTTTGACTCAGGCCGGACATACGGGATTCCGATGGAGGTGTCCTTTGTATCCATGGATTCAGAGAGAGGGGAAGAAGATTGTAACGCCTCAAAATTTGATATAAATTAACCATTCATAAGATCTATAAATATAATAGAAATATTAGATTTTTCATTCATCAGAGTTTATATTACAAAGGAGATTACATGCATTACACTTTCATAAATGTTCATCTTGAAACTATAGCATGTAACCCTAATTGATAACAAAAAAATAAATGTCTTACAAGCTTACATCTTTCCAAGAGATAACTTGGTTACAACAAAAGAGAGTCATAAGCTCTTTACACTTAAAGCCCTTGGCTTAATAAGAAAACAAATAAACATTTAACACAAAATGAAATAACAAAATGGAGCCTTCAGCCCCTAAACCTCCCAAGCTATGCCCTTGGAGGCGGCATGTCACTTGTACCTGAAAATGGTTTCCCAAGTAGGGTGAGCCAAAGCCCAGTAGAGATATGCTAAAACAATATATGAGATTTAACTAAGGCATAAGCATCAGATAAATGTGCAATATTCTTAACCAACATATATTCTTTCCAAGACCATTCAATGTAAATAACCATATCTCGATTCATTTCCGATCATCCATTTCGGGTAAATCTTCTAACTAAGTTCATTGTCATCTAATCAACCAAAATGAGATTACAACTCAATGGTTCACAATTTAATACATTCATCAATCCAACACTTCTATTTTCTTGCTATTTTATGGAATTCACATCCAAGGGAACCGACACCCATATATATATATAAGATTTCAAGACTTTCACCCTGGACACTCCGGCCAACTTAGTTTTTAATAGAATCCATCCCCTATCTCCTTCCAAACAATGATATATACACAATGTATTTAAACGTGATATCATATACAATGACCAACCAAGTCACACATTCAACAGTTAAATTAAACCGTCATATTCAATGACATAATTCAAATGATTAATTTCAATTCACCTAATCCTCATGCAGTTCCTACAACAATCATAGCTATCCTCTATCGATAACCCAAAACATATATTTCTAAACAGATATGAATATTTTATCAAATTTTCCATAGGTGAGTGATTTAGCAAATCTAACTACACCTTTCATTTACACATCCTCCCAATTTCATATTTCCCATATCAATTTCATTATTTATACAAAATAATTTATTTAACTCAAATTAGGGCAAATTTCCCCATTTTCTCAAATATTGATCCCAAGACCCAATCTCACCATTTATTTTCATATAACATCATAATCAAGCCCTCATCTACATATATGAAGCCAAATAAGGAAAACCCCTCTTTAAAAATTCAAACCCAAACCCTAGTTTCACCCAAATCTTCCTAAATTCCACATTTATACAAAATGACAAATACCTAGGTTAAAACCCATATTAAAGAGTAGAATATCTCTACCTCAAAGTTAGGAGAGCAAAGGAGAAGATGGAGACACTTTAACTAGGCCAAAACCATGATCTACCTGGATCAATACGGAGCTCCCAAGGTGCTCTACCTCTTTAACAAAGGGACTAAGGTTGAGAGATACTTAGATCAAGGTGTATTTATAGAGAGAGCGAGGCTACCAAATTAGGGTTTGGAGAAGAAATGGAATAAAAAAGTGATGTAAAATATCTCTGTTGCAAACTGATATACGCGGCCTTTGCTTGAGCGAATGAGTTGTTGCTCGAGCGACCAGACACAACAAGTGACCTTGCTTGAGCGCAATAAGCGTTGCTCGAGCGCACAATGAAAAGCTTCAGGTCTGCTACAGACGCACACGCTCACTCGAGCGCAAGAAGCCTTGCTCGAGCGAAGCACTTAACCTTTCCAGAAATGTTGTGTCTGGGAAAGAAACCTAATGACTCACAATCCTCATTCGAGCGCAAGAAGCCTTGCTCGAGCGAAGGAGCAAATTACACAAGGCTTGCTCGAGGGCAAGAAGCCTCGCTCGAACGAAGAATCCAAAATCTGGGCAACAACAATCAAGACCAAATAACAACCAACCTATTCCAAACACGCCCAACAAGTTCCAAAACTCAAATTCAAAGAGTTAAAGGAGGAAAACAAGACACAAATACAATATACAACCACGGAACCCGAGTCCGGAACACAGTGAAGGTCGGGGTAAAACCGGGATCGCTATAAAGATGGACCTTAAGGAATGCACAAATCCAAAAAGGCAAGTAGAATAGAGAGAGAGAAGACAGACTTTGAGAAATGCACAAATCCAAAAGGCCAAGCAGAATAGAGAGAGAGAAGTTGGAGTGGCAAATTTCCGTTCAAACAAAAACAAAAGTAGAAGAGCAAAACACCTTTAGGAAACTTCATAGAAGTTGCTTTGCTCAATTTCATTTATTTATGGGTAAATTACACTAACACCCTTGGAGGTTTGCTTTGATGACGTTAAAACTCTTGACCTTTTGAAAATTACATTCTTCTCCTTAAGGTTTAAAGTTTCATTACATATTGCCCCCTTAGTTAGTTGACTGTTAAGCCAACTAACAAATTTTGCTAATGTCAGCCGTTTAATTTTTTTAAATACCAATTTTGCCCTCACTGTATTTCTCTTCTATTCCTCATGGGTAAATTACATTGACACCCCTTGAGGTTTGCAACTAATACAATTTCCCCCCTCACATTTTGGAAATTACAATCCCCTCCCCAAGGTTTAAAGTAGCATTACCAATTGCCCCCTTGGTTAGTTAACTGTTAAGTCAACACACAATGTTTGCTTATGTCAGCAATAATTCTTTTTAAAGTACCAAATTTACCCTTGATCTTTTATCCATCATTTTGTTTTTTATTTCTTCCACACCACTCTGTATTACATAAACCAACCACAACCTTACAATGCTTTAATTACCGTGCTTTAACAATACCAACTATTTAACAGTCTTTAAAAAAGAAAGAAAAATCTAAAATATTGCACTCCACCCATCGTTGACTTGACATGCATTCAAAAATAATAAAAAAAAATTCTACAGTCCCATAAATGGAATCAGAAAAAAAAATGAAGAATATCAAATCATGCCACCGCCGCCACCGCCACCACCACCACCACCGCCACCACTACCACCACCACCATCACTATCATACCACTGTCACCATCACTACCATGCTACCACCACCATCATTGCCATGCCACCACTACCACTACCACCATCGCCGCCATTACCACCACCACCACTATTACTATCACTTTCATCACTATTGTCATTATTGCCATAAACACCACGATCATTTTACTATCACTACCATCGCTACCTCCACCACCACTATGCCACCGTCACTGCCACCACCACCACCACAACCACCACAACCACCATCACAATATAAAAATTAAAATGTACAATTTGAAAAAAATAAATTTGAAATTTGATTTAATACATATCAAACAACTTATTTTTGATTCAGCACTTAAATTTTTATCATACAGTTTTTAGTTTAACAAATTAAGCATTCAATTTTCAATACTTAATTTTTAGCTTTCAGCTTTATCAAACACCACCTAAGTGTTATGAGCCCATACTTTAAATAAATCTAGACCACTAATATTACATTTGGCATATTTTCTTTCTTCTTTTTTTTTTTCTTTATGGGATTACAGAGGTGGGTCACCGATATAAACCCATAGTGTGGTAGTGAGAGAGTTGTTGTGCTAGTAGCATTAAGAGTAGAAGAGAAAAATAAAAGTGGAAGAGATTATGGTAATTCCATAAATTAATATCTTTAGTGGGGGGTATTAATGTCATTACACTTTTCCCATTAGTTCTGTTAAACAAACACTGACAAGGAGGGAAGTGTAATTTCTGAAATGTTAGGGAGGGATTCGTATTAAATTGAAACCTCAGGGGGTGTCAATGTAATTTACCCTTTAAATATATGTAGAGGTTAAGGGTAAATACGTCATTTTAACTTAAAAGTTAACACCGTCAAATAATTACACTGACAATGGAGGTCAATGTAATTTCCCAAATGTGATGGAGGGAACTGTAATAAACATAAATCTCAGGGGATGTCAGTGTAATTTACCCTTTATTTATTTATGGGCGAATTACACTAACGGTCCCTATGGTTTGGGACTTGTGTCACTTTGGTCTCTAACTTTTCAATTGTGACACATTTGACCCTAAATTTTGAATCTTGTTCCAAATAAGGACAATTGAAGATATCATGCTTAATTTCAAGGGCAAAATTGTCAATTTGATAAAATATAAACTAATTTGACAAAAATAAATGACTAAAATAAATGTTAGAAAAATATTTTTGAATTTTTAAAAATTAGGGATAATTACATTTTACCCCCTTGTGGTTTCACGCGTTTTCACATTACCTTTTGACATTGATAAATGTACTTATAAACACCTTGTGGTTTTAACTGCAGTGCAAAAGTGACGGGATGTGACGGAATTATTGAAAAGACTAGAATACCCTTAGACATTTATATTGCTTATATGTTGCAGTTCCTTTAGTTGCTTCATTATGATTTTCAGAGTAAGAGAGGTAGGGAGAGGTACACATGGGTTAGGGTTTCAAAGGATTTGCAAATCAAATCAGTAACAATCGATTGAGACTACAAAGAATCTGCTTTTGGAAATTTTACTCTAGGTAACAATCAACGAACCCTAAATTTATTGAATGTTTGATGTTTTCTATGACTATTTGCCGATTTGATTACGATTTTTTTAATTTATTGTATAATATGTTTGGAAAATGACTTGTTTGATGTTTGCGAATATATATATATATATATAAGGCTTTATTCGTAGGGTTTTCTTTACGATGTATGTTTGTTGGCTTTTTGTTAGCTTTTTGTTAAGGTTGTTGTCTTATTGTTAGCTTTTTTGGTAGAGTTTGTATTGTGTGTGTCGATAAAGTTGTGGGGTATAAGTGTTTCATCAAATTTTTTTTACTTAAGTACATGAAGAGAGATATATCCGGAATAATAAATTGGGGATTTTTTTTATTTTTTATGCAAAATGGCTACAGTTGGGGTTTTGTTGATTTTGATGCATGACTAGGATATAAAATATTTGGGTTTTTATGATTTTTGTGCATGGAGGTAGGGTTGATAGTGGTCCCCTAACTATTTGTTGTGTATTGGGAGACAATATGTCTGGTTATTGTTAGGTTTTTTTTTTTGTCTTTTTCTTTTGTGTGTTGTAATGTCCAGGCATTGATTTGTTTATGTATTATTTTTGTCTTTTGTGTCTTGTATTAATTAGGGTGAGGTGATAGCAATAGATTTTAGTGTTGAGTTACATCATAAAGGTTACTTTACTAAGCCTCCAAATATATTGTATAAGAGAGGGAAAGTTAATTACTTTAAGTACTTTGATCCAGATAGAGTTGGGTTTTATGATTTTCAGAAGTTGTACTTAAGCCTAGGTTACCCCTGTACTAGCCAATTGTATTACAAAGTTCCTAGGGGAAATACTGGACCTTGGTCTTAGGGAGATGAATTCAAATATGGATCTAATTGATATGTTATTCCATTATATGGGCTTGAATGTGGTTGCCTTATATGTGGAGAAAGGCCATGAGACACTTCAGGTCTTAGGTCCAAATGGGAAAGTCATAAAAGGGCCACAAATTCCACAAATAGAAGCACAAATAGAATTGCATGAAGATGGGATAAATGAGCCCAAAATGGAAGAAAATGAATAGGGAAATGAGACTAAAATTGAAGAAAAAGATGGGGTGATAAGGAAATGAATGACTCTGATAGTGGTGATAGCATAGATCTAGAGTGGAGGAATGATGGGTTAAAGGGGAGTGAAGATGAAGATATATTTGCTTATGTTGATAAAGAAGTGGGGGCAGAACAAATGTGGGTGTTGAGACGAACTTGGGGTTTGAATCAAATGTAGGAAACGAACTAAATGCTTCAGGTTCTAATGAATGGTATTTAGATCAAGATTTTGAGATGCATAGTTTGTATGGATCATTAGATGAGGAGGAAATAGATGATAGGTTTACAAAATTTAATGAAGATGTGGATATGGTGAAACCTAAACTAAAAGTGGGGATGAGATTTAAGAATGCACAAGTTTTTAGGAATGCATTGAAGGAATGACAAGTGCAACAGGGGTATGATTTGAAGTGGGTTAAAAATAAAAATAAGAGGATTACTATAGTGTGTAAACAAGAGTGTGGTTTTAGAATTCATGCATCCCCAATGCAAAATGAAAGCACATTTCAGATCAAAAGCATACAACCAGTTCATTCATGTGGTAGGACTTATGATAACCATCTAGTTACTTCAAGGTATTTATCACAAAAATACCTTGAAAGATTGAGGAATTCTCCTAATATATATATCTCAGCCATGCAAAAAGACATTCATAGAGAACTAATGGTTGATGTAAGTAAGAGTCAAGTGTCTGGAGCAAAAAGAAAAGCAAAGGAAACAATTGAAGGGGATTTGAGGAAGCAGTATGCTAGACTTTGGGATTACTGTGAGATAGTCAAACAGCATAATCCAAACAGCTGTTTAGTGATCCAATTGGACAAACCTATAGTTGAAGACGATGATGATCAAGTAGAAGGGCCTAACAGACAACTTATACCTGTTTTTAAGAGGTTATATGTCAGACTAGATCCACAAGAGCAAGGTTTTCTCCAAGGTTGCAGACATGTTGTTGGGTTAGATGGTTATTTTTTGAAGGGCATATATAGGGGCCAGCTTTTAGCAGCCATTGGTCTTGATGGAAATGACAACATGTTTTCCATTGCCATTGCTGTAGTGGAGGCTGAATGCAAGGATTCATGGATATGGTTTCTAACCCAATTAATAAAGGACATAGGAGATGGCACTAACATTGGTTGGACATTCATTTCAGACAGACAAAAAGGATTGGTGCGCACCTTTACACAGGTTTTGCCTAATGTTGAGCATATGTATTGCTTAAGGTACCTCTACACCAATTTCAAATGGAAGTTTAGGGGAAAATAGTTGAAGGAATTGATGTGGAAAGTTGCAAAGGCTGGGACAAAAAGGGAGTTTGATTATCACATAAAGAAGTTAGGGGAATTGGACAAAGAAAACAAGTCAAATGAGTGGTTGATGCAAGAAAATCCTGAAACATGGGCCAAGCCTTACTTCAGCACAAGATCCAAGTTCAATATTGTAGTGGATAATTTGATTGAGTCTTTCAACAAGTACATTTTGCCAGCAAGGGATAAACCAATCATCTCAATGGTGGAGTGAATTAGAAGGAAATTGGTGAACAGAATACAAGTCAAGAAAAATGGAATAGAAAAATATGATGGCTCTATTTGTCCAACTGTGCACCAGAAACTAGAGTCAAAGAAAAAGGATGCTAGGAATTGCTTTGCTAGCTTTGTAGGTGACTTAAAGTTTGAGGTGGATTGTTATGATACAACTCATGTAGCGGATTTAAGGGCAAGAACATGTGGGTGTAGAGATTGGGACCTAGCAGGTATACCTTGTAAACAGGCCATAAGTTGTATATACCTTAATAGGGAGAAACCTGAAGCTTATGTGCATAATTACTTCAGCAAGGAGACATACTTGAGGACATATTGTTTCATGATAAATCCTGTGCCAGGGGAACATGACTGGATTGAGACTGGATATGATGCTATAGCCCTTCCTTACTATAGAAAACCAGCAGGGAGGCCCAGAAAAGAGACGAAGAAAGCTGCTGATGAGCCCAATAATCTACATAAGGTGTCAAGGAAGAACAAAATAGTGTAATGTGCAAAGTGTATGGGTTTTGGACATAACAGAAGACCATGCAAAGGTTCAGTACATAAAAAATCTCAAATGTTCAAGAGAAGGGGTGGACCAACCACCAGTTCCAGAAAATCTGCAAGTCAACCAAGCAAGGTAAATTTCAATTTATTATAATACACTAATTATATACAAAGTAAATTTATTTCAATTTCAGTAATTTCCTTTTGTGCATTTCAATTTGTATTCTTATTGCAATTCTCAAATGCTTTATCTCAACAAGCTACAACATACACATCTTCATCCCAACCAGCTACCACTCATCATGTTTCATCCCAACAAGCTGCCAGTACTCACCTATCTTCATCCCAACCAGCTGCCGCTACTCAAACACAACCAACAATGCCTTGTAGAGCAAGTGCAAGTGGAAATGCATCAGCTAGAGTTGTTGCTAGTTGTGCATCAGCTAGACATGTGCCCCAATCTGGAAGGGGATGTGATGAATGCAAATGACAGAGCAAAGGGTTTAAGGGATTAGGTTTAGATGACCTATCTGATGATTGAAAAGTTGTGTTTTGTCATTTTTGTAAGGCCTGCTATTTGGGGTTGCTAAAATAATATTTTTTTTGTCATTTTTGTAAGGCCTGTTCTAATGGTTTTGTAATTAAAATATTGATGTTGCTGATATTTGTAAGGCTTAGTTGAGATTGGTATAACAATATTTACAAAGGCATGTTCTAATGGTTCAGTCAAGTGTTGATGTTTAATGAACATTTAAGTAGTTTTTGTAATTGAAATGTTGGAATGTTAGTGAACATTAAAAAGTTTTATAATTCAAATGTTGAAATATTGGTCTTAGGGAGCAAGTTTTGTGAGTGAAATGTTGATGCTTAATAACATGCTTCAGGTGTTGGAATTGAACAGGTTTTGTAATACTTCAAAAATATATTTCATTTATATCGGAAAATAGTCTTCAATATTACATATCTTCCTTCCTCATATTAGGTTACATAACACTTTTTTTTTTTTGCCTTCATTTTAGAGTACATGCAATATAGCATAAAAACAATATCCAGCTTCCTAGTAACATTATTCGATACAACTTTTCCTTTTTTTGAGCTTTTTCAACTTCTAACTCCATATGATTTACTCGTTGCACGAGTCTTGGTAGTAGATCACATGAGCAGCGGCACAGTGGTGGGTCAATCCACTCAAAATATTCACAAGTGACATGAATCTGAAAATTTTAATGAATAAGTTTAGATTTTTATTTCAATATTATATAACATAACAAATAAATAAATTAGTTACTTTTATTTACTAAATATTGAAAGTGATTAACCCATAATTTGCACATCCTATAAATCTTCTTCCTATATTTGCATTTGTCCAAGTTGTTCTCACTGGAGATCTTTGGCCACAGTAGCATGTATGAGCTAAACTTTGTCCATTATAGAGGGAACCTTGGGAGGATGACATCTTCAAAAATGGAAGTTGTCCCATAATTTTTTTGGTTGGAAAAAGTGGGTTTGGAATGTTTTTTGGCTGCAAAAAGTGGGTTTAGAATTTTTTTTTGGCTAGAAAAAGTAGATTTGGTGACTTGATGGTTATATAAACAAGTGGAAGGGCAACTTGGTCATTTAACCTTCAAATTTTGGCGCCAAAACACTTAATTCCAATGCAGACGTGCTACTCTGGTGTGTCTTTCGCACGCGCTGTTAAGTCTACCAGATCCCGTCACTTTTGCACTTCAATCAAAACCACAGGGTGTTTATGAGTACATTTATCAACGTCAAGGAAGAAATGTGAAAACGCATGAAACCACAAGGGGGTAAAATGTAATTATTCCTAAAAATTATTTCCACCCACTAAAGATAAAATTATGTAAAATTGTAAATCTTTAGACATTTATTTATCTATTTATTTTACCAAATTAATTTTTATTATGTGTTTCGATGACGAGCATGTAATGAGTGGTATTTTTATTTTCATTAAATTAGTTTCTACTTTTCCAAAAGTCAAATATGCCGACAACTTGATATCATTATTAAACCAATCCATTAAATCAAAAAATCTAAAACTAAAAACATTTCTTATATTAAATATATCGATTATACAATAAAATCCTAACAACCACCTATTACATGATCATTATCCAAACACATAATAAAAATTAATTTGGTATAAATAAATAAATAAATAAATGTCTAAAAGATTTATTAATTTTACATAATTTTATCTTTGGTGGGTATAAATAATTTTTAAAAATTCAAAAATATTTTTTTGACATTTATGTTTGTCAAATTAATTTATATTTTATCAAATTGATGATTTTGCCCTTGAAATTAAGCAATAGTATCTTCAATTGTCCTTATTTGGAACAAGATTCAAAATTCATGATCAAATGTGTCACAATTGAAAAGTTAATGACCAAAGTGACACAAGCCCCAAACTATAGAGACTGTTAGTGTAATTTGCCCTTTATTTATTTATTTTTGCATATATTTATTCCTTATTTTTCTTATTAGTTGGATAGAAAGAAATGGGGAGCAAATTACACCTATTAGCTTTCGTTTGGCAATTCAATATTTTAGTCTAAAAATTAAAAAATCACTAAAAAAATTTAAAGAAACCAACAATTTATACCAAAAAGTCAAAAAATTTATTTTCTTTCTACTTTTTATACATCTTTTCGTAAAATATCAAAAAGTCATTCTAAATATACTAATTTTTTTACAACATATTTTAGCCAAAAAATCAAAAAATTACTAAAATAGTCTGATGTCAAATGAGACCACTTTTTATTTTGGGAGAATTATAAAAGAAAATTATAGGATTTGACCCTTTTGACAAATTAAATATTGAGTTTTTAATTTTATTAATTTAAATTCTAAATTTTTGATTTATTTTCAATCTAAATTATTTGTCTATTTTTTTTAAAAGTAAAATCAACAAAAAAAAGTGATATTTTAGTCAATAAACTCATGTCTCGTTTGGAAATAAGCTATTTTAGTAACTTTTTGATTTTTTACCTAAAATATAAAGTAAAAAAAAATTAGTATGTTTGGAATGATTTTTTACTTTTTGACAAAAAGTTATGCAAAAAGTAGAGAGAAAATCTTTTTTTTCACTTTTTGGTATAGCCTATAGCCTTTTTTATTTTTTTAGTAACTTTTTTACTTTTAGGCTAAAAGTATTGCATGCCAAACAATGCCTCAATAAAAAATAGTATTTTAGACATTTTATGTTTATATACATTGAGTTTAATAATTAAAATATTCTCTCTTTTTTTTGGTTGATTTTATTTAACAAAAATAGACGAGTTGTTTAAATTGAAAGAAAATCAAGAGATTGGTGTTTAAATTAATAAAATTAAAACTCATGCTTTATTTTGTTACAAGCTTTAAACTGTAGTTCTTTTTTTTCTTTTTCTTTTTTGTAATTGTCACTTTTATTTTTTTACCAGTTAAAATATCAAAAAGGTAATTCTTTATTTTGCCTAATTCGTTTTTTATCTTTGTACACGTTATTCTTTATTTTACCTATTTAGAGACACAGATTGTTTAAAGAGTCACTTAAGGCTTTTGAAATGTAACTAAATTTGAAGAATTTTGTTAAAATAACTGTAATAATAGCTAACCTGCTTGAATGACTAAAATATAATAATACTAGCTATTATGGCTAACAAGTCTCATTTATAGAGTCTCTTGGATCTAATAAAATTAGTATAATGTATATATTTTAAGAAAAAATGCTTATCAAGGTACTTTTGAAAAAAAAAAATCAATGAAAAATTTTATACATATTAATAATTAAATTTATAAAAAATTTCATTATTTTGTAAATATTTTATAAAAATTCTCTTGGGTGTAATTTCTCCTATATTTTATCTTATTTATTCCTTTTTTTATATTTATATTTTAATTTATTTTTTTATTTTAGCCATTTATTCAAATACTACTCATTTTATAGAATGTCACATCAATAATAAAGATGGAGGGAAATTATTATAAACGACAAATAGATATTTCCTAACCTTTTAAGGGAAAATTATTCAACTCCTGGAACATCACATGGTCATGCTCCAAGCCAATCACCAATTACTTGGCCCCATGTTGTTCACCAATAATTAGTATGTTTATAATGACTTTTTGATTTTTTACGAAAAGTTGTGCAAAAAGAAGAGGAAAAAAAAATCTTTGATTTTTTGGTATAGGTTAGAGGCTTTTTGATTTTTTAGGTGTCGTTTGGGAAGTGAGTTGGCTTTTTGGCTTTTTTGGTTATTTTAGCCTAGGGCTAAAAAGTCTGGTTTAGAAAAGGCTTTTGGCTTTTTTGACTTTTTTTGTGAGAGAAATAATGTAATGATTATCGGTTGGATGTGATGTTTTGTCTTATAGAGCGAGACAAATTATTATAAATGACAAATAGATATTCCCTAACTTTTTAAGGGGAAATTATTTAATACTTCCGGAACATTACGTAACCATACTCCAAGTCAATCAATAATTAAAGAGTAATGATTGAGACCCCACCACCACAAAACCGCCACAAGACCCCACAAATCTAGATCACTCATGATGTGGACTCTATAGCGGTCCCGGGTTTACCCCTTGTTGTACAGTGATCCGGACATGTGTCTGTGGATGTTGGTAGTTGAGTATTGTCTTGTTTACATCCTTTCTTACTTTGTATTTGAGTTATAGGATGTGTTGGGCAGGTTTGTTATAGGTTGGTTGTGCTTGGGAGCCAAGAGTTGCTGCCCAGAATTTTGGCTGGTCGCTCAAGCGAGGGTTTGGTCGCTCGAGCGAGGGTAGTTTTTGTGTCTGGTGGCTCGAGCCAGGATGGCTTCGCTCGAGCGACCGATTGCGTCTGGCCCAGACCTGAAAGTTGCATTTCTTGGCTCGAGCGAGCTTTTCTTCGCTCGAGCGATCTGGTTCGTTCTTCGCTCGAGCGAGCGGTTCTTCGCTCGAGCGAGCATCGTGTTGCAAATCGGAAGATTTGAACTGTTGGCTCGAGCGAGCGTGTCTTCGCTCGAGCGAGGTCAGTTTTTGTGTCTGGTCGCTCGAGCGACCAAGTCTTCGCTCGAGCGAGCCTGTTTATATCAGCAAGGCAGCAACCGAATTCAACTTCACTTTTTCCAAATTCTATCTTCTTCAAACCCTAAATTTGAGAGCCTCTCTCTCTACACTTACACTCTCTCTAAGATTTGATCTACCTAGGGTGATTTCCTACCCTAAGGCCTTTGTTAAAAAGATAGAGGGTGACTTGGGCTTCGTTTTAATCGGAACAAGTTTGGTTTTGGAGCAAGTTGGGTGTTGGCCATCATCTCCTTTTGAGCTCAATCTTTGAGGTAGGGATATCCTACTCCTCTTTATGAGTTTTGTCTTTAAATTTTAGCATTTTGATATATTGGAAGTTGTTGTGTAATTTTGAGAAACTTTGGGCCATTGTGTAATTTTACAAAAGTTGGGGGTTTTTATCTATAATAAACCTAGAGGCATGTTTGGTATAGAAACATGGAATTAATGTTGAAACATTGATGAAAATGGAACCTAAGGGTTGTAATGTTAATTATGGAAAATGCCCTAATTACATTGATTAATTAATTTGGATAATTAATTGTGAGAAATGAGAAATTGAAATGGAAGTGTGTCATTAAGTATGACGATGGAAAGAATACATTAACTTTATGTATTGATATGTGATGTGTATAATTATTGTTTATATGCATTGTGTTGTGTTGGAGGAGATAGGGGATGTACTCCACGGTTTAGGGGAAGATAGGGGATGGACCTCTAAGCCCGATGTTGTTTGGGAGAAGATAGGGGATGGACTCCGTAGATAGAGCTTGTGTGCATATCTAGAAATGTATTGACAGAGCTCATATGCTTGTCTTTGGAAGTATTGATATAACTGGTATGTTTATCTATGATGGGGTGAAAAGTGTTAGCATGAGTTTTTGTCTCCTGTGAGATGTTTGGCCAGGTTCTGAGCCAAGGTTATGAAATGGCAAGTAAAAGGAATGGAAATGGAAACGAAAGGAAATATAGACTTAAATGTCTTGGAATTGTATTATGTTATGAAAGAATGTAAAAGTGTTGACCATCTATCAACTGTTAATCTTTTAGTCATTGTTCATAACTAGTTTAGTATATTTCTACTAGGCTGTGGCTCACCCTATATGGGAACATCATTTTCAGGTACAGGTAGCATGCCACCTCCAAGGACTTAGCTTGGGAGGCTAGTGGCGGACAGACTTTTTGGTTGTCTTTCCTTTTGATGTATTACATGTAAATTCAAGCCAAGGGCTTAATGTGTAAATGAGTTAGCACTCTACTTTGTGTAATCAAGTGTTAACTTGGAAAGCTGTAAGCCCTTAGGGCATTTGCTTTTGTTGTTAACATGTAATACTTTTTGTAATGAAACTCTTTGAAATGGAAGAATGTGGATCTTTTATATATCAAAGCATGTCTATATTGTTGGGATTAATGTCATTATTTTGAGGGCGTTACAGACTCCACATATACATGGAGGGCAAGGATCACTTTGAGGGTGTGGGGGTCATTCCCAAAGGGGATCCCAAGCATTTTCCATAATTTTACAATAATGTTTGGAAGCTTAAATTGTTATGGCTTGAATGTCTTAAAATGATGTCATTTTGGGAGTAAAATGACGTCATTTTGATACATTCGAGTCATTCGGACCAAACAAATTCGAGTTATCAAACATTTTTGGTTATTTTAACATTCAGATTGGCTGGGTTGGCTATTTTCACCCCTGCATTCACTTTCCAAACACCACCAAAAATATTTCATTACACCCCCTTTTTCATTTTGGAATGAACTTATGAGGTGTGGTTGGGACTCGTGGCCCTATCATTGTCCCACTTTAATTATTTATTATTTTATTTGACTATTTAGATAAATTATTCATAAAAAAATTAAACTAATTTAATAATCATAATTCATGATTTTATTATATTTGTCGGAAAAAAAGAGAGGCAATTTATTTTTATTGTGCTGGGCCTTATGAGACTGGATATAGTCAATAGTTGGATTGCAGAGAATCTAAACCCTTTAATTTTTTTGTCACTACAATTTTATGTCTACATATGTATAGCGACCCCGATCTTTTCCCATTTGATTATTATATCCGGACTTAGGTTCCGTAGATTCTGTCATTGTATAATTGTTGTTGTCATCCTTTATTTTCTTTTTTGGAGTTATAAGATGTGTTGGGTAGGTTTGTTTCAGGTTGGTTGGGTTCAGAAACCAAGTGTTGCTGTCCAGTTCTTGGGTTGGTCGCTCGAGCGAGGGTTGTATTTTGTGTCTGGTGGCTTGAGCCAGCTTTTCTTCGCTCGAGCGAGTGATTGCGTCTAGTATAGACCTGAGAGCAGTGTTTCTTCGCTCGAGCGAGCGAGGTATATGTTTTCGAGTTCTTCGCTCGAGCGAGCATTCTGTCGCTCGAGCGTGCTTCTGGGTTGCAGACCTGAAGCATTGCATTCTTGGCTCGAGCGAGCTTTTCTTCGCTCGAGCGAGACTTTCTTATGTCTGGTCGCTCGAGCGGCCAAGTCTTCACTCGAGCAAGCCTGTCAGGTTTAAATAAGCAGCAGCGGGTTTTAAATCACTTTTTCATATTTTTTTTATTCCAAAACCCTAGGTCCGTCTTCTCTCTCCCTCTATACACCTTCTCTCTTAGGTTTGATCTACTTAGAGTGCGTTTCTACCCTAGGTCCTTTATATAAAAGGTAGAGTGAGTCGAGGGATTCCATTTAATCTGAACGTTTGGTGGTTTGGAGCACTTTGGAATTTGGGTCTCCATCTCCGTCTTTTCCATTCGGGTTATTTCTTCGAGGTAGGGATTTCCTACTCCATATTATAGGCTTTGTTCTAAGTTTTGGTATTTTGATATGTTGGGGGTTATTTGGTAATTTTGAGAAAAACCCTAAATGTTTTAATAAATTAATTTGTATAATTAATTTAAAGAAAATTGGGGAATTTAATTGAATTCATGGAATTGGGCAATTATAAGTCTAAATGGTGTAGTTGAATAATTTAATCACTCGCCTACTGAATTATTGAGATTATAATTGTTGATATGTTTATTTCTTGTTTAGAAATAACTGTTTTGGGCTATCGGTGGAGGATAGTCGTGATTGTTGTAGACATTGCATGTGGATTAGGGAAAATTGAAACTAATCAATTTGATTAAGTCATTAATTTTGATTATTGAATTAATACAGAAAATACGTGTATTGATTGAGCATTGCATATGCATATTGTTTGGGAGGAGATAGGGGATGTACTCCACGGTTTAGGGGAAGATAAGGGATGGACCTCTAAACCGGATTTTGTTTGGGAGGAGATAGGGGATGGACTCCATTAGCATCACTATTATGTGTGCTTATTGATTTGTAGAAGTGTTTCTATATGTTGTGGATACAGCACTAAAATGTGTATCAAATGAGAAGTATGAAGTGTTTTGATATGAGCCTTAGCCTCATTTGTTTTGTTGATATTGGAAGTAAGGTTAATGTGATGTGTAGTTCACTGTTATAGTTTGGCCAGGTTCTGAGCCATATTGTTAAAAATGAAAAGTTGAATAAATAATGGAAAGTGAAACTGATATTTGAGTTAACCATCTATTGAATGCTATTGCTTTATTCAATGCTTATATTTGGTTTAGTGTTTTTCTACTGGGCTGTGGCTCACCCTATATGGGAACATCATTTTCAGGTTCAGGTGATGGGCTACCTCCAAGGAATTAGCTTGGAAGGATTTAGAGTTGAAGACTCTGTTTAGTTTAGTTGTTATTTCTTTCATTTGATATTACATGTAAACTCAAGCCAATGGCTGAATTTGTAGTTGAGTTAGTACTCGCATTTTTGTGCCCAAGTGTTAAGTTTGGAAAGATGTAAGCCCATAGGGCATTTACTTTGATGTTACATGTGATGTCTTTCAATAATGATACTCTGATGAATGAGATAGTAATTGTTTTTCTTTTATCAATGCATGCTACTGTTATATATTATGGGTTTATTTTGAGGGCGTTACAATATGGTTACTTCTTCAAATTCTAAAATTACATAAATCCTAAACCGACCTCTTCTTTCCCCACTCACCACCCTTATTTGGTACTCATCCTAACCCCTCTTTGCTATCACTTTCTCCTTCAGCACGTAATTTTCATTTGTTTTTTCACGTTCTTCTTATCCCTACTATAAATATGAAAAACTTAGATCTATGATAAGTCTTGATATTGGGCTATAATCTACTTCTTTTCTAAACTTGAGGGAGTTTTGCAGTACAAGTACTATAGAGCGGTCATGATATTGATGGGATTGGGGTTCTAAAAGGTTGTGGTGTAAGTAGGGAAGTTGGAGGGATTTTTGAAAATCAAGCCAAACATAAATATGTTTCCATTGCTTAATTTGCGTTTTGGAATTAAATAATATTGCAAAGTGTATCTATTATATTTGGACGAATTACATTAATGGTCTTTATAATTTAGAGCTTGTATCACTGTGGTTATTGACTTTTTAATTGTGACACATTTGATCTTAAATTTTGAATCTTATTCCGAATAAAGACAATTGAAGATATCAATACTTAATTCAAGGGCAAAATCGTTAATTTTATAAAATATAAATTAATTTGACAAAAATTAAAATAAAAAAAATTTAAATGGTCACCTAATTGTTATGTTTGTGCAAACTTGTGAATGATAAATTACGAATCTTTTGTGATAAATCAATGGAAAATATAAGACACGTATCATTCACAAGAAAAACATAACTAATTTTGAAGGAAAAAAAAAATCATTTCTGAACTCGAATGCAACTCTCGTTTTCATTTTCTTTTCTTGGTTTTGTTTACAAGTTTGAAGTGTCCAAGCACTCCGGTGAAACAGATCAATTAGGCAATATTGTTTTGTTCATCAATTCTGACAATTAGATTTGCCAACAATATGAAAACACTCAATGCTCTCTTGAATTTATTTCGCAGTAAAGCCAACAAGTAGTCAGCTGTCTTATTTTTTTCTAAGTAGCCTACTAAATTTTGGGTCTGCTTTAGTCATGGTAATCTCATCCATTCAATTTTTTTATGCCTTCCCGTGCTAGAATATTATTCCTAGTATTTTCGTCAAGGTAATATCTTTTTTAGTTATGGGATTATATATTTTCATCCATTGATTTTCTCGTGTTAGAATATTATTCCTAGTATTTGTACGAAAACTATTTAATAAAACAGCAAACTGTGTGTATTTAAAATTTAAAAAAGAAAACAATTGGAAATAAAATTCTAAAATAAATTTTAGAATATAAACTTTATTTTTCCAAAAACCCAGAAAAGAATTATTTTTGAAAACAAAGGAAGGAAAGTAATTTCTTGTTCAAATATAAAACTAGAACAAGAACACACACTGAATTACTTTAAATAAAAAACTTACAGATTATTGCTGTATAGAAATTAGGGGTGAGCAGCGGATATATCGATCCGCTCAAACCAATCAAACCGAATCGATCCGCCGCAGTTTGGACTGATCCGTGATGACAAGCGGACGGTTGCAGATTTATTTTTTTCAAACTGCCTAGTTTTGGATAGATGGCAGATTTGAGGTTCCTTTGACTGCAACCGAACCGCCAAAACGTGAGCACCCCTAGTAATTTGTGTAACGCCCTCAAAATAATACAATAAAGATAACTCATATGCGGAATAAATATGAGAAACAACATAATTTCATATATCAGAGTTCACTGTTTATCAACCAGTTAAATGCCATGTAGGCTTACATCTTTCCAAGTCATTGTTTGGTTATACAAATTGAGTTTCGCTCATTACATCTTAAGCCCTTGGCTTTACAAATAACAAACATACACACATAAGGCATAATTAAGAAGCTCTTGCTTCCCGAAAGTCCATCTATGCTATTGCCTTGGAGAAAACATCTCACCTGCACCTGAAAATGGTAATCCCGTATAGGGTGAGCCAACAGCCCAGTAGAGATAATCTAACACAATATATGAGATTTAGCAAAGGTATACATACTACATGCATAAACAATAGCGATACTAAAACATCCACAAGGCCTGCATATTCATATGCCACTAAGACCTAACCTCGTTCCATTTTCCTTCAATTCATTTCCAGTTCACATATGCTACTCAATTCATGAGTTAAATTCATTATCTTTCAACAACCAAAATGATACTACAACTCAATGGTTTTCCAACTATACAAAACACACTTAAACACTTCAAACCTGCCATTTTACGGATATTTCGTCCGAAGGAATCGGCACCCATTTATATATGAAATTTCGGGTCTTTCACCCAAGACACTCTGGCCAACTTGCTTTAAATGGAGTCCATCCCCTTTCTCTTCCCAAACAAATATACATATGCAATGTATTTATAAACATAATCACATATGGAGTACATCCCCTTTCTCCTTCCAATAAACATACATATGTAATGTATTTATAACATGGTCATATTCAATGACACCAACAATGGATTAGCATTAAATCGCCTAATCCTCATGTAATTTCTACAACAATCATAGCTATCCTCCACCAATAGCGCAATGCAATTATTTCAAAAGAGATGTTCAATATCAAAACAGATAGTTTATTCAAAACTTCCATAGGTGAGATATTACATATCCAATATCACCATTTATACCCACAACCTTCCAATTTTACATTTTCAATGTTAATCCCAATTATTTATGCAAGATAATGATTTAATCAAATTAGGGCAAAATTCCCCTTTTACCAAATCTCAACCCAAACACCAAAAACAACTATTTTGGCACAACATGACTTATATTCAAGTCTCATCCTCATTTACCCCGTATTCATCAAAAACCCATCTTTTCCATATAACACCCAAATCTTAGATTTATCCAAACCACAACCCAATCTCATCATCTATACACAATAGCAAATAACTAAGCTAAAAATCATATTAGAGTGTAGAAAATCCCTACCATAAGTGTAGAAAACCCAAGCAACAAGGTGGAACTTTAAAGATGACGAAACCAATTTCTTCTTGGATCAAAATGAAGCTCTTGTAGCCCTCTACCCTTTTCCAAAGACCATAGGGTGAAGAGATCCTTAGATCTAGGTGTATTTGTAGAGAGAAGTCGAACCCTCGAGAGAGAGGGAGCTGATTTAGGGTTTCTGAGTGAAAAAGGATCAGAAAAATAAAGCAAAACGGCGCTGCTGTGAACTGATGTACGCCAGGCTCGCTCGAGTGAAGGAGTTCTCACTCGAGCGACCAGACACAAAAGGGTCGCCTCGCTCGAGTGCAAGAAGCGTCGCTCGAGCGGAGAATGCAAAGCTTCAGGTTTGCCATCCAACGCAGACGCATGCTCGAGCGTAAGAAGCCTTACTCGAGCGAAGAAACATTTTCTCAAGGCTCGCTCGAGCGCAATAAGCCTCGCTTGAGCGAAGAGGCCAAAATTTGGACAACAACCATTTGTACCAAAAGACAGGCAACCTATTCCAAACTCGCCCAACAAGCCCCAAAACTCAAATTCGAAGAATTAAAGGGAGGAAACATGACAAAGACAACAATATACAATCACAGAACCCGAGTCCGAAACACAATAAAGGTCGGGGTAAAACCAGGATCGCTATAATTTGTAAGACTTTGTGTTTTTAATTTGTTTGGATATTTCGTTTGTGTTTTCAATTAAAAAAGAGTTTAAATATTTTGTTGAATATATTCTATTGAAAAAGAGTTTTCAACTTGAATATATTTTTTGAATTGAAAAAAAAAAATGTATTATTTATCTATATTTTTTGTTTCTAAATCTAACTCTAAAAATAATAAATAAAAAAGATGATATATGCTTGGTTGGTTTTTGTTTTCAAAAACAGATATAGATGTAACAATACAGAGACATACAATCTCTACTACTGCACTATTCATGATTTTGGTGGTTTGAATTATTTTTATATTTTAAGAATCACAGATTGTAATATTTTATGTAATACTTTTTTAAGTTATTGAATGTAATACTTTTTTTTTTTTTTTGAAGAAGCGCACAAGTTGAATTATATTGAAAATTTATAAAATTTTAAACCGTCAAACTGATTCGCATCCATCTGCCAATTCGTCAATCCGCTCAATCCACATCTGTTGGATTTGCGGACAGATACGGATTGATTTTCTCTAATCTGCCAATCTGGCGGACGGATGGCGGATTGGAGGTTTTGTTGTAACGCCCTCAAAAATAAACCCATAAGATATAATATTAACATGCATCATTATAAGAAAACAAAGAGTATTATTCCATTCATCAGAGTAAACTTATTAAAAGACATTACATGTAATAATGAAAGTAAATGCCCTATGGGCTTACATCTTTCCAAGCCAATACTTGGACACAAAAATATGAGTACTAACTCATTTACAAGTTAAGCCCTTGGCTTAAGTCCTTACATGTAATATAAGCAAATAACAACTAATCTAAAATGAGTCTTCAACTCTAAATCCTTCCAAGCTAATTCCTTGGAGGTAGCCCATCACCTGAACCTGAAAATGATGTTCCCATATAGGGTGAGCCACAGCCCAGTAGAAAAATACTAAACCAAGTATAAGAATTAACTAAAGCAGTAGCATTCGATAGATGGTTAACACAAGATAGTCAATTACATCATTATACAATTTCATGACACTAATGTCTATGACACATTTCACTTTCCATTTATACAAATATGGCTCAGAACCTGGCCAAATAACTCAACATGGGTTTCATCTCTTATTAACATTATTTCCAATTCAACAGGGATAACAAATCAAGTTAAACCTTTCTTTTTACATAACGGATACACATGTTGGTGTTGTATCAATCTCAATCAAAATTCACTTCCATACTTCCCCATTGATACACATTTTAGTGATGTATCAAATCAAATAACAAATACTCCAGTAGATAAGCATAAGAGCTGTATCATAACTGTAATGGGCGAGCATATGAGCTGCGACCCTGGGTCCATCCCCTATCTTCCCTTAAACATTAACCGGTTTAGAGGTACATCCCCTATCTTTCCCTAAACCGTGGAGTACATCCCCTATCTCCTCCCATACACAAGTGATGCATATAAACACAAAGTCATATACACAATCAATCAATACATAAATTTAATGCATTATTCCAACCTTTATACACAACGACATGGCCAATTGATTAGTTTCAGTGTTCCCTAATCCACATGCAATGTCTACAACAATCATGACTATCCTCCACCGATAGCCCAAACAGTTATTTCTAAGCAGGAAATAAATGTAACAACATATATAATCTCAATCTCAAAGATGAAATTATCCAACTACATCATTTAATCTCATAACTTCCCAATATTATGAATTAAACCAATTTCCACACCTTTTCCAAAATTAATTATACGAATTAATTTTATTACAACAATTAGGGCTTTTTAAATTATAAAACAAACCCTAGCTTTTCTCAATATTACCAAACAGCCCCAACATATCAGAAATACCAAAACTTAGGATTTAAAACCTATAAGATGGAGTAGGAAATCCCTACCTCGAAGCAAAGAACTCGAATGGAGAAGATGGAGATGACAACCCAAATACCAAAGTGCTCCAAATCCAAGATTGTTCAGATTAAAACGAAGCCCTTGACTCACTCTATCTTTTTAATAAAGGATCTAGGGTAGAAACACACTCTAAGTAGATCAAACCTAAGAGAGAAGGTGTGTAGAGAGAGAGAGAACTCGTACCTAGGGTTTTGGAATCTGAAAGTGGATGAAAAACTGCTCTAAAACACGCTGCTGCCTATTTAAACCTGACAGGCTCGCTCGAGCGAAGACTTGGTCGCTCGAGCGACCAGACACAAAAAACCATGCTCGAGCCAAGAATGCCTCGCACGAGCCAAGAACCCAGAAGCTCGCTCAAGCGAAGAACTCAAACCCTTAGGTCTGCAACCAGACGCACGCTCGAGCGAAGGAACGCTCGCTCGAGCGAAGAACAAACAGCTCGCTCGAGCGAAGAAAAGTTCGCTCGAGCTAAGAAACACTGCTCTCAGGTCTATACTAGACGCAATCGCTCGCTCGAGCGAAGGAACCCTGGCTCGAGCGAAGAAAACAAAACTCAACCCTCGCTCGAGCGACCAAACCCTCGCTCGAGCGACCAACCCAAAAACTGGATAGCAACACTTGGTTTCTGAACCCAACCAACCTGAAACAAACCTGCCCAACAGATCCTATAACTCAAAATGAGAAAATAAAAGATGACAGCAACAATTATACAATGATAGGATCCACGGAACCTAGGTCCGGATACAATAATCAAATGGGAAAAGACCGGGGTCGCTATATTTGTGGCCGTAACCGACCCACACTCATCCCTAATAGAAATGCAAAAAGGAAAGACAACCGAGGCGTGTGTTAGACACACTTTCCTTAAGATTATTACATCCTCGCTATGGTGCTCAAGAACAGATGACGCTGACCTCCCAGGATGCAACGGCTATATTCCAGAATTGTAGCACTAAAATCTGGGTCTAGCGAATAGACTGAGTTGTATCTCTCTCTTACAGAAAATTATAAGAACAATATGCAGAAGAGTAATACAGCGAAATGGAGAAAAAACGAATTAATGAATTGGTTAGAGAAGTCTGAATTTATATGCAAGAAGGTGACTGTTCGGATGGGTTTGGAAGCGCTCCGAACAGGTGCAAACCTAAAAACTGCCAGAATGAAGAGAAGTGACCGGAGAAGGAAGGGATGCCACTATTCGAGTTTAAATTTTGAAATTGGCACAAACGTTTGAATTTTTCTGTTAGGATTTCAAATTTTCCAAAAAAAAATTCAAACAAATTTTGTCTAAAAATTAAAGTTAGGACTTGACCCGACCCAAGCACAGCGGCAGTGCCTGTGTGATGGTTTTCGGTCAAGCCCACTTTGTCCATAACTCCCCTCCTTACAAAACATGAGGTGCCCCTTGGGGTCCAACCCAAGTATGTCCACCTAGAGCTTATATACTCACACTAACTCTTTTAAAGTCTCAATGTGGGACAACTAATTTAAAGAAATTCACATTTAACTGTTCAACTTCCCATTTCACGAACCTGAAAACGACATCAACTTCTCATTCACTCATAAATGGTTTTGACGAACCGTTTTCACCGTGTGACTTGTCATGCGGTAAGAAACACGTCACCTTTTTGGATTCACCCCAAAAGACGTGTGGCCCCACTCAAATTTGGGCTTAAAGTTGGCCCAAAATAAGCCCATGAAAGCCACAATTTCCAACAGTATTTTCCCTTACCTCAGTCTAGGAGATGATCAAAACTCAGTAGCCTTAGAAACAGAGCAATCTCCAGCAACAATAGCTACAAGTGCTAGACTAGAAAATGTGACTGGCTGGAGTGTGATCTGAAAATGTAAGACATAATATATTACCAATGTTGTCAAACGTTTTCACCTCACGAAACCAGAATTTTAACTCCAGAGGGGCGAAGATCTGAGAAGCAAAAAATAATCTTTTATATATCAATGGTTATGTAGTGTCATATTTCAGTTCAAGCATGAGAAATAACTAATCTGCTATTAAAATAATACACAAAAACTATTAGCTATTTACTCTTAACATGATCAAAAAAAAGTTACATCTACTCAACTCTAACATATAAATAAAAGAGAAATTATAAGTTAATCGATTCTTTGTATATGCCAACTCAATTATTTATTGAAGTGGAAGTCTGCATTTTTTTTTTTCAAATTTCAAAAGTTTTCAATAGTTCGTAATGTGAATCTCATTAATATGGCATCCGCATTATGAGAACCTCTGTCTCATCAACTGATAAACAAATTGTAAAAATAAATATAATTAATGTATTACTAATGTTAAATTATGCTTTTATTAAATAAATTAAAAAAACAAAAAAAAGTTTAGAAGTCTATTTTTTTAGGTGTTTCAATACTTTACGTAGAAGCTTGGAATATTAAGAAATATGAAATTTCTAGTATTCCAACAGAGCATATCATTACAGTAGCATTATTTACTTTGAGCAGGAGGGCTAATAGTTCAGTCCGCGGAAAAATTGAAAAGAGATATGCACGCTAATGAATAAATAAAAAGTAAAAAAGAAAGAAATATGAAATTTCTAATATTCCTGCAGAGCATATCATTACAATAGCATTATTTACTTTGAGCACGAGGGCTAATAGTTCCGTTCGGGGAAAAGTTGAAAAGAGATCTGCACGCTAATGAATAAATAAAAAGTAAAAAAAGAGGCAAAATCGCAACAATGATAGAGAGCTCTAGATCCCATATTCAGGAATATTAGAGCTCTCAATCTTTATTCTGCAAAATCCCATATTCAGGTGAGACGTTTGGCGATTACCATAACAGCTGTGATGATAAAAATTGCAGCAGTCATGGCCCCCATGAACAAGGACAGGGGGAGATCCTTCCCCATATCTGCAAGCACTCCAACTGCACAAGTAACAATACCAGCCTTTGCCAGAATGGGGGTTGCTGCTTTCCAATGGGTGTCAGTAAGAAGAATTGTAGCCCCACTGTGAAGCCCCTAAAAAATGTACTCTCTTTAAAAACCCTAATGTCGAAATTATTTTCTTAAAGCCCTCACTTCTTTATTTAAATTCAAAATTTCCCCAAAACTAGTACGTGTACCTTATACTATAAGTACCATCAATTAATTGAGATCTATATAAGTATATACATTGAGGAATGTGCTCCTAGTACCTAGATTGATTAAAAAATGGCCCCATAACCCTTCTCAATGGCCGGCCACCCTAGAGAGAAGTGAGAAGCCTATTTTCAAGATTTATAATCATGGTATTCTAGAAACCCAAAAAAACTATTCAACTAGGAATTAACTAGGTGTTGCCTAATCCGAAGGTTAAGCTCCCTAATCACTCCTAATTCATTGAACTCCAAGTAAAACCTAGCTTGTCCATTCAATTCCAACTAGTCGGCTTCGATGTCATTTTACACCAAATTTGCCTATAAATATCACCACTCCCTAGCATGGCAAACACAAGCATCACACTCACACACACACATTCGGCTAGAGGAGAGGAAGGAAAACAAGAGAGAAGTCTTGAGAGGAAGAGGAAGGAAGAAGAGAGCCATCTTGTTCAAAGCTTAGCAAGTAAGCCACAACACAACCTTCTTTTTCTTTTTCCTTTTTCAAATACATGTTCTTAAGGGTTCTAAATATTGTTTTCAGATGTGTCATTGATGAGTTACTTGTGTTAAAAATGATAAGGATTGAGCCATGATTCTACCTCTCTTGTATTTTCCCTCATTTCGACACAAAACCATCTTTTTCATACCAATCCCTCAAACTTTCCAAAGGCACACTTTCAAGGAAAATTTCTGAGTTTAATATATGCTAGTTAGCATGTTTTTATCATAAAAGAGACGAAAATTTTTCCTTAGTGGATCCCTTTTCCCATAAATCTTCTTGTTTTGGGTATTGTACCTTAGAATCTGTTTTTGCAGCCCACTTTCAAAAATTCTAGAAAAATGTATAAAATTATTCTGGACCTCTATTTTATGTCACAATCTTCCTTAAGGAGTTAGCTTTCAACTAAAATTAGTTTCATGGAAAAACAGTGAGCAGTTTGCAAGAAAATCAAATTTTCGTAACGATCGACGAATCTGGACACCGCTGGAGTGTTTTCTAAATAACTTAAAATCTAGAAAAGCTATCCCATTTCCAAAATATATTTTGGAAACTAGATTAGATTCTCTACGAACCATAGGAAGGCCGAGTCTGGTAAAAATTCTAAAATATCCATTCTATTCTAATCCTTATGTGATATCGAATCTGGAAATCATGTTATGCATAGGTGTTTTATGCTCTTGTGTTCATGAAAATGCTTATTAGCGTATGATCATATCTTGGCATGATATTGTACATATTATGGTTATGTTCTTATTCTCCTTCATCTTAATGATGTATGCTTATGTGGATATTATTATCTTGTTAAGATTGGTCTAACCTTGTTTTAAAACATTTAACTCAACGGGAAACTTAATCGGGATGGTATTGGGTTTTCGATCACTTGAGTTGTAGAGACCCTAATTTTTGATAATTACACTTAATACCCTAAGCCTTAGGTTAATTACATTTTAATCCCAAATTTTATAAAAAAATTTCTAAAATGGTCCAAGAAAGAATAATTTTTCTGTATTTTATTTTGTATTATAATTAAATCGTAGAATGCCATTTTTATATTTGGAAATACCCTAACACTTGGCTTTTATTTATTTACCTCCTAGTTTCTAAATTAATTCATCAATTTTATTTTTAGCCTAATTGAATATTTATTAGTTCTTTGAATTTTTATTATTTTCTTTGAACCTTTATTATTTAATTGAGCAAATAAATATCTTTAAATAAATATCTACACATATCTTTAAATAAATAGTTTTATTATTTATTTTAATACTTATTTGAGCAATGGAAAAATATCTAGATTTTTATGCTTTTTCTTAGTCATTAAGCTAGCCCTATTTCATGGCTTATAAATTGAGAACTTTGTCTCAATTTTCACCCCACAATTTCAACAGCCTAGGGAGAGGGTGAGAGGGTGAAAGTGTGATCAAAGGAAGTAGAGAAGAAGAAGAAGAAAAAAAAAAAAAAACAAGGGTGACTCTTAAAAAGGTAAGAACATACCCCTCCTTTGTCTTCTCCAATTCTTTCACCATCTCCTTCTATTGTCTAATATGCCTCTTGTGTTGCAAATTAATGGTAAATAGGGTTTTTGGTGTATGTTGAAGTGTGGGTATGATCAATTGCCATTGTCTTGCAAATTTGTGAAATTAGGCACTGCTGCAACTTCCCTAATTTAAAATAAATATCAAATCTATTTAATTCTCAAATCTGAATTTATGTAGGATATTTGGTGTGTTTAGAGCTTGTGAAAATTTTATTAGCTCCTAATTGTGTGTTTTTGGGGCTTGGATAATTTATTGAAGAATCTGGTCCTGAGTCTCTGAAAAATAGTCCACTTTTAGCAATTTTATAAAATTCTAGAAAAATCATCTCATGTAGGTTCTTCTGTCAAAATTTAGAACTCTGAGTCCTCTTTTCAACAGATTTTATTTGAGTGAAAACCGTCGGGTAGATGGAGAGAAAAGCTAGTTTTCCCAAAGGGTGACAAATCTGGACAAGTTTTCGAATATAGTTTGTAGATGAATTTTTGGAAGGGCTGTGCAACTTCTGAAAATTGGAACAGAAACTAGACAGATTAAATACTGGTTCTGTGCAATTTCAGCCCCTAATTTGGCCTAGAAGTATTTTTACCAAAGCGTTCGTGTTAGCCCTGCAGAATCGAACAGTGCTGGAAATTGTGTTCTGTTATGTTATTTGTCTCTAAGTGTTTCAAAGCATTTTAATGTTGTTTGCTTGCTTTACTATACTTTTGTATGATGATCATGGACTATATTTCCTCTCTTATGTTTGTCTCATGCTCTTTTATATGACCAAATTACCGAATGTAACTAACTTACTTATCAAAAAAAATCTAATAAACGGGAAATGAAAAGGGGTTGGCAATGGGTGACGTTCACACTAGTGTTTTGGAATAAGTTATGCTTATGAATGACATGAATTAAGATGGGATTAAAACCAAATGAGTTAAGCTTTGGTATGGTATGTGCAAGGTGTAAGCGAGCCCACTTGTTTGGCCATCCCTTTTGAGGTCCATCAATGTCACTAACCGGCAAATAACCAAGAGGTGGGCATAGGTGGTAAGGTCTGCAAAGCAGCAAAAGGGGGAGTCTGAGTAATCCGGTGTTCAGCCTTGTGGTTGGGTAGAATGATCTCTTTGGGGATCCTAGATGTCTAGACAAACTCTTAATTCATAGAACCTTGTTGTAATTTTGCATGTTATGTTACCCAATTTGTCCTATGTATGGTTGATTGGTTGATAGAAGATATGGGGATGTGTGTGTTTTTACTGGGCATTCCAAGCTCATGGCGTGTCATCCCAGGTGGTGAAGCAATTATAATCGTGAAAGTTATTGCGAAGGCAAATACGATGAAGTGTTGGAGCGGTGGTTCATTTGAAGACTTAGACTAGTTGTTTTTGTTTTCAAAGTTTTGTAATCCTACAATGGAAAATAAACGAATGATCTGTGATATTAACTCTGGTTATATATGTATATTAAGATGTTTTGGTTATCTATCCTATTTGTGTGGTAATATTGTACTTATTTAACGGCCTGGAAGTTGGGGCGTTACATGAGTAATGATGATAATATGTGTTGTGTGGATTGTTAGGATGTGTTCCTTACTTGGAAGTTAAAGTCTTAGTGGGAACCCTTGAACGGAGTAGTTGTATTCGGACCCTAGGTGGTTTGGTGTAAGGAGGGATTTGGGCAAGGCCCATTATTACCATCTCTTTTGAGGCTCTACGGTTGGCGCTACGCGGTATATAACTGTTGGTAGGCATTCGAGGTTAGTTCTGCAACAAAGCAGCAAAAGAGGGGACATATTGAATAATCCGAGTCTGATTCTTGTGGTTGGGAGGACGAAATCTCTTTAGGAGATTTCTAGTTTACTAACATCTAACTTGTAACCCTTTATTTATTTATTTTGAGTATCATGCTTTACTACTTGATGTTATATTTGTGATTGTGTATTGGACTGGAAAAAAAAAAAAGACGGGGTGTGTGTGTGTTTATTGGGCATTCAAAGCTCATGGCGTATCATGCCAGGTGACGAAGAGGAACTTATAGGTAGAAACGAAGAGCCTAAAACCTTCGAAGACTTGTGGCTATCTTAGTAAAGTTAGAAATTTCCTTTTGATGTTTTGTAAGACTCATGTGAAGATTTAAATTTTCTTGGAATGTAATGTAATAGAACAAGCTTTTGAATTAAGAATATTCGTGGTTGTTATGTATTTATATTCTACGTATATGTATGAACCTTATCATTGCTTATGAGACCTTGTGTCAATACCTTTTAAGATTTGTCAAAAGGGTAGTGCGCTGCCTAAGAAAGCCGGACTTAGAAGGAAGGCTAATTTGACTCCTCCGGCGAACTAGGATCTTACTTGGTTATTGACCACAGGACTCATTCGTGATTCTTCCTTGACTACAACCAATAGTGTAGAATCGGGGCGTCACACCCACTATCAGCCAAACCTATTGCGTAAGAAGCCTTTGCAAAATTGGATGTCGTAGTACGACTTGCTGTAGCAGAGACTCTAAAGACTGTCCTTGCCACATTTACCCCATACTTGCCTGATCGATCTGCAGTGTGGGCAACACGTGGTACCACTGATGAAGGGACATCCCCTGGAGCCGGAGGATCTCCATTATTATTGACATGTCCCATCTCCAAGTCTCCTTCACGAGGGGCATTCATACTACCAGTGGCATCTCCACTAACATTGGCAAATCCGCCAGCACCTTTCTCATGAGGGACTTTTGATGAGGGTTGTGACAGATAATTACCCATGATGAATGATCAAAAGATGTAAACAGTTAGGGGAGTGGTGGTATCTGGTTGAAAATCATTTGTTAACTGTATTTTCAGAAATAAAAATTACTTGCTGCATGAATTTCACTCACCAGCCACGTCACCACAACGGATTAAACGACAACAGCCCGTCCCTGAGTAATACTACTTCTTTGCCAAACTCTTCAACGCTATGTCCAACTTCTTTGCATCTATCTCGTGGTTATTGAACATGTTGAACAAGCAGCAGCACTCCTGCTTGTACCTCTCGTGGACCTCATAATCGCTGAGACGATTGAAGAAATCACAAAAGCAGAAACTGGAGAGCTTGTTAAGATCAATTACTTCTAAAAAAATTTTAAAAAAAATTGTGGTAATAAAGAGCATAATGTTATTAGTAACTGTTAGTTCATTTATAATTGGGACATGTACAAAATCAAGTAATAAAATAATGGAAAATTTACCTATAAATCCTATTTTTTGAAAAGTTGAACCATGTAGTCCTAAAAGTTTTCTTATGCACCATTTAGTCCCACTACCTACATCAGTAACATCAACAACATTATCAACATCAACAACATTATCAACATCATCAAAACATTATCCATCAAACATCAAACATCAGACATAAAACATTATTCTTCAACATTAAACATTATTCATCATCATCAAACATTAAACATTAAACATCATAATCAACATTAAACATTAAACATCATCAAACATTAAACATTAAATATTATTCATCATCAACATTAAACATTAACATCAACAACATCATCAACATCATCAAAACATTATCCATCAAACATCAAACATCAGACATAAAACATTATTCTTCAACATTAAACATTATTCATCATCATCAAACATTAAACATTAAACATCATACCCTTCTTTAATTTCTCTCTCTCTCTCTCTAACTTTCAGTATACACATATACATACATATCTATACATCTGTATGTATGAATCCTTACCAAAAATGAAAAAAAATTTGCTAAAAGTTATGCTTATATGTTTTATTATATACAGTATTTGTGAGTGTTGCGTGTTTATTTGTAGATTAACAAAATAAAGAAATAAAAGTCTTTATAGACTAATGAGCAGTTAGAGAGCTTCGTCGCACAGAGATCCCTATTCAGACACCGTCTCTGCGACCCCATTTTTCGATCGCGAAGGAATTCTGTGAATCCGCCATCGCCGCCGTGATATGGCAAGGGATTGGTCTCCGATCTAACATATCTGTGCACAACGATCTCGAAAGACGCGAAGCAGATGATGCATGGCGGTGATTTCCGATGGCGGAGGAAGCACAGAGGTTACACGGCAGTCACGGTGGTGGAGGAGGAGGAGGCGAGATGTTGATCATGGCGTTGATGTTGCAGACGTTGATGTTCACCATTTTTCTCTCCGATCCGATGTTCTCAATGTGAAATCAACATATATATATATATAGATTAATGAATCTGATGTTTTGAATATGATGTTTTGATGTTTGAATCTGATGAATCTGATAGAGATCATCAAAAAATCAAAATCCGTATGATGTTGTTGAAGTTGTAGTTGATGTGGATGATGTTCAATGATCATTAACATTGGAATAGGACCTAACGGTTCATAAGAAAATTCATAGGACCAAATGGGTTACAAGATACAAATTTAGGATTTATTGGTGCATCCCCCTAAAATAATAAAGAGTTATTTTCTTAGAATAAAGTGTGAATAAGTTGCTATTAAAAAAAAACCTATTAAATTATAGTTTATCTTAAAAAAAAAATTATACTAACTAACAGTTTTATTTTCTTAAGACGTCTAAAATATAGTTGAGTAACAAAATGATCAAATTAGGGATTTAAAAGCAAATAAAAGTTCGTTTGAACAAAACAAACACAATTAATACATAATTATAAAAAATAAAAAGGCTACAATAAAGAATCAGAATTTAATTTGTTGAGTGTGTTATTATTTTAGCATAAATACATTTTTATAAACTTTAATCCTATCATATTTTTCATTCATTTTCTCTCTCCTGGTTTTTCTTTCTTCTAGTCTAGCCTACCTCTATTAAATATCACATCTATATTTGTTAAAAATTCTCTCTAATTATCTACTACCTCACTCTTTCAAATTGATTTTTTTTTCTGCCTTTCTTCGATTAGGCATTCTAATTCGTGAACAATCAACATCAATTTGAATTAGAACTTAATTAAAATATAGAGAAATGGGATTGTCAAAATGAGAGGGACAAGATTGAGGGTAGACTTAGAGAGTGTTTGAGATGATCTAAATAAATAAAAAAAAATTTTATGTTTTTAAGAAAAGATATGCAAGAAAATATAAAAAGATAAAAAATAAATAAAATACACTTAAAAGTGTATTTTATTTATTTGTAGGGATGCCAAATTGTGCCTTACTGTTTGTTGCATGAATCATTTGCTTTTCTTAAATCTTGTCACTAGATTTTGTTATAAGGTGAAGAACAATTTCAGTGAAGATTTTAATTGTTATTAATAAATTATAGCATGACCAGGTAAGATTGTTCTCATGCAATGAATATATATACATCCTATACATAAATAATTTAATTAAAATTTATAAAATATTATTTCTTTAAAAAAAAAAAAAAGAGAGAGAGAGGGAGAAATAATGCTTTGAATTGCTAGTGAATTTTAGAAGGAAGAAAAAATATCAAACCAAAAGTATGTATCGGAATAGAAATTAAGTTTTATACGGCTGTGCCGTAAATACAGAATTTACGGACAACCAACAAAAAGAGGCCAAGTCAGCAAGCTCCATCAAAATTTTATTTTGCACTCTCCCTCATTTTATCACAACTCATGTCCTCACTTCGAGCAACAAACCACTAAACACCGTCGGCTTCCTTCCCTCCGTTCCCAATCCACCACGACGACCACTGTGCCCTCTTTTCCCCTTCTGGCTTCACCATCGCTCTCTCTCTCTCACAGCCACCGCCGGCACCATCAACTGGACCCTCCTTCTCCTTCTCCATCTCCATCCCTCTCTCGCCGATCGCTGCCGTTGCTGCCTTTTCTCTCTCGCCAATTATCAGTTATAATCTTTCAAATCAAATTGTATTTCTTAGAATTTCTAATTACTGATTGATTGTTGCTTGTAGATGGTGATGGGTTTGCCATATTAGTAAAAAAAAGTGAAAAAATGGAATGCCCTCTTTGTTTCCTGTACAAGATCTCCTTCAACTTATCATCAATTATATGGTCTTTGAATAATTGTTCTTGCGGAAAAAAGGAAGAGGCGTTTGGCAGTGGTATGCCTGGGGGGAAGACAGGATCCACTAACCAGATAATAATAGAGTATTTAGGCTGATGTGGCACTTTTGTATTGGCTGTCCGTAAATCCTTCGTTAACGGGACAGCCGTGTACAATACAATCTCATCGGAATAATCACTTTGGATGAGATTTGAGAGTGAAAAATCTAGAAACCCTAGATGTTGATTTGTGATTATGTACCAATTTTAAGCAAAATAAAACAATTCCAATCAAACAATCAAGAGAAAGAAACACAAAGATTTTACGTGGAAAAATCATAATTGGACACCTTCCAATTGTGATAAAAAAACCACGGGCAACTGCCACAAGAACAATCCACTAAGAAGATTTAAAGGAATTACACAGGTATCACTCTCAATTATCTAGCGAATCCACAACGCCTAATTGAACCAACCTCTATGTGCCTCTTCCAACCCCATCTTCACTACGGAATTGTCTTTCCAATGAGCCACTTCAGAATCTACCGAAGCTTCAGGCTCGAATTCTTCAGAATCCACAACTGAAGAACAACTCTTTCTCTTGTGTATAACAAACAAACCTTTGATGTACTCTCTTTAACCCATGAGTTGAATACTCAATAAAACATCAAAGAAAAATAATAAAATATCTCCAGATATAAACCTTAAGATCCAAAAAAAAAATCTGGAGAGATTCAATGAATGAATCAATGAATAGCCTAGATTTGGGAGAAACCCAACTATTTATAGAAAACCAAAGCAATCCTAGTTGGGAAAGAAAACCAACTTCTTGTAGAAAACCAACTTCTTGCAGAACTCCAAAGTAATCCTGTTTTTGAAGGAAACCAACTTCTTAAAGAACTCTTGTTACAACTTTGGTTTTGATCCATGGAATTTGACAACAAAAGGTCCTAACAGAGAGGTTTTAGGAGAAAATCATTTTGTTATAAATCAAAATAATATGTGAAAGAAAAAGGCAAACAAAGTACAGCTCGCTGGAGTCAAATTCCTGGTTCAGCACTTGATCATGTTACAAATACTAGCCATGGATCTATCATGGTAAAGACATATTGAATGACTTGGTTGAATATATAGACTATATCCATTAGTAAGTGTACCAAATATTAATTTGTCAATTTAAAATAAGTGAGAGTTCTTACTCGAGCTGCTTCTTCAGAAGGAAATCAATGTACAGCTTCTTCAGGTGAAATTACAAAACTAACTGTGAATGTTACTCAAATTCAAAACTTGGTCGCCAAAACTGGTAATAAAGAATAGAAATAATAGGAATTCATTAAATTTAAATAGCTTGTGTCATCACAAACCAAGTCAATTATAGGAACGTCTTCGCAATCATGACAAACAAAGTCCGGCTTCTTTCTCTGAAATTACAAAACTAACTGTGAATGTTAGTAAAATTCAAAACTTGGTTGCTAAAACTACTAATAAAAAATAGAAATAATAGGAATTCATTAAATTTAAATAGCTTGTGTCATCACAAACCAAATCAATTATGGGAACGTCTTCGCAGTCATGATAAACAAAGTCCAGTTTCTTTATCTGAAATTACAAAACTAACTGTGAATGTTACTAAAATTCAAAACTTGGTTGCTAAAACTGGTAATAAAGAATGGAAATAATAGGGATTCATTAAATTTAAATAGCTCGGGTCATCACAAACCAAGTCAATTATGGGAAAGACTTCGCAGTCACAAGAAACAAAGTCCAGCTTCTTTATCTGAAATTACAAAACTAACTGTGAATGTTACTAAAATTCAAAACTTGGTTGCTAAAACTGGTAATAAAGAATGGAAATAATAGGGATTCATTAAATTTAAATAGCTCGGGTCATCACAAACCAAGTCAATTATGGGAAAGACTTCGCAGTCACAAGAAACAAAGTCCAGCTTCTTTATCTGAAATTACAAAACTAACTGTGAATGTTACTAAAATTCAGAACTTAGTTGCTAAAACTGGTAATAAAGAATAGAAATAATAGGGATTCATTAAATTTAAATAGATTGGGTCATCACAAACCCAGTCTTTCCCGTCTTCCACTTCGGACAGTTTTGGTCTCTCAGAGTCAGGCCGAACATAATTATTTTCCGGTACGTACCGGTATATGGTGTAATCTGGACCCATGGATTCGGACAAAAAAGAGGAGAGAGGGAGAAGATTGAAAAAGAAATAGAATAGCAAGACGAATCGAATAAAAAAAAAAATAATAGAAAAAGACATTGAATAGCAAGACTTGGTAGAAACAGTCAGGAAACTTCGTAGAACAGTCAGGAAACAGTCAGGAAATTTCGTAGAACAGTCAGGAAACTTCATAGAACAGTCAGGAAACAGTCAGGAAATTTCGTAGAACAGTCAGGAAACTTCATAGAAACAATCAGGAAACAGTCAGGAAACTTCGTAGAAGGTGCTTGGCTGGATTTCAAAAGATCGCAAAAAGAAATGAATAGTAAAACAGTTAGGAAACTTGGTAGAAGGTGCTGGGCTGGATTTCATTTATTTATTTATGCATATATTTGTTCCTTTTGTTTTTTTCTTCTTCTTATTAGTTGGATAGAATAGAAATGAGGAGCAAATTAAATGAAGTAGATAAATCAATACTTGAAAATTTGTAATTAGTATTTTGGGTATCTCTTAATTTTTCCTTTTCAATTTTATGAGAGATAAGAGTATCTCCAACCCGTTAGGTATATAATGTTTGTTAGTTAAAATGCTTAGTATAGCTTATTTTTTTTAACTCTAATGGATTAGGCATATGATTAGCCATTTTAGCTCAACTCATATTCACTATCTACATGTAGCTAACCTTCAAGGCTAGGCAAAATGTATTTAATCATTAGGATTATTTCCCTCCATCTTTATTGCTGATGTGACATTTTCTGAAATTAATAATATTTAGATAAATAGCTAAAATAAAGAGCATGGTTGGAATAGAAACATGAAATAGTTGATAGACAAAATAGAATATATACTTTATAGTAATATTTAGATAGGTAAAATGCCTATTACAGTTGGAGATGCTCTAATAGATTTGGATAAAGCAAGAAGGAAATTATTTTATCTTTCTTTCTAAAAAACATAAATTTAAAATAATTACTATTTTTATAATTATTGGTTTAATGGATTAATCAATAGTGTTTTTTTAATTATTTTTAATTAAAAATTCATAAATTTAATTAGAAGTGTTGTAATTTTTACAAGGCTATGCACAAAAAGTCAGGCCTTTTCCCAAAATAGGCCAACCTACTAACTTGTTTCCCAAATTAAGCCTAGTTTGGCCGAAATTCCCAGAATAAGCTAAAGCGTGCTTACAAAACACGCTTTCAGTATGTTCCTAGCCCAAGCGCACAAAATAAATAAAATCATAAAAACGTGGTTACAAAACACACTTTTAATTTTAAAAAAAAACGTTGTTCCTATTAGTGTTTTCATCTTTAGTGAAAACGTGTTTCAGAATCGCGCTTTCAATAGAAAGCGTGGTTAGAAACCACGCTTTTAAAGAAATCTGTTTTTAAAAGAAAGCATGGTTCATAACCACGCTTTTAAAAGCCCCTGAAATTAGTAAAAAACTGTTTATTATTATTATTATTTTGATTGATTTCTCTTCAATCCACATTCTATAATTCACTCAGTCATCTTTTAGATCTCTATATATAAATTATTCATATAAAATATCGTATTGATAAACAATCTTAGTTACAAAATTTTATTATTTTAATATTTAAAAATAATTTTGTAATTTTGAAGTTATGTTTTTTATCCATTATTTTTTTTAAATGATAAAATTATATATACGATTATCAGATCAATTTGATATTTACATAACTAATTTATACATAAATTTTTTTAAAAATAAACAGCATGAATTGTCTAAAGAGTAGTGATTAAGAGCACTAAAACTAGAGTTCTGATTTAAGCTGTAATGAAGTGGCATAAAAAAATAGAAATAAAATCACAAACAAGCAAGCATAAACATTATATCAAAGATTATTACACTAAGATTTTACTATTGAATCAATGATCACCACTTATGACTTTAAAAATATAAAAGTAAAAAAATATATATATGAAAAAATATAAATTAAATATTTGCTTAATTTACTTGATTATTTTGTTTTTTTTTTAATTTTTATTTAAATATAAATTTTTAAATTAAAATTTTATTTTAGTATATAATTCAAATATAATTTAAAAAAGATCGATGACGGACAAAAATAAAAACAACAAATAAAAAATTAAAAATTAAAAAAGAAGAAGAAAATAATGGCCTCGAGACACGCACACTCCCTAGAGAACATTTCGTGCAGTTTCAGAGAGATTTTGTCGGGACTTTTCCCAAACTAAACCCCTATACTAATTTCAAAGTATCTAATTTGCTAATTACTACTACGAACAAGGAAACAAAATAAAGGTATGACTATAACACTTATAACACTTTAGAACGACGTAGCTAGTTCAAACATAAGTATCCCACAAAAATAATTTGTGGAAACATTCAACATAACACAGTACAAATTATAAAGCGACGAGTACAATACTTAACAGATATATAGACAGATATTAGACAAACCTTTCACAAACTCATTGTCGAAAGAGTTATTTTAACACACACAATACATAATTATGGACAACCTAATATAATTCAGTAGACAGATAGACGCCTAATCCTCGCTCAAATCGACAATCTCATAGTCCGAACAATCTGAGAGCTCAGGGTCAGAGAGAAGTGCAGGATCCTCCTTAATAGCCTTGATAGCCTCACCATTTGGTGTTATTCTGTTCTTCTTGGCATCCGACTTAAGTATAAATAGTTTCATATCATGGGCTAACCTACGGCGCATTTGAGAAATCTCACATCGAAGTCTTTCACATAGTCGATCAATATTATCTGGATCTTCCTTTTGGATTTCAACTGAACGTGCTTTCGGCACCTTCAGTCGATTTTTTCGACATAATCTTTTCATTTGCACGCGCTCTATAAATAGTGCGGGCCACTTCAGAAGTGTAGCGTCTGCTAAACCATATCCTGTTTGATTAACAGATGGATCCTCCACGAAACCACATGGATCTCGATAGTACTTGGGCATGACAAAATGTCGCTTCCTAAATCGATCATGATAAGCACAAGAGGCATCTAACAAAGCAAACGGTGTTTCAACTTCAGCATCGCCACTTCCCCTTCCCGTTCCTCTTCATTGGCGTGAACTCTCACCTCTTTCGAAGTTCCTATCCCCTACGAGTCCCCTTCCCATTCCTCTTCCTCGTCATGAACTCTCACCTCTGCGATTCCTACCCCCTGCCGTGAATGTATACTCCATTTGATTTTTGCTCAATAAATGAATGATAGTTTCCTAGGGAGAACTGAGTGGAAAGGTTGTGTGTTTACCATCACTCCTCCAGTCCTTTATATAGTTGTTTGTCAACACTATTGCCATGTGGTCGTATTAATGTGATTAATAATTCAAATATGAAATGTGAGGAAAAAACAAAGCATCTAAGTCGCGCTGCACAAAGTCACATGCCATTAAAAGCCCACATATTTATGAGTAATAAACAATCAATGCTAAACACACTCCACACAATCAGTACTTCAATCGTCACTCGAAGGTGACTACTCACCTTTTCAAAAAAGACCAATCATCTGTACGCTGTTTACTGTGGCCATGTGAACTTGGCCATTTCATTGAGTCTTTTAATTTATTACGTCTGTTAAAGTCACTGCATCACTGCATGACTGAGAAATGTTGGACGTATCACTGCGACGACTTTGACGAGACTACTCACTGTATGAAAAAAGCAAGAGGTTGTACCATAGCTACTGTGCCCATGTGAACTTCAGCAATTCATAATGGGATGAGGGGGTGTCAGAACAAAACAACAAAGCAATTAGAGCCTTTGTGTTTAAAAAGCCACCCTATGTAGCTTCAAATAGATTCATAAACCTTGAAGAGAAAATATTAGAGTTGGAATGTATTGAAGATTAATTTGTAGTAGAGTACTTATAGATGGGTTTTTCGATGTATAGAACTTGAAAGTGTTACAGATAAAAGCTAGCCTAGTATGCAGAGAAGAACAACACCAACTAAAATCAACACATAGTTAACTTGAAATTAAATTGGTTAAATTTCTCCAATTAAATTAAATTAAATATGTGAGGTAAAAAGTGAAATTAAACTATTGTATAATGAAAAATAAATTGAATTATATTTGTAAGCGGAAAAGTGAAATTAAATTTCTAAGCGGATTTGAGCTTTGCTTAAAACCTTCAGATATGCACCAAGTAGTCAATAAAAGTCGAAGTGACAACTCCTATAAAGTTGATGCATAGTTGTTCAGGTCATAAAGGTTGACGTGACAACTCTTTTACAATAATTTGAAACATACAGCTACCATGTGAACTTCCTGAAGTATCAATACTTCATTATCGGCATGTGAGTTTAGAGTTTATAAGACATGAATACTTGCGTCCATCTTCATTTTGAATTTGTGCATGTTACAACAACTGTGTATATGTGGTATAAATATCGCATCATACCACAACAAAAGTTTTATAGATATATCGACCGATATCATCATGAGATATACGGTGGTTGATCTATATTCAGCAATGGGTCGCCATTGGGTTGCAGATGGAGATGAATTTCAATACCCATTAAATCCAAATTTGCATTACTCACATGCCACCGTCAATACCATGAGAGCTGAGTGGGAATTTCGCATAACTCGAGAAAACATTCTCGTTGAGCTATGTCGTGAAGTTAATATTAAATTTTCTCGCCGGTTAGCCATGCGTATGCCAATTGACACTCCACAGTTGTTGCAAAGGGCATTGCATCGTATTCGCGATGAAGTTAATCGCATAACCCAACGTTTGCAAAGGTCTGAACTAATGAAGACCGCAAATGAGGGTGCCGAAGATGGGTGATGGGCACCAGTACTTCACTTGGAGCATGGATGCTATGTATGAATGTGATATTGAGATGTCAGATGATGATGATAATGAATGAAATTGTTTGGATGAATGACCAAACCATTTATCTTGTAATGAATTTGTAATGCTTATCCACGACTTATCAATGAAGGGAGAAATTTCAATAGTTTTTGAATAGTTCTTGTAATTCTACAAATAACAATTACCTTTGCTTTCTCTCCGTTATTATTATTTTGAAGAACACTAATTGAACTAGGCTTTCATGATTTTATGCATTATTGAAGTGGAATATAATGATGATACTGAATGAACTTGGTTGCATGTATGACCAAACGTTTTTATTCATTGTAATGGCTTTGCAATGCTTATACATGAGTTATTAATAGGAAGAGAAATTAGTAACGAATCTCGATATGTGTACTTATAAATATAGTGATTTCATAAACTTCAGCTTCATATAACAAATATTTAAAATACATCCGTAAACTAGATGAACAACAACATTGTCTTACACCCCAATAACGAAGATACGACACATCATACAAACATATATGAAAGATAAAGGTGTTTGATTTCTCATTCCTCATATGACATGTAGTAGTCAGAGAGATATTTTTCATTGTTTAAGACATTATTTTGCTCAATCACTGTCAATTCTCTGTTGCTTGCTTCTGTCATTTCAGTGGCTAGCTGAAGCATGAAATGTTGACATCTCCGCATCAACATTCTGTTGTTCTTTTTTTTTAATTCTGGTAACTGCTTTTTCATAGTCACTCACATTTTGTCTAGCCATGGTCAATGAACGACGATGAGGCACCGGTGCCCCAAAGTTACGTAGATCATTAAACAATCCTTCTTGCTCCGTTACCCTGAATGCCCATTCTGCTCGGATACCAGCATAATAGTCCTTCAGACTCGAGTACTTTTCGCTCTTATAGTTATAAGTAAATGGAGCTAGTAGCCACAATTTTGGATTTCTTTGACGGCGTGAACTTCCTACACCTCTTGAAGACATTGTTCATATAATAATAATAATAATTGTAGATATATTACTATTGTTATGACTTGAACAAACATCATACTGGGGGTAGCGCTATTTATAGACATGCAAAAGAGATGACATGGGGACAATAATTGAGATGTTGGGGCACTGTGGAAGAAGTGATACCCGTGATATTATTTTATCTTATTCATTTCATGCAATCCTGAGTAATATGTTGTCCGTGACTTTGTGTACCCATGTTACAGTCACTTTGGCAGACTTAATCGCCATTCAATTCATTATAGTTGCTTTTCTGACACCCCTCAAGTAACATGGCTTGTTTTGGTGTCACAGTGAGTAGTCGCAATCAGACATGTACTTGCAGACCAAAATTACAATTTCATAAAGTTAGAAACGAAAGCAGAAAATGAACGGACGTGGTTGTCAGATAAAATAATAATTGTGGGTTGTCTTTTTCAGAATGCAATCCCTTTATATTCAGGCAGTGAGTTGTCAAATTAATCAGTGATGCAGTGAGTTGTCACATCGCCACAGTAAACTATTTTCTGATGCATTCTTTTTTAATATAGTAAGTACTCACTTCGAACTGACGATTTCAGTATAAATTGGTGTTTGCAAAAAATTATAAATTACATCATAAAATGAAACAGAGGCTTTAATTTTGTTTGTTTTAAAGCAATACTATTCATAAACAACTATGAAAAAGAGTACAAGTAAATACACAACCTTCCAACTCACTTCGACCTACAAAACTATCGTTGATTTTTTCACCAAAACAATGTTCAAAACAAAACAAAACAAAACAAAATAATAAAATGGCCACGTGATATGTAAAGAAGATTGGCACTGCAGCCTATATTTTATCTTATTTTCACTTAATGAAATTTCACAGTCATCCCCTTTTCTCCTCTTTGCATTTTCTGTTTCTTTTTGTATTCGGTAAATTACACTTACTTCCCTTGAGATTTTTGACAAATACAGAAATCTCTCCTGTAATTTTAATAATTACAGAAGTCTGCCCTACTTTAACTGACAATATCAAGATTCTCTCATTTTTGTACTATTGTCCACCCAACTAACCGAAGCTGCTGATGTCATCAAAAATAAATACTGAAATGCCCATAATACCCTCAAGTGTCTTGAAATGCCTATGAGCTAAGTTACTTGAGAGAAAACCGAAATTATTTTCTTAATCGCAGACAGCACTGTGAAACACACCCACAGTCAAGTACCTAAATGTAGAACATGTACCTCAATCAAAAATATATGTTGCTTGGGATTCTTCGAATACTGAGGGGAGTAAAGTTGAAATACAATCTCAAATTGGGCATGAGAATGAGTCACCCACAGTTATGTAAGAAGATGTAGAGCATGTACCTCAGTCAAAAACTTCTGCTGGTTGGGGTTCTTTGAATACTGGGGGGAGTAAAGTTAAAATACAATCTCAAACCAGGCATGAGAATGAGTCACCCACTAATGTCTGGAGTTGTAATAAAAATAGCGAGTCCAATGGTGGCAACGAGTGGGTTGTTGACAAAAATCAAATTTTGGGGAACGACACAACGTCAAAGGCAAATTGGTGAGGGTCCAATATAGAGGGCTGGGGTTCTTCGAGTGAAGAGGGCCACAATGATGATGGGAATGAAAGAATGTGGGGTTGGCAAATTACAGAATTTGGGAGCTGTAGAAACAATCTCATTTGCAAGTTGTTGGTCTAGTTGGGGGGTTAATCTGTTTTATTATTAAAAAGAAACACCAATTTTGGTGTCATGAAGCCTGGCTTACAAATTTTTTTCTATTTTTCCTAAAATGACCATAACTTGTTAAATAATCTATTATTTTAAAACTTATATCAATTTGTAATTAAGGGTCAAATTGTAAATTACTAACTCAGTAAATAACTTCCACTTTTCCACTTCTCACATTTCAGAAATTACTGTGCAGTTCCACGTTTTACCATCTTCTCTCTTTTTTTTTAATTTTTTTTATATTTTAAATTTATAACAAACTGCTGTGTAAGTTCCACAGTTCATCATTTTCACTCTATTCAAAAACTAAAATTTGTTTTTTTTTTTTTGGAGAAAGACTATTCAAGTATTCAAGAACTTTTTTCTTTCTTTCTTTCTTTCTGTTTTTTTTTTATTATTTAAATTTTTTTTTTTTTTGGTGTGGAGAAAGACTATTGAAAAACATTGCAATCTTATAGTTTTGTTGCAAGTTGATAGAGTGGTTGTTCAAAATATATATCTGCTGCTCATCTTGCACGGTAAGTGTAATATTGTTAATTATAATTTTTATCTTCTTCGTTAAAAAGTTTCATTATGTAATCAGGTTTTTTTGGGGGGGAAAAAAGCAGAGCATAAAAAATTTGTGTGTTTGTTTTCTTAATGTTGTATGTGTGTGTGTGCGTGTTGTTTAAAAAAAATCAATGTTCTTAAAATTTCTATTATATTATCAGGTTTTGTACCTTTTTTTTGGGAGTTTTCTTTAATCTTAAATTTGTGTGTGTGTGTGTGTGTGTGTGTGTGTGTGTGTGTGTTTCAAAAAAAAAGTGTTCTAAAATTTTCCATTATGTTATCAAATTCTTTGGGAAAAAAAGTATAGAATAAGAAATAAATTTTATTTATTTATTGTGTTTTTTGTAAAGAAATAATTCATTGTTCTTAAAAATTAAAAAAAAAATTATATAGTTTATTATTGTAAAACAAAATTCCATATGGTACCAAATGCAGCACAACTTCAATCTCTTATGTATATAATCACCCTGTTTAAACCCATTGTGACATCATGATTTTAATATTTGAATTATTGAGGAAAGCCTCAAAATAAGTAAGAATCAAAAATTGTCAAATTCTATTTTGGAATAAATAAATATAGCACATTTACATCCTCTGTACAAGATTGATTTACAAAAACTATAAATAAAAAATACTATACACTCCATATCACACCCTCTGATGCCTAACTTGCCCTCAGTCCCACAACCCTGAACGTGGACCTCCCTCCTCGGTCTCCTGCCATAGACTCTCTGAATATGTGGCTCCCCCAATCGTAAATACGGATCATGTGGCGCTCCTTCCCCTGCATATGGCCCTCCAGCGACTACCTGTGGAGCCTGTGACTGTGACCCTCCCTCTCCTGCCTGTGCTGCCTCTGATCCTCCCTCTAGCCCAACATCGGATACTGCTGTGAGCTGTGAAACTCCCTCATCTGGTGCAACTGTATAACGATCTGTAGCTGGACCTCGACCTCTGCCTCTGCCCACACCCCGACCTCGGCCGCGACGTCTGCCACGACCATAACCTCGGCCTCTCCCTCGTGCTCTTGGGGGGGGGCTCAATATGGACCTTATCCTGAGTGTGAGAGATGTCAGTGAAAACTGCATCATGTGTAGTCGTGGTCACGGTTGCGGTTAAACTAGTCCCCACAAAAGTAGGTGTATGTAGTGTGGGAATATGTGATGTACATGTATCAACTCCAACACTACACACACCTGAACTGTGTGGTGGTGGTAACTGGGTGAGTGGGGTAACAACCTCATGTATGTATCAGGGAGGTGTCCAATCAGGGTCAGCTACATAAGGTATGTGAGTATGCTGGGTAGGATGTACATGGAGGGAATCTGGAGATATGTATGGAGTAGCATGCGGTGGGGTCACTGATGTCCAAGGAGCTGATATGGCCGGCGCTGAAGTGGAAGGCGCTGACGTGGACGACACTGAGCACTCTATACACCGTAGTGGCCAAAATGTAGACAATCCCCCCGATGGGCATGCTGGATCGCCTCGTACAATAAGTCTCGGATCTTTACAACAGCCTGCAAGGCATGCTGTCCATCACGTCTCAATAAGGCTTCCTCAGCCAAGTGATATGACCTCTCAGCTCCAACCACCTGAACAAAAATTTAGACGTATTAGGCTACAGTTGACTGAATAAATCAATTATGATCTTAATAATTATCTGACACATACTATGATACTCACCAATGCCTCAAGAGAAGGCCCAACTCCCTAATATCCGGACTCAAACAGGTGGCTTGGATTACTGACTAGTAGACATATATGTCACTGATACCACAACATATAAGGGTCGGACGACGGGAGTACCTCATCGCTCCAGTCAGCCTGTACAATAGTGTCCCGACGGGCATCCCACTATTGTATATACCGCATATAAAACAGACTCCAGTCAGTGCCAGCTCGGCCACGGCTATCAGTCATATGCAACTGCCACTCGGTGTCGAACCGGTCCGGCACGGACTAGACCTGACCAAACTGTCGGAGGACACGATCAGGGAGATGCCACTCAACTACATCAAAACAAATAAGTGGCACTCTCGCCATCCATATCTCCCGACCTAGTCAGCAGTAGTCTGGGAGCGTACTGAGGACCCCAGCATAAGGTTGCCATATAAAATACAACAACAATAAGTATATTATAATTCGCTCGTGAACTCAAAACATATACAATGAACAAGACAACTAAAATGCACTAAATTTCATACCTCGCCCTCGATCATCCGGTCGAACTGGTCTCTATAAACGACGACTACGTGGGTCGATATGACCTCGTGGCCGAAGTCAACCCTCCACCGGCTGCCTCGAGCTCCGGGTGGCAACTGCATGTCTCCCTGGCGCATGGGAAGCTCACCAGGAGCAACCACTTGCCGCCTAGACAGAGAAATGCGAATGAATCTCTCCCACACCCAAATCTGCAATAGTTTGAACCCAATTACAATACTGATATATGTCATACAACATGAGTTGACATGTACTAAAATTTTTACTAACCTGTAGCAAGACAAGTGGTCCTCCAATCTCCTTCGCATCCACCTGAGCCGCTCGACACAGTATCCTATACAAGCATGCCAAAGCCACGCCATCCCAGCTGTACTCGCCGATCTCGTCAATGTCTCTCAGCAGTGGAAAGTACATAAGCTTGAGCAGGTTCTGTGACTTATCAGGGAGAAGTACCCCCCAATAAGCCACAAAATATATGCTCGGGCATGCTGCTGTACCAACTTATCTGGAGCCTGCTCTGGAAGAGGACCAAAATGCTCGGCCAGCCACCTCACCGTCAGTCTACCTACCTATAAGTCTGCAGGTGTAGGTGCTACTCCCAATAGCTCACCACATAGAGCTATCCACTGGTCCCTCGTAAATGATGGGTCAATACCAGTAACTGCTCGGCCGTCAATCCGTAGACCATATAGGAGAGATACGTCCTGTAATGTAATTGTGGCCTCTCCAATCGGGAAATGAAATATATGAGTCTCTGTGCGCCACCTCTCGGCCAAAGCAGTGATGAGTGGGTGGTCTAGTCTAATATGACCGATACGGTAGACACCATAGAATCTTGCGCGTAGTATATACTGCAGGACTCTATGGTCCAACGGATGCTCCCACAGGCCAGAATTTGCCCGGCGGCATATCAACACTATGCGTGCCTCCGCCTGTATAACAAAATGACTAGTTTAAATAATAGTATTATCACGTAAGATAAAACAAAATAAAGGGTGTTTTAATTGTAAGCGTAAAGTCCAACAAACGTTATTGCATATTGGATACTCCCATATACTGTCGGCCCAATGTAGATGAATGAGAAGTGGGACCTCCTCAGGTAGATGTGCCATGAAGCCTGTACAAGTGAAATACTAGATCATAATAATAAAACTCTCATTTAATCATAACAAAAAAACTGTAATTATTCCATAAATTATGATTTGTAAAAAGAAAGTATGCTCAGCTATTTCAAAATTTAAATTTGTGTGATATTATATATGGAAGTAATTCACTAAAATGTAATTAATTTTTATTTCAAAAACTCTATTGGTTAACTGTAATTTAACTATAACAATGAAACTCTAATTATTCCATACATGATGACTTCTAAAAGAAAAATGTGCTCGGTTATTTTAAAATTATAAATTTGTGTGCCACTAATATGGAAGCAATTCACTAAAATCTAATTATAATCATAAAAAAAACTCTAATTATTCCATAATTTATGGTTTTTAAATATATATATATTTCTACTTTAAGATTTAAAATTATGTGTCATTAAATATGATAAACAATTCAACAAAACCTACCGTTATCTATGCTATAACTAATATAGAAATCTTTTTCAAAATAATTTTAGGGCCTCAGTTACATAAGCTTAAAAATGACCATGAACATAGTGCAGTAACATGTGGATAGTTTTCCTACATAAATATTTTCCAAAAAATTGAATGAGAAAATTTTATTTCAAAAATAGGTTGATAATTACATTTATGGCATATTTGACAAAACTTAATTCTTGATTTTGTAATGCTAAAAGTTTCAATAAAGTATAAAATTTTTAAATTACATAAATTTATTCATAAATTGTAAATGTGAAAAATGCTTGGAGCATTTGAAAATATTAAATTTATTCATAAATATTAAATTTTCAAATGGTAGAAGAACTATTTGATTAAGTATAGAATTTTGTAATACACATTTTCAATCAAGTACACAATAAAAAACTTAGGCCTATGTGCTACAGTTAAATTTTTTTGCATACATATTTAGTTTAATTTATTTGCTTAGTATATTAGTTGTAAATTTTTTTTTAATATAAAACAATTACAATATATAAAGAACTAAAAATTAAAAATGATCTATTTAGAGTTCAAATTAAGAAAATGACTTTAGGGTTTGCAAAATGTTCAATTGGTCTAACCTCTAAAACATTAGTAAATATAATTAATTAATAGTTTAACATGGGGTCATTTGCATTACAAGCTAAAAATTCACATGCGCCGTCCAATTACAATCTCACAATTAAAAAGCGCAACCATTTTACAATTTCACAATTCATGAAACTCATGTAAGCATTACATAGTCTTCATTGACCAAGCCGTGCCAGACATGTTCACCTGTCATAACCTGTCTGCTGGCACCACTGTAACGAGCAAACGTCTATCTGATATATCCATCTCATTCGGAATACGGGACATAGATTTACGACCCCGTTTTACTTCTCACAGACGAAATACATTAGGCATTAAAGTCCACTGTGGATCATCCTAATAATCTTGATGCGATATTGGATTAAATTTAGTTTCTTAAACCCTCATGTATATAGGAAGCCTATATACTGGATCAACATACTCGAATGGACTATCACTGCATTCAGACATAACAGCGAGCATATGGGAACATGGATAGTGTCTTATCTCGTATTTGCCACAACTGCACGTGGGTTGATTCATGCGCACAATGTGCGTATTGCGACCTCATCCATAGCGAAAAGATATTTGCACCTCAAATACGCAGCGGGGCCTATCAGACAATATTGATAGAAACTAATCAAGTTCATGTTTTTAGGTATAATTAACTTCACAACATAATAGACACAATTTAGTTTACATTACAAACTAACCTGTCGTATCAACTGGAAAGTATTTCCCCTTGCGATGCCCTTATTGATAGTTTTTTTCATCTCTCTAGGGTATTGGAACTCATTCTGTGCATCTATTTCTGCTTGGGCTCCCATCTCATCAAAATATGTTACGAGCCGTCGAAATGTAAACTCAACCATAGCTGAGATATGTAAGTTCCTTGCACCTTTCAAGACACTGTTGAAACACTCTGCGTCTGTAACGCCCTCAAAATAAACCCATAATATATAACAGTAGCATGCATTGATAAAAGAAAACCAATTATCATCTCATTCATCAGAGTATCATTATTGAAAGACATTACATGTAACATCAAAGTAAATGCCCTATGGGCTTACATCTTTCCAAGCTTAATACTTGGGCACAAAAATGCGAGTACTAACTCAACTACAAATTAAGCCCTTGGCCTGAGTGTTTACATGTAATACCAAATAAAGCAAATAACTAAACAAATGCCTAATCTAAACAGAGTCTTCAACTCTAAATCCTTCCAAGCTAATTCCTTGGAGGTAGCCCATCACCTGAACCTGAAAATGATGTTCCCATATAGGGTGAGCCACAGCCTAGTAGAAATATACTAAACCAAATATAAGCATTGAATAAAGCAATAGCATTCAATAGATGGTTAACTCAAATATCAGTTTCACTTTCCATTATTTATTCAACTTTTCATTTTTAACAATATGGCTCAGAACCTGGCCAAACTATAACAGTGAACTACACATCACTTTAACATTACTTCCAATATCAACAAAACAAATGCGACTAAGGCTCATATCAAAACACTTCATACTTCTCATTTGATACACATTTTAGTGCTGTATCAATAACATATAGAAACACTTCTATAAATCAATAAGCACACATAATAGTGATGCTAATGGAGTCCATCCCCTATCTCCTCCCAAACAAAATCCGGTTTAGAGGTCCATCCCCTATCTTCCCCTAAACCGTGGAGTACATCCCCTATCTCCTCCCAAACAATATGCATATGCAATGCTCAATCAATACACGTATTTTCTGTATTAATTCAATAGTCAAAATTTATGACTTAAACAAAGTGATTAGTTTCAATTTTTCCTAATCCACATGCAATGTCTACAACAAACACGACTATCCTCCACCGATAGTCCAAAACAGTTATTTCTAAACAAGAAATAAACATATCAACAATTATAATCTCAACAATTCAGTAGGCGAGTGATTAAATTATCCAACTACACCATTTAAACTTATAATTGCCCAATTCCATGAATTTAATTAAATTCCCCAATTTTCCTTAAATTAATTATACAAATTAATTTATTAAAACATTTAGGGTTTTTCCCAAAATTACCAAATAACCCCCAACATATCAAAATACCAAAACTTAGAACAAAGCCTATAATATGGAGTAGGAAATCCCTACCTCGAAGAAAATAACCCGAATGGAAAAGACGGAGATGAAGACCCAAATTCCAAAGTGCTCCAAACCACCAAACGTTCAGATTAAATGAAAGCCCTCGACTCACTCTATCTTTTTAATAAAGGATCTAGGGTAGAAACGCACTCTAAGTAGATCAAACCTAAGAGAGAAGGTGTGTAGAGGGAGAGAGAAGACGGACCTAGGGTTTTGGAATAAAAAAGAAGGTGAAAAAGTGATTTAAAACCCGCTGCTGCCTATTTAAACCTGACAGGCTCACTCGAGCGAAGTATTGGTCGCTCGAGCGACCAAACACAAGAAATCCTCGCTCGAGCAAAGAAAAGCTCGCTCGAGCCAAGAATGCAATGCTTCAGGTCTGCAACCCAGAAGCACGCTCGAGCGACAGAATGCTCGCTCAAGCGAAGAACTCGAAAACATACACCTCGCTCGCTCGAGCGAAGAAAAGCTCGCTCGAGCAAAGAAACACTGCTCTCAGGCCTATACCAGACGCAATCGCTCGCTCAAGCGAGGAAACCCTGGCTCGAGCCACCAGAGACAAAACTCAACCCTCGCTTGAGCGACCAAACTCTCGCTCGAGCGACCAACCCAAAAACTGGACAGCAACACTTGGTTTCCGAACCCAACCAACCTGAAACAAACCTGCCCAACACATCCTATAACTCAAAAAAGAAAGTAAGGACGACTACAACAATTATACAATGACAGAATCTACGGAACCTAAGTCCGGATACAAAAATCAAATGGGAAAAGACCGGGGTCGCTATAGCGTCATTGCTGGTCAATACCCCCCACCGATATCCACTGTCAAATGCAAGGGCCCACTTCACAGGATTCATCATGCGGACCCAATCGATGGCATCTTAGTTAATAGCATGTATCTGTTCTAAGTAAGCATTACACTTTCGTCGTTGATAAGCACTCCCTACTTTTCATAGAAGTTGTTTCAGCTCCTTATTTTTAAACTTTGTGTTAAAGTTACTACAAATATGTCGAAGGCAGTGCCGATGATATCCAACAAATTGGAGCGAGGGATTCAGCCAATGCCACCTCATAGCAGCTAAAATACTCTCAGCTCAATCAGATATTAAAGTCACTCCCTATCGGTCCATGACAATATGTTCCCTGATATTTGAAATGAAGAACGACCAAGACTCCAAACTCTCTTTGTCGACAACAACGAATGCAAGCGATAATACTTTGCCATTGGCAGTGACGATCGTTGCTACAAGTAACACACCTGTGTGTTTGCCGTATAATAATGTACCATCTATGGTTATAACAAGCCTATAATATCTGAATCCATCGATGACGGGTTTGAAAGACTAGAAAACAAAGTGGAAGACGAGCATAATGGTTGTACCTCTGGTATATCTATGCTTCCATTGAACGATGGTGCTAGGATTAGATGTCTGTAATGCATGCATGAATTTAGGCAATTGCCTATATGATTTATCCCATTCCCCGAATACCATTCTAATTGCCTTTGTCCTTGCATGCCATGCCTTCTTGTATGATATACCGTAGTTCATTGTCTTTTTGATATCTTCGATGACATTCTTAATTGGCATATGAGGTTCATTCTGCATACGACAATCAAATATGAGTTGGATTATTTGGGTGTGAACACTATAAACAAACATTTATATATATACATAAATTTATTTTTTATACTCGCCGCAACTTGTCCTAAAAAATGAGAAGCAATGTAACTGGAGTCAATATTAGTGTGGTCCCAGTTCATTCGTGGGTATAAACAATGGTGAGGACCCCTATACTGCTTTATTTCAAAAAGACCATGTTTCTTATTAAGAGATGCACACAACCACCAACTGCAATCGTGCTTGCAAGCAGACACCCAAAGGTCTCGCTTGGAGGTTACGACCTTATACTCTCGATTATTTATTGCGTGGTACAATTTCACAGCATGTACAAGTTGCTTTTTATCGACGAAAACCATCCCTATGTCCAACTCTGGATTTTTAGCGTTCCAGATCTGGTTACGGGGAACGACATCACGGCTACTCATGTCAAAATCACCACCCATGTGAATGTTCTCATAGAAAGGGATTTCAAGTCTAGGTGGAATTGGGACATTTTCAGGGTCAACAGGGTCGTCGGCATCATCTTCTTCATCATCACATCTGATTCGGCCAATAAATTTTCTTCATCACACATTTCATTTTCATCATCGTCTAGGGTGACATCAGGACCATACATGTAATTGTCAGCAATATTGTTAGCAAAGTGCACATAGTTAACCGTTTTCACCATATTCCTAGCAACTTCAACTGGGGTGGTATGATGGTTGCAAGTGGGCGCATCTTTTGTGTTATTGTGAAATTCATAATCATATCCACCACATGAACTTGATTCCACACCATGGCCCTCAAATGTCTGTTGCATACATAAGAGACCGAAACGTTGTCGTGTCAATCCCCTGTGTAAGTAATGTAGTGAAGGGACGAGAATCCATCTGTGTCATATTCTGGACATTGTGTACAATCTCTTTATCAATGTACACTTCCAAATAATTTGATGGTTGGAAACTTGCACCGATACTTAATACGGTGTTCAACGTCTCATCGTCATTGATCGATAATATCTTGTATTTGCTGATTGCTTGCCACTGGTGATAAGGATATGTAACGCCCTCAAAATAATACAAATAACCCAACATTCTTGACATGCATAAGTATAAGAGAATAAAGCATAATTTCATTCATCAGAGTATTAAGTACAAAAGTATTACATGTTGACATCAAAAGTAAATGCCCCACGGGCTTACAACTTTCCAAGCCAACACTTGGTTACAAAAGAAGAGTACTAACTCAAAACACATTAAACCCTTGGCTTGAATTTACATGTAATACACAAAAGATAACAACAAAAGTTCTTTAGCCTCTAAGCCTCCCAAGCTACGTCTTTGGAGGTGGCATATCACCTGAACCTGAAAATGATGTCCCATATAGGGTAAGCCACATCCCAGTAGAGATATACTAAACCAAGTATGAGAAATAACTAAAACATTAGCATTTGATAAATGGCTAACACATATAAACCAACTTATGTCACAATACAATTCCATGACAATTATATCCATGTTTCATTCCACTTTCCTTTACTTAACCAATTCAATTCATACACATGGCTCAGAACCTGGCCAATCAATTACATGAGACTACATCTCATAATAAAACATTTTCATACTTCACAATTCATATTAGATTACAACTCATATTAAAACACTTCCATACTTCGACTGATACACATATTTGCTATATCAATGGAGTCCATCCCCTATTTCCTCCCAAACAGGTTTGAAAGTCCATCCCTTATCTCCTCTTAAACCTTGGAGTACATCCCCTATCTCCTCCCAAACAATATGCATATACAATGTATTAAAACACTTGTTATATACAATAATCAATCAATACACATATTTGATGTATTATTCCAACCGTCATATTCAATGACATAACACGTTCGATTAGTTTCAGTTTTCCCTAATCAACATACAGTGTCTACAACAATCAAGACTATCCTCCACCGACAGCCCAAAGCAGTTATTTCTAAACAGATAATAAATGCATCAAACAGATATAATCTCAACATTTTCATAGGTGAGTGATAAATTAATCCAACTACACCATTCCATCCCATAATTCCTCAATTTCATGGATTCCATCTCAATTTCATATTTCCACATTTTTCCCAAATTAATTATACAAATTAATTTATTACAACACATTTAGGGCATTTTCCCATTTTTCTCAAATAATGATCCAAAGACCAAATTCTACCAATTTAACTCTCAAGCCCACATTTCCAAGGCTTTAAATACACATGGAGCTTTAAAACACAAAACCCATCTTTTATAAATTACAAACCAAACCCTAACTTTTCTCAAAATTACTCAACAACACCAACTAATCAAAATGACTAACATTTATGTCAAAACCCATAAGTAGGAGTAGGATATCCCTACCTCGAAATGAAGAGACCAAAGGAGTTGATGAAGAAAACTCGAAGTGCTCCAAATCCACAAATTTTCGGATTAAAAGATAGCCCACACCAAACTTTACACTTTATACAAAGGAACTAGGGTAGAAACACACTAGAACTATATGAAATCTTAGAGAGAAGTGGTGGTTTAGAGAGAAAGGCAGCCGATCTGGGGTTTTAGAGACAAAAGGAGATGAAAAAGTGAAGAAGAAACAAGCTGCTGTGACTGATATATTCAAGGCTCGCTCGAGCGAAGGAGTGGTCGCTCGAGCGAATGAGTGGTCGCTCGAGCGACCAAACACAAAGATACCTCGCTCGAGTGCAGAAAGCCTCGCTCGAGCCAACAATACGAAGCTTCAAGTTTGCAACCCAGAAGCATGCTCGAGCGAAGAAAAGCTCGCTCAAGTAAAGAATCCCAAAACATACAACTCGTTGGCTCGAGCGAAGGAAAGCTCGCTCGAGCCAAGAAATGCAATCTTCAGGTCAAAAAGAGACGCAAACGCAGGCTCGAGCGCAAGACTTCTCGCTCGAGCCACCAGACACATCACCCAACTCTCGCTCGAGCGAAAGAACCCTGGCTCGAGCGAAGGAACCTTGGCTCGAGCAAAGGAATTAAAACAAAGAGCTCGCTCGAGCGACAAAAGCCTCGCTCGAGCGAAGACATCTAAATCTGGGCAGTAACCATTTGTTTCAAAAACTCACCAAACCTGTAACAAACCTGCCCAACACATCCTAAAACTCATATACAAAGAATTGAATGACGGAAACAAGATATAAACCACAACCAACACCATGGAACCTATGTCCGGGATACTACAACCAATGGAGGGAAAATCAAGATCGCTATGGGATATCTACATTTGAAGTTCAATCGGACACTTTTGCCGTAACTTGCCACATTGGACATGAACGTCTCCTCCAAATTGTTAAGCGTGGTGCCAAGTTGCACCCCATATATCCCTTTCGACTCAGCATCATATGACACACCTTCATTGGGATCCCGAATTATGTTTCCCCCCAAGTAGAAGATAATTGGAACACTCTCCATATACTTGCTTCAATGAAACAAAAAATAATAAAATATCAACAATATACTTATATTGGATTTTACTTCTAAAAGAATTATATGGATTTTAACTCAGTCAATTATAATTACTTATGAGTTAAGAACTTTATTTAAGTAATCAGCAATTGTAATCCAACAATCATTATTGATTTTTTAATTAAAATATGAGTTAAAATAATTATTATGTTTTGGATTTTTTAGCTTTTTAAGAAAAAAGCTTACAACACATAAAGAATGTTGGTTTGTTTTGACATAACTGTCTATGGAACTCCTGTGTTCTGCTTTTTTCATTATTTATTACCATTAACATCATGCTCTTGTGCACGGTAAGTGTAAATTTTTCTTTTTCCATGTTTCTTCTTCTTTGTTTTGGTAATATTTCAGTGTTGATTTGATTTTTTTAAATTAACCTGCTTTTATTTTTGTGTTGGTTATTTGAATTTGTTTAGGCGGACACTTGGTGGAAGGAAGTTGTGGGAGTCAAAAAACAACAGGAAATGGGGGCATGACAAGTTTGAGGAGATGACTCTCCAAGGAAGGCACTATGAAAAGGTAAGGGTTTCATTGAGCTATCTGGTTGATGAATGTGGCTCATATCATAAGTGACATTTTCCTATAAAAATCAGCCCTCTCATTTTTGTCATTTTATATTTTCCAAGGTACAAGGAACTCTAGAGGTGAAACATTACTTCAAAACCACTAAATGTATAATGGTATGGAATGATATACCATAGAATGTGAAACATTACTTCAAGACCACTAAAAAAGAAAGGATGGAATGCAATTATAGTTGTTAAAATATGAGTTTTGTACTACTTTGATGTTTTAAGTTTTAATTTTATCAATTTCATTTCATAATATTTTCAAGTTCAGTCAAATGAATTAGTCTAATATCAAACGAACAGTTTAAGTTATTAACAGAATGATACTATATTGCATATTCAGTAGGTACACATATTTTTCATTTATTTTAAGTAGGATATATATACATATCCGTTTTCAAATAAAAAAAATATAATAGATTTATCAAACAGTAGAAAGTTGTGATGAGATGAGAGTTGAGACAAGGAAAACACTTTTCTATTTTTATCCTGCCCCTAAAACAATTCCATTCCCAATATTTCAGAAGTATAGTTATATGAAGATAATTATAGTAGACTCAATGGTTGACCCAATATTAATCACTGACCATTTAATGATGTACTGGAAAATTGGCGTCACAAAAGTAATAGTTAAACCCAAATATATCATATCAGAGCAACAAATAAGTATATATTTATATGAGGTGCAATTATTTAGACAACTTTAGTGACATTTGAGCTTGTATTTGAGACTTTGTCCTGGAGTATGGGCATCTCATTGTCTCATTACGAATTTTTACTTCACAGTGATTAAAGGTTCAACAAAGACAACAATCATTGACCAGAAAATATGGAACAACTCTTAGTCAATGTGGATGGGCTCTAAAATAATTCATTGTCCTCATCATCGGTGTGACCCTTCCAATTAGATATATCAAATATATATAGAATGAGCAAAATATATAAGAAAAATATTAAATATGTCCTTTTTTTTAATAATAGAATTATTATTGAATCCGATCGACACTATATCAAGAGGTGTTAATAAAGTATTGGACTTATATCCAGTTTACATTGTAGAATAGACAATGTAATTTAGGCATGTGAGGTTTATTACAGGTCTCACTTTAATGATTTAATTTTTTTATTTTATTTACTTTATGTGTCGTTTATTCATATAAAAATTAAATTGATCTGATAATTATACTCACATAATTTCATTATGTTTGTTTTTTAAAAGAAAAATAAAATTATACTAGTCATCAATTTTTTTAAAATAAATGTGAATTAATTTGATTTTCTTATGAATAATATATATACGAGGGCTTACAAAATAAAATAAAATAAAATTAAATCATCAAAATGAGATCTATGGTAGAACCTATAGTCTAGATACCACTGTTCAATTTAGACACGATGAAAAATTTATCACACTAATTGAGAAATTTCTTATATATAATTTTAAAGTGTAAGGCAAATTGTATTTTTTTCAAACCTTAAAGGAGGTGGGTGCAATTTACCCAATTAACAATGATCATATAGAATCAATGTATTGGCGTAAACAATAATTATGGGTTGATTAAATCAATGCATTAATTAGACATAAGATATTATTCAAATTTAGCTAGTGTTTGATAAAAATGAAAATTAAATATTGAAAATTAGTAGTTAAAATTATTTAAAATTTATTATTAAATACTGAAAATTAGTAGTTAAAATTATTTAAATTTAAAATTTATTATTTTCAAATTGTATATTTTATAACTTAGTAGGTAGGCCTATTTTGGGAAAAGCCTCAAAAAAAGAGCCTTCAATTAAAAGGAAAATTAGTGGTAAAGTAGTTTTATGTATATTTTTTAAGTAAATTATATGGGTTTATAACATTGGACTAGTTTTTTATTGAGGAAAAAGAAAAAAAAAAAAAAAAAACATTAGGCTAGTTTTATTAATGGTGTGCTAGGGAGAAGTCAAAATTTGACAATAATTTATTGAAACTTACCTTTTTTTTGGTATGTTGTTTTTAAGCCAAATTATGATAATACCAAATTTTGAAAATAATACTTTTTTTTTTCAGTACACATTTTTTTTAATTTTTTTTTATTACATTTCTATCTTTCAATCAATTTACCAACACACCCCTCCTTTTCTTCCTCCCTCCCTCCCTTCCTCTCTCCCTACTCAACCCTAACCTTTGCCATTTCTGACCACTGGCAGTCACCTCCCTCCTTTCCGATCATCACTACCTTCATAGCATTCCTCTCCTCTTGCCCGGCATCCATTACATAGACCATCTCCGTTATACTAATCAAAGTTTTAATTTGTTTATAGTGTAAAATGATGTGTATTGAGACAAAATTAAAAGTTTTAATTTGTGTATGGTGTAAAATGAATAAATGGTATATACTAAGATAAGTGAGGATATTTAAATAGAATTACCTGTGGGGACGCATTTTCCTATTCTCACCCCATCTCCATTATACTAATCAAATATAGTTTTATATAATATATAATTTAATTTTTTTTAAATATAATAAGACTAAAACACTTAAATATTATACTTAAAACACTCATTTTCATTTCTTTATTTTTCATTTTTTAAGTCTCATTTTTTATAAGGAAAATTTATGAAAAATGCTAATAAAAGCCCTAAGGCTTATTATTATTATTATTATTATTATTATTATTATTATTATTATTATAAGCCCTAACACTTATTGATAGTGTTGAAAAAGTGTGTAACATGTATATTAAAAGTGTATTGAAATGTGTAAAAATATTCTAGAATATATGGGAAAATGTATTGGGATTATAATTTTTTTGATCTTGTTATGGGTACTTATTAACAACCCTTAGCATGACCTATAAATTATTATCTATAATATACTATATTGTCTCTCATTTTTATTAATACCACGATCCTTAAGATTATAAAATTACGTCGTCCGTATTTATCTCTCTCAATCCGATATGAGTGGATCCCTACATTGGCCTGCCCCATTATCATTCTTAATTTTGAGTCTATCATTTTAAAACAAAAAGTTTAAATTCAAAATTATGTAAAAATTGGGACCCAAAAAATTTATATATTTTATACTAAGTTCAAAATTAAAATATTCTTAATAGGCCTCACTCAAATGGGGTCCAAATCCAAAAGGTCCAAAATTATTATTTTTAATTCAGTTAGCAACCAAACAAAAAAAAAAATTAAAAAGAGTAATGTTTAATTAGTAATTTTGCAGTTTATTATATTATCCATTGAAAATGATATAATAGATAAGCTTCATTACGCAAGTTTAATTAGTAACTTTGTAATTAAAAATATAAGAAGAGTAACATTTAAGTGAAATTTTGTTGCATTTAAATTATTGTTTTCATATAATTTTATATTTTTAAAAATTGTGTACTGAATTTTGGTAAACTATAAAGTAACAAAATCATTTATTTATTTATTTTTATCTTTTTGAGTTCTTGAAATGATTCCTTAATATCTTAATCCATATAAGCAAATTTTAGAAATTATGTTCAAACAATACTAATAAATATATATATATATATATATAAAGGTCTTTAAGAGAGTTTAAAAGAATTATTCATTCTCTGTTGCACTCATTTTTATACAAAATTTACAATTTTTATAAGATTCGTAGGTGCTGTTTGGTAACACTTACGTTTTCAGTTTTCTGTTTATATTTACAAAAATTTTAAAAACTCAAATAAAAACTTGTTTGGTAAAATTTTTGATTTATAAATCAATGGTCTCAGTTTATAAATTTGGCCAAAAAATGAAAACACAAAAAATGTGTTTCCGTTTTGAGTTTTCAGTTTTTTTTTTTTTACCACCCAACACTAGCCACCACCCGCCACCATTTTCCACCACCGTCTTCCGCCACCACCACCCACCCCCCACCACCACTCACCACCCACCTGCCACCACCACCACCACCCACCACCCGCCACCCGCAACGCGCCACCACAACCCACCAGCCACCCACTAGCCACCTGCCACCCACTCGCCACCACCACCCACCCCTCGCCGCCGCAACCACCACCACCACCACCACCACCACCACCACTACCACCATCACCCACCACCCACTTGCCACCACCACCCACCACCACCACCCACTCGCTACCACCTACCACCGTCACCCACCCACCCACCACCACCACCACCCGCCACTTACCCGCCACCACCCATCACCACCCGCCATCCGCCACCCACCTGCCACTACCACCCGCCACCGTCACCCACCCACCCACCACCACCGCCGCCACCTACCCGCCACCATCACCCACCCGCCGCCACCACCCGCCATCCGCCACCACCCACCACCACCCGCTATCCGCCACCCACCTGCCACCACCACCCACCACCCACCACCGTCACCCACCCACCACCACCCGTCGCCTACCTGCCACCACCACCCGTCGCCTACCTGCCACCACCACCCGCCATCCGTCACCCACATGCCACTACCACCCACCACCCGCCACCACCATCACCACCACTCACTCGCTACTACCCGCCACCATCACCCACTCACCACCACCTACCACCACCCACCATTCGCCACCCACCTGCCACCACCACCACTACCACCACCACCACCCACCATCCGCCACCCACCTGCCACCACCACCACTACCTACTAGCTACCACCCGCAACCATCACCTACCCACCCACCACCACCACCCGCCACCACCACCCACCTGCCATCCGCCATCCACCTGCCACCCGCCACCCGCCACCACCCACCACCGGCCACCACCACCACCCACTCGCTACCACCCCCCACTCGCCACCGACATCCACCCACCCACCATCACCACCCGCCACCACCTGCCATCTGCCACCCACCTACCACCACCACCCGCCACCACCACCACCCACTCGCTACCACCCAGCACCCGCCACCGTCACCCACCCACCTACCACTACCACCCACCCGCCACCACCAGCTACCCACCACCCACCGTCACCACTTTCCACCACCGTTTTCCGCCACCACTTGCCACCACTTGTCATTTCTCACTCTTTTTTATATTTTAAATTTTTTTTAAACATTTTGTCAATTACCAAACGCGTTTGTAATTTATGTTAAACAAAAAATAAACAAAAACTAGTTTATAAAATTTTTGTAAATATAAACTGAAAACGTAAACGTTACCAAACACACCCTTATTATTTGTTTTAAGAGAGTTTAAATTTTAAATTTTTTATTTTTTATTATTTTTATGAACATTTGTCTGACAATCAAAAAATAAAAACCCTAGAATTCAATTGTGAATTAAAAAATAAAAAATAAAAAAACCCTAACCCTAATTTGTGAATTCAAATTCAATTGAAAACCCTAAAATTGGGTTAGGGTTAGGGTTAGGGTTAGGGTTAGGGTTAGGGCTAGGGCTACGGTTCAATCTGTGAATTTAAAACCACAATTTCAATTCACAAACCCTATTCTACCCACATTGATATCAATTTCAATTCACAAAACCCCACTTTGTTATGTACCTACATTCACATTTTCACAAACAAAATCAACACATAAAAAATTCAAACTGAGAGAGAGAGAGAGACAGAGAGAGAAAGAGAGAGAAAGAGAGTCCAAATACCAGCGAGAGAGAAAGAGAGCAGAGAGCGACCAACAGAGCGAGAGAGCAAAGAGAGAACAGAAGAACAACTGGTTCAGGGGAAAAAAAATGAAGTGTATAAAAAGCGTGGTTGCAAATAAGCGGGGTGGGCCATTTTATATAACTTTTAAAAGTGTGGTTACGAACCACGCTTTCTTTTAAAAACAAATTTTCTTTAAAAACGTGGTTTCTAACCACCTTTCTATTGAAAGTGCGATTCTGAAACATGCTTTTCACTAAAGATGAAAGCGCTAATAAGAACAGCGTTTTCTTAATTAAAAGCGTGTTTTGTAACCACGCTTTCATGATTTTATTCATTTTGTGCGCCTAGGCTAGAAATATGCTGAAAGCGTGTTTTGGAAACACACTTCAGCTTATTTTGGAAATTTCGGCCAAACTAGGCTTAGTTTGGGAAATAAGTTAGTAGGTTGGCCTATTTTGGGAAAAGCCTCCAAAAAGTCTCTTTTGTTTAATATATGGTACAAATATTTAAATGAATAGATACATATAGATATAGTTTTGGAAGAAAATTTTAAAAATTTACTATACTTGATGGGTAAAGATTAATGTATGAATTATGAAATATTTATTAATTTTGTAATAAATACATTTTAAACTTTACAACAAATGTATAATTACCAAATAAAAAAAAATTACTTTATTTGATGTGCAAAGGTTAGTGTTTTTTTTTAATAGTAAAATTAGTGTCTGATATATGAAATATTTATTAATTTTGTAATACATGGATTTTTTTAAACATTTTACCACGTAAATATATTATCTATTTTTTTATTAATAAATCTAGATTATGTTTGGAAATTTTAAAATATTTTCATATAAGTGACATGTGTATTTTTATATTTAAAAAATTCAAAATTATGAGAAATAATAATTAAAGCTTTGAATTTCAAAATTATGAATATATGGCAACATGGTTGAAGTTAATTTAGGCCACTAAAAATAAAATAGATTAAAAAAATTATAAAATAAAATATGGCAAAATCATAATTTTTTTTTCCTTACAAAATTATAAAAAAGTAAAAGTTTATTCCAAATAATTTTTTTTTACACCAAACTAACACTTCATTTGGCATTGGCTAAGGGCATCCACAATGGGATGGCTAAAAAAGTGTATTAAGGTGTGTTATATGACAAAAAGTAATAAAAGTGGGGCCCAAGAATGGCTAAGGGCATCCACAATGGGATGGCTAGAACCAGACGCTCCTGAAGTAGCACTCAACTGTGGGCAAAACCTCTTCAAGTGCCCAGGCTGTCCACACTGATAACACGAGAAGGGCTGCCCCCTGCCCAAACTCTGACTTTGCGGTCTAGCTGACGAAGAGGCAGCTCTCTGACCTCCGCCCTTCTGCGGGCAAACTGAAGCCTTGTGACCCGGCTGGCCACACTTGTAACAGGTGAACTCTCCCTGATTGCCCCTCCCGGAGCCTGCACTCGGTACTGGGAAAGTCGACCTGGCCAAACCACCCTGGGACAGCTGAGGGTTATAGCCCCTCTGCCTCCTGCTATCACCCTGGCCCTCTTGGCCCCTCTTGGAGCCTCTATGTTTCTCCTCCTCTTCCTCCTGCATCATCAGCTCCATATGAGCTGCAGCATCCACCAAGTGCCTGTACTCTCGAATGTAAGGTCCACCAACTTTCAATTTGAGGTCCCGCCTCAACTTCCGCTCAAACTCATAGCAACGGCGCTCCTCTGTCGCCACAAGTTCAGGTGCAAACCTGGACAAGCTAGTAAATGTAGCCTCAAACTCGGCCACAGACAAACCCTCATGTTTAAGCCGGCTAAACTGATCCCTCAGCTTCTCTCTAGCCACTGCGGATAAAAACCTCTTCTGGAAAGCATTCACAAACGCTTCCCAAGTACCACCAACACGAACCTTCTCATACTTCCACCATTGACCCGCATCTCCCTTCAGCTGGAAGGATGCCAAGGTCACTTTCAATGCTCCGTCCTCAATGCCAAGCATCTCGAACGTCTTACTCATTTGTTCCAACCACTCGTCTGCCTTTAGTGGCTCCTTTGGATCCCCAACAAACTCCTCTGGGTTAGACCGGAAGAACTCCCTCTTCAAGAAAGAAGGCCCTGCCTCAGTTGCCTGATTCCCTGCTCTGAGAATACCCAAAGCTCCTGCTATCTCCCGGGCCAAGGCACTCATAGCCTGCTGACCCGCTGGCTCGGCCACATTGGCCTGGCCAACTCCCTCCTGAACTGCCGGAATCTCATCCGGTAAAGGCACTTCCTGCCTCCTAGGCCCGCCACGCCTACCACCCCTTCCTCGTCCTAACATCCTAATAAAGGTAACACAGAACGTTAGCACATTCATAAACGTGCCAAAACTAAACACTCACGTCCTAATGCATGGACAACTGTAATTCACTCCACGTAAGCACATAAACACATAAGCACTTACGAATTTTATTTCTGGATAATGATAGTCCCAAGGCGTTACTAGAGTACCGGTTAGAAACAGCATTGATCAAGTGCCTTTCCAACAAGACTCCCAGAAACCCAAAGATCCAATCAACATCCTAGAAACTAAATCCCATACCCAAATAATCACATAAGCATGTTATCATATAAGCATATAACAGTACACCTAAGTCTCTATTAAGCGAGACAAACCCATTGTGATCCTAATCACGTCCCACGTACCCAAAGTATTCGAACCTGGTACGCTCTGATACCAAGTTGTAACGCCCTCAAAATAATAACATTAATCCCAACAATATAGACATGCTTTGATATATAAAAGATCCACATCCCTCCATTTATCAGAGTTTCATTACAAAAAGTATTACATGTTAACAACAAAAGCAAATGCCCTAAGGGCTTACAGCTTTCCAAGTTAACACTTGGTTACAAAGAGTAGAGTGCTAACTCATTTACACATTAAGCCCTTTACTTGAATTTACATGTAATACATCAAAAGGAAAGACATCCAAAAAGTCTGTCCGCCACTAGCCTCCCAAGCTAAGTCCTTGGAGGTGGCATGCTACCTGTACCTGAAAATGATATTCCCATATAGGGTGAGCCACAGCCCAGTAGAAATATACTAAACCAGTTATGAACAATGACTAAAAGATTAACAGTTGATAGATGGTCAACACTTTTACATTCTTTCATAACATAATACAAATTCAAGACATTTAAGTCTATATTTCCTTTCGTTTCCATTTCCATTCCTTTTTCTTGCCAATTCATAACCTTGGCTCAGAACCTGGGCAAACATCTCACATGAGACAAAACTCATGCTAACACTTTTCACCCCATCATAGATAAACATATTAGTTATATCAATACTTCCAAAGACAAGCATATGAGCTCTGTCAATACATTACTAGATAAGCATATGAGCTCTATCTACGGAGTCCATCCCCTATCTTCTCCCAAACAACATCCGGCTTAGAGGTCCATCCCCTATCTTCCCCTAAACCGTGGAGTACATCCCCTATCTTCTCCAACACAACACAATGCATATAAACAATAATTATACACATCACATATCAATACATAAAGTTAATGTATTCTTTCCATCGTCATACTTAATGACACATTTCTATTTCAATTTCTCATTTCTCACAATTAATTATCCAAATTAATTAATCAATGTAATTAGGGCATTTTCCATAATTAACATTACAACCCTTAGGTTTCATTTTCATCAATGTTTCAACATTAACTCCATGTTTCTATACCAAACATGCCTCTAGGTTTATTATAGATAAAACCCCCAACTTTTGTAAAATTACACAAAGGCCTAAAGTTTCTCAAAATTACACAACAACTCCCAACATATCAAAATGCTAAAATTTAAAGACAAAACTCATAAAGAGGAGTAGGATATCCCTACCTCAAAGATTGTGTAACGACCCTCGTTACTGATTACTGAATAACCCCCGAATTATATACTGATTATCGCTAAACTGAATTGCTAATGACTGATAATCGAATTGATTGAAGTACCGGATAGACCGATTGAAATCGAAACTGAAATTGAATAAGTTTAGTTATTGTATTGCATACTGCATCTGTTTGATTGATTGATTATCTGTTTGAATTTATACGTTTAAACTGTTAATTGAAGGCCTTATCGACGGCCGAATTAGGAACCGTTTAGAGTTTTGTAATCAGTGTAATATTTGTGATTTAATGGGGTAATTATCTGAAAATCGATTAGGAATGATTAAACTGGATTAAAATAAGTTAATTGAAATGTTGGCCTTATTTACACTATTGCCATAGTTAGTGGCCATTTGTTTATTGTTATTTGGGAGCCTTTTACACTTAGCAAACAATTTGATCAGCCCCTTTCTTGCATTCTAGCCGACCAACAAGTGAGAAAGGAGAGAGAGTGAGAAGTAAGAGAGATTTGAGCTCATATTGGTGAATTAGCTTGGAGTGCTTGGAATTAAAGTGTAACTTGGCTAAATTAAGCTTGCTAGACTTGAAATCAACACTCTAGGTAAGGAATCCATTGTCTTCTTGTCATCTTGGAGCTTCATTTTGCATGATTCTTGCTCAATTGTAGAATTAAACCATGTTTGAGTCCATATAGGTTGATTCATGCTAGAATTCATGCATGCATATTGAATTTGTGGACTTTTAAAGTTGAATTCTTGAGAATGATACATGCATGTCCATGTTTTTATCATAGTCCATGTTTTCAAGTTGTTTTCAAAGATTGGAGCTTAATAGAGCAAGATTTGAACCTTGATTTTGGTTTAAAGTTCATGCATTGCATGATTACAAAGTGTTCTTGAAAATGGGTTTGAAAATGGCTTTAATTGACCAACTCTTGGCCCTTGCATGTGCAAATTAGCTTTTAAAACTTGTTGTACATTGAGTTTAAAGTGTTTTCCCAGATTTTGGGGCCAAGAGGTTGAGTTTTGGATGGTTGAATGCTTGGTTCGAACTTGGGAGACAAATCTGGAAATTCCAGATTTGGCTTCTTCGCTCGAGCGAAGGATTCCTCGCTCGAGCGAGCCCTTTGATTTTGCAATCTCGCTCGAGCGAGCATCGAGCGACCATCGCGCGTAAAATTCCAGCAACCAGTACTTTTACTGTTCATGCAGATCGCTCAAGCGAAGGATTTCTCGCTCGAGCGAAGCCTTTGATTTTGAAAGCTCGCTCGAGCGAAGGAAGGCTCGCTCGAGCGAGGCTCCTATTTTCAGTAACTTTTGAAAAATGCCTTCCAAGTGTAATTTTGCATCCTCATCTCATCCTAGGCATTCTTAGGCCTAGTTTAAGGCATCTTAATGAGGATTTAGACATAGAACCACACCGAGGAAATTTAGGGATTTAATTATCATCCTTCCAACTGTAAACTTAGTGTGTGTTCTATTCTGTTTACTGTTTAGGGTTGGCTATCGGGGACGCGCTCTAGCTGCTATTAGCCCAATCTCTGTGAGTAACAGACTGTGTAAAGATATGTTCAAAATGGTTATCTTTTGAATACTGAACTGAAATGTTTATTGAACTGATATTGTTTATTGAATGAATGTATGTCCTGTATTTCGAACTGTATTGTGGCATCTTTAGCACCCATTGTTATTGACTGATACAGAGCTCTGTCGGTTTCCTTGTGGAACCATATTGTTTACTGATTGATGGCCATCACTATTGTTGGGTCTGTTAAGGCCCGGTCCTTTTGGACCTATTGTTTATAGGCTAATGGATGTACCACATATGACTTATTGATTGAAATACCGATTGATTGAAATACTGATTGATCGAAATACTGATTGATTGAAATATTGAAAGATTGAAATACTGCTAAATGAATTGATTTCATTACTGTAAGGACATTCATTCATAACCTCTTTACACATTATGTTATTCACTGGGCTTTAGCTCACTGTTTATATATATGTAGGTTCTTAGCAGCCAGACCGGAGCTAGGAGCGTGGGTCAGTCCCCAGTTTTGTCCAGCCAGCCTGTGTGCCTCGCAGTGAGGTTCCGTGTTGCCATGCTATGGCTTTGGGGTCTTTTGTATTTCCCCTGACTGTCTCACTGTTTTGTACTATTGTGAGATCACTGTATAGACTGTTTACTGTTTACTGTACTGTCCAAGGGGTTAGGCCCCGGTTTTATCGACTGTTATGTATATGTATATTGTGTATGCCATACTGTACTGTACTGAACTGTATGAATGCATGAAAAATGTTTTTGACATACAGATTATCACAGCTCATTGGACACTATTCATTTATTGTTTTGGCTTCCGCCAGGCCCTGAACTCTGTTTATATTGTACTACTGATAAGCAGGCCTTTGGTAATCACGGATTACTGGCCAGTTACGGTGCTAAACCCATAGGGCCGGGTTTGGGTCGTGACAGATTGAGCTCAAAAGGAGATGATGGCCAACACCCAACTTGCTCCAAAACCAAACTTTTTCCGATTAAAACAAAGCCCAAGTCACCCTCTATCTTTTTAACAAAGGCCTTAGGGTAGGAAATCACCCTAGGTAGATCAAATCTTAGAGAGAGAGTAATTTTAGAGAGAGAGGCTCTCAAATTTAGGGTTTGAAGAAGACAGAAGTTGGAAAAAGTGAAGTTGAATTCGGCTGTTGCTAGCTGATATAAACAGGCTCGCTCGAGCGAAGACTTGGTCGCTCGAGCGACCAGACACAAAAACTGACCTCGCTCGAGCGAAGACACGCTCGCTCGAGCCAACAGTTCAAATCTTCCGATTTGCAACACGACGCTCGCTCGAGCGAAGAACCGCTCGCTCGAGCGAAGAACGAACCAGATCGCTCGAGCAAAGAAAGCTCGCTCGAGCCAAGAAATGCAACTTTCAGTTCTGGGCCAGACGCAATCGGTCGCTCGAGCGAAGCCATCTTGGCTCGAGCCACCAGACACACAAAACTACCCTCGCTCGAGCGACCAAACCCTCGCTCGAGCGACCAGCCAAAATTCTGGGCAGCAACACTTGGCTCCCAAGCACAACCAACCTGTAACAAACCTGCCCAACACATCCTATAACTCAAATACAAAGTAGGAAAGGATGTAAACAAGATAATACTCAACTACCAACATCCATGGACACATGTCCGAATCACTGTACAACAAGGGGTAAACCCGGGACCGCTATAACCTCCCCCCCTTAAAGAATTTCGCCCCCGAAATTAAGAACAAGTTTTTTTGAAAAGCAAGTTCTTCTCCATTTTAAACAATGTTATATCACAACATTCAACAACTCGACCCATTACCGGTCATTCCATCTCTTATCAAGAGGCATTTCACAATACATAAGTTTCAACATGCATTTTCTTTCCGTTTCAACCACTTCCAACACATATGGTTCACAATTCATATCATAAGCAATAATCATGATACAATTCCATTTCTATACTATAGCCAACATATGCAATATTATAATCAACTCCCATATCAAGGTAAGTTCTACAACATTTTCATTAACCAAAACATGCACCATGTTTAACAACTTAAGACATTTCGAATGTTCTTAAAGTTCATTACAATTACAAAAGCGCAATACTTGATTACATATCAACAAACAAGTCCGGATATTTCTCGCGGACTCCCAACTCTCGTTCCCAAGTGGCCTCCTCCACTCCATGATGTTTCCACAAAACCTTAACCAAAGGGATGGTCTTGCCACGCAGGACTTGATCCCGCCTATCCAAGACCCGAACCGGTCTCTCCTCATACGAGGCATCCTCATCTACTTCTAAGTCGGTCCAGTCCAACACGTGTGATGGATCCGGCTCATACTTCCGAAGCATACTCACATGAAACACGTCATGAACTCCGGATAACTGTGGCGGCAAAGCTAGACGATAAGCAACCTCGCCAATCCTCTCAAGGATCTCAAAGGGACCAATAAACCGAGGGGATAGCTTCTCACTCTTCCCAAACCTCATCAATCCTCACCTAGGTGATATCTTCAAAAAGACATGATCACCCGTCTCAAATTCCAAAGGTCTCCTCCTACGGTCAGCATAAGATTTCTGACGACTCTGGGCTGTAACAAGCCTCCTACGGATAAGCTCAACTTTCTCCGTCGTCTCCCTAACCAACTCCGGACCCAACAAAGGTGTATCACCCACCTCGGCCCAACAAACTGGAGACCTACAAGGTCGGCCATACAAGGCCTCAAACGGTGCCATACCGATACTAGACTGAAAGCTGTTGTTGTAGGCAAACTCCACCAATGGTAAATGCCTCTCCCACGTCCCACTGAAATCAAGGACACAACCCCGAAGCATATCCTCGAGAATCTGAATAGTACGCTCGGACTGCCCGTCAGTCTGAGGATGATAAGCTGTACTAAAAGTCAACTTAGTGCCCAAGGCACTCTGCAACCTCTGCCACAACCTAGCAGTAAAACGAGGATCTCTATCTGAGACGATCGTCACTGGGACCCCGTGTAACCTCACTATGTCCCGAATATACAAATCGGCAAGATGATCTACCGAATCTCTCACGCGCATAGGAATGAAGTGCGCCGACTTAGTCAACCGGTCTACAACCACCCAAATAGCATCACTATCCCGCTGAGTCCTCGGAAGACCTACAACGAAGTCCATAGTGACATGCTCCCACTTCCACTCGGCAATAGACAAGGGTTGTAACAAACCCGCTGGCCTCTGATGCTCGGCCTTCACTTGCTGGCAAGTAAGGCACTTAGACACGAAAACGGCCACATCTCTCTTCATACCCCACCACCAAAACTGGCGACCCAAATCCCGATACATCTTAGTACCTCCCGGATGCACCGCAAGGCGCGAATGATGAAACTCTCGGAGTACTTCCTCTCGGCAAGACTCCAGTACAAGCAAACGGTCTCGGTATCTCACACTCAGGTCGGGATACACCGTCAAACCTTTCTCAACCTTCCCACTGGAGATCTTCTCTGGGAGGGATTCTACCTCAAGGTCACCTCTCTGTGCCTCTAACACTCGAGTCACAAGTGTAGGCTGCGCAACAACAGAAAATAAGGCCGCAGCCTCAACGGATTTGCCTACAAGCAAATCAAACTCTCCAATTGCCCCAAACATCTCCCACTCCCGGATGGCTATACAAGCTACATCACTAACGGATTTCCTGCTAAGGGCGTCGGCCACAACATTGGCCTTCCCCGGGTGATAATGCAACTCGAAGTCGTAATCCTCAATAAACTCCATCCACCTCCTTTGCCTCAAATTCAAGTCTTTCTGAGAAAACAGGTATTTCAGACTCTTATGATCCGAGAACACCTCGAATCTCTCACTATAAAGGTAGTGCCTCCAGATTTTCAAGGCAAAGATCACAGCCGCTAACTCTAGGTCATGCGTAGGGTAATTCTTCTCGTGAATTTTCAACTGACGTGAGCCATAAGCTACCACGTTCCCCTCTTGCATCAACACACAACCCAAACCCTCTCGTGAGGCATTACAATAGACTGCATAACCCAACCCTCTCTCCGGAATAATCAAAACCGGAGCGGTGGTCAGTCTAACTTTCAACTCCTGAAACGACTTTTCACAAGTCTCACACCATACAAATTTGACTCCCTTCCGAGTCAGTCTAGTCAACGGTGAAGCTAACCTGGAGAAATCCTTCACAAACCGACGGTAATACCCAGCTAATCCCAGAAAAACTGCGGATCTCAAACACACTCTTGGGCTGTGCCCAATCTTGCACTGCCTCAGTCTTGGATGTATCAACAGACACCCCTTCCCCAGAAACCACATGGCCTAAGAACTTGACTTCTCCTAGCCAGAACTCACACTTCCCAAATTTGGCATACAACTTATGGGCTCTAAGCAACTCAAGCACCACTCTCAAGTGTTCCTCGTGCTTCTCTTCTGAAGGTGAATAGATAAGAATGTCGTCCACGAAGAAGACTACAAAACGATCCAAAAATTCCCGGAAGATCCGGTTCATCAAGTCCATAAAGACTGCCGGTGCATTGGTAAGCCCAAATGGCATCACCAGAAACTCATAATGGCCATACCACGTACGGAATGCCGTCTTCGGAATATCCTCCTCCCTGACCCTCAACTGATGGTAACCTGATCTCAAGTCTATCTTAGAGAAACAACGGGAACCCTTCAATTGGTCAAACAAATCATCTATACGGGGCATAGGGTACTTATTCTTAACCGTAGCCCGATTCAACTTTCGGTAGTCGATACACAATCTCAAGGCACCATCTTTCTTTTTAGCAAAGAGGGTCGGTGCTCCCCACGGTGAAACACTAGGGCGAATGAAACCCTTATCTAGCAATTCCTGGAGCTGAACTTTCAACTCAACCAACTCTGCTGGAGCAAAACGGTAAGGTGCCATAGAAATCGGCGCCGTGCCGGGCACTAAATCGATAGAGAACTCAATCTCTCGGTGAGGTGGCAAATCAACAAGGTCCTCGGGAAAGACATCCGAGTACTCACAAACTACCCTCGGCAACACAATCTGGGTCTCATCACACTCACCACTCTCAAAGCTAGCAAGTAGACCACTAAGCTCATTCCGCCCTCGCGGACCATACCCCGGTGGCACAATACTACCAACCCGGTCTCCCAAGAAATGGAAACACTCCCCGCTCACGGTATAACAAGTAACCCTCTGGCGGTAGCAATCAATAACAGCTCGGTATGACGATAACCAGTCCATACCCAAAATAACATCAAAGCCCTTCATGGGCATAACTACAAAAGGAAACAGAAGCCTATGATCGGCAACCTCTATATCACAACCTCTACATCCGTGTTTCAAAATCAACTCACCCCCAATAGGTGACACTACACAAATAGGAGATGCCAACAGTGCTAACTCCAATTCCAACACAGATGCAAATGCAGCAGATACAAAAGAATGAGACGCACCCGTATCAATCAACACACTAGCAACCGAATTGCAAAACAGAAAGGTACCTCTCACTACTGATGGAGCCGGTACTAGGTCCTGCGCGGTAACAGCATACACGCGCCCTGTAGGCCCCTGATCCACCTGCTCACCTCTAGGAGCATAAGACTGCTGCACTGACTGGGATGACGAAGCCCCCGGATTGGCCCTCGAGGCCTGCACAGACTGAGCTGGCTGAAATCCATACGTCTGTCTAGAACCAGACGCTCCTGAAGTAGCACTCAACTGTGGGCAAAACCTCTTCAAGTGCCCAGGCTGTCCACACTGATAACACGAGAAGGGCTGCTCCCTGCCCAAACTCTGACTCTGCGGTCTAGCTGACGAAGAAGCAGCTCTCTGACCCCCGCCCTTCTGCAGGCAAACTGAAGCCTTGTGACCCGGCTGGCCACACTTGTAACAGGTGAACTCTCCCTGATTGCCCCTCCCGGAGCCTGCACTCGGTACTGGGAAAGTCGACCTGGCCAAACCACCCTGGGACGGCTGAGGGTTATAGCCCCTCTGCCTCCTACTATCACCCTGGCCCTCTTGGCCCCTCTTGGAGCCTCTATGTTTCTCCTCTTCTTCCTCCTGCATCATCAACTCCATATGAGCTGCAGCATCCACCAAGTGCCTGTACTCTCGGATGTAAGGTCCACCAACTTTCAATTTGAGGTCTCGCCTCAACTTCCGCTCAAACTCGTAGCAACGGCGCTCCTCTGTCGCCACAAGTTCAGGTGCAAACCTGGACAAGCTAGTAAATGTAGCCTCAAACTCGGCCACAGACAAACCCTCCTGTTTAAGCCGGCTAAACTGATCCCTCAGCTTCTCTCTAGCCACTGCGGATAAAAACCTCTCCTGGAAAGCATTCACAAACGCTTCCCAAGTACCACCAACACGAACCTTCTCATACTTCCACCATTGACCCGCATCTCCCTTCAGCTGGAAGGATGCCAAGGTCACTTTCAGTGCTCCGTCCTCAATGCCAAGCATCTCGAACGTCTTACTCATTTGTTCCAACCACTCGTCTGCCTTTAGTGGCTCCTTTGGATCCCCAACAAACTCCTCCGGGTTAGACCGGAAGAACTCCCTCTTCAAGAAAGAAGGCCCTGCCTCAGTTGCCTGATTCCCTGCTCTGAGAATACCCAAAGCTCCTGCTATCTCCCGGGCCAAGGCACTCATAGCCTGCTGACCCGCTGGCTCGGCCACATTGGCCTGACCAACTCCCTCCTGAACTGCCGGAATCTCATCCGGTAAAGGCACTTCCTGCCTCCTAGGCCTGCCACGCCTACCACCCCTTCCTCGTCCTGACATCCTAATAAAGGTAACACAGAACGTTAGCACATTCATAAACGTACCAAAACTAAACACTCACGTCCTAATGCATGGACAACTGTAATTCACTCCACGTAAGCACATAAACACATAAGCACTTACGAATTTTATTTCCGGATAATGATAGTCCCAAGGCGTTACTAGAGTACCGGTTAGAAACAGCATTGATCAAGTGCCTTTCCAACAAGACTCCCAGAAACCCAAAGATCTAATCAACATCCTAGAAACTAAATCCCATACCCAAATAATCACATAAGCATGTTATCATATAACAGTACACCTAAGTCTCTATTAATGTTTATTTGCTTAGGGTAGCTTTCCAATTTTTGTTTTTTATTTTTTGTTTTTTGTTTTTTTTTTTAAGGTGATCTGCCTCTGGTGAGTCGGTGGCAATTTCCCTCTCAAAATTACTGCTCTTTTTTTCCCTCTCAACATTTATGGCTACCAAATTTCTTTGTTGCCTTGAAATTATTTGTCAAAATTACGCGGTTTTGAATGTTGTATGTGCCCTAATTTTTATTTTTTGCTCAGAATTAGTTAAACACTTACACTGTGTTTGGATTGAGTGATTTGGAGAGAAAAGAAAAGAAATGGAGAGAAATGTATTTTTCTTACTTGTTTGGATAACTTAAGTGGAGAGAAATGGGAAGAAATAGAGAGAAATGGAGAGAAACTCATTTCTCTTATAAGCCTCATTTTCAATCTTCCCAAAAGTGGAGAGATTGGGAGAGAAAAGAAAACACTCTTTTCATAATACCATTTTTGTCCTTATAAAAATAAAAAAAATAAAATGATTGAAAATATAAAAAGTTTATTTTAGTAATATAACATAAATAATTTCTTTTCTTTTCTCTTAATGAAATCTAACCAAACAAGAAGGAGAGAAATCACAATCATTTCTTTTCTTTTATTTCTTCATTATCCAAACAAAAATGAAAGAAATCACAATCATTACTTTTCTTTTATTTTCTCTTCTAACTTAAGTAATTATTTCTTTTCTTTTCTGTTCTAAGTTGCCAAACATAGTCTTGAAGTTGAAACTCCATTCTCATTCCCTCACTCTCGTGGCCTCGAACGGCACAGGTATGTCCTCTCCTCTCTTCTTCTTCTTCTTCTCTCTTTCTCCCTCTCGCTCTCACTCTCTCGCAGCGCCTACTGCACTAGCATTGGCGCTGCTCCTTTGTCTCCCTCTCCTCTGTTCTTCTTCTCTTCTCTTCTTTTCTCTCCCTCCATCTCGCTCTCCCTCTCTCACAGCGCCAACTGCACTAGTAGTGGCGCTGCCCTTTTTTTTTTTTCTTTCCTTTCCCTCTTCTGTTTTTCTCCTCTTCTCTAGCTAGGTCGTTGCCCTCTCATTCTCCTCTGTTTTTCCCCTTTTTTGATTTAGCTGCTGTATGTTATGGGTTTAGTGTGATTTTGATTAACTTTTTTTAGGTTGCTGTGGCACAATCAGGTGGATTGGCCCCTCTTCTATCACAGGTAAGCAATTCACATCTAGGGTTTTTCATCCCCAAACCTAATTTTCTAACCACATGATTTGCCTGCACTTTCAAGATTTGGTTGTTTTTATTCTCTTTTCTTGTTTTTGATGGGTTTGGAGGTGGCCTATATAATAGAGCTTCCTATCGCAATAGACTACTGGAAATGCTTAAGGAGATTATAATTGAAGAAAAATGACACTTTAAGATTTGTAGAAGAAGAAATACAATAAACTAAAAAATGAGATTTCATCAATTTTAATTTTCTAGGTTTTGAATTTCAAAAATATTAATATTGGTTGAGTTCTACTTTCTGCAATCTGCATAATAATGATAAATTAGTAGCATACAAAACGTGGCATAGAACTACTAAATGTTGTGTTTATGAGACAATATATTGCTTCATAATATTAAGTATTATTATAAAGTTCACTAGGTGCCGTTGTGACATTGAAAAGATCTAATGGCACCTTCTGCATGATTGTTTGTCTGATGCTGTTCTAGTCTGCAGTGGATGCAATCCTCTTTTGAATTAAAACTAACAGCTATTCATCATTGAAAAAGAATGGCACAAGAGTGGGTAAAGTGTAATATTATTCGTCCAATTTGCACGCAACGAAAAACTATGAAAAAGCTGTCCAACTCAATTGGAACAGTCCCAGGCAAGTATTTTTAGAACTGTGAAATTAAATATTTTTATTCCATTTAAAATTGGAACCCCAAAATCTTACTCATCACAGTTTCGTCCTTTTCTTCTATTCCAGTGTTATCTTCTACTGCCATTTTTCTATCCTTAACTCTTGGATGATTTGCTTAAGAATTTGTGAATATGTTTATGTTTAAAATATTGGTGGCAACTTCATGATAAATAATTTTTTTTCCAGGCACTCAACAACTGGGGACTGGCTCTGCAGGTACTTTTAATTAAACAAAGTTGCCTGGAATCAACTTTGTTTTTCATTCAAGTAGTATTCTCTATTTTGAGAGCAGTTACACAAAGGTTTTGTTTTGCAATTTATGTGGTTATGTTGGAGCTTTATTTAGTTTCATGTTATAAATGGGCATTTTCAGGAACTCAGTGCAATTGTTCCTGTACGAGATAAGCAAGCAATTGTGAAAACCGCAATCAATAAGGTACGATAGCTATTTAGCAACATCAGGTTTGCTTCGATAGATGTACATAAATAAGTCATAATTTTTTGTCTCATCCATTCTACAAACAAATTGAATGATCTATGTTGTTGTCCTATATTTGTAGTATGGATTAGCAGAAGACACGTCAAGAACTGGGGGATCAGTCAATGTAAAAGAAGTTTCATCTAATGAATTATTCAGCCAATCTGCAATTTACATTGCCGCTGCTCATGCATTGAAACCGACTTACTCCGTAAGTGCCTCGTGTTGTTTCAAACAGTTCCTTATAGAACTTCTAATGGACCTAGATTGAATTTTCGGTTTAGATCACAAGCATCTCTTTAGTGCTAGATTAAGAACATTTGATTTGTCTGTGCAAGTTGGTGGTAAATTAGCTTGCTTGGTAAATGCCTCACATTGTTTCAATTAAGTCCTCATAGAACTTTGGTAGTATTTTACCTTACTTGGTAAGTGCCTCGCATTGTTTCAATCAATTCCTCATAAAACTTTTTAAGTTGATTTTTTTTTTTTTTGCAAGCTCGAGGTATTATATAATTTGTCCTCATCTGGATATACCTAGTTGAGTCCAGCCATAGTATTTGTTACCCCTTTTAACTCCTTTTGCACTTCAAAGCAGATGATTATATATATATATATTTAATTTATGTTGAGCTAAAAGCTTTCTCTTGTGATGTTTGTTTTATATAGGTTTATGCTAGTGCCTTGAAGCTTGGTGCTCCATGGTTAGTATTATTGAGTTCAACACCTTTTTATTAATATTTTTTAAAGACCATTCATATACTACCTACCAGAATTATGGTTCAAGGGTACAGGGTTTGGGCTTATTTGCTGGAATTTTTTTTTCTTATCGGAAAAAGAAATAAGAAAGTGTCATTGCTGCAATCCTTACCCCAGAATACTTCTTAATGTAATTATTGCTTCCCCAGATGCGTACCTCATGGGAGAGGGATTTTTGTTTCCCCAAATGGCCCACCATAAGGTATGATTTATTGTTTATCTCTTAGTTCTCTGCATAAATCATTTCAAATACATATATATTGTTAGCACATAAACATATAATGTTATTTTCAAATATATAATTTTATTTTTTTTACGAATCAAACCTTTTTTTTTTGGTAATTGGTTTATTTGGTATCAGCACTAGTGATGCTGACTATAGAGACTTGGATGGTGTTTGAGATCGATTTTTTAAGTAATTTTTTGATTTGGTGTGCCTTGCATATTTTCACAATATAAATTTACATGGTATTCGTTTTATTATTGGATTCCAAGTTATTTTACTCTGCTAATCTGATGTATCTGCTGTTCTGGTGTATCTGCTGTATATGCTGTTCTACTCTGCTAATCTGGTGTATCTGTAATTATCTACTGTATATGCTGTTCTGTTCTAGTGTATCTGCTGTATATGTTGTTCTGCTCTACAATAGTGATTGCGTTGTTGCTTAGATGTTCTTCATCTTTGAGGATCTTATCCAAAGTCATGAGAGGTTCTCTAGATCCATTGTTTCTGTAAAGACTATCCTTTTTTTAAGATTGCATATTGAATCAGATCATATGCTTTGTTCTTCTATTATAAATATGTATATGTTGCTGTAAATGGGGTTTCTTTTGGTAATCTGAAAAGTTTTGTGCCGTGGATGAACAAGAATTAAAGGCTAATGTTGAATTCTTCTAGAATGTAGTTATCCACTTTGACATGCCATCTCTTTGGTATTTTTTTATTTTGTAACCATATTCATTCATACTTATCAAAATTGAATTAATTTGCTTTCCTTCTTTGAAATTGAAGAGAGCCATTAAGTTTCAATGTTGTTTTGTGGAGTATTTTTGAGGAAAAAAATATTGATTTGCTAGTTGTTGATGGGAGCAAAGGAAAATTGAAAATGTATGATCTATGATTTCCTTGGCATATATAGAACCTATGAAGTATATACACAGGTACGAGATATGAGATACGGATAGGGTGATACAACAAAATTTAAAATAACAGGATACGTGTACGACTATGATAGGTCGAAAAATAATCTATAATTTTTAGTATTATATATTATACACGACCTCAAAGAATAGTGAAATACCATTCTTTAGTATTCTATATTTTTTTAGTGAAATACCATTTCCTTGTAATTTCCAAAAGTTCCCAAATTGTTACCATTTCCCAGATGAGCAAAAGAACTCACCAAAGTAGAATTTTAATCCTTGGTATTTAGCCAATTGGTGATCTTCTTATTTCGATTTGAATTTCAAAATAAAAGGTCAACTAATGCAACTAAAGAGAAATTCTATCACCTACTTGAACAAGCCAAATTCACAATTATGACTCTTTAAGAATGCTCATAACCAGTGTGTACAAAGCACGTGATTCAGTTTAGTTGAACACCTGAATATGGGCACTTTTAGTTGCACACCTGAATAAGGGTACTTAAATTGGTTCCAATCTGTGGGAGAGTCCAATGAGTTATGTTACTTTTGTTAGTGATTTAAAATGAGAATTAACAATATCTCCCCCAATATATATTATATAAGTATATATATCCAAAATTGCTTTTTTTTTTTTGTTCCAGATGTGTTAGCTACACTTTAAGAATGAACGTACAGAGTATAATAGTTTCTCCATTTGCAGGAAGTGTGAAGATGTTTATAGAAGGATGCCCATATTGGTGATGGGCTGGTGTTGTTTTGGGTTATTATGGACAAACTTTGCATTATTTGAATGTGTAAGGATGAAGATAATTGTGCTTTGTGCTGAGAAGAACAAGATAATTGGCTATAGCTAATGGGTATCAAGAAGCTTTGATGTGTAAATACAATGAGAGATGCATGTTTGTTAAAATTAACATGATTTTATTTTCCAAAATCTAGAACTGTAATACAACTATATATATGTAGGTTTGTGAGTGAAACTGTACATGCCAAACCAAAAAAGAACTAATAAGGATATACACGTGTTTTTATGAATGTGATTTATCACAAGCTCATAACTGCATGTCCACGTGAGGACATTTGTGGCAAAAACATTGTTGAATTTCTTTTAATCATTAGTATGCATAATATTAAACAGCAGTCTATGGATTTGCTTAAGCATGATTTATGGTTTTGTAGTTTGAGTCTCTTTATTGTTCTTTACTTATTTGAAGCTTTATGATGTATGGGGTTTCTTCAATTTTATTTACCATTATTTCAACGCATCTCCATTTCCGTAACCTCTATTGCTTGCAGATTTGAACTTTAGGAATGCTAAGGTCCAGATTTCAATCATTGCCTGCTGCTCTTAATGCCTGTTTAATTCCGGAGGAAAAGAGTGAGCCAACAAAAAAGAAAGGACTGCTGAAGTCCACTTTTTCTCGGAACTTTGCTCAGGTTATTTCATTTGCTACTCTCTAGAAAATATGGAAATTCCTTTCCTTCAATTTTATTTATCTAATAAATTTTTTCAGATCCCATCAAGCAATGAAAAAGCAGCAGCAAGATTTGCTCAGTTATGGAACACAATAATCAGCAGTTTTAGAGAGGAGGATCTTATAAGTGATAGGTAATCATGGGTGTGAAACTTTGCACAATAATACACACCTATTTTTTTTATGTTGTTTGACTCCTACGATCTGACCTTTTTTTGTGTCCTAACATGTGTTGAGAAAATTTTTTTTTTCTTCTGAATCTTATTGTATTCTGCTGTAGTATGTATAACTTTGTATCATTTCCAGGGAAATGGACCTGTTGCTTGTTCCATATTGGGCTGACCGTGAGTTGGAGCTCATACAATGGCCTCCATTTTTGCTTGCTAGCAAGGTTTGTCACATGGTTCAAATTTGTTTAAAATAGAAGTGTTGTGAAATTCCCAATTGGAAGTGTTGCGAAAATGGAAGTATTGTAATAGTATATAACATGATATCCAATTTTATTTATTTATTTATTTATTCAATAAATTTGACCTAAGAGCAAATAGATATAAGTTAATATTCAAAGAATCAATTGAGAAAATAATGAAAGCTTGTCAATAAAAAAAAGTAATGAAAGTTTGAAAAAAGAAAAAGACAGAGAGAAGTAAGGTCATTTTAACCTTGAGAGCAACTCAAGTCTTGTAGAACTTGAAAATTGGACATTCAAAATATGTCAATCTAAGACTTTTGCTAAAGTTTTATTTATTTATTTATTTTTGGGGTGCGAATTTAACAGCTAGAAAAAGAAAATAGAGAAAAATAGCCTAATACAAAATTTATAATATAAAAAAAAGCGCAACGGTCGTAATGGTGTTGTAACGGGGACTACAGCCTTTACATAACAGTGGTGGCTGTTACGGCTGTGAATTTCTATCACACCGCTATAGCGGCCATAATGGGTGGTGGTAACCATTGAAACCATTATGTATGGTTACGGTTGCGTTTTAAAAACATGTTTGAGAATAAGTTTGATCATTTGAAGTAGAGAAATTCTACAAGGACAGGCAAGTGTATCATTGGATTGGCTTGCAAAGATAGGGAATTTTTTTGCAGAAGGTCTCGAGTAGCTACTTTCTGATTCACTTAATAAACTTATTCTCTGATGATCAGTGGGTGGAAGCAACGTGCAAGTCTCTGGTCATATTAGTAGTTGTGATGGAATCTTTGAAAACTTACTAAACTTTGTCTCAAGGGTAACACGATTTAACATAATTTTCTGATGACTATATATGTCTTTTGGCTAGATCCCAATAGCGCTGGACATGGCTAAGGACAACAATGGAAAGGATAGAGAGCTGAAAAAGAGGATTGAAGTTGACGACTATATGTCTTGTGCTGTTCGTGAATGTTATGCTTCATTTCAAAACATTATTAAGATTTTGGTTCAGGGTGGGTGCGAAAAAGAGTAAGTTTTATTACATTCTTATAATTTTGATTGAGAAATGGATATACATATTACATATTGATGCTTTGTTATATCATAATGCTTTATTTGTCCAAATGGCCTTTCCAGGGTTATAGAATATATATTAACTGAGGTTGACAAACATATAGAAGAAGGCAAGCTATTAACTGAATACAATATGGGTGGTCTTCCTAGCCTCTATGACTACTTTGTCAAGCTTATCAAGTGCTTGGTATGTATTTGCAATATCATGGCAGTTGTTTTATGTGACTCGTTAATGGGATTTATGAAGTGTTCACACTGATTTAGTTTCATTTTTGCAGTTAGAGAATAAGCAGACAGACAGGGATCAGGTTGTGATTCTTTTCCAAGACATGCTGGAGGTTGTGACAAGAGACATAATGATGGAAGATCACATAAACAGGTGAAGCATTTTGACGTGATTGCTCCTGATTTTATGCTAGTGACTTGATGTCATTTGATGTTGGTTACATTTTTCCTTCAACAGCTTGGTAGATTCTATCCATGGTGGATCAGGACATGAGGGGATGGTCCCCCTTGAATATCAATTATTTGCATCTGCTGGAGCAATAAATTTTTCGGCTCAAGAAACAGAAGCTCGGAAAGAGAAGGTGATTGGTGGAGATATCATAATGACAAATTTTAATTTCAAACTATTTACCTATTGATTCGTCCTCCTGTCTCCCCCCTCCCCCTCGCCAAAAAAAATAAAATAAAAGTAGTACCTGTTAACTTTGATGCATTTCTGCAGATCAAACGGCTCGATCTATTGCTTACAGTGAAGGAGTCTGCAATGGACGTACCATCAAACCTAGAAGCTCGAAGGCACATTTCATTTTTCTCAAATTCATTGTTTATGGACATGCCTTCAGCACCTAAAGTCCGCAATATGCTTTCCTTCTCGTAAGTTTTTCAAGTTCTTTTGCATGTGACCTTAGTTTTCCTTGTACGTGTGTGTTGTATATGCTTGATTTGTTGGTCTTGTACTTGTTTGTATTTTGTAGTCTTATTGTAATTTTCAAAACTAAGCACTGAGGGGTCGTTTGGGAAGTGACTTTTTGTCTAAAATATGTTTGGGAATGACTTTTTGACTTCTTACCAAAAGATATGCAAGAAGTGGAGTGAATTGAAAGAAATCTTTGACCTTTTTGTATGAGTTGAGATTTTTTTAGCATTTGGGATTTTCTAGTGGCTTTTTACTTTTAAGCTAAAATATTAACTACCTAAACGAGGCCTAATTATTTTCTACAATGTGTGGCCTAGCAGTGAAACCTCTGAAGCCCCTGTAGGAATGCATGTTTCTTCTGTACAAAGACTAGGTGCTGTATGCTATTATCTGCTATTATGAATCTTTTTCTCGTATGTTATTGATAATCAATTTCTTTTGTATGTGTTGCGGTGATGTTTCTCCTAGTGTTTTGATGCCTTACTACTCGGAAGAGGTGCTATTCTCTCTAACAAAGCAGGACTGACTCGGTTCAACAAGACAGACTCAACAGGATTGACTCGATACAACAAGATAGACTCGACAAGACTGACTCGATTCAACAAGACAGACTCAACAGGACTGACTCGATGCAACAAGACAGACTCAATACTCAAGTCAGAAAGTAGGATAAACAGCATTCACAAATGCTCAAAATAGTGCGTGCCATCCATTACATCTGAAGTAAACTGAGCACTGACAGCAAGTGGTTCATCCCCTGATCACATAACAACACAGGTCTAGAGTACCTGGGGTATATCAGACCTTTCTGAAGCTATGGTTCCAAGACCACTTAGCAAAACAGAAAACAGACAGCATCTCAGCCTGATTTCACCTGAACAGATACGAGCAAAGCTGAACGACTGTATTCTATTACTGATCACTGTTACCCGAAATCACTGCCCCAAATCTGAATCTGGTACCCGCAGATATAACTGATTCTCAAAAACACTGATACTGGTGCCCTCAGGCCCCTGATACCCAGACTTGCAAACTGTTACATGCATTCCCTGTAGAGATACACTCCAAAAGCACATAGCATGTAAAAGAGAGCCAAAACACCCCTATGTTGGGGTAGGGTTTCCCTGTCCTATTTTGTCAGGAGCTAGGGTTTCACTACGCACGCAGCGGTTTCAAACAACCTATATCGGGTAAGCAACCTGTCCTAGTTTGGAATGGTCACTACGGATTTCGATATGCACTAGGTCGAATGGTCGAAAAGGGTGCCCCGGTAAAACCGGGGTTTGTGTTCCCATACTGGCAGAGCCCGCAACCGGTCAGCCTTACGGACATGCCTTGACAAGACAAGCCTCCGGCAAACCGCTCAGGAATAGCAGATGGCCAACACGGTGTCCTAGGCGCACCAATGCACATGCAATGCAAAGAAACACATAAGTGTAGTCAAAACAGGATATCACGAGTTCGAGTCAAGCTCTCTAAATCCCCAGCAGAGTCGCCAGAAACTGTAGACGCGCCCGTGGGGGGGGGCCTCTCTACAGTTCGGACTCGATTTGTGTTGGTTCTGAATCTGAACCAAAGAGTCCAACTCTGGCAAATCGTTTTGAGAAAAACAGATTTTTGAAAAGAAGTGCCAAACATGGACTGCTTTGCCAGATTACAGAGTCGCCACCTAAATATTTTAAAATGGGAAATTTAGGAAACCCTGACTCGGTGCCGAAGGCCACATGTCCGTCATCACCAAAGTGGTCTTGGCTCGGGAGCTTGGGTACGATCGGGGAAGGTCAGCTATGAGCACCCCCTTTCGCCCGGTCCGAAGACCGGCCTCTACTAACCATGATATCCAATTTTGAAAACTTTGTGTGTTCTTATTCCGGTTATTAGCCTAGAATTACTACGTTATGCGCACAACAAACAAGTATAGACCAAATCGCCTAAATTGGAATAAAACATTACATGTTTATTTTGAAAATGATTTGCTACTTGCAAGTAGGCTAAAATGCAGGTTTTGCCACCCTCAAGTGGGCTTTAGAAAAAGATGGTTTTGCCACTATCTAGTGGGCTTTAAAACTCACAGTTTTAATGTATTGTCCCAATTTAGGTAATTCAACCTCCATCCACAGGCATTCAAGCAGTTATATCACATAAGCACTGAGCCTCATGGTAGTCATGCTATTATGGCAACATACACACGCATGCGATATGCTAAAACAGAAAAGCTCACCTAGTACTCCAAGCCAAAACAGAAGCTTATTAGAAATCCGTGCATGGACCTAAGCATACTGAAATGTCTAATGCAACACATGCAAAGATGTAATCTAGGCAGGCTCGGCTATCCTAAACATGGCATATGGAATGCTACAAATAACACATATTCAATTTGGAATTGAAATACAATGCAGTTTGTATGATGTACCGAGCCCGGTGCATGTAAACAAATGCATGGATGCACGCATGCATTGCATAAGGTATGCTAAAATAAACGTGCCCTAATCTACCATCATAAGTAGGTAAATAAAAGGGAGAAAGAAATGGGGGTTTGGGAAGACATACACCCACTCACACACACTTATTACAAATTTGCCCTCACACGGAGGGACCAAAAGAATAATATACAGTCCCAAATAATAAATCAACTATCCTAGCTAATTAATTATTACAGACCCTTAATTAATTAACAAATTAATTAAACTACTGAAAGCAGTAAAAGGCCTCGGGAAGAGGGATGCACGCATGCTCGGATCCGACTCGCCCGGGAAGCCGCACCATGCCACTGCTGCCTCTGTTTCACTGTCCTGCTTCTCTGGAAAATTGCAAAAGTCCTGGAACAGGTTCCCTGCATCCTAAGGATCATCACCGGCTGGATAGAATGTCCACCGGCCGTGTATAAAGTCCACCGGCTGGAGATGAAGTCATCGGCACTGAATCAATGGCCGGCCGGCACTCTATACTGCCGGTCGGCAGAGAATTCCTGCAGAAGACAGTTTTTTGACAGCAACAAGGACAGACAGTGTATGGCATGGTATTTCAAGCAAATGTGTGCACGGACACACTCCCTATCATGCAATGGACTCAAGGGAGCATGGCCCTCGACCCCCGGGCCACCAATCACGCATTTCAATGCATGATGGCCCAAGAAGCCAAAGTGTGCAATTTCAATGTGGAATGAAATGCACATAAACAAACAAAGAGCTCAACCTCTATCATACTCAATTCAAGAGGTAAAGCATGCATGTCAAATGCAACCTAAGCATGCAATCTAGCATGCAATATGAACATGCAAGTATATAAACATGATAGGCACACAACCTAAGCAACACATACAAAGTAAGCATGCTACAACACATGAGGGAATGGACTTAAACTGGATTAGGCAGCCTCAAACAAGCCTAAAACAGTGGCCACAACCAAGGAAGTGAAGGCCAAACACATATGCACACATACACATGCAAAGGTACCAACACTAAGGCATAACGAAGCAAGCTTTAAGCACACTTAAAGGAAGCTAAACATGAACAACTAGCATGCATTATAAAGCTCTGAAATCATGCAAAACATGGTGCCAAACCAAGCTAAACAAGACCAAACAAAGCATGCAAAATAGCCCAAGTTCTTGAAGCAAGGTAATGAGGCTTTGAACCACACTTGACAAGACCAATCATGGCAAGACTCAAGCAACCAAAACAGGTTTTCAGCATGTGGAAATACACCCAAAACTCGCACACATGGCATCCCAAAATGCATTAATCATGGAAGCATACACAAGGCCTATTCTTAGGCATAAAAGGACACACCTTTGAAACATGAAAGAGATGGCAAGCACAAACATGTGAGCATGATTTAGGGACTGAAATGTGATCTAAAATGATGCCACATCATGAGATCAAGGCAAGCTAAACATGCTAAAGACTCACACACCTCAAGGCTAGCAAGCCAAAATGCAAGGTGACTATATAAGGCATGTCATGGATGGCCTAAACAACTAAAAACAGATCTTGTACATGGAAAAACAAGCACATTTTCAGTGTATGACCAGCCACAAAAACAGAAGCAAGATAGGCTAAGAAAGCATGCAAGATTACGGTAAATCAAATGGATTTCAAAGCAAGTAGCACATGGAGTATGCAAACAACGTTGAGCCCTTCAACAATGTTGAAGAAGGGCTCAAAATAAGCCTATTCTTAGCTTACATCATGCTCTGAAACAGAATAAATACCAGCCAAAAATACTATGCAAGAATCATGGCATACAAAGGGGGTATTGAGATAGGTGCTAGATGCAGCCACCAAACAGCAAGGGGTCCTCAATCAAACATGAAGAGGACCCCAAAATAAGACTATTTGAAGTTTGGGTCGGAGCCCAAAAGTGCTTGCAAACAAGGCTTAGAAATGAAGCAAGAAATTGCAAGAAAAGGGAAGATGAGGACTTACCCTTGAAGACCAGCAAACCAGCACCTCTTGGACCAAGTTTAGGTGCTCCTAAGCTCTGAAGAACAGCCCCAAGTCGTTGGAAATGGAAGTGGTGGTGTTGTGCTATGGGTTGGTGAAGGAATGGCTCAAGAACAATGGACTTTGGAGGTTGGATGGGAGAGATATGGAGAGAGGGGGTGGGATATATATGTATATATCAGATATACATATATATCTGCTGGTTTTTTGTTCAAACCTCCCAACCCTAGACAAAGGAGAAGGAATGGTGCTTATATAGGCAAGGAAGACTTAATGGCTAAGCAAAAGAGGGAGGTTCAAGAGGTGCAAGAGGGTCTTGGCTTATCAAAGAAGCTTGGACAGCTGGTAGGCTTCTTGAGGAAGCCAAGACAAGGGGTCAAGGCTTCCTCAAGAAGCCATGAGCAAAGGGTGCACCAAAAAGGGTCCAAGGCTCCAAAATAGATACATATATGCACGTGGCTCTGGTTCTGTGCATCCCAGCTGGCACAGCTGGCATGCACCAGGCTTGGAGGGTTCAAAGGGTGCAAACCGGCCAGCCAATTCGATCACTGTCCAAAATAAAGTGCCGGTCGGCACTAAAAGGTTCCGGTCGGCTAAATAGAGTGCCGACAGATGATTCCTTGGTCAAAACATGGCCGGTGGGTATGCAAATCGAAGCCCCGGAAGTTAGCTTTCCAATGGCGCAAACCTTGCATCAAAATTCCTCCTGTGCAAAAAGTTATGCCCTTTTCCGTGAAGTCGCGCAGACTCGATCCAACCGGGATGATGCCCAGCTTCAACCAATCATATCTCCTCCCCCCGAACTTGGCTTTGGGAGATTCTTGAGTGCAAAGTGAAGCCCCGGAGGTCTCCTTTCCAATGGTTATAGCCTCATAGCTTAAATCCAAGTATGCAATTGAATAAGCCCGATTTAGCGAGGGCTGCTCGATTTTCTCCTACCCGGATTCATGCTGAACTTCTCCCAAACCTGTTTTCTCCCCTCCTTTCCTCTTTTCTTCAACTCCAAACCTCTAAGCGAGGTGTTTTGAAGGATTTGCCTCTCTCATTGCCGAAGGAATTGAATCTGTGTCCTGCACATCTCTCAACACCGAGCAAACCATCAGTAATGCCCAAGTCTCGAGGGTGGTCAAAAATGGGGTGTCTACAGTTGCCCCTCTTTGACAGAACTCGAAAGTCATAACAATGACGGGAGTGAATGTCAAAGCCCAGAGACGACCCATTTTTGATAAGGCCGAAGACTTGGACAAACAAAGTATAGATAAATGGTTGCGCCCGCAGGCTGCCTACGTATCCCTTTACAAGGAATCAAACCAGCGTAGTTCAGGGGCAAGATGCAAAGTGATGCACAATGCAAGTGCATAACTTATGATCATGCAAAGGATGCTGTAATGAAGCAATTATGCAAAATAAATGCAACATTTTAAGCGAATGCTATGCAAGCAAGTAAACATGAACCAAACTACATCTCATGCAGAAAGGATGTAAGAGAATTATGCAATTCTCACGAATCATGTGCGTTAGATACACAAAAGTGAACGAAGTGTGATAGATACACTAAGTGGACAAACATGTGTGATGGATACACCAAAGTGAAGAGAGTGTGATGGATACATTATATGAATAAAGTGTGGTTGATACACTAAGTGAAGCAAAGTGTGACAGATACACAAAGCAAAATGAGTGTGATGGATACGCCAAGCAAATATGTGATAGATATACTAAGCAAATGTGTGTGGTGGATACACACAGGGGGCATGTGATAGATACAAAGCGAGTGTGTGATTGATACACAAAGTGAGCATGTGTGATTGATACATGAGGTGAACGTGTGTGGTAGATACACAAAGTGAAGCGAGTGTGATGGATGCACTATATGAAGCAAAGCGTGATGGATACACAAGGTGAGTGCAGTGTGATGGATACACTGTATGAAGCAAAGTGTGATGGATACACAAGATGAGCATAGTGTGATAGATGCATAAAGAGAAAGTGTGTGATTGATACACAAAGCGAGCGTGTGATTGATACACAAAGTAGGCATAGTGTGATAGATACAAAGCGAGTGTGTGATTGATACACAAAGTAAAAGGTGTGATGGATACACTGTATGAAGCAAAGTGTGATGGATACACAGAAGGCAAGCACAAAGTGTGATAGATGCACTGAGTGAACAAAGTATGATTGATATACTAAATGTGGACACGAAGTGTGATAGATGCACTCAGTGGACAGGAGTATGATTGATATACTAAAGGTGAACACGAAGTGTGATAGATGCACTTAGTGAACAAGTATGATGGATATACTAATGGTGAACACGAAGTGAGATAGATGCACTTAGTGAACAAAGTATGATTGATATACTAAGGGTGAACACGAAGTGTGATAGATGCACTTAGTGAACAAGTATGATTGATATACTAAGGTGAACACGAAGTGTGATAGATGCACTTAGTGAACAAGTATGATTGATATACTAAGGGTGAACACGAAGTGTGATAGATGCACTTAGTGAACAGGAGTATGATTGATATACTAAAGGTGAACACAAAGTGAGATAGATGCACTTAGTGAACAAGTATGATTGATATACTAAGGGTGAACACGAAGTGTGATAGATGCACTTAGTGAACAAGTATGATTGATATACTAAGGTGAACACGAAGTGTGATAGATGCACTTAGTGAACAAGTATGATTGATATACTAAGGGTGAACACGAAGTGTGATAGATGCACTTAGTGAACAAGTATGATTGATATACTAAGGTGAACACGAAGTGTGATAGATGCACTTAGTGAACAAGTATGATTGATATACTAAGGGTGAACACGAAGTGTGATAGATGCACTTAGTGAACAGGAGTATGATTGATATACTAAAGGTGAACACAAAGTGAGATAGATGCACTTAGTGAACAAGTATGATTGATATACTAAGGGTGAACACGAAGTGTGATAGATGCACTTAGTGAACAAGTATGATTGATATACTAAGGTGAACACGAAGTGTGATAGATGCACTTAGTGAACAAGTATGATTGATATACTAAGGGTGAACACGAAGTGTGATAGATGCACTCAGTGAACAAGTATGATTGATATACTAAGGGTGAACACGAAGTGTGATAGATGCACTCAGTGAACAAGTATGATTGATATACTAAGGTGAACACGAAGTGTGATAGATGCACTTAGTGAACAAGTATGATTGATATACTAAGGGTGAACACGAAGTGTGATAGATGCACTTAGTGAACAAGTATGATTGATATACTAAGGGTGAACACGAAGTGTGATAGATGCACTTAGTGAACAAGTATGATTGATATACTAAATGTGAATGAAGTGTGTGATTGATACACTGAATGCAATGAAACGTGTGATTGATACACTGAATGCAATGAAGTGTGTGATTGATACACTGAATGCAAATGAAGTGTGTGATTGATACACTGGATGCAATGAAGTGTGTGATTGATACACTGAATGAAATGAAATGTGTGATTGATACACTGAATGCAATGAAGTGTGTGATTGATACACTGAATGCAAATGAAGTGTGTGATTGATACACTGGATGCAATGAAGTGTGTGATTGATACACTGGATGCAATGAAGTGTGTGATTGATACACTGAATGCAATGAAGTGTGGTCGATACACTAAGTGAATGAAGTGTAGTTGATACACTAAGGCAAATAAGGTGTGTTAGATACACTGAGTGAATGAAGTGTGATTGATACACTAAAGCAAATAAAGTGTGTTAGATACACTGAGTGAAGCAAATGAATGTGTGTGATAGATACACAAAAGAAGGATGTGTGTGATAGATACATAAAATGAAAGAAGTGTGATTGATACACTAAGTGAAGAGAGTGCGATTGATACACTAAATAAACATGTGAGAGATACATGAAGCAAACGGAAGTAAGTGAGGTGTGATGGATACACTAAAGTAAACATGTGATAGATACATGAGGCAAACAGAGTGTGATTGATACACAAAGCAAACATGCAGAGAAGAGTAGTGTGATAGATACACAAAAAGAAATATGTGTGATAGATACACAAAGTGAATGAAGTGTGATTGATACACTATGGGAATGAGGTGTGATTGATACACTATTCTGGCTTGAAGCAGACTTGATCTTGAACTTGAGGTAGAGGTACACTCATACTTCGAAGCACTGGCAAGGCCTGAAGAGGTGCACACGGGATGTAGTCTCGGAACTTACTGAAGTTGAAACAAACTCAGATACCCGACGTTTTCCTCTTTTGCTTTTACTTTGCAGTCCAGAACCATATAGCTTCAGATAGGTCCTGGTTTTACTGTTCACACTTATCGGGGGTGGACCCTGCAGTTTTATGAAAAAACGAATCTGTTTTGCACAAATGTGGAGAATGGCACGGCACTCTGAGCACAAGATGATTTGATTTTGTTTGAAATTGAAGTTGAAAATGAGTTCTCAACTGGGTATTGAGTCTACGACTGGACACAGCGCATCAGGACTCAACAACGGAAAATAAAGGCACACAACCTAAACACATCGAGACACGCTCGGAACAGACTCAAAACAAAAGTCGAGGTAAACAAAACAAAAGACACGACACACATACGTGCACAGGGAGCCTGTTTCACCGGGTATTGTTTCCCACCCTTTCTCATTTGTGATTCTCACATCACTCGGCCCTCAAGCTCGGTTTTTCTCTCAAAACCCTTTTGCTCACTTTTTCTCTCAACTTACACCTCTCTATTCTTTAATCTCTCATTTTTCATCCCTCCCCAGGGTGATTGATGGATGAATAGGAAGTCGTGGGCTCTTGCCCCTGGTGTCCTACCAGATTCTCAATCTTGTTCACAACAGTGAGTTTCTCCTACAGAGGGGTTGTGCTACAACTGGGTGTGTAGCAAATCTGCAGCTAACATCGGTTGATGATGCCCTGCTGGGGAGTTTGGACGTGGTTAGATCTGTCCAAATGAGGAAGTGGAACATCTTGATCCATTCCAATTCGTGCTTCGCACTTGACTTAATACCTCGTTGCTTGGAGGATGAGAGAGCTTTCAGCCCTTTGCTGTTGACTTCAGTTGTGCCCTCTTCTGGCAGGTAGAGTGCCCTTCTGGCAAGTATGTTGAGAATGGGGGGAAGACAGGAAGCCTGACTCAACTGTGCCCCTAGTTCATTATTTTGACCCCTTTTTTGTTTTTGCTTTCTACTAAAACAATTTTGACCAACATGAGAGTTAGATTAACATGCTTGTTCAACTTTTTGATTTAAAATCATGCAAGTCAGGCTATGAGCACTGAAAATTTTCCTTTTTTTTTTTTTTTGGGTCCAAGAAAATGGTCCAGTTTTGGAAAAGATGGAATAATTTTCGAGAGAATTAGTCAACCTCAGTAAAAATTCTCAAAAACTATTTTTGCTAACGGCCAATGCTCAACAAGCACGGAACCAACTCTTGAGATGCGCAACCTCGGACCCATAGCAATGGAAAATTGCCCCTTGTCTGAAGGACACTGCATGGCAACGGAAAGTTGCCCCTTGTTTGAAATGACATCGCGGCATTTTGAATGGCAACGGAAAGTTGCCCCTTGTTTGGATGATGCCGCAGCGCATTGTAGTCAGTCCTCAGAGCGACGAACACAACCAGACTCTCGGATACAGAGAAGACAAAGATGGCCAGAACCATTGCATGGACACAGTCGAATTTGAAGTGTTTATGGTTGGACTTCAGAATGAAGTTGCCTACGTATCCCAAACATGGGAATCAAGCCTTACGTAGTTCGGGGTTAAGGTACACTCGGGTATTTAACCTCTCCTTTTTATGCTCTAACTTTTGCCAAGGCGCCTATTACAGGTTTTCGACCTTGCGAGCGTCTTTTCCTTTCCTTTTCAATTCTTTTTTCATTTTTTCTCTTTTTTTCTTTTTCTTTTAGGCTCTAACTTTTGCCAAGGCGCCCGATGAGGGTTTTCGACCTTGCGAGCTTCTTTTTCTTCTTTTTTTTCTTTCTTTTTCTTTTTTTTTTTCTTCTTTTTTTTTTTTGTTTTTGTATGTATTTTTTGCTTGCTCTAACTTTTGCCTGGGTCGCCCTTCCGGGTTTTCGACCCAGCGAGCCTCTCAAAGGGTAAAAGTGTAGCTTGGTCCATGCCAAATGGTTTTGGGTTTTGAAGCCATCCGTATCCAGGAGAGTGGCTGTCGATTTGCAAGAGGACTCATCTTCGGCTCTTCGAGCACATCTGACACCTTTGCCCCTAGTTCGAGGAGTGCTTCTGTTCTAGCTTCGCAAGCTTCTTCTGATGAGGTCTGATCTTCTTGATCTGACATTGGTGCCTCTTGTTCGAGGGCTCTTTCAAATCTGGCCACACAGGCCTCATATTGTGATTGACCTTGGAACATTCTGAATGCGAGTTCAAGGTTTGAAGGCAAGGACTCAAGTCTCGAGGCTGAGAGCGATCCTAAGCTGCACAATCTCAAGAGCGATTCCACACATGTCTTCGCAGGACTGCGCAAAATATATTTTTTTTGAATTTTTGAAAGTTTTTAAGAAGGCGACGAATCGCTCGCGCTGAAGACAGTGTAGAACCAATCTGGATCAAAGCTAGGATCCTTCCCAGTACTCACACTAACAAGCATGATTTCATTCATTAAGGGCTTAGCACGCCTCTCTTTCTCTAAAGTTGATCAAATTTTGCAAAACCTGAGGAATTCCTTCCTCTTCTTTTTTATCACAATGTTTCGAAAAAAGTTTTGGAAAACTCAGGTCATTACAATGACTTCAAGGCATAGAAAAGACAGAGTTCTTAGTCAAATACTGTTATCTCATTTAGAATTTCTGGCACAACTGGCACACGGCGGAAGCAAACACGAGAGCGTGAAAGTCACTGTTGTTTCAATCAAAATCTGATGGTGTAACTGGCTCCACGGCAGAAATAGACTCAAAAGAGTGTAAAAGACAAACACAAAACAAGAGAGTGATGTCCGAGGTAACGCCCCCGGAATCACCTAACTCTAACAAAGCAGGACTGACTCGGTTCAACAAGACAGACTCAACAGGATTGACTCGATACAACAAGATAGACTCGACAAGACTGACTCGATTCAACAAGACAGACTCAACAGGACTGACTCGATGCAACAAGACAGACTCAATACTCAAGTCAGAAAGTAGGATAAACAGCATTCACAAATGCTCAAAATAGTGCGTGCCATCCATTACATCTGAAGTAAACTGAGCACTGACAGCAAGTGGTTCATCCCCTGATCACATAACAACACAGGTCTAGAGTACCTGGGGTATATCAGACCTTTCTGAAGCTATGGTTCCAAGACCACTTAGCAAAACAGAAAACAGACAGCATCTCAGCCTGATTTCACCTGAACAGATACGAGCAAAGCTGAACAACTGTATTTTATTACTGATCACTGTTCCCCGAAATCACTGCCCCAAATCTGAATCTGGTACCCGCAGATATAACTGATTCTCAAAAACACTGATACTGGTGCCCTCAGGCCCCTGATACCCAGACTTGCAAACTGTTACATGCATTCCCTGTAGAGATACACTCCAAAAGCACATAGCATGTAAAAGAGAGCCAAAACACCCCTATGTTGGGGTAGGGTTTCCCTGTCCTATTTTGTCAGGAGCTAGGGTTTCACTACGCACGCAGCGGTTTCAAACAACCTATATCGGGTAAGCAGCCTGTCCTAGTTTGGAATGGTCACTACGGATTTCGATATGCACTAGGTCGAATGGTCGAAAAGGGTGCCCCGGTAAAACCGGGGTTTGTGTTCCCATACTGGCAGAGCCCGCAACCGGTCAGCCTTACGGACATGCCTTGACAAGACAAGCCTCCGGCAAACCGCTCAGGAATAGCAGATGGCCAACACGGTGTCCTAGGCGCACCAATGCACATGCAATGCAAAGAAACACATAAGTGTAGTCAAAACAGGATATCACGAGTTCGAGTCAAGCTCTCTAAATCCCCAGCAGAGTCGCCAGAAACTGTAGACGCGCCCGTGGGGGGGGGCCTCTCTACAGTTCGGACTCGATTTGTGTTGGTTCTGAATCTGAACCAAAGAGTCCAACTCTGGCAAATCGTTTTGAGAAAAACAGATTTTTGAAAAGAAGTGCCAAACATGGACTGCTTTGCCAGATTACAGAGTCGCCACCTAAATATTTTAAAATGGGAAATTTAGGAAACCCTGACTCGGTGCCGAAGGCCACATGTCCGTCATCACCAAAGTGGTCTTGGCTCGGGAGCTTGGGTACGATCGGGGAAGGTCAGCTATGAGCACCCCCTTTCGCCCGGTCCGAAGACCGGCCTCTACTAACCATGATATCCAATTTTGAAAACTTTGTGTGTTCTTATTCCGGTTATTAGCCTAGAATTACTACGTTATGCGCACAACAAACAAGTATAGACCAAATCGCCTAAATTGGAATAAAACATTACATGTTTATTTTGAAAATGATTTGCTACTTGCAAGTAGGCTAAAATGCAGGTTTTGCCACCCTCAAGTGGGCTTTAGAAAAAGATGGTTTTGCCACTATCTAGTGGGCTTTAAAACTCACAGTTTTAATGTATTGTCCCAATTTAGGTAATTCAACCTCCATCCACAGGCATTCAAGCAGTTATATCACATAAGCACTGAGCCTCATGGTAGTCATGCTATTATGGCAACATACACACGCATGCGATATGCTAAAACAGAAAAGCTCACCTAGTACTCCAAGCCAAAACAGAAGCTTATTAGAAATCCGTGCATGGACCTAAGCATACTGAAATGTCTAATGCAACACATGCAAAGATGTAATCTAGGCAGGCTCGGCTATCCTAAACATGGCATATGGAATGCTACAAATAACACATATTCAATTTGGAATTGAAATACAATGCAGTTTGTATGATGTACCGAGCCCGGTGCATGTAAACAAATGCATGGATGCACGCATGCATTGCATAAGGTATGCTAAAATAAACGTGCCCTAATCTACCATCATAAGTAGGTAAATAAAAGGGAGAAAGAAATGGGGGTTTGGGAAGACATACACCCACTCACACACACTTATTACAAATTTGCCCTCACACGGAGGGACCAAAAGAATAATATACAGTCCCAAATAATAAATCAACTATCCTAGCTAATTAATTATTACAGACCCTTAATTAATTAACAAATTAATTAAACTACTGAAAGCAGTAAAAGGCCTCGGGAAGAGGGATGCACGCATGCTCGGATCCGACTCGCCCGGGAAGCCGCACCATGCCACTGCTGCCTCTGTTTCACTGTCCTGCTTCTCTGGAAAATTGCAAAAGTCCTGGAACAGGTTCCCTGCATCCTAAGGATCATCACCGGCTGGATAGAATGTCCACCGGCCGTGTATAAAGTCCACCGGCTGGAGATGAAGTCATCGGCACTGAATCAATGGCCGGCCGGCACTCTATACTGCCGGTCGGCAGAGAATTCCTGCAGAAGACAGTTTTTTGACAGCAACAAGGACAGACAGTGTATGGCATGGTATTTCAAGCAAATGTGTGCACGGACACACTCCCTATCATGCAATGGACTCAAGGGAGCATGGCCCTCGACCCCCGGGCCACCAATCACGCATTTCAATGCATGATGGCCCAAGAAGCCAAAGTGTGCAATTTCAATGTGGAATGAAATGCACATAAACAAACAAAGAGCTCAACCTCTATCATACTCAATTCAAGAGGTAAAGCATGCATGTCAAATGCAACCTAAGCATGCAATCTAGCATGCAATATGAACATGCAAGTATATAAACATGATAGGCACACAACCTAAGCAACACATACAAAGTAAGCATGCTACAACACATGAGGGAATGGACTTAAACTGGATTAGGCAGCCTCAAACAAGCCTAAAACAGTGGCCACAACCAAGGAAGTGAAGGCCAAACACATATGCACACATACACATGCAAAGGTACCAACACTAAGGTATAACGAAGCAAGCTTTAAGCACACTTAAAGGAAGCTAAACATGAACAACTAGCATGCATTATAAAGCTCTGAAATCATGCAAAACATGGTGCCAAACCAAGCTAAACAAGACCAAACAAAGCATGCAAAATAGCCCAAGTTCTTGAAGCAAGGTAATGAGGCTTTGAACCACACTTGACAAGACCAATCATGGCAAGACTCAAGCAACCAAAACAGGTTTTCAGCATGTGGAAATACACCCAAAACTCGCACACATGGCATCCCAAAATGCATTAATCATGGAAGCATACACAAGGCCTATTCTTAGGCATAAAAGGACACACCTTTGAAACATGAAAGAGATGGCAAGCACAAACATGTGAGCATGATTTAGGGACTGAAATGTGATCTAAAATGATGCCACATCATGAGATCAAGGCAAGCTAAACATGCTAAAGACTCACACACCTCAAGGCTAGCAAGCCAAAATGCAAGGTGACTATATAAGGCATGTCATGGATGGCCTAAACAACTAAAAACAGATCTTGTACATGGAAAAACAAGCACATTTTCAGTGTATGACCAGCCACAAAAACAGAAGCAAGATAGGCTAAGAAAGCATGCAAGATTACGGTAAATCACATGGATTTCAAAGCAAGTAGCACATGGAGTATGCAAACAACGTTGAGCCCTTCAACAATGTTGAAGAAGGGCTCAAAATAAGCCTATTCTTAGCTTACATCATGCTCTGAAACAGAATAAATACCAGCCAAAAATACTATGCAAGAATCATGGCATACAAAGGGGGTATTGAGATAGGTGCTAGATGCAGCCACCAAACAGCAAGGGGTCCTCAATCAAACATGAAGAGGACCCCAAAATAAGACTATTTGACGTTTGGGTCGGAGCCCAAAAGTGCTTGCAAACAAGGCTTAGAAATGAAGCAAGAAATTGCAAGAAAAGGGAAGATGAGGACTTACCCTTGAAGACCAGCAAACCAGCACCTCTTGGACCAAGTTTAGGTGCTCCTAAGCTCTGAAGAACAGCCCCAAGTCGTTGGAAATGGAAGTGGTGGTGTTGTGCTATGGGTTGGTGAAGGAATGGCTCAAGAACAATGGACTTTGGAGGTTGGATGGGAGAGATATGGAGAGAGGGGGTGGGATATATATGTATATATCAGATATACATATATATCTGCTGGTTTTTTGTTCAAACCTCCCAACCCTAGACAAAGGAGAAGGAATGGTGCTTATATAGGCAAGGAAGACTTAATGGCTAAGCAAAAGAGGGAGGTTCAAGAGGTGCAAGAGGGTCTTGGCTTATCAAAGAAGCTTGGACAGCTGGTAGGCTTCTTGAGGAAGCCAAGACAAGGGGTCAAGGCTTCCTCAAGAAGCCATGAGCAAAGGGTGCACCAAAAAGGGTCCAAGGCTCCAAAATAGATACATATATGCATGTGGCTCTGGTTCTGTGCATCCCAGCTGGCACAGCTGGCATGCACCAGGCTTGGAGGGTTCAAAGGGTGCAAACCGGCCAGCCAATTCGATCACTGTCCAAAATAAAGTGCCGGTCGGCACTAAAAGGTGCCGGTCGGCTAAATAGAGTGCCGACAGATGATTCCTTGGTCAAAACATGGCCGGTGGGTATGCAAATCGAAGCCGCGGAAGTTAGCTTTCCAATGGCGCAAACCTTGCATCAAAATTCCTCCTGTGCAAAAAGTTATGCCCTTTTCCGTGAAGTCGCGCAGACTCGATCCAACCGGGATGATGCCCAGCTTCAACCAATCATATCTCCTCCCCCCGAACTTGGCTTTGGGAGATTCTTGAGTGCAAAGTGAAGCCCCGAAGGTCTCCTTTCCAATGGTTATAGCCTCATAGCTTAAATCCAAGTATGCAATTGAATAAGCCCGATTTAGCGAGGGCTGCTCGATTTTCTCCTACCCGGATTCATGCTGAACTTCTCCCAAACCTGTTTTCTCCCCTCCTTTCCTCTTTTCTTCAACTCCAAACCTCTAAGCGAGGTGTTTTGAAGGATTTGCCTCTCTCATTGCCGAAGGAATTGAATCTGTGTCCTGCACATCTCTCAACACCGAGCAAACCATCAGTAATGCCCAAGTCTCGAGGGTGGTCAAAAATGGGATGTCTACAATACCACTTCAGGGCATGGAAGGATGAGCTTCCTAGATGCTTACAAGGGATACCACCAGATAGCAATGTATCCCTCTGATGATAAGAAGACTGCATTTATCACCCCAAAAGGACTGTACTACTACAGAGCGATACCTTTCGGACTAAAAAATACAGGTGTAACCTACCAAAGATTAGTGACCAAAATGTTTAGACATCTGATTGGCAAGACAGTAGAAGTGTACATTGATAACATGGTCATGAAGACCAAAGAACCTGAAAATCATCTGGCCGACTTAAAGGCAATTTTTGACATCCAAATGACATATCGGCTCCGACTCAATGCTTCAAAATGCGCATTTGGAGTCGGGTCTGGTAAGTTCCTGGGATACTTGGTTACCAGAAGAGGCATTGAAGCAAGTCTGGATCAAATCAAGGCCATCCTTGACTTAAAAAGCCCGACATTGGCAAAATAGTGCAAATGTTGACTGGAAGGGCCGCAACCCTAAACAGGTTTATAAGCAGAAGTTCGGATAAGTGTAAGCCATTTTTTAGTTTGTTAAAGAAGGGATAGAAGAGTGCGAAGTCGCCTTGGGCAACTTGAAAAAGTACTTGACAATAGCTCCAGTTCTTTCAAACCCAGTACCAAGAGAGGAACTAGTCTTATACTTGGTAGTTTCAGAGCACGCAGTAAGTGTAGTGGTAATCAAAGAAGAGAATAGAGAACAAAGGGTAGTATACTATGTGAGTAAAACCGTAGCAAGTGTAGAGACCAGGTACTTACCCCTGGAAAAATTGACACTAGCCCTAGTAATGGCTTCGAAGAAACTGAATCACTACTTCTAAGCCCACAAGATCGTGATACTAACTGAGCATTCTTTGAAGTCCCTATTGCAACAAGGAGATCTGACAAGAAGGGTAGCCAGATGGGCAGTAGTGTTTGTAGACACCCCATTTTTGACCGTTCTCAAGACTTAGACGTCATCGTTTGTGCACTCAATGATTGTGCTTGTTTGTATTCGTTTTGAGTGCCCGAAGTCCACAGCGGAATGCCCTGTCTTTGAACCTTGTTCTTTATCTACCTTGTTTTGGACCAAAACTTGGTATCTGGACCTCTTGGTGACCTGTCGGCCACCCCCCAAGGCTGTCGGCCATAGGTTGTGCCTGTTGACCATGGATGTGGCCGGTCGGCCACCAGTGGTGGCCGGTCAACCACTAGTCTCTTTTTCCATATATTTCTAGATATTTGTTGCCAGTTGTTGCTCACTAAGCTGCATTTTCATACACGTGTATGGTAGGATGTATACAAGCTCAAGACTTGATTTTCTATATATAGGGGGTGTCCTCCCCCATTTTGGGCGGTTAGAAGTTTTAGACCAAAAAATCTCTCTCTCTCTCTTTCTCTCTCTCTCTCTTTCTCTCTTTCTCTTTCTCTCTCTCTTATTATTTTGCATACACTTGCTCAGTTTCTCTACTCTTTTGCATACTAACCCTTAGCCAAACTTGACCACCATTGAGCTGAGGTCCCTTGGAGTCTTGTTTGCGCTTTGGAAGAAGGTTTGAGCTTGGATTTGTGGCTGAATTGTGCTGTGCTTCAAAGGTATAGAACTTACTTCATTTAAGCTTATTGTGCATACTTATTTTTCTATCTTTTTCAACTGTTTTAAGGTTGTTTTTGAAGTGTAAAAACCTCTATTTTTGTGACCTAAAAATGGTGGTTTGAGCCTTTTTGAGTTAGGGGGTTATTCCCCATTTTGGCTCCTTAGCTTGTCAAGCTTTTTGTGCTATTTTTCCTCACTTTGAAAACAACTTTTTTGGGCCTTTTAACTACTGAATCTCAAAGGTTTTTCAGTGACAAAAACCTTATTTTGAAGTCCAAAATTAGAGGGGTTAGCCTCCCCTCCTTGTTGTCTTGCTTGCACGCCTAGTTGCCTCACATGTTAGCATGTTTTTCTAGCCTAACTTAGCTTTGGTCCAACATGTTTTTGCCTCTATTTTGGCCTACTTTAGCTCTATTTTAGGCTGTTTGGGTCATTTAAGCTTTGTATTACATAGTTGTAGTGTAAGTCCATGCACTAGCTTAGTGTTTCTAGGCTTTGAGCATCATTTGTGTGTCTTGGTTGCATGTTTTAATGCTTTTTCATGCCTAATTCCAGCACTTAACATCTCTACAACCTCCCTTTTTGCTTCACTTTTTCGTTTGTTTGAGGGTTGTTTCAACCTTAGGGTTATTTAAGCTTGAGGTTGAGGCTCAAGCTTAATGGCTTAATCCTCTTTTGAGGGTTTATTACCAACGACATGAAGCTTCCCTCATGCCTTGAACTACCCCTTGGTTGACACTTCTTTCGCTTTAGAAGACACTCACCAATGGACCAATCGATTAAAGAATGAATCGGTAATCTAAAATGAGTAAATAAAAATGAACAAGTAAAAGAAGTAAGATAAGCATCTTACGTGTTGCATTGCATGCATTCGAATCGGACGTTAATTCGAACACAGAACACAAGGAAAATGGGACATTTCATACTCAAAAGTGATGAAATGTGCCACTTTCCTTGGTCACTATCACCCCTGATCATGCATGATAGAATGGTGATCTTTTTGAGTCTTGTTTTGCACTTATTGAACTTGTACAAACTTGGTTCCTTAGCCATCATGCATGGAAATTGCTTGGTTGATGGTTTGAGGGCCAAGAGTTACACTCCTTTGAGCTTGTGTGATGATAAGGAAGGTAACAGTACAAACACTCCTTGAGAATACACTGATTTGCCTCTGTTTGTTCTCTGTTGCAGCAAAAGGGGAAGTTCCGGACAGAGGTAGCCGACCGGCCACCAATCGTAGCCGACGGCCACCATTGGTAGCCAACCGGCCATCAATGAAGAAAGTTGCTCAATGTGTTCCTGAGGCGGAGCAGAGGCATTCTGGGAGTTGGCAGCACTGCTGGTGTTCAAATATGTGCAAACAGAGGTGTTCAATGGCAAGGCGGTGGCTTTTTGGATGGAGAAATTGCGCATGCATGCATCCGTCACTTCCCGAGGCCATTTAATTGCTTTGTTTATTTAATTAGTGGTAGCTAATTAATTCGTTTAATTACTTTGTACTTAATTAGCTTAGTGTTTAGCTAATTACTTCACTTTGTAATATATAATTAGCTTTGAATAAGTTAGTTAATTCATTTCAAGTGTTATAGCTAGCTTAGCTTAGCGTAACTAGTTAGCTTATTTATTCAGACCCTCCTTCGCGAGGGCGTAATATTGTAATAAGCATGCGTGCGTGCGTGTGTGTATGTCTTCCAACCTCACGTCTTTCTTCTTTTTATTTAATCGCTTTTGATGGTTAGATTAGGGATATTTTCAATTAGCATACCTTATGCTTGCATGTTTGCATCCATTCATTTGTCTTGCATGTACCGAGGCTCGGTGTATCATTCAAACTGCATTACACTTTCAATACTTCTTTGAATACGTGTTTAATCGCATGTTGTTCAAATTGATTCGTATGTCATATTAGTAGACGAGCCTATTAATTATATATTACATGTGTTGCATTAGGCATCTTGTATAGTTATGATCATACATCTTTCTAACTAGTTTCTATTTTGGTTTGGAGTACTCGGTGAGTTTTATGCTTTAGCATACTTGCATGAGTGTGATTGCCATATTGCCATATTTGGCATGCTTGCCATGAGGCTATATGCTTAAATGCTAAACTACTTAAATGCCCTGTGGATGAAGGCTTGTTATTTGAATTGGAACGATTCAATAAATGTGCGTTTTAAGCCCACTTTGTTGTGGCAAAATCATGTTTTAAGCCCACTATGTTTGGTGGCAAATCTGCATCTTCAAGCCCACTTGAGGGTGGCAAATTCAAACCATTTTCGCAAACAAACATAAGTTGAATTGTTCCAAATTGAGCAAACTAATCTATACTTGCTTGTGCGAGTCACATAGTAAAGCTAGTTTAATAATCAGAACAAGAACACATAATGTTTATAAAACATCATATCATGATTAGTAGAGGCCGATTTTTGATCGGACGAGCAAGGGGTGCTCATTTCAGGACCCGAGCCAAGGCAACTTTGGTGATGACGGACACGTGGCCTTTGGCACGAGTCATGGTCTTCAAAATTTTCTCAAAAATAAAATATTTAGGTGGCGACTCTGTATCTGGCAAAGCAGTCCAATTTTGACATTATTTGATTTAAAATCGATTTTTTAAAAAAGTTTGCCGGATTTGGACTCTTTGGTATTTATCAGTTTCACATTGCACTTTGTGAGATTAGATTCAGAACCGCGGGAGTCCAAACTGTGAGGCCTTCTTTTTAACCCTTTCCGAAAGGCGAGGCACAGAAAAAGGCGAGTCCACAGTGTTGGGCCAGTATGACCTGGAATTTAGGCCCAGAATAATAATTAAGAGCCAGGTTTTGGTAGACTTTGTGGCCGAGTTCACACCTGGTGCCATCCCACGTCAAACTCCAGCGAGCCGCGGCTTGCGGCGCCCAAGAGAGCAAGAAGAAACCCAGTTGGTGCCAAAGAACCCCACTCAAGCAAAACCGAAGAAAGAAGAAAAACCAAAGCCCTGCGACATCTACATCGGCGACTCATTTCACTTGTTTGTTGATGGAAGTCCAAATAGTCAAGAAGCGGGGGGCAAGGGTAGTGTTAGTATCTCTAGATGGGCGAATGTTAGAACAGTCTATTCGTTTGGGGTTCAAGGCCTCAAACAATGAAGTAGAGTATGAGGCACTAATCGCAGGGTTGAAGTTAGCAGGAGCAATGGAAATTGATGAGGTGGTAGTCTTTTGTGACTCCCAACTTATTGTGAATCAGGCAATAGGTGAGTACGCAACCCGAGATAAAAGAATGATAGCCTATGTCAAGGAAGTTGTTAGACTGCTAGCATTTTTCTAGGATTGTCGGCTACAACAGGTTAGCCGAGATGATAACAGCCATGTCGATGCCTTGGCTAACCTGGCTAGTGCAATGAAATCAGGAGAGGCAAGGACAATAATGGTTGATTATTTGTCAGGCCCAAGTGTGGAACCACTGATCACAGAGTATGAAGCAATGTGTGTAGAGATGGGTCCAAGTTGGATGGATGCAATAGCAATGTTCCTTAGGGATGACAAGTTGCCAGACGACCGAAAAGAGGCATATAAGACCAGGTTGAAGTCAACCAGGTTCAGCCTAACAGCAGATGGCCACCTCTACAGGAGATCCTTCACCGGTACCCTTTTGAGGTGTGTGCATCCCTCCTAGGTTGAAGACTTCTTGTATGAAATACATGAAAGAGTATGTGGAAGCCACGCTGGGGGTAGATCACCTGCTCATAAGGCCATTACTCAAGGGTACTGGTGGCCCTATATGCAGAAGGATGCAGAAGGATGCAGAAGGATGCAGAAGCCTACGTCAGAAAGTGCAAGAAGTGTTAAAGGTCTGTACCTTTGATACATCAACCAGCAGCAGATTTGAATCCAGTATTCAGTCCTTGGCCATTTGCCCAGTAGGGCACGGATCTTGTTCGACAACTGTCCCAAGAAACTAGGCAAAAGAACTTTCTGCTGGTAACAATTGATTACTTCACGAAGTGGATAGAAGCTGAGCCCCTTGCGAAGATTCGAGATAGTGATATGAAGAACTTCATATGGAAGAACATCATCACCAGGTTTGGGATTTCAAGGGCAATAATAGTAGACAATGGTACACAATTTAACAGTAAGTTAATCAAAAGCTTCTATGCAAAGTACAAAATCAAACACTGCTACTATACTCCGAGTTTTCCTCAGAGTAATGGTCAAGTAGAAGCATCCAATAAGACTATCTTGGATGGGATCAAAAAAAGGCTAGAAGCAGCAAAGGGAAAATGGGTAGAAGAGTTGCCCAATATACTCTGGCCATATCGGACTAAGCCAAGAAGATTAATTGGGGAGTCTCCATTTGCCATGGCTTATGGCACTGAAGCAGTTATCTCACTAGAAGTCGGCATCCTTGGGATCAAAACACAAGTAGAAAATGGGACTAATGAGACCCGAGATCTAAACCTACTGGAAGAGAAAAGAGAGAGAGCAGCAATTCGGCTGGAGGCATACCAACAACAACTTGCAAGGGCTTACAACAAGAAGGTCAACCCAAGAGAGTTTAAGGTCGGGGACCTCGTCCTAAAAAATGTCGTCGGCAACAAGAAGGATCCAAGGGAGGGAAAACTTGGCCCAAACTGGGAAGGGCCTTACAGAATCATCTCGATTACCGGCAATGGGCCATATCGACTTGAAGACACTGAAGGCAAAGAATTGCCAAGACCCTAGAACACTTGAAACTTGAAGTTTTTTTTTTCATTAGTTTTTTTGTTTTTGCAAAATTTATATAATAATTTTATTAGCTGAAGTAATAATAGAATGTTAGTTTGATTTTTTGAATTGGAAATTTGTGCGATGTTTCCGAATGAAACATGACGAATAACTTAGACTTATCATATGGCAAAGTTGAATTATACTTGCATATAATAGAGTTAAACTAAGTTGATGATGTTTCTAAATGAAACATGATGAATAAATTAGACTTATTATATGGCAGAGTTGAATTATACTTGCATATAATAGAGTTGAACTAAGTTGGCAATGTTTCTGAATGAAACATGACGAATAACTTAGACTTATTATATGGCAGAGTTGAATTATACTTGCATATAATAGAGTTGAACTAAATTGGCGATGTTTCTACATGAAACATGACGAATGACTTAGACTTTTTATATGGCAGAGTTAAATTATACTTGCATATAATAGAGTTGAACTAAATTGGCGATATTTCTGAATGAAACATAACGAATAGCTTAGAGTTATTATATGACAAAGTTGAATTATACTTGCATATAATAGAGTTGAACTAAGTTGACGATGTTTCTGAATGAAACATGATGAATAACTTAGACTTATTATATGGCAGAGTTGAATTATACTTGCATATAATAGAGTTGAACTAAGTTGGCAATATTTCTGAATGAAACATAACGAATGACTTAGACTTATTATATGACAGAGTTGAATTATACTTGCATATAATAGAGTTGAACTAAGTTGGCTATATTTCTGAATAAAACATGACGAATAGCTTAGACTTATTATATGGTGGAGATGAATTATACTTGCATATAATAGAGTTGAACTAAGTCAGCGATGTTTCTGAATAAAACATGACGAATAACTTAGACTTATTATATGGCGGAGTTGAATTATACTTACATATAATAGAGTTAAACTAAGTTCGCGATATTTCTGAATGAAACATGACGAATAACTTAGACTTATTATATAGCAAAGTTAAATTATACTTGCATATAATAGAGTTAAACTAAGTTGAATTAATCTAGACATGCCATGTCGACAAAGTTCAACTCAGAATGGAACTAAGTGTGCTTCAGTTGGATTAACAAAGAAACCAATGTTGAACACCTCGGCTAGTCTTTGTTTGAATCTGACTTCGGCGAAAGACTATAATCACATAATGTAAACTTAAGTGGAACTTAGGTTCACATTAGGGGCAGCGAGCTGGAATGATGAATAAACCTAAGAAGTTTGGGACTTGTTGAAATTTCAGAAAAATTTACAAGTTGAAGTTAGCCGAGATAATAATGAAAGAAGTATCTGAGGTACGTATTACCCGAGATAACCAACCAGGTTACCAAGCTTTGAAGGGTTGGAAGGGTGAAGTCTTGATAGAAGACAGTAGGTGGAAGTGAAGAAGCAAGTATATTAAATAAAGTTTAAAGAAACAACACTTGTAAAAATGTTTTGAAACATTTTAAGTGTTAGCTTAGGCATCCCAGTTGTTGGCCGAAACAAACAGTCAACGTTCGTATCCGAGGTGATTACACAATTAAGTTGTGCTTTGAAGAAATGCAAAAAGTATTCTAAGTATAGAAACATGCATAGAAAAAAAGAAGGCATACATTCAACACTTAGGAGAAAATGCATACATTCACCGAAAAAACTTGTTCGAATACAAAAAGGCACTTCGGCCTGGCATAAAAGATTACCTGTCCAAGTTACAAAAGAGAAGTTACAACTGAAAGGGAAAAAGTTCAGAGTAAAAGAAAAGAAAATTCTAAGTGTTGGAGACATGGGCACTGGTCTCAGATTGCTCAACCTCGGCTGTTGGCGTTGTGTCGACCTCAGTTGGCAATGCGGCTTCCTTCTCTGCCACTATCTCGACATCGATTTCCAGCAAAGTCTGGTCCAAGCTCTTCTCGACTACCTGAACCTCGGCCTCAGAAGTTGTTTGTTTGGGAGAAGGATCCTTGGAAGCCAAGTCTTCCCCATCATCATAAGTCAAGTCCAGGACTTGATCATTCAATGTTGGAGACTTGGCCCCAACAGCGATCCCCCAATCTTCTTCGGCATCCTCTGCGTCGATTTCCTCCTCGTCGGCCTCCCTGTCTGACTCTTTGGAAGTCGAAGGGAAAGGCACTTAGAGTTTGCTAATATCTTGGAGGTCGGAATCCATAGGGTCAGATAATTTGTTGAGAGCTGCAGTCCGAGGTGGAAGCCTCGGTTACATGCTTGGTTGACTTGATCTTTGTACGCGTCGCGGACTACAACCTGCCCTTCTGAGAAATCTTTCTCGCCGGTCGCCTTGATCTCGACTTCCTTAGTAGCCAGTACTTCTTGGAGCTCTGCCTTGACCTCTGCAGTTTTGGCCAGGCATCCTTGATCTCAGATTTTAGTACTTCAGCTACAACCTCGGTTGCCTCAGCTTTTTCCTCAGCCTAGTCTTGGGCTCGTCTGGCTGCCTTGGCCTGATCTAGCAGAACCTTGATCTTGGCCTCGACATTGTTTAGAGAAGAGAGAAAGCTAATAGCTTCCTTAGTTTTGTGCACTAACTCTTCTTTGAAAGTCTCGGCTTTCGTGGCGAAATAATGGGCGTATTGGATAGTCTACAAAGAAATAAACGAACAAGTTAGTATGAAGAACTTAAGATACAAGCCAAAAAAAGTACCAAGTGTCAGGTACGAACCAATGCAAAAAGGACGTGTGGCGGAAACGGTTGAGAAAAATCGTGCATGACAGCTCATGCATAGATAAAACTCTTGGAGTTCTTGATTTAATGAAACAAAAACCTCAGCTAAATGAGCGATCTCGGTTAAGGAACTTAAAGAACTTGGTTCTTGGCCATTGATAAAGATGGATAGTTGAGTCTTGGTTATATAAAGCCAACAATCCATGATCTCGGTCAGAAGGATAAGTGAATTCTTAGCCGACGTAAAATCTAGACGAACGGTGTAGGTTCCATCACCTCAGGTTACCGAGGTAATAGAACCTACGGGGTAGTTGTGGAGACATATTTTACAAATGACAGCACATGGCCAAGGTAACGCCGAAGTGCCAACCGAGGTGCCACGTGGCCTGGTCCTGATGCCAAGGTGATCTCGGTTAGGCTGAGGTTATCTGCGGAGATACCGGAATCTAAGATAAGCGGATAAGGGACAAGAGTCCTAGAATATGAAAGGATCTCAGTCTGGATAAGGATAAGGCTCAATGAGAGTTTATCCCTATCTAGCTGAGGGGTCAGGATGAGCATTGAGTCTAAGTCCATTGAAGTGAGGCTTCTAAAAGGGATCAGGTAACTGTTGGTTATAAAAGCCAAGCACCCTCGTGGGTCTGAGGTAAGTTCTTTGTTGTGAGTTTAAGCACAATTTGCTATCTTTGAGAGATATTGATTGCTGACTTGATCGTCGGAGTGCCCCTCAGTGGATGAACCACTGCTGGATTCTGATCTTTCTGTGACAAGTTGTTCAGGCTCAATCTATGTTGCCGATGCTCTCCAGCTAAGTTCCCCCTCTTGATTGTGTGGTCAAAAATCAACACTCACACAAATTCAATGCAAAGAAAATTGTAAGTGTAGATAAAATTTCATATCATGAAGTTCAAGTGAAGTTCTCTAATTCCCCAGCAGTCGCCAGAAACTATAGCTCGACTTTTCGTGCCCCATTTCGAAAGACGAATAAACCCTATAGTATTGGACTCTCGCGGTTCTGAATTTGATCTCATAAGTGCAATGTGAAATAGATAAACACCAAATAGTCCAAATCCAGCAAATCTTTTGAAAAATCGATTTGAATCAAATTGCCAAAAATGGACTGTTTTGCCAGATACAAAGTCGCCACCTAAATATTTTTAAAAAACTTAGAAAACCGATGACGTGTGCCAAAGGCCACGTCTCTGTCATCACCAAGATTGTCTCGGCTCAGGAACTTAGGTATGAAAGGAGAAGGTCATGGATTGAGCATCCCCGCTCGCCCGATCAAATATCAGCCTCTGTTAATCATGATATGAATCTTATTTACATATATGCTCTTGTTCCAATTTATTAGGCTAGCATTACTACGTGATGTGCACACACATAAGTATAGACTAAATTTGCAAGAATTGGAACATTTGGCTCATGTTCATTTTTTGAAAATTGTTTTGAATATGTACCACTTGAAAAAGTGAGCGCATATAAACATTACTCAAATTATTCTAATTCAAGTAACTAGCCTTCATCCACAGGCATTCAAACAATTTATCAATTAAGTATTTAGCCTCATGGAAAGCATGCTAGACATGGCAACAATCACATTCATGCAATATGCTAAAGCGAGTAAAGGCTCACCTAGTACTCTAAGCCAAAAAGATGAAAGAGTTAGAACAATGCATGATCCTAACTTATGCAATATAACTAATGCAACACATGCAATATACAATTAATAGGCTCGGCTACTAATATGGCATATGAAGCAATTTGATAGCATGCGGTCTAAGCACGTATTCAAAGAAATATTTTAACTAATAATGCGAGTTAGAATGATGCGCCGAGCCTCGGGGCATGCAAAACAAGTGGATGCAAACATGGATTATGTTAAACAAAACATGATGCCCTAATCTAACCATCGTAAGCAAGTAAATAAAAGGGAGAAGGACGTGGGGTTGAAAGACATATACGTTATTAGAAGTTTGCGCTCTCACGCAAGAGAGTCCGAATGAATAAACTAGCTAATTAATTAAAGCTAAGCTAATTAATTAACTATTACAAACCCAAATGAAGCTAACTATTCTAGCTAATTATTACAATATCACAATCTAACTAATTAATTATACTAATTAATTAATTACAAAATTCTAATTAGCTAACTAATTAATTACAACATGAAGTAACTAAATTAACTACTCTAATTACTCCTCCTCGGGAAACAAGGAATGCTTATGCATGCGCGGACTTTCTACCCGAAAAAGCCATTGTTTCTGCTGCCAAATGCCTCTGTTGCATTAGTAGAACACTTGCACTGTTTTCCACCTCAAAACCAATTATGTTCTGCTTCAAAAGTACACTGCTGGATTTTTGCACAGGTGGCCAGCAAGCTAGAAGTGATGGCCTGCCGTCCACAAATGGTGGCCTGCCGACCACTGATGACAAGATTTTCCTGCTGTAACAGAGAGCAAACAGAGCAGGCATAGGGTATTCTGAAGGGTTTGTTTGCACAACTTACCCCTCCTTATCATCAAACAGCTCAAAGGAGTTGCAAAATTTGATTCACAAACCATCAACGGATACAATTTCATTGCATGATGGCTTATAAACCAAAAGTGTGCAAGTTCAATGAATGCAACAAAACAAGACTCTCAAAATCACCTCTCTATCATGAATGATCAAGGAAAGTAGTTAACAATAAATCTCGAGCCGTTTTGCATCACTTATGAGTATGAAACGACTTATGACTCAAGAGTTCAATTAACATTCGATTGAACCCAAACCAAATTATTATCTTGCCTTTTTTTATTCACCAATTTTATTACTCCATTTTAGTTACCTTTCAATTTTTTAATCAATTAAGTCCCAAAATGAGTTTGAGTTCTCTAACGGAGAGAAGTGTCAAACCAAGAGTTAGCTTAAGGCATCAGAGAGATGTCTTGCCGTTGATAATGAACCCCTAAAAGGGATTAAACCATTAAGCATGACAATCTCAATCCGAAGCTTAAAAGAACAATAGGTTTGAAACAACTCTCAAAGCAAAGCAAAAGCCAAGACAGGAGGGAGATTGCAGAGGTGATTAAAGGTGATCACAAATAAGGAAAGCATGAAATAAATACTATCAACTCAAATAGGATGGTGGCAAAGGCCTAAACCACCAACTTTATGAGGACAATTGCACTACAAGCATGTATTACGAGACTCAAATACAACGAACACTTAAAATTAGTCCTAAAACAGTACTAAATAAGTCCTAAAACATGCTGGAATTAAGACAAAAAATAGCTAGAACAATAAACTAAAACATAGAACATGCTAGGCTAGTAAGCAAGACACAAGGAAGGGAGGCTAACCCCTCCAATTTTGGACTTCAAAACAACATTTTAGCCACTGAAATAATTCTGAAAATCAGTGTTTAAAAGCTCAAAAAAAGATAGTGTAAAGGTGGGAAACACAAGAGTAAAAGCCTTGAAAGCATGGTGTAAAGAAGCGTAAACCACCCCTCAACCCTTATTAGCCTTAAACCACAGAGTTTATACAACCCAAAAACAAAGGAAAACAGTAGGAAAAAGAGTAAATAAAGCAAGAAGAGAAGCAAAGTTTTATACCTCTTGAAGAGAAGAACCAATTCTAAGCAACAAATCAAGGCAAATACACCCTCAAGAGCTCAAACAAGGCTCAAAGGTACCTCGGCTCAAAGATAGAGAGGTTTGGTTAAGAGTGTATAGGCAAAAGCTTGTAAAAAGCTAAGAAATTGCAAGAGATATTGAGAATTGTAGAGAGAGAGAGAGAGTGAGAAAATTTTTTCTCTAAAAATTCCAACCTTAAAAATGGAAGGGGAGGCTTCCTATATATAGAAAACCATGAAACTCCCTCAGAAATATCAATACATACACGTGTAAAAAGGTGCATGCATCTGTGCCAACAGCTGGCACAGTTGGCAGAAAAATATCTACAAAACACACTTGTGGCTGGCAACCAGAAGCAGTGGCCGGCAGGCCACAAGAGGTTGCAGGCTTGAAAATCTATGGTTTTGGTTCAAAAATAAGGCAACAGGTGTGTACGATTTGAAAGGCTCAAAACTGTGGCATTTTGCTGAGGACTCTGAGCACTTAACAAGCATATACACTCATCATTGGGTGTACAAGTGATGACATCCAAGTCGTAAAGGCGGTCAAAAATAGGGTGTCTACAGTTAATAGTTTATGTTTAAAGCTATAATCTATAATCTATAATCTGTTAAGCCATAATTTATAATCACTTTCCCACAGCTCTACCAAACAAGGCCTATATCCTACATATCATAGCTCTACCATATTAAAAACAAAGACATGGGAAAGAAAGCCACATTCAACTTCACTTTGTTAATGGTGCTTGTAGCCATTGTTGTATCAGGTTGATCTCTCTCTCTCTCTCTCTCTCTCTCTCTCATATGAGTGAATTGTCGCATGTAATATGAAATAATTTTTTGTATAATTTATCGTAACAAAGTTTGGCATAAAATATTGACTTGTGTAATGGAATAGAGCTCTACTTGTTATTAAAAAAAAATCATCTAAAGAAAAGTATTCAGAAAACATATAAGATGATTGAAATTTATTTTATATGTGAATTCTATAGTACAATAATTAAATCTACAAAAATATTATGTACCATGAAAACTTATCTCAAATTTTATCTTGAAAGTGAGCGTGTAATATAAATTTAAAATTAATAAAATATAGGTTACACTCACAATAAATATAATCTATTGATTCATTTTTCTAAATAATATTTTGGGTATTTTTTCCGAGTTCATAATATTGTTGTTAAATTTAACTCGCGTATCATTTTTTTAATTAAAATTTCTGGTAAATCTTTGCCTCCGTTTGGGAAGTGGGTTGGCTTTTTAGCTTTTTGACTTTTTTGGTTATTTTAGCCTTGGCTAAAAAGCTTGGTTTTGAATAGGCTTTTTGGCTTTTTGGCTTTTTTTTTTCTTTTTTTGTGAGAGAATAGTGTAATGATTATGGGTTGGATGTGATGTTTTGTTTGTTGTGACTAAAATAGCCTATTTTATTTTTTGTGACTATTTTAGCCACAAATTAACTTGTTAAAATAGCCTATTTTGTCTTTTGTGACTATTTGAGTTCTTAGACTTTCGCCTAATAGAAACAAGTCATGGTGGCAGGTTTGTTCGTGACATGAGCCAATGGGCAAAGACCAAAGCTGCTACGTTGCATAACCACTAGGGACTGTGCCCCTGTTTGTGTTGGTTGTGGATTTTGTGCTTGCCTAAGTGGCATCTGTGTCCGAGGGTGTCCAGGTCCTCTGAGTCCGAAACAGCTTACAACAACTCACTCGTCAATCAATGGATAACCAATGGAACTGTCATTGCATTGATACTATAACTCAGTATTCAATTTATTACACAGACTAATTCAATGGTTTCTCGAATCAGTAATGCTACAGGTCCCAAAAAAATGACCAAATAAATTACTAATTATCTAATTGGACTGCCACCTAAGATTAGTGGGCCCCACCACTAAACAATTCTCCTCCTCTCACAACCCCTTCAACTTCCCCTTCAACAATTCTCCTCCTCTCAGGTAAATAAGTCTGATCGTTCTCTCTCCTTCTCTCCTAGTTGATCTCCCCATCTTCTATCACCATTGTTGATCGGCACAACCAACGACCACCGGTGCTAACGCCATGCTTTAGCCATTGTGTGGGCACAACCACTTCACACGAGCTCCACCACAGTGCGACTCTTTGTGCTCTCTCTCTCTCTCTCTCTCTCTCTACCAATTTTTTTATGAAAATCATTAAACTGGCAACGTTTTTCAAAGGAATTTTGAATACCACTAGTGACCCATCCAATAATATGAAGAACAACGAATACCATGAAAAGCTAAGTTATCCGTCAAAATCAATGTAATTGTCATAACCCAAATCATTAAGTGTACAACAAAGATTTTATTGTTCTCATAAATATTTTTGCAAACAGATAGTGAACAAGTGCAATGCAAGCTACAAAAGAAAGAGGAACACACAATTTGTTACTAAATTCAACAAAAATAATAGAAAAAAGTTATGGAAAAATACTTTCAGAAACAGAACATCAAATTTTGGTCTGCAAAATTACTCTCCTCATTATGTCGTGTAGTGATCTGGGTTTTCGTAGATACTGGGCATGGGTTAAATAGAGAGAGAGAGAGGGGGTTAGGTGGGTTTCAACTCTCACTTTTTTCTCCTCTTGGAGTGGATAAGGACCTTTGAATTTTAGTTTAGACATCTGACGACAATGGTGATTTTTGTTGCTCTGTCAACTCTCACTTTTTTTCTCCTCTTAGAGTGGATAAGGACCTTTGAATTTTAGTTTAGACATCCGACGACAATGGTGATTTTTGTTGCTCTGTACAAAAAAAAAAAAAAAAAAAAAAAAAAATGATTTAGAAACTCCAGGTATCTTCACAAAGAACAAACTCTTGTGCATGTGCTTTACAAAAAGTGGTTTTCAATTTTTTTTTTTTGCAGATCACGCGCCGTGTCCGGTGAGGGAAGGAGAATTATTTAGTGGTGGGACCTATCAATCTTAGGTGGCAGTCCAGCTAAATGTTTGGTAAGTCATTTCTTTTGAGCCTGTAGCATTATTGATTCGAGAAACTATTTAATGCATTTGGTTTCACAAATAAAATAAAAATTTTGGTTTATCTATCTATACTATATATTAAGTAAAAGGGAGTTTTTAACCCTTAATACCTGTGGGAGCTTTAATATGTCAATCCTAATTTTCTAATTTTTTGTTTTTCTAAAAAAAATTAATCTCAACATATTTATTAACTTCTCTCAACCCACAAGACTTTTTGACTTCTCTCATAATTACTGCAGTACCTTTTTCAAAACAAATAATTTGTATATTCAAAAAAATTTAAAACAAATATCTATATCTATATCTATCTATTTATTTATATCTATCTCTAACCCACAAGTTTTGTGGGAGTTCCAATATCTGAACCTTAATTTCTTTATTTTTTTTATTTTTTTTTAAAAAAACTTAGCACTTATTAAATTAAATTCTTCCAAATCTTTTTAACTTCTCCAATACACACACTCTTTTTAACTTTTCACATACCTATTGCAAACAGTGAGTCTCTTTTTTGTTTTCTCCTTCTTGACTTCTCACTTCTACACTTTCAACTTCAGTGACCACGTATGCAAACAGTAAGTCTTTTTTTTTTGTTTTCTCCTTCTTGACTTTTCCTTTTGTTTACTGTTTTAATATTGTAGTTAGATAACTCATAAAAATATTTGTGATTTGTGTAGCGAATAAAAAATTATAATTTGATTTTTTAATATGATTGAAATTAGATAAATATCAACCCTCACAAAGAGAAAAATGTGATTATAATTAGTTGAATGATTCTTTTTTTTTTTTTAATGTGATTGTAATTAGTTTAATAATTCTTTTTTTTTCATTTATTTATTTTATTGGAAAAAATGTGATGTGATTGTAATTTGTTCAATGGCTCTTTTTTTTAATATGACTGTTGCAGTTAGTTCAATGGCTTTTTTTACTATTTTAATTTTATTTTTAATTTTTTAATATGATTGAAGTTAGATAAATATAAACCCTCACGAAGAAAAAAATATGATTATAATTAGTTGAATGATTCTTTTTTTTAATGTGATTGTAGTTAGTTTAATAGTTCTTTTTTTCAGTTATTTATTTTATTATGGGAAAAATGTGATGTGATTGTAATTTATTCAATGGCTCTTTTTTTTAATATGATTGTTGTAGTTAGTTCAACGGTTTTTTTTACTATTTTAATTTTATTTTTGATTTTTTAATATGATTGAAGTTAGATAAATATAAACCCTCACAAAGAGAAAAATGTGATTATAATTAATTGAATGATTCTTTTTTTTAATGCAATTGTAGTTAGTTTAATAGTTTTTTTTTTCATTTATTTATTTTATTATGGGAAAAATGTGATGTGATTGTATTTTGTTCAATGGTTCTTTTTTTAATATGATTGTTGTAATTAGTTCAATGGGTTTTTTTTAAAATGTTATTTAATCTTTTTATTTACTATTTTAATTTTATTTTTAATATAATTGAAATTAGATAAACATAAACACTCACAAAAGAAAAAAATGTGATTGTAGTTAGTTCAATGGTTCTTTTTTTTAAATGTGATTGTAGTTAGTTAATGGTTCTTTTTTTCATTTATTTTTTTTTTAATTATGGAAAAAATGTGATGTGATTGTAGTTTGTTCAATGGTTCTTTTTTTTAATATGATTGAAGTTAGATAAATATAAACCCTCACAAACAGAAAAATGTGATTATAATTAGTTGAATTATTCTTTTTTTTTAATGTGATTGCAGTTAGTTTAACAGTTCTTTTTTTTCATTTATTTATTTTATTATGGGAAAAATGTGATGTGATTGTAATTTGTTCAATGACTCTTTTTTTAAATATGATTGTTGTTGTTAGTTCAATGGTTTTTTTTTAATGTTATTTAATCTTTTTATTTACTATTTTAATCTTATTTTTAATATGATTGAAGTTAGATAAATATAAACACTCACAAAGAAAAAAATATGATTGTAGTTAGTTCAATAGTTTTTTTTTAATGTGATTGTAGTTAGTCGATGATTCTTTTTTTTATTTATTTATTTTTTTATTATGAAAAAAATGTGATGTGATTGTAGTTTGTTCAATGGTTCTTTTTTTTAATGTGATTTAATCTTTTATTTACTATTTTTATGGTTTTTCTTTACAATTATTTATGAAAAAAATATGATTGTAGTTAGATAGCATAAAAATATTTGTGATTTAATTTGATTTTTAAAGTACCAATTATTGATAATGATTAGATTGTATTTTGAAAAAAAATTGTAATTGATTTTTTTAACTCACTGTGTTTTTTGAAAAAAAATTATTGTGTTTTTTTAACTATCAATTCACTTAATTTGTGATTTGATTTTTAACTCACTGTGTTTTTTGAAAAACAAAATCGATTGTATTCATTATGGTCACATAATGTACCAATTATTGATGATAATTAGATTGTATTTTGACCAAAAAAATTTATAATTGATTTTTTTAACTCACTATGTTTTTTGAAAAATAAGTTATTGTGTTTTTTAATTATCAATTGATTTAATTTGTGATTGATTTTTTAATTATTGATGATGATTAGATAGTATTAAAAATTTGTGATTTGTATGAATGAAATTATCTCCTTTTGTTTATAATTTTATTTTTTAATATGATTGAAGTTAGACAAACATTAACACTCACAAAAAGAAAAATGTGATTGTCGTTTGTTCAATGGTTCTAAATAATTCTATATCTATCTATCTATACTGTATATTAAGCAAAATGAGATTTTTAACCCCAAGCCTTGTGGAAGCTCTAATCTCCCAATCTAAATTTTTTGATTTTTTGATTTTAAAAAAAAATCTTAACATTTATTAACTTCTCCCAACTCCCAAGTTTTATCATCATAATAATACTTTAATGTATTAAGAACAAGCATAAAAAAAATTCTTTGAAATCCAACACACATGAATTCCTTGAAAAGTTCCAACACATATGATTGTTATCCCTCATAATAACACTTTAATGCATTAAGAACAAGTATAAAAAAAATTCTTAAAAAGTCCAACACATATGATTATTATCAAAATATAAAATTTTAATATAATATAATAATAAAAAAAAGACATTTAATTCCTTGAAAAGTCCAACACATATGATTATTATCAAAATATTAAACTTTAATATAATATAAAAAAAAGGAAAAAAAAGTGGACATTTAAAAAAAATTTAAAAATCACAATTCACATACACAGATAATTGTAAACACAATCCGTGCATAGCACGGGTGATATGCTAGTCTATACTATATATTAAGCAAAAGGAGTTTTTAACGCCCAAGGCCTGTGGGAGCTTCAATATGCCAATCCTAATTTTCTACTTTTTTGTTTTAAAAAAAAAATTAACCTCAGCATTTATTAACTTCTCTCAACCCACAAGACTTTTTGACTTCTCTCATAATTACTGTAGTACCTTTTCCAAAATAAATAATTTGTATATTAAAAAAATTTAAAACAAATATAAATATCTATATCTATATCTATCTATTTATTTATATCTATCGCTAACCCACAAGTTTTGTGAGAATTCCAATATCTAAACCTTAATTCTTAATATTTTATTTTTCAAAAAAAAAAAAAAAACTTAGCACTTATTAAATTCTTCCAAATCTTTTTAACTTTTCCAATACACACACTCTTTTTTAATTTCTCACATACCTATTGCAAACAGTGAGTCTCCTTTTTGTTTTCTCCTTCTTGACTTCTCACTTCTACACTTTCAACTTCAGTGACCACGTATGCAAACAGTAAGTCTTCTTTTTGTTTTCTCCTTCTTGACTTTTCCTTTTGTTTACTGTTTTAATATTTTAGTTAGATAGCACATAATAATATTTGTGATTTGTCTAACGAATAAAAAATTATTATTTGATTTTTTAATATGATTGAAGTTAGATAAATATAAACCTTCGCAAAGAGAAAAATGTGATTATAATTAGTTGAATGATTCTTTTTTTTTTTTTAATGTGATTGTAGCTAGTTTAATAATTCTTTTTTTTTCATTTATTTATTTTATTATGGGAAAAATGTGATGTGATTGCAGTTTGTTCAATGGCTCTTTTTTTTAATATGATTGTTGTAGTTAGTTCAATGATTTTTTTAATGTTATTTAATCTTTTTATTTACTATTTTAATTTTATTTTTGATTTTTTAATATGATTGAAGTTAGATAAATATAAACCCTCACAAAGAGAAAAATGTGATTATAATTAGTTGAATATATATTTTTTTTTAATGTGATTGTAGTTGGTTTAATAGTTCTTTTTTTTCATTTAAAATTATGTGATGTGATTGTAGTTTGTTCAATGACTCTTTTTTTAATATAATTGTTGTAGTTAGTTCAATGGTATTTTTTTTAATGTTATTTAATCTTTTTATTTACTATTTTAATTTTATTTTTAATATGATTGAAGTTAGATAAACATAAACACTCACAAAGAAAAAAATGTGATTGTAGTTAGTTCAATGGTTCTTTTTTTTTAATGTGATTGTAGTTAGTCAATGGTTCTTTTTTTCATTTATTTATTTTTTTTATTATGGGAAAAATGTGATGTAATTGCAATTTGTTCAATAGTTCTTTTTTTAATGTGATTTTAATCTTTTATTTACTGTTTTAATAGTTTTTCTTTACAATTATTTATGAAAAAAATATGATTATAGTTAGATAGAAAAAAAATATTTGTGATTTGATTTGATTTTTTTTTTGACTTGATTTTTAAATTACCAATTATTGATAATGATTAGATTGTATTTTGAAAAAAAAATTATAATTGATTTTTTTAACTCACTGTGTTTTTTGAAAAAAACTTATTGTGTTTTTTTAACAATCAATTCACTTAATTTGTGATTTGATTTTTAACTCACTGTATTTTTTGAAAAACAAAATGGATTGTACTCATTAGGGTCACATAATACACCAATTATTGATGATGATTAGATTCTATTTTGACCCAAAAAAATTGTAATTGATCTTTTTAACTCATTATGTTTTTTGAAAAATAAATTATTATTTTTTTTAATTATCAATTGACCTAATTTGTGATTAATTTTTTTAATTATTGATGATGATTAGATAGCATTAAAAAAATTGTGATTTGTATGATTGAAATTATCTCTTTTTGTTTATAATTTTATTTTTTAATATGATTGAAGTTGGATAAACAAAAACACTCACAAAAAAAATGTCATTGTGCTTTATTCAATGGTTCTAAATAATATCTTTAATTTACTATTTTAATGGTTATTTTTTTTAATTATTTTTTTTATTATGAGAAAAATGTCATTGTAGTTAGATAACATTAAAAAAATTGTAATTTGTATGATTGAAGTTATCTTCTTTTGTTTATAATTTAAATTTTTAATATGATTGAAGTTAGATAAACATAAACACTCACAAAAAGAAAAATGTGATTGTAGTTTGTTCAATGGTTCTAAATAATCTTTTTATTTACTATTTTAATGGTTCTTTTTTTCAATTATTTTTTTTATTATCAAAAAAATGTGATTGTAGTTAGTTAGATAGCATTATTAACTTCAGTATTTATTAACTTTTATTTAAATATCTCAATCTGAATTTTCTAAATTTTTTATTAAAAAAAAAAACCTCAGCATTTATTGATTTGGTCAAAATCTCCTGATCAGCATTTATTAACTTTTTCCAATCCACATATCTTTTCACATGCCTACATTTATTGATTTGGTCAAAATTTCCTAATCAATATTTAAAATCACCTCATACAAATAATTATAGATAAAATATGTGCATAGTTATTGCAGTACCCTTTTTAACTTATCTCATACACTATTGTTAGTGATAAGATTGTTAAATTATTTTTATAAAAAATCTTAAAAAACATACTTTATATATTTAAAAAAATCTAAAAAAAATATAAATATTTATAATTATTCCGTGCATAGCACGTGTGATAGGCTAGTACTATATATTAACCAAAAGGGGGTTTTTAGCCCCAAGCTTTGTAGGAGTTTCAATCTCCCAATCTAAAATTCTTGATTTTTTGATTTAAAAAAAAAATCTTAGCATTTATTAACTTCTCTCAACTCCCAAGTCTTACCCTCATAATAACACTTTAATGCATTAAGAACAAGCATAAAAAAAATTCTTTGAAATCCAACACATATGAATTCCTTGAAAAGTCTCAACACATATGATTGTTATCCATCATAATAACACTTTAATGCATTAAAAACAAGTATAAAAAAAATTTCTTCAAAAGTCCAACACATATGATTATTATCAAAATATTAAAATTTAATATAATATAATAAAAAAGACATTTAATTCCTTGAAAAGTCCAACACATATGATTATTATCAAAATATTAAACTTTAATATAATATGAAAAAGGAAAAAAGAAGATATTTAAAACAAAAAAAAAATATTTAAAAATCACAATTCACATATATAAATAATTGTAAACACAATTCGTACATAGCACGGGTGATATGCTAGTATATATATATCTTAAAGAAAGTTTTTAAAAAAATGATTGTCTTGTGGGTTTAAATGCTCTGTTTGTTGTGGAAATATTTTTTTTTATTTTTTTTCTGCATTATTTGGCATTGGATATAATGAAAAATAAAAATTAATAAAATATTTTTTATGTGGTTAATAAAAGATGAGTTGATTTTGGTGGAAAGCATATTCTATTATTAATAAGAAGAAAACATCACAATTAAATACAGAAAAAAATATTTTTTGTCAAAAACAAATAAAATATATTTTTTTTTAGCGAGAATTGAAATGATTGAGAAGAATAGAGCTCCTGAAATTCCTAATCCATGGAATAGATGCAAAGCACAATTGCGATGAAGTGGCTTTGACAATAGATATTTCAATCCAATAAAATCTTTAAAGATTCTATATATTAAGGCCTCGTTTGGAAATATGCTATTTTAATAATTTGTTAGCTTTTTAGTTAAAATATGAGTTAAAAAAACTAATATGTTTAGTGTGATTTTTTAACTTTTTACGAAAAGATGTGCAAAAAATAGAGAGAAAATAGAATTTTTAACTTTTTGGTATACGTTATAAACTTTTTAAATTTTTTAATAATTTTTTTAATTTTTTTAACTAAAATATTAACTTGCCAAACGAACCCTAAACTTATGTGAAAAGTAGAGAAGTTGCTGTTTCTTTGTCAAAAGTAGTTGCTGAGGAAGCTCTCAATTCTGTGTAGTCTCTGGATTCATGCCCACCATAAAAAAATAAAAAATAAAAAAAATTATATTGACTTTTTATATACCATTTTTTTTTAAAGAAATATCCAAAAAGATATAAATAAATTTGAAAAAAAAAAGGGTCCAAAAATGCACTTTCCACCAGCCTACCAACTGGATGGAGTTAAGTTACAATAATCCCTGGATGGAGTTAAGTTACAATATAATCCCGAAAATGACAATAAATTTCTCTAGCTGGCCTCATTTTCCATTCTTCAATTTAGCTATAAATATTAAATACAGCTATTTCCCATACACACACTCACACTCGTGTGTAGGGGTGTGTATAATATTACCGAAATCGTTAAAATCGCACCGAACTGTACCTCCAAGGCAAATTCGTTATTATTTGCTAATCGAACCGCCGGTTTTTGGTAAGAAAAATAGAAAATTCTAGTGACACTTTTATCAATCCGCCAGTTTCTATTTTTCTTTCAAACCGCACCGACCTGCACCGCTATTAAATCATGTTTTATAAGATTCTAAAAATTCTTTTTTACTTTAGTTTGCTTGTTGTTCTATACCTTAGAATATAGTATTACATTACTGCTCGAGGAAAATTCAAAATGTCAATAATCCAAAATAAAGTTGGATTCCAATTCACTTTTCAATCTTTTTTTTTTCTGGCCATGTTACAAACTTGCATCAACTCACTTTTCAATCTAAATACTTTTCAACAGTAAACATTTTCAATATATTGTAAACCCTGAATGATATTAATTTTATGTATTGTATTTGATCATTATAGCTTCCACAGATACTTGTAATGAATTGATGACATAGTCGTTGATATTTTCATGTAGTTGCTACACTTGTTACATCAGAAGAAAGCTTCGCAAGATGCTTAACATCACGATATCTCTCGTCTTTTTTTTACTCTTTGATTTAAGTTTTGTAATTTGAATTATATTTTTTATAAACCGCCAATCCGCCCGAACCGCCAAGGCAAATCCGCCATTATTTGGCAACCGAGCTGCCGGTTTTTGATAAGAAAAATGGCAAATTCTAGTGACACTTTTATCAATCAGCCACCCGCCATACGGTTTCTATTTTTCTCTCAAACCGCACCGACCCGCACCGCGCACACCCCTACTCGTGCGATTCATATATTCTATTATATAAATTATAAAACAAATTCATCTAAAAAAATTATATCACGCATTTTTTCATACTCAAATTACTCTGATATAACTATCCAAATTTTTTATTACAATTTTTGATTTTTTTTTTAAAAAAAATTTCCTTTTATCTTCATGGGTTTTTTTTTTCCATTAACTTTCTAAATATTATATAAAGCACACACTCAGAACAACTTTTTAAAACTTTGCCATATAATCTTATTCTACATATTTTTTCATAAAAAGTCAAAAAATTAACTAAAATAATCAATTCCGAATTAAGGCCTAATGATAGGTGGATATGCCTTTTTCGCTAAAAACCTATCATCTCAAACAAGGCCTTAGTATATATATAAGCATCAATAGAGATCCCAATAATCAAACATTGAAGAAGATACGGTGAAAGCTTCAATCAACTATGCTCTCTCAGTAGTTGTGTTCTTCTTCTTCTTACTTGTTGCAACAACTAGTTACTCTCTATCTCCCTTTTCCTCTCACTATAGGACTGATCCTCCACCACTACCGGTATTGAATGTTGTATATCCAACGATATGCCGAAATGATGATAACTGCATTGCCCTTTGTTCTCAAAGACCCAATCCCATATACCGTAAATGTTTGGACCATCTGTTCTGCCATTTCATATACGTTCAACATGTTGGATAATTTTCATTGTATTTAAAAAATAAATTTTGTATGTATACTTAACAACAAACGGAATACAGAAGAAATAAATGAAATGAGAGAGATTGTTTGATTACAAAAATCAAACCAGAAAAAAATAAATAAATAAATAACAGATTTTTATTTTGTTATAAAAACAAAATCAAAATCTAAAACAGAAAAATAATAAAACACAAAGTAAATTAATTACTTACCAAATTAATTTCTAAAGACAAATTTGTCCTCTCCATAGTGCTTTCAGATTGTAGACGTCTATCTCCTAGGATAAAATGATCAACTACGAATAATAGCAATACTACAAATTATTTGTACAACGAACACACTTTGTGTTTACACTCTTTCTCACAAGAAAATAATGCAGCAAAATGCAGAGAGAGCAACAACAGAATTTGAACGAAAATTCAAGTGAAAAATCCAAATGAAGGACTGCCTATTTATAAATGGAATGGTGACCTTTCAGTTTGAATTAAACAATTAACAAACCTGTTTGAACAGGTACCAGACCTGTTCAGTTTAAATGAACAGATACGAACCTGTTCAGTTTGAATTTTAAACAGATATAGGTTTGAACTGAATCTGTTCGGACAGATAGAAACCTGTACAGAAATTCTGAAGAGGTGCAAACAAATTTGAATTCAAAAATTGAAATTAAACTGGACATATTTTATTTTACCAAAAAATTAAATTAAATTCAAATATTTTTGGCCTAAAAAGATAAGTATTTGGCTGGACAAGCCCAACCCAACCTCATACCACACACCTGCACCCAGGCCCAAGCCCAGTCCGACCGGATGAACGGTGGCAGTGCGTGTGTGTTTATTTTTGGATCCAATGGGTCTAGTCCAATTTGCCTATAACCTCTCCCTTCTACAAACTTGGGGTGCCTCTTGGGGCCCTCTCCAAGTTACAAACCCATGCCTTATAAACCCACAAAAGTTCTCCCACCAAACCAATGTAGGGCAAAGCCTTTAGTTCAAACCTTAAGAAATTTCCACCAAAAACTCCATTTCCTTGGAGCTCACTTTGGCTTCAATTTCTCATTCACCCGATAATGGTTTTAAGCAACCAAATATACTACGTTAATCACAACGCGGCATAAAACAGGTTACCACTTAGACCCGCCAACTTCGGCACATGGGTCCTACCTAAAAATTAGACCAAAGTTAAAGGAAAAACTGTTTTTCCAAAACCATTTCTTACAATTCCCCACATGAATGGAATTTGATGACAACGGAAATGCAACAATATGCAGAATTTGTCGAGAGAGTATAAATCGAAAATATTTTGCATCAAGATAGGTAGCTTTCGGCTTTGAACCTTTCCTAATGATAACCTATCGAACTTACTAGCTAACCAATAGACGCGATGCCTTGAATTGTTCAGCCGTTTGTGTAAGCCAAGACAATAAATTTCACACAAAATATTTTCTGACACATCGTAGTTCTCACGGTTGTGTTCATTTTGGCCTTGAACGCTCCTAGTTATTCACGAGTGCTTTCTAAAGAATTTAGCCTCTTCATTCTCATAGAACCGTCCCCAGTTCGACACTCATATAAGTGATTCTTATTGTGAGTATCTCTTATACTCGTCTTGATTTTTATGTCTAAATCAAGATACAAGTAATCATTAAAAGCAAAGCTTATCCTTAAACTCCTGCATACAACACATGTTGCAGATATCACTCTCACCATAGGAATGGGTAGGGAATTTTAAATCCCTTGGTGATTTTTGGCGAACCATACATAACTTAGTTGTCCCTTTGAACTTTGTTCTTGGGATCTCCAGTCATATAAGTAGGGTTACCATTATGATGACTCTTATGTAATAGGCTTTAATCCCATCCCCTTTGATAAATTATACACTTTCTTTTTAGTCAAACATTTTGTTGACAGATCCGTAATATTCTCTTTAGATTTTATATAATTTATTGAGATTATTCCATTTGAGAGGAATTGCCTTACGGTATTATATCGATGACGAATATGTCGTAACTTACCATTGTACATATGAATCTGTGCCTTGCCTATTGCAGATTGACTATCACAATGAATGCAGATAGCTAGCACATGTTTTGGCCACATTGGAATGTCTTCTAAGAAGTGGCGAAGCCATTCTTCTTCTTCTCCTACTTTGTCTAAAGCAATGAACGCAGATTCCATTGTGGATCGTACGATGCATGTTTGTTTCATGGATTTCCAAGAAACAGTAGCCCCTCCCAGAGTAAAGACATATCCACTAGTAGATTTTGAATCTTTAGTATCCGATATCCAGTTGGTATCACAATAACCTTCTAGTATTGCAGGATATCGAGTAAAGTTCGAACCATGATCACGGGTAAATCTTAGATATCTAAGAACCCGAATGATTGCTTTCCAACGGTCTTCTCCGGGGTTACTAGTGTACCTACTTAATTTATTGACAGTATAAGCTATATCAGGACGAATGCAATTCATTAGGTACATTAGGCTTCCAATGATTTGGGAGTATTTTAACTGAGACACCGTATCACCTTTATTTTTCGATAAATAAAGACAGATGTCTACAGGTGTTCTAGTTACATTCATATCATCCTTGATAAATTTACCAAGAATTTTCTCAATATAATGTGATTGAGATAATGCATATCCATTAGATGTTTTAGTAATTTTCATTCCTAATATTACATCTACGACCCCCATATCTTTCATATTAAATCTTTTGTTCAGTATTTGCTTAGCTGATTTGATTATGTTTTGACTGCTTCCAATGATAAACATGTCATCTACATATAGACAAATTATGACATATCCTTAATCAGTGTTTTTAACATAGACGCACAAATCACATTCGTTTATCTTAAACCCATTAGTAAGCATAGCATGATCAAATTTTTCATGCCATTACTTAGGAGCTTGTTTTAATTTATAAAGAGATTTTACAAGCTGACAAACTTTCTTTTCTTACCCTAGCACTACAACCCCTTCAGGTTGCTCTATATAGATCTCTTTATTTAGATCACTATTTAAGAAAGTTGTCTTAACATCCATTTGATGTATTTCTAAATTATACAACACTGCTATAACAATAAGCATGTGGATGGATGTTATTCTTGTCACAGGGGAATATGTGTCAAAATAGTCCAGACCTTCCTTTTGTCTGTAACCTTTTACCACAAGTCTTGCTTTTATACTTGTCTATTGAATCATCTGCTTTTATTTTTCTCTTGAATATCCATTTATATCCAAGAGATTTAGAACCGGGTGGAAGATCCACCAATTCCCAAGTGTGATTTTGCATAATGGATTCAATTTCATTATTAACAGTCTCTTTCCACAAAGATACCTCAGGACTTGTCAGTGCTTCCTTAAAGTTTTGAGGTTCATTTTCTAACAAGTATGTCAAAAAATCTGGACCAAAGGATTTTGATGTTCTTGCTCTCTTACTTCATCTTGGTTAATCATCAGTTAAATCCTGATAGTCGAGACCATTACTAGTCTCTTGTGTTTGATTGTCATTAGTCTCTTGACTTTGTGTATAATCATAAGTTCTTTTCTGTGAATTTAATTCCTGTCCTTTCTTGTAAGGAAAGACATGTTCAAAACACAACATTTCTTGACTCTATAATAATGTTCACATTTACATCAGGTATTTCTGATTTATAAGTCAGAAACCGATATGTGCTACTATTCTGAGCATAACCAATAAACACACAATCCACTGTTTTTGGTCTTATCTTAGTCTTTTTCAGAACAAGAACTTCAACTTTTGACAAACACCCCCACATTTTTAAACATTTATAAGAAGGTGGTCGACCTTTCCACAATTAATAAGGAGTGCTATTAGTTTTCTTGTGGAATATTCTGTTAAGAACATAATTAGCAGACAATATTGCTTCCCCCCACAAGTTCTGCGGTAAGCTTGAACTTAGTAACATGGCATTCATCATCTCTTTAAGGGTTCTATTCTTCCTTTTAGGAATTTCATTTCGTTGTGGATAATATGGTGTTGTAGTTTAGTGAATAATGCCATGTTGTGCATAAAATTCATTTAATGGTGCATCATATTCACTACCCCTATCACTTCTAACCATTTTAATGGTTTTATCAAGTTGATTTTCTACTTCAGTTTTGTAGAGTTTAAACATTTCTAAGACTTCATCTTTACTTCTAAGTAAGTATACATAATAATATCTTGTGCAATCATCAATAAATGTTATGAAATACTTCTTGCCTCCTCTAGTTTGAACAAATTTAAGATCACACACATCAGTATGAATTAATTCTAGAGATTTGGTTTTTCTTTCAACCGATTTAAATGAAACCTTAGTTAGTTTCGCTTCTATACAAATCTCACATTTGTGATTAGGATCAATTTCAAACTTTGGTATATAATCCAAACCAATTAGTCTACGCAAAGTATTCAAATTCACATGTCCTAATCTACCATGCCATAAATTTGACTCAAGAATATAAGTAAAAGATGTGTTATTCTTAGTAATAGTAAGTTTTGGTACAACTGTCATTACATTCAACTTGAAGAGACCGTCACTCATGTATCCCTTACCAACATACATACCACTCTTTGTTAATACAAATTTATCAGACTCAAATACAAGCCTAAAATCATTTTTACTTAACAAAGAACTAAAAACTAAATTCTTCCGGATATCTAGTACATACATTATGTTGTTAAGGGTAAGTTCATTCCCTAATGTCATCTTCAAGATCACCTTTCCTTGTCCAGCCACAGTAGAAGTAGAAGAATTTTTCATGAAAACTTTTCACCATTTGCAGCCTCATTGTAAGTACTGAATATCTTCTCGTCCACACAAATATGACGAGTTGCCCCAATGTCAACCCACCATTCCTTGGAATTTCTAACCAAATTAGCCTTAGACACCACAATAGAGAGATTGATGTCATTTACCCCATCAGAGATGTAATCTAATTTTGTCACATTGGCTTGATTGGTGGTCTTCTTGCTTGTACTTCTGCGATCCTTCTTAGGGCGGCGACAATCAAAAGCTCGATGTTCGGCCTTGCCACAGTTATAGCATTTTCCTTTGAACTTCTTATTGCCATTGTTGTCGCATTGTTTAAGACCATCTCCAACAAACTTCCTCTTTTTGTTATGTGGTTTGTGCACTTGTTCAACCACATTAGTTTTAGACTCAATGAGATTTTTACCATTCCTCTTTTCAACCTTACGGTTATCTTTCTCAATTCTTAGTCTTACAATCAATTCATCCATGGTCATCTCCTTGCGTTTATATTTTAAATAATTTTTGAAATCTTTCCAAGCCGGTGGTAATTTTTCCACTAACGCAGCAACTTGGAAAGACTCGCTCAGAGACATATCCTCAGCATAAATATCATGCAAAATTAATTGAAAATTTTGAACTTGAGAAATTACCGTTTGGGAGTCTGCCATAACGAAGTCCAAAAATTTACCGACAACAAATTTCTTTGTGTCGACATCCTCTGTCTTGTATTTTTTCTCCAAAGAATCTCACAATTCTTTTTCTATTTTCAAAGGGCTGTAAACATTATACAGCATGTTGCCAAGACCATTGAGAATGTAGTTTCTACACAGAAAATCAGAATGTTTCCAAGCGTCCACAGCGGCAACAACTTACCGATCACTTTCATCCTCTCTAAGTTCTGGAGCCTCTTCACGGAGAAACCGGGCCAAATTCAGAGTTATAAAATAGAACAGCATTTTCTGCTGCCATCTCTTAAACTCGGTGCCATTAAATTTTTTCGATTTGTCTCCATGATTTATTGGAACTTGAACATGTTTCTAGATAGGGACCGAAGTCGTTGTAACAATCGGATTTGGAGTACTACTTTCAATAGCCATAATATCTTATTACAAAAATCAAAAAAATCAAAACACAAATTAATTTTCTAATTACTCAAACTAGAAAATAAATTATAACACAAAATAATTTTATTTTTCTAGTTACTAAAACCAAGAAAATAAATTACTACACAATAATTTTCTGTAACACTATTATACAAAATAATATTCTAAAATTATTAATGACACCAGTATATTACTACTAGTTGTCAAAGAAAATATACAGTATATTACCACTATTTGTCAAACAGTATATGACTACTATTTGTATTTTTCAACACGAATATCACTTTGTAAAAAGCACAAAAAATAAATACAATGAAGACACACAAACAAATAGACTGTCTTAAGATTGTTGGACAATCTTCACTGTATTTAAAAAATAAATTCTATTTGTGTACTTAACAGCAAACGGAATACATAAGAAATAAAGGAAAGGAGAGAGATTGTTTGATTACAAAAATCAAGCCAGTAAAGAAAATAAATAAATAAAAAATAGATTTTTATTTTGTTACAAAAACAAAATCAAAATCTGAAACAAAAAAAATAATAAAACAGAAAGTAAATTAATTACTTACCAAATTAATTTCTTGAACAAACTTTTGATTAAGTCTAGTGTTTGACACTATGTCCTTAAGACAGATTCGTCCTCTCCATGGTACTTTCAGATTATAGACGTTTATCTCCCAAGATAAAATGATAAACTACGAATAATAGCAGCACTACAAATTATTCGCACAACGAACACATTTTGTGCTTACACTCTTTATCACAAGAAAATAATGCAACAAAATGCAGAGAGAGTAATGGTAGAATTTGGACGAAAATAAGTGAAAAATCCAAATGAAGGACTGCCTATTTATAGATGGCCTTTCAGTTTGAATTAAACAGGTAGCAAACCAATTTGAACAGGTACCATACCTGTTCAGTTTAAATGAACAAATACAAACCTATTTAGTTTGAATTTTAAATAGATATGGGTTTGAACTGAATCTGTTCGGACAGATAGAAACCTGTACAGAAATTTTGAAAAGGTGCAAACAAATTTGAATTCAAAAATTGAAATTAAACTGGACAGATTTTATTTTACCAAAAAATTAAATTAAATTCAAATGTTTTTTGCCCAAAAAGATAAGTATTGAGTCGGACAAGCCCAACCCAACCTCACACCACGCACCTGCACCCAGCCCGACCAGACGGCGGCAGCAGCGCGTGTGTTTATTTTTGGGTCCAATGGGTCTAGCCCAATTTGTCCATAACATTTCCCTTCTACAAACTTGGGGTGCCCCTTGGGACCCTCCCCAAGTTATAAACCCATGCCATATAAATCCACAAAAGTTTTCCTACCAAACCAATGTGGGACAAGCCTTTAATTCAAATCTTAAGGAATTTCCACCAAAAACTCTATTTCCTTGGAGCTCACTTTGACTTCAATTTCCCATTCACCCGATAATGGTTTTGAGCAACCAAATATACTACGTGAATCACAACGCAGCATAGAGCACGTTACCAGTTAGACCAACCGACTTTGGCGCATGGGTTCCACTTAAAAATTAGACCAAAGTTAAGGAAAATTTATTTTTTCAAAACCATTTCTTACACGACATTCATAGTCCAGTCATGTTGAACCAATTGATCCATGACGACGATGATGATGGAGTTGAATGTAGTACTGCAACTGAATGTGGTTGTTAGAATTATAATTAGCGAGGAATAAATAAATAAATCAACTTGGTTGTATCAAATAAGATTTCCTCAATAAACTGTTTTAAGGTTTATGAAATGAGTTTCATAATTAAATTAGTAAATTTTTTTTTTTTGATCAGCAAAAGAAACTCTATTGATGAAGAAAGCAAGATACATGCGAAAACTTACATCAACAAAGAAGGGAAGTGCCAAGAGCATCATACTAACCTTACAAATCCCAACTAGGTTGGCACCGATAAGGAAGCGCAATCCTTTGCTAGCACTTAACCCAAGATTGGTGAGGTTGAATCTATTTGGCTAAATCATGATTAAATTAGTAAATTTGTAGAGCTGTGCCATTTGATTTTCTATGTTGCATTAATTCCTCCTTTCCATCATTTTCTAGCATGGGACAATTTTGTTTTTGGAACTGCTATTTGATGAGGCTTATGTACAAATCATATATCAAAAACAAACAAACAAACAAAAAAAAGAAAAAAAAAAAGAAGGAAAAATTAGCCATACATCCCTGACTCAGGTCTCGGACTTGTTTAAACTTGATCCAGTTTTCTCCTTTATTGCATTTATTTATTTTTTTCATTTTTAATTTCAACAATATTATTCCTAGATGATAAAGTATCTTTGCTAGTAATTGCTGAGAAGTAAAAGCTTTTAAAGTTGCCTTGACTCTAGGTTAGGACATGAGAGATTGAAACCTAATTGCCTAGAAGCATAGCAACCACCAGCAAGAATGAAGAATATGCCGAGGAGCTTGATTAGTGTGGGGACATATTTTCTGAATACCAACACGTGGCAAGGTAACACCGACGTGTCAGCCGAGGTGCCTCTTGTCGTGGTAGTTATGCCGAGGTGATCTCGGAGTTGCCGAGATTATCTGCGAGAATACCGGAATCCGAGATAAGCAGATAAAAGGCAAGAGTCCTAGATTAAGAGAAGACTTCCGTTTGGGTGAAGATAAAACTCTTAGAGAGTTTATCCTAATCCCACTGGGAGTCCCAAATTGGCAATAATCCTAAGTCCATTAGGACCAGGTTCCTATTGGGATTAGGATTGTATTGGCTATAAAAGAGAGGCACCCCCATGGGTCTAAGGTATGTTTTTAATACTCAAGCTTGTGAGTTGAATACTTGATTATCTTTGAGAGATATACTGACTTGATCGTCGGAGTGCCCCGGGTGGAAGAACCACCACCGGAGCCTTTTCTTTCTATGCAGGACAGCAAGGTGCCATCTATTCTGCCTGTGTTCTACTGCTGAACTACTAAGGAGGGCAGTGTGATCGGAAATTTACTCACACAATTAGTATTTTACATTTCACAAGGTGAGTGCTGGGCATAGGCATCCTTGCTGAAATCACGTAAATCTACATGACGTGTTTTCTTATTTGTGATTAATTCTTCTGCCTATTGTTAGTGTATGTGTGGATTTTATTCCCTCCACATGGTTCAAGCCTATCCATCTAAAAGGCTATAAATTTGAATGGATATCTCTTAGACCAAATGGTCACCTTATTGTTATGTTTGTGCAAACTTGTGAATGATAAATTACGAATCTTTCGTGATAAATCAATGGAAAATATAAGACGCGTATCATTCACAAGAAAACATGACTATTTTTGAAGGGAAAAAAAAAATCATTTCTGAACTCGAATGCAAATCTTGTCTTCATTTTTCTTTTCTTGGTTTTGTTTATAAGTTTGAAGGGTCCAAAGCACTCTGGTGAAATGGATCAAATTAAATTAGGCAACATTGTTTTGTTCATCAATTCTGACAATCAGATTTGCCAACATAATGAAAATACTCAATGCTCTCTTGAATTTCTTTCGCAGTAAAGCCAACAAGTAGTCAGCAATCTGATTTTTTTTTATAAGTAGCCTACTAAATTTTGGGTCTGCTTTAGTCATGATAATCTCATCCATTCAATTTTTTTTTATGCCTTCCCGTGCTAGATTATTATTCCTAGTATTTACATCAAGGTAATATCTTTTTTAGTTATGGGATAATATAATTTCATCCATTGATTTTCTTGTGTTAGAATGTTATTCTCAGTATTTTCCCTGAGAGGTAAAATATCTTTTTTAGTTGCCTCAGTTAGTAGGCTTAGAAACAGCAATCTCCAGCAACAATGGCTACAAGAGCTAGACTAGAAAATGTGACTGGCTTGAGTGTGATCTGAAAATGTAAGACATTATATTACTAATGTTGTCAAAGGTTTTCACCTGACGGAAGAGAGGCAAAGATCTGAAAAACAAAAAATAATCTTTATATATCAATGGTTATATAGTGTCATATTTCAATTCAAGCATGAGAATAACTAATCTGATATTAAAATAATACACAAAAACAATTAGCTATTTGTCTTAACATCATCAAAAAAGAAGTTATATATACTCAACTCTAACATATAAATAGAGAAATTATAAGTTAATTAATTCTTTGTATATGCCAACTCAATTATCTATTGAAGTGAAAGTCCGCATTTTTTTTTTCTTTCCAAATTTCAAAAGTTTTCAATAGGCCTTATGTGAATCTCATTAATATGGCATCAGCATTATGAGTATGTCTGTCTCATCAGCTTATAAACAAATTGTGAAAAGAAATATAATTAATGTATTACTAATGATAAATTATGTTTTTATTAAATAAATTTAAAAAAAAAAAAAAAAAAAGTTTGAAAGTCTATTTTTTTGGGTGTTCCAATACTTCATGTAAAAGCTTGTAATATTAAGAAATATGAAATTTCTAATATTCCTACAAAGCATATCAGAAATATGAAATTTCTAATATTCCTACAAAGCATATCATCACAGTAGCATTATTTACTTTGAGCAAGAGGGCTAATAGTTCAGTCTGGGAAAATATGAAATTTCTAATATTCCTACAGAGCATATCATCACAGTAGCATTATTTATTTACTTTGAGCAGGAGGGCTAATAGTTCAGTCTGGGGAAAAGTTGAAAAGAGATGTGCACCCTAATGAATAAATAAAAAGTAAAAAAGGGGAAAAATCCCAAATTTAGGCGAGACGTTTGGCGAATACCATCGCAGCTATGATGATAAAAATTGCAGCAGTCATGGCCCCAATGAACAAGGACAGGGGGAGATCCTTCCCCATATCTGCAAGCACTCCAACTCCACAAGCAACAACGCCAGCCTTTGCCAGAATGGGGGTTGCTGCCTTCCAGTCGGTGTCAGCAAGAAGAATTGCAACCCCACTATCAGCAAAACCTATTGCGTACGAAGCCTTAGCAAAATGGGATGTGGTAGTACGACTAGCTGCTGCAACAGAGACTCTAAAGACTGTCCTTGCCACATTTACCCCATACTCGCCTAATCTATCTGCAGTGTGGGCAACATATGGTACATCCCCTGGAGCTGGAGGATCTCCATTATTATTGACACGTCCCATCTCCAAGTCTCCCTCACGATGGGCATTCATACTACCAGTGGCATCTCCACTGACATTGGCAAATCCCCCAGCACCTTCCTCGTGAGGGACTAATCTATCTGCAGTGTGGGCAACATATGGTACATCCCCTGGAGCTGGAGGATCTCCATTATTATTGACACGTCCCATCTCCAGGTCTCCCTCACGATGGGCATTCATACTACCAGTGGCATCTCCACTGACATTGGCAAATCCCCCAGCACCTTCCTCGTGAGGAACTAATCTATCTGCAGTGTGGGCAACATATGGTACATCCCCTGGAGCTGGAGGATCTCCATGATTATTGACACGTCCCATCTCCAAGTCTCCCTCACGATGGGCATTCATACTACCAGTGGCATCTCCACTGACATTGGCAAATCCCTCAGCACCTTCCTCGACTTTTCCTTTCCTCGGAGGTGAATGTTTCACACTAGAACTGAGATCTCCATTATTATTAACCAATCCGATGCCAACAGGTACCCCTCCACCACAAGAATTCGTTCCTGGGGAATATCCACTAGTGCTGGGATATCCACTACTACCAGCACCTTCAAGTCGTGACAGAGAAGTACCTATGATGAATTATCAAAAGATGCAAACAGTTAGGGGAGTGGTGGTAAGTGGCTGAAAATCATTTCTTAACTATATTTTCAGAAATAAAAATTACTTGCTGCATGAATTTCGCTCACCAGCCACGTCACCACAGTGGATAAAACGACGACGATCTGTTCCTGAGTAATAGTACTTCTCTTCCAAACTCTTCAATACTGCGCCCAACTTCTTCGCATTTATCTTGTGGTTATGGAACATGTTGAACAAGCAGCAGCGCTCCTGGTTGTACCTCTCGTCGACCCAGAGCTGGTGCCGGAGCTGATGCAGAAGCCGGAGGTGGTGCCCATGTAGAAGCCTATATTCACAAAGAAAAAAAAAAATCACCATGTTTGATATCACTATCGTTAATTGATACAAAAAAAAGATATCAAAATGTATTCATAAAAAAAACACAAAACAAAACAAAATAAAACAAAAATCAAAATTAAAAAAACTTTATTCAATTAAAATGTATAATTGTTTTTTATTGAATATGTTGTTTATGAGTATGGTTGCATTGTTGTTTATTGAATAGACAATGTGACTTGCCTCCGGTTCACCATCTGAACTGGAGGGTCCAGTTTAGCCTATTGGGCCTACTTTTGGATCCTTTTTTGGTAATCTGAATCGTTCACATTTTAAGATTTATTGAGTGCATTATCCTTGTAAAAAATCACATCGATTGGATAATGGCTACTATATATTTAGATCACTTTTTTATGAACAGTTAAGTTTTTGACCGTCAATTTTTTTAAGACAAAACTGATCCAAATACATAGTATCTGTTATCTGATCAAAGTGATTTTTTACAGAGATAATATAATTAACAAACTCTAAAATATGAACAGTTCAGATTATCGAAAAGGGACCCAAAAGTGAGCCCAATGGGCCGAACTGGATTGGGTTGTCCCAAATCTGGACTGAAGATAGTCTAGAACCTATTGAATATATTGTGTATGAGTGTGATTGAGATTGAATTAATTGTGTATTGATTGTTCCTCCCACTGATTTCATTGAATTAATTGTGGTTGCTTTGTTGTTTATTAATTGTGTATCGATTGTTCCTTCCATTGAATTAATTGTTGTTTATTGAATATGCTCTGTATTCATTGATGCTCTATTTTTTTCTTCTATTTGGCATCGATCTCTGTTTTTGTAGGTTGAAGGGAATACAAGGGAATGTTAGGTTTTGGCGGGAAAGCCTTAAGTAGCGTTTGGTTTAGTTTTAGAATTATGATTTGAGTATGAAGTTATATTTTGAATTTATGAATTTTGAATTTACGATTTGAAAAAAGAAAATTTGTTCGGTTATGAGTTTTAAAAAGACTTTTGAATTGAATTTTAAATTGAGTTTTGAATTTTTGAAATGAATTTTGAAATAAGAAAAGTAATTTGATTATAAATTTTGAAAAAAAAATTCAAAACTTCATTCAAAAATTTATAACTCATAACCAAACATACAACTCAAAACTCTATTGAAAATTCTATTCAAAACTCATAACTAAACTCTTTTTAAAATTCAATTCAAAAAAAAATAATTATCGAAAAAAATAATTTTTTATTTAAAAAATTTTAAAAATACCAAAAATATTTTTTTATTTAAAATATTAAAAAATATATTATTTTTGTTAAAAAAATATTCAGCTAGTACTTTAAAATTACTTCTGATTGTATATTTAGTTAGAAATTTTTTTAAATTTTTTTGTTTAAAAATATTTTTTTATTTTTTAAAAATTACTGTGACAAATTAATTTTTATTTAATTTTTTTTGGTTAATTTTAAATAAATGGCCAAATAATTTGTCTTTTTAGTCTAACAAAAATAATTTTTATATTTAAAAAATATCAAAAACAAATATAATTATTTTTTTTTCAAATAACAAGTGTCAACTGCTCCAAAAAAATAATAATAATAATTGTTCATGTTAACCTGCCGAATGTTCAGGAGGATGTCCAAACGGACAAACAAGTAAACCTAAAAATTCAAATATCAATGAAATTTGCTCCAATATCAAACCACAAGTATGTATCGGAATAATCAGTTTGAGAGGTTTTAGGAGAAAATCGTTTTGTTATAAATCAAAATAATATGTGAAAGAAAAAGGCAAAAATTGGTAGCTCCTTGGAGTCAAATTCCTGGCTCAGCACTTGATCAATGTTACAAACACTTGCCATGGATCACTAGTTTGAAAGCTATCATGGTAAAGACATATTGAAAGAACTTGGTTGAATATATAGACTATATCCATTAGTAATTGTACCAAATATTAATTTGTCAATTTAAAATAAGTCTGAGAGTTCTTACTCAAAGCTAATGGAAGGGCTCTGGGGCCTCGAACTGCTGCTCCACAGGGAAATCAGGGTTCAGGAATACGTCCATTGATTCCCGGCGGCGGGGGAGAGAAAGAGATCATCATTTTTGGTTGGGGGGGGGGGGGGGGGGAGGGAGAGACAGAGAGAGAGAGAATTGACAAATGCACAGATGCAAAAAGCCAAGTAGAATAACAACCAAAAAAAAAAAAAAAAAAAAGTAGAATAGCAAATTTCGAAATTACCACCGTCAGGAACTTCGTAGGAGCTGCTTTGGTGGACTTCTTTTATTTATTTATTCAGCAGTGATAGGGCCCCAAAAATGGAGTCCCGAATGTCCCTAAAAAAGAAAACAAGGTACAAGGAAAAAAATAAAATAAAATAAAATAAAAATATTCAAAACGATGTCGTTTTGAGCATTAGGAACAGCATTTTTAATGCCAAAAAATATTTCTGTTATTTATTTTTGCATATATTTATTCTTTTTTTCTTATTAGTTTTTTTTTTTTATCAGATTTTTTTCTTATTAGTTCGATAGAATATAAATGGGGAGCTTAGCAAATCAATATTTTAGTTCAAAAGTTAAAAAATTATTTTAAAAAATTAATAATTTATATTAAAAAAGTTAAATATTTTATATATATATATAATAAAAAAATTAAAAAGTCATTTTAAATATATTAATTTTTTACTTGATATTTTAGTAAAAAATTTAAAAATTATTAAAATAATTTATTACCAAACAAGGTCAGTTTTTATTTTGGGAGAATTATAACAGAAAATTATAGGATTTGACCCTTTTGACAAATTAAATATTGAGTTTTTTAATTTTGTTAATTTAAATTCTTAACTTTTAATTTGTTTTCAATCTAAATCATTTGTTTAATTTTCTTAAGTAAAATCAACTAAAAAAGTGATATTTTAGTCAATAAACTCCATAAAAAAATAATATTTTAGACATTTTATGTATATATATTGAGTTTAATAATTAAAATATTCTTTTTTGTCAATTTTATTTAACAAAAATAGACAAATTGTTTAAATTAAAAGAAAATCAAGAGATTAGGGTTTAAATTAATAAAATTAAAAACTTAGGGTTTATTTTGTTACAAATCTCAAATTCCAGGTTTTTTTTTTTTTTGTAATTTTCTCTTTTATTTTTTTACTAATTAAAATATGAAAAATGTAATTTTTTATTTTGCTTAATTCATTTTTTATCTTTGTACACACTATTCTTTATTTTACCTATTTATAGACACAAACGGTTTAAAGAGTCACTTAAGACCCTTTAAATGTAGCTGGATTTGAAGAATTTTATTAAAATAACTGTTGTAATAGCTAGCCTGTTTGAGTGACTAAAATATGATAATACTTATAGCTAACAAGTTTCATTTAAAAGAGTCTCTTGGATCCAATAAAATTAGTATAATATGTATATATATATTTTAAGAAAAAATTACTTATCATTTTTGGTTGGGGGGGGGGGGGGGGGGGGAGAGAGAGAGAGAGAGAGAGAGAGAGAATTGACAAATGCACAGATGCAAAAAGCCAAGTAGAATAACAACCAAAAAAAAAAAAGTAGAATAGCAAATTTCGAAATTACCACCGTCAGGAACTTCGTAGGAGCTGCTTTGGTGGACTTCTTTTATTTATTTATTCAGCAGTGATAGGGCCCGAAAAATGGAGTCCCGAATGTCCCTAAAAAAGAAAACAAGGTACAAGGAAAAAAATAAAATAAAATAAAATAAAAATATTCAAAACGATGTCGTTTTGAGCATTAGGAACAGCATTTTTAATGCCAAAAAATATTTCTGTTATTTATTTTTGCATATATTTATTCTTTTTTTCTTATTAGTTTTTTTTTTTTTATCAGATTTTTTCTTATTAGTTCGATAGAATATAAATGGGGAGCTTAGCAAATCAATATTTTAGTTCAAAAGTTAAAAAATTATTTTAAAAAATTAATAATTTATATTAAAAAAGTTAAATATTTTATATATATATATATAATAAAAAATTAAAAAGTCATTTTAAATATATTAATTTTTTACTTGATATTTTAGTAAAAAATTTAAAAATTATTAAAATAATTTATTACCAAACAAGGTCAGTTTTTATTTTGGGAGAATTATAACAGAAAGTTATAGGATTTGACCCTTTTGACAAATTAAATATTGAGTTTTTAATTTTGTTAATTTAAATTCTTAACTTTTAATTTGTTTTCAATCTAATCATTTGTTTAATTTTCTTAAGTAAAATCAACTAAAAAAGTGATATTTTAGTCAATAAACTCCATAAAAAAATAATATTTTAGACATTTTATGTATATATATTGAGTTTAATAATTAAAATATTCTTTTTTGTCAATTTTATTTAACAAAAATAGACAAATTATTTAAATTAATTTAAATTAAAAGAAAATCAAAGAGATTAGGGTTTAAATTAATAAAATTAAAAACTTAGGGTTTATTTTGTTACAAATCTCAAATTCCAGGTTTTTTTTTTTTTTGTAATTTTCTCTTTTATTTTTTTACTAATTAAAATATGAAAAAGGTAATTTTTTATTTTGCTTAATTCATTTTTTATCTTTGTACACACTATTCTTTATTTTACCTATTTATAGACACAAACGGTTTAAAGAGAGTCACTTAAGACCCTTTAAATGTAGCTGGATTTGAAGAATTTTATTAAAATAACTGTTGTAATAGCTAGGCCTGTTTGAGTGACTAAAATATGATAATACTTATAGCTAACAAGTTTTCATTTAAAAGAGTCCTCTTGGATCACAATAAAATTAGTATAATATGTATATATATATTTTAAGAAAAATTACTTATCAGGGTACTTTTTTTATTAAAAAAAAAAAAAAATTAAGTCAATGAATAATTTTTATACATATTAAATAAATTAAATTTATAAAAAAATTTATTATTTTGTAAATATTTTATAAAAACTACATTTGGGTGTAATTTCTGCTATATTTTATCTTATTTATTATTTTTTTATATTTATATTTTTATTTATTTTTTATTTTAACTATTTATTCAAATGCTATCTTATATTTTATAGAATGTCACATCAACAATAAAGATTGTGGCAAATTTTCGTAAATGACAAATAGATCTTTCCTAACCTTTTAAGGGTTCTGTTTGGCATTGGCTTTTTAGCCAATTTTTTTTGTGTTGGGACTTTTTTACCCCTAAATTTTTTAGCCTCGTTTGGTTTTTGTTTTGAGACTTTTTTTGACTTTTGTGAGAGAAAAAAATATAATTATTTATGGGTAAAAAGTAATATTTTGTCTTATTGGCTTATATACCTTATTTTGTCTTTCTGTACTTTTTTAGCTCCAATGAGAAAACCAAACGAGGACTAAGACTAAGGGACCAATTTCGGAATATGGGTTAAAAGTCAAAAGCCAACTTTTAACTTATTTTAGGCCACATCACCTTTCACATAAAATAGGAAAATTCTATTTCCCCACACTACTTCCCTCTCTTTCTGCATCTTTTCTCAATATACATACTAAATAAATTTAAATTATAAATTTTCACGTCAATACACATCCTACCATACCAAAAATACCCTTACCATTTCATCCTCCAAACCCTAACCCTAACAAGCCACCACCACTGTTGCCGCCTGTTGGCTACATATTTTGTATAAGCCAATTACAGTTCAGCACGTGGCAAGATGAGGGGCAATACGGGGAAAGGCAATTCAAGTCTTCAATCATGATCACACAACGTGGCAGTTAGGCATTGGTTTCTGTAGATTTGCGTAGCACTGGATCAGTAAAGAGATGCAAGGTGACATGGCATCAACGGTTACTCATATTTAAAATTCAAAATTAGGAGGGAAGTCTAACTGCAGATATGGCATAGTCGAGCTAACTGTAAGGCAACATGATCAGCGATCATGGAGGGATGGTTCGACGGTTAGAACTGAATTTCGACGGTTGCCATTGAGAAGTATAAATAGCAAAGAAGGCCCCAGAAAGTGCCCCCAAACTTAGATCCAAAAAAATCAGTTTTATTATACTTTATTTCCTTTTCCAATTTACATTTCTTGTTCTTTACATTTCTGTACTTCAATTACTGACACTACACTTCATTCATAGGAGTAGTTTCAAGTAGTTTGCTGCTGTAAACCTCTACGAGGCTGATTTGGATCTTTGTAAGTCTTTCATTTTACTTAATGAAATGCTACAATTGTTCTTCATTTAATCATTGTCTATTTAATTCTTCTAAACAAAGCCACCAGTAAAAGTCATCTCTTCATTGAGGCTGAAAGAACTAAAACACAATCGTCTGATAATTGGTTGGCAATTAATATTCTGTAAGGACTGATTGATCCTTGCTAGCACGCTTCACAATTACAATAGTAACCTTCAGAAAGCCAAAAAAAGCCAACAATATATTTTTGGCAATGCCCAGTGGGACGAATATAAATGGCTAGGAGACAAGGAGAAAATGAACCCCTAGGAGAAAGCGTGGAAGGAGAGAGGTAGAAATACCTAATCTAGAGGATAAATATGATGCCACATCCTATGGAAGTACCTCTTTTATCAGAACCTAATGGTCGAACAGACCAGCACTTCGAAGCAAGTACCACATGTTTAGAGTATTGTGACAAGACCAAGGAATTGGACCGTCCATTACTCCATCTACGACAGCCAATGGAATCCATGGGAGGCTTAGTAGATGCCATGGGACAGCCAGTTAATGAACACAATGGGAAAGATGGGGCAACATCCTCATAGAGGAAGTTACAACTGTCCCTCAGCAAAGATTGGCTAGAGATAAATAACCTATGCAGAGTAATGGACATACTAATGGTCAAACTAGTAACCAAAACTATGAAAGACCATCACCTCAGTCTTAGTATGAACCTCTTTCGAGGCCTGCAACAAATCAAAATGCCTCATTACTTAACAGTGAAGCCATGCAAATTGGTGGATCTGGCCCAACACAAGAGAATGGCATAAGGGTGATTCCAAATCCCATGTTCAAAGTCATACCTGGCACAAAGGGGTTCAATAATCCCTTGTTCGAATTTATACCCGGGGGGTTGGAAGGGTTTCCTGCAACCGGAAGAGACACAACACCTGTTCCAACACTTTTCGTAGGTCCTTTTGCTGGACAGGTTCAGAGGGGTCACCCATACCCTCAATAGCACCCAGCACCATAGGGACAACCAGTCCCAAATATACCACCCTATGGACCAAAAGGACCTCAAGCACAAAGTTGTCCACCAAATCCTGTGTTTGTTCCTCTAGTAGTGGTTCAACAAGCACAAAATATGGCCCCTCGGGACCAAATTGCTGATATTGTTAAAGAGATGTATGAACCGATAGCTCGGGAGGTTCAAACTCCTATGTACAAGAAACCATATCCAGAATGGGTGGATAGGGTACATGAATACCCAAGAGGGTTCAAGATACCAGACTTTACCCTTTTTTATGGGAATGGAAACCAGTCGACGATGGAGCATATTGTTAGGTTCGCAGCTCAATGTGGTGAATTTACCAATAATGACTACATAAAGTTAAGACTATTCGCAAATTCTCTTACTAGGGCAGCCCTCGTATGGTATATTAACCTTACACCTGGCTCTATTCAGACTTGGCAACAAATGAAGAAGGCATTTCATGCCCAATTCTTCCAAACGGAGCCAGAAGTTTCCATGGCAGACTTGGCAAGGTTGAGTCAAAGGCCTGATGAAAAGGCTGCTCAATTTATTGTCAGATTCAAAACAGCACGAAACAAATGTATGATCATCCTACCAGAGCCAGAATTCGTGAGATTGGCTCAAAACGATTTAGAGTTTAGGCTTCGAAAGAAGTTTGACTTAATTGAGTTTAGAGATTTAGTAGAATTAACCTATAAAGTGTCTAGGTATGAAGTATTACTAGAGGAAGAACAAGATCGAAGTAATGCATCATACAAGACATATTATAGAGATCCTAATTATGAGATTGATGCAGCAGAGATTGTAAGAAAAGAACCTGTGATCTGTGAAACATTAATTCATAAAGACACAACAATTGACCAACAGTTTAAAAAGAAAGACCTTCATAGGAAATACTCTTTCGATTTAATAAAGGCAGATGACATTTTTGATCATCTGCTTGTGGCCAACTTTCTGAAGTTACCAAAAGGAGTCAAAATTCCGTCTCCAGAGGAACTTAAAGGAAAAGTATACTGTAAATGGCAAAATTCTTGGTCTCACTCAACTAAAAACTGCGTTGTTTTTCAAGACAAGATCCAAGAACAGATTCGAAAGGGGAATTTAAAATTCCCAACTAAAGCAGAAAAGGCCATGGGGATTAACACTAATCCATTCCCAGAAATTGGAGAAGTGGCAGCCAATGTTATTGTGCCAAACTTCCAGAACTTGTCCTTGAAAGAATTGGAAGAGGTCAATGTGCAAATGCATGTTGCCAGCCAGACCACTGTCGAGAAAGTTGCTAGAAATTTACCAGTTGTTGGACAAGGTGTTGCAGGCCAAAGAGAAGACTCTGATGAAGAGGCACTGGATGATGATGCTTTAGAGGCAGCTGTCATGCAAAGGATGTGTCCCAGAAGCAGACTGAGCTACAAGTGGTTGAAAGGGCTTCCGATTGATGGCAAGCAGTTTTATAAGGCTGTGCAGAGGTGTCCTAAACCAACTAGTGCTTATAACAAAAGGCTATATCCAACTGGTATTAGGCAGCAGCCATCAATGGCTGAGCTAACAACTACCAGAATGCACTCCAAGGGCAAGAGACCTCTACATGAATTCAGACCACCCAACTATTACAGAATAGAGGGCAATCATCCTAAAAGGAGACCCAAAAGGGGTTCAAGTTATGGGATCAAAGCCAGGGACTGGCCCCCTAGACCAGCCTTACGCAGGATGGAAAGTGGTCACCCTCATAGAAAGCCTGAATTAGGCCCAAAATAGGAGGTCAGGGCAAAGCAATGGTCTTCACAGCCAACTTCGAAGTTGGTTTCGAATGAAGAAAGAGGTAGCTCGACAACTGAGCTAGAGAGTTCATGAGTACCTGGAGTTCCAGATTGGTTTGTCATGCAGAACAAACCTAGGGAAATGTCTGCCGAGAGAAATGTTGTTGAAGACCAGGGTAGGATGATTAAACCTCCTTTGGTAGCTCCAAACAATTGGGTATTACTAAAGCATCCAAAAACAAAGCAATCAAATATGGTCCCAGTGTTTCTAGATCCCAAATGACGAAGATCCAGCGAAGGTACACTCAGTACCAGAAGGATCTGAAAGAAAGTGGAGGAAGCTCTTCATTGGTCCAGTCAAAGGGCCAGACAGAAGGAAAGAAAAGTCTAAAGTTAGATCATAGTCCAAACTCAACTCCTCAAGACAAAATGAGTTACAGCAGAGAGCAATTGGCCAAAGTTCATTCTGAACTGAAGGCCAAAGAGAGATCTAGTTTGGCAGGATTAAAAAAGGCTTTGATGGAGAGTGATAGTGACACAGAGGGAGAAGTTGGCCTAGGCCAAAGGAAGGAGATGGTTGAGGAAGAAATGTTTGAAGCCTTCATGGCTGAACAGACATTTTTGGTTGAAAAGCTAGCAGAAACAGGCCATTCGAAAGAGTTTGTTAGTAATGAAGTGTCAGAATGTAGCATGGAAGATGCTTTTGAAGTAATTGAATAAGTTGGCCAGGAGGAAAAACAAGTACAGCCAGCCATCCAATTTGGCTCGTTTCCTCCAGTATCAGTGAATATGGTACATATACTACCACAAGAATTCCAAGTTGAAGATGAGAACCAAGAGGGTCAAGAAATTGACCAAATTCTAGTTTCTAGTGAAGACTCACAAATGAGTATGGTGCAAGATGAATCCGAAGTGGCCATACCAATGGAATTGGAGATGAGAGTGAGGAAGAGGTGAGTATTAACCTCTCATATCCTTTTGAGTATCCCACGACATCCATGACACAGCATGTCAAACCCTTGTGTATCAAGGCTTTCTTTGATGGGATACAGATGAACCGGGTATTGGTGGACAATGGGGCGGTAGTGAATCTGCTTCCAAAGTCTTCTTTGAAGAAACTAGGAAAGAGGAACCCCAGACTAATCCCAATCAGTACAACCATTGCTAGTTTCGCTGGAGACAAATAGATGGCTCAAGGCATTTTTTCTTTCAACCCGAGTATGGGAACCAGGGACTGTATGACTGCATTCTTCGTTATCGACACCAATGCTAATTACAATGCTCTACTTGGTAGAGATTGGATTCACACCAACAAATGTGTGCCTTTTTCTCTACATCAGAAAATAATGATGGCCTTGGGCTGTGGGGAGACAGAGGAGATTAATGCAGATCCTCATCCCTTCATATCTTGTGCAGATTTTGTAAAGGCCAAATTGTATACTAAAGAGTGGCACCACTCAGTGTACTGAGGAAACCTGATGGATCAGCCGAAGTGACGGCTGATGAGGAATTAGCACACCTGAAGCACTTAGTTCAAGAAAATGCTGATGAGGAGTTTGTCGCCAAAAATGACAATGATGTCTGGTTGTAGGCAAAAAGATGACACACAAGAGGCCAGATCATTGGCTTTAATTAAGTTCTCAATATTGGACATAAAATCAATAGTCCAGAAGGTGCAGAGGCAAGAAAAAGAAGCCATGGCAATTGGCTGTAAGCAGGTACAACAATAGATCAGGGTTTTGGCCTTGGGTCAATATTGTGCATTGGACATTGAAACAAAAGTCCAGGAGATACAGGAAGAAGAAGCCTTGTGGACAGACTTCGTCTATGAGGAGGAGGGCAAAGAGGTTGAATCAAAGAAACTGGAGGTAGGACAAAGCAAGGAGATCGCTTCGAAGGTAAAAGAAATCAAAAAAGAAGCATCAACAAGTTCTCAGATGCAAGACCCCTTAGAAGAAGTGAACTTAGGGGAAGGTTCTATACAGCAGCGCACCTATATAAGTGCTTGGTTGAATGCTCTTGACAGGGACCAATTGTTGGTGGTCTTGAAGAGATATGAAGATTGTTTTGCATGGTCTTATAATGAGCTACCTATAATAACCCCAACCCGTAATTAGCCACTAATCTGTAATTAAGGATGCCAAGTAAGTGGATTAAATGAATTATGGGAGTCCTAGGTAAATTGCATGATAATTGGTTTTCTATCGGTTACCAGTGGACATATCTGTCTAGAAATCTTGCTTTAATATGAAAATTGAAAGTCTTTTCGGCATCCGAAACCGAAATTGACTACACCAATGTGTTATGCGAAATTTTTAGAACATTATGGTTAGTTCAATTAAAAAATTGATTCAAAACGATTCATTAAGTTGCGTTTGGTAGGCCAGATGTTCTAGTTAATGTATTAATACATCACAAGTATATAAAGTGCCTAATAAGCTCATTTTGAGCTCATTTCTTTTAGCCCTTTAATGCAAGAATCTGAGAATTCATTTTAGAGAGAGAGAGAATGCAATTCTAGAGAGAGAAGGTAGGAGATCAAAGGGAAATTGAAGGCTATAGCTTGAATTAATCAAAGATTGTGCTAGAATAAGAGTAATTGAAGACTATAGGTAAGAATTCAACCCCTAATTTGTGAACCTAAGTCACCTAGCATGAGATTTCTTCAAGATTATGAGTTTGAACATGTAAAATGAGCTTAGAAGAAAAGTTGAGTTGCACTCCATGCATGCATGCATAAATTTCCATGTTTTTGGGTTTGAATTCTAAGTTTTCTTCCATGCTTGTGTTAATTTCACTCACATTTTGGTCATTCATCTTGTTTTCCATCAAATTATCAAGTTTGATTATGTTTTGGAGAGTTTGAAACAAGAAAAGTCCATGCATGTTATGTTCATGAACATTCTTAAAGTTTAAGTTGAAATTGTGGGTTTTTAACAAATTCTTGGGCCATGACTTTATGGAATGATCCTTAATTCATCATGTTTTACAAGTTTACTATGTTATCTCAAGTTTTGGAGCTCAAGAGAGATGTTTTGGATGGTTGAATTCGAGTTTTGAGCTTGAATGTGCAATCTGGAAATTCCAGAAATTGCATCTACGCTCGAGCAAGGGAGTTCTCGCTCGAGCGACAACTCCGAGTTTGTGCACTCCGCTCGAGCGACCAAAAGTCCGCTCGAGCGTGAATTGCAAGCTTCCAGAAGTTTCATGTCTTTTACAGATCGCTCGAGCGAAGGAATGAGCGCTCGAGTGACCATTCACATTTTGCATATCCGCTTGAGCGAGAAAAGCTACGCTCGAGTGGAGCTTCATTTTCTGCATGTCCGCTCGAGCGAGGACCTTATTTTCAGAAATTTTACCAAGTGTTCCAAGGCATGTTTTGGCATCCTCATTGCATCTTAGGCATTCCTAAGCCTTATTTAAGCCATAGTAATGTCGTTATGGGTTAGAAACACACTAAGTTAAGAATGTACTAAGTTGCAAGACTTCAAGTGTGTGTGTTTTTAAGCAATGTGCTAACAAAGAATAAGAACCAATGTAATGAAAGCTAAGCCTTAATGGCCACTTGAATGTATAATGATAAGACATGCTTGTGTTATGTATTTTGTGACTGTAGGTCAAGACTCGAGGGTTGATTGACCGCTTACTGGAACCACTGTGAGTAACGTTATCGTAAAGATACGTTTATATGAATTATGTTCCAAATGAAATGTGATAAGCTATGATTTCTGAAATGTTATCTGTTTACGTGAACGAACATTCCAAGTTTGAAATCTATTATGGCATTCATAGATAGTCCCAAGTCATGGAGGACGGCATGAAAATGCGGGTCCATGACATACAAGTAACTACGAGATCTCGTTAGCCACTTCATTGTAGTGATATGTGTTTAATCGGTATCCGGAACCGATTACTCTAGTCGGAAGATGTTCTGTTCTGTGATGTGTTCTATGGGATGTACCATTATTATGTTCTGATATGAAAATGATTATGCTCTAATCTGTTTTCAGCTTATGATATGTTCGGATTTCGTTCACTAACCCCTTTACCTTAATGTTATTCAATAGGCTTTAGCTCACTGTTTGTATATATGTATATATAGGTGAGCATTATGAAGATCAAGCCTGAAGGCTTTTGTCAGGAACTGTGTTCTGTGGTCAACCAACCATTGTGTCTCACGTAGAGGTTCCCAAAGTGTCATGTATTTACTTTCTGTTGGTTCTGTATATATATATACGTCTTGAGTTGATCTTGTTGGCTGTACTTAAGATAATATAATGTGTGTGAGTATAATATAATGTATGGTTGACTTATGGTTATGTATATAAAGTTTTAAATATTCTGTCTCATATAAGTCAGCACAGCTCATTGGACAATTATATTTATGTATTTGCTTCCGCTAGCCCCTTAATTTTGTTAATCTGGTCAGAGGCCTTCGGTAATCCAAGGATTATTGGCCGGTTACGATGCCAAACCTATAGGGGCGGGTTTGGGTCGTGACACTACCAGGGTTGGATAGATCATTAGTAGAACAAGGCTCCCTATGAGACCTAATTTCAAGCCATACAAGCAAAAACCAAGAAGGATGAGTCCTGAAGTGATTCAGAAGGTCAAGGAAGAAATCCTTAGGCTCCTCAAGGCAGGCTTTATTAGGACAGCCAAATATGTTGAATGGCTATCCAATATTGTGCCTGTAGTTAAGAAGAATGGTAAAATGAGGGTATGCATCGATTTCAGAAATCTGAATCTAGCAACTCCAAAAGATGAGTATCCTATGCCCATAGTAGATTTATTGGTAAACAGTTCCGCAGGGCATCAAATTTTATCAATGATGGATGGGCACTCTGGTTTTAACCAAATCTGCATTGCAGAAGAGGATATCCATAAAACAGCATTCAGATGTCCTGGGAACATTGGCACCTTCGAATGGGTTAAAATGCCATTTGGTCTGAAGAATGCTGGAGCTACATATCAAAGAGCTATGAACACAATCTTTCATGATCTCATTGGAGGATACTTAGAGTGCTACATTGATGATATTGTAGTAAAGTCTCAATCCATTGAGGAACATTTGTTTCACTTGGAAGCAGCTTTTGAAAGAATGAGAAAGTTCAAGTTGAAACTCAATCCTCTCAAATGTGCTTTTGGGGTATTAGCTGGAAACTTACAGATTGATCAGAATAAAGCCAAAGCCATCATTAAAGACAAACCTCCATCAAGTAAGAAAGAAGCACAAAAGTTCCTTGGGCAAGTTAATTTTCTTCGAAGATTTATTTCTAATACTGCAGGGAAAACTAAAGTATTTTCTTCCTTACTAAGGTTAAAGGATGAAGAGGAATTTGTGTGGTCAGCAGAGCATCAAACTGCTTTTGAAGGAATCAAAGCATACTTGGCCAAACCTCCAGTGCTGATGCCACCAAAGGGTGATAAGCCCTTGAAGTTGTACATAGCTGCAGTAGAAAATTCACTAGGAGTTTTCCTAGCCCAAGACAATGAAGAAGGCAAAGAGCAAGCAGTTTATTACCTTAGTAGGTTTCTAAATTCTTGTGAATGTAAATATTCAGCTGTAGAAAAGCTGTGCCTTGCATTGTATTTTGTTACAATGAAATTAAGATACTATCTTTTGCCTACAACTGTCTTGGTAATTGCAACCACAGATTTGGTTAAATATATGTTATCTAGACCTATGTTGAGAGGAAGAATTGGCAAATGGATATTAGCCTTATCAGAATTTCATCTAGAATATGTCCCCCAAAAGACAGTAAAATGACAAGTTTTAGCTAATTTCTTGGCAGATCATCCATGCCAAACAGAAAGCCAAGAAACAATGGAGCTTGGTATGGTTAGTGTTGAGCCATGGAAAATGTGATTCGATGGATCAAAAGCCAATAGTTTAACTGGAATTGGTGTGGTGATTAAGTTGCCACAAGAGGTAGAAACCACACATGGTTTCAGAGTGGATGAAATTACTTGTTCCAATAATCAAGCTGAATATGAAGCTTTAATAATGGGACTGGAAATACTTATTGGATTACAAGTTCATGCATCTGATATATTTGGGGATTCTCAATTGGTGGTTAACCAGGTCAAAGGAATATTCAAGTGTCAAAGTGTGAGCATGTTGCCATACTATGTTGTTGCATTACATTTGCTTTCTCAATTTCAGATGGCAAATGTAACTTATGATCCAAGATTCATGAATAATAAAGCTAATGATGTGGCTCAGAAAGCTTCAAATTTCAAGAGAATGGATAATACTCAAATGAACATAAGTCAAACAACATATCAAAAAGTAATACCCCCCTTGAATAAAAGGAATGTGGTTTTAGAAGTCAATAATAATGACTTGCAAGAACAAGATTGGAGGCATCCAATGATGTAGTATCTAGCTGGCCCATCTTTGAAAGCCAGCAGAAAGATCAAATTGCAATCTATGCAATACATAATGTATGGTAATGCTTTCTACAAAAGGGAGCAGATGGGTTATTATTGGAATGCTTAGGCCCAAAGGAAGCATTGACAACCATGGCTGAAGTTTATGAAGGCATCTGTGGTGCTCATCAACCTGGTGTGAAGATGAGATGGTTGCTTCGAAGGCATTCTTACTATTAGCCAACCATCCTTAAAGATTGCATAGAATATGCTAGGGGTTGTCAGGCATGCCAAAAGCATGGCACAATAAGACATGTACCTATAACTGATCTGCATGCAGTTGTGAAACCTTGGTCATTTAGAGGATGGGTTATGGATATGATAGGGAAAATACATCCACTCTCTTCGAAACATCATTGTTTTATCTTAGTGGCCACAGATTACTTCACTAAGTGGGTCGAAGCTAAGTCGTATAAGGCCATAGATCAGACCAAAGTTAATGGATTCATTAAAGATCTGATTCACAGATTTGGCATCCCACAGACTATAACTGTTGATAATGGGACTGTATTTGATGAGAAGATGGTAAAGTCTTTTGTAGCAGAGTTTGGAATTAGCCTTGTTAATTCCACACCTTATTATGCACAAACCAATGGTCAGGCAGAGTCATCCAATAAATCTTTGAAGAAAGAAATATAGAAAGTTGTGGAAGACAATCCCAAAGATTGGCATAACTTACTATTGGATGTATTATGGGCTTACAGGACATCTCCAAGATCAAGTACGAGAGTTACTTCTTATGCCTTAGTATATGGGCATGATGCAGTGTTACTTGTAGAAATTAATATTAAGTCCTTAAGGGTGAAATACCAGGATCAGTTAATTCCTGAGCAGTACCATCATAGTATGTGCTTGGAATTAGAAGATATAGATGAAGCTAGAATTCTGGTATTAAATAGCATTATTTTCCAAAAGAAGAAAGCAGCCAAAAACTATAATAAGAATGTCAAGCACATTAGCTTTGATGAAGGTGATTTGGTATGGAAGACAATACTTCCAATAGGGATTAAAAACCACAAGTTTGGCAAATGGTCACCTAGCTGGAAAGGACCATATCAAATTCATATAGTCTTGCCTTCGGGAGCATATCATCTGAAAAATTTGAATGGATATGTACACTCCAAGAAGATTAATGGCAAATATTTGAAGCCTTATTTTCCAACCATATGGGAAACACAAGGAATAGAATAAGTGCTAAATAATTGAACATGAAAACACTCGAATGATAAACAAGGATTTTATTTCATAATGAGTTGAATACATGTAGCCACAGATTGGCCCAAAAATTAGTACAATGTTTCAGTTGTTCCTCTACAATGGATTTTTTGCTCTTAAGAGATGGGAACAACTGAATGGCTGTAGCCATCTCCTGTTTTTGATCAGCTAGTCCTTGATTAGTGATCTGCAATTTAGTAGCAATTCGATCTAAGGCCTGGTTAACTGCTGATAACTCTTCCTCAAGTTGAGCTTTCTTCTCTAGTAGTTGAGCTCGGAATTGGGAGACAGAGGAATGTTGCTCCCTCAATTCTGACACTTCAGCATGAATTTGAGAAACAAAACTCTGGTCCCTCAGTAATGTCTCCTCTGCGACCTTGGCAACATGGCAGATGTTGATGTAGAAATCAATAGTGGCTGCCGCTTGAGATAAATGACTTGAAACAGTCATGTTGGACTGCTCAACAATCTTACAGCACTGGAGGAAGCCATTTCTGATTATAGGCCTTTGTAAAGCTTCGAAAGGAATCCTTGAAAAGGATGTCAGCAATTCCAAGCAGCTATCCAAGTCGACTGAAGGCAAGGAAGTCTTATTGCTAGAGGAAGAGCTCTAAAAAATTTCTAGTAGAGAATCAGCCAGGACTAAATGGCTCAGTCTCATTGCTAGCTATTGGAGAGGTGGAAGGCACGTCAAAAAGACTAGCTAGTTTAGCTTCAAAAATGTCCACCTCATCCGTGGACATGGAAAGTGCAACAAGAATTCTGGAAGAAAGAGGAAATGGCTGCATATGGATAGGAGAAGAAGGTAAAGTATCCCTAGCAGTCTCCATAGTTTTGGCTACCAGTAGGTCAAGAGAAAAGGGACTGGAGCCAAGTAAATGTAATGAATGAGGAATTGGAGAACTACTAGTGCCTTCTCTATAAGAATCAGCTATCATGGAAGATGAAGTGACAGCTGGAAGTTCTTTAGGAGGGAAAGGAGCAGCAAAGCTTGAGGGAAAAGCAAATTGAGTAGAATGGAAGGATAAGAGAGGAAGGTGTGGTCTTAAGCTAAAAGAAAGTGATGCAGGAATGCTGGTCCTCAAGGAAAATATGGAAAATATAGGACCAGGGGGTGGAAGTATTACTTGAATGGACTTTACAATTCGAGGTCTTTCAACTTCAAATGAGATTGAAGGAGTCCTGATTGTAGGGGGAGGCAGAGTAATTGTTGCTGCAAAAGAAGAAACACAAAATAATGTCAAGTCTCAGTATCAAGAATTTGAGAAAAGAGATTAGAGGCACAAAAGAAAATACCAGTTTCAAAAGTGGTGGTTATGGTTGAGGAACTGCGAAGAGTATAATGTCCAGCAGCTTGTTGTTTTCTTGCAATTTCTCTTTGAAGTGCATCAACAGCAGCAACTGCATCCCTAAGCATTTGCTGTTGTCTCCTCTTCTCAGCCCTCTGAAATACAATAAGTTCCTTGGAATGTTCTACTTCTACCACTTTAGCAAATGCCTCATGAATAGGATCTCCGGTAAAATCAGATAGAGAGACAGTCATTTTCTTCCTTCTCTTCAAGGGTGTCTCTTTTTCTTTTTCTGCTTCATCTTCCTCGACGTGAACCTCAGGTGCCTCCTCTTTAGGATCAAGTAAGAGCTTTCTTTTCTTTTGTTGTTGTTGTTGTTTGCTCTTGAGAAGGTTTAAAGCTTGGACCTTTTGGGCAGAACCTCCCTGTGAGGCACCTGCACCACCTACACCAAAGAAGGAGCTAAGTAAGGGCAAAAACATTAGGAATGAGAAGAAAAGAAAAAAAACAAGGACACATACTTTTCTTCAAGGCAACTCGAGTAATTCTAGGAGGAGTTGAGGCAGCTGGAATAGACTTTGTGGTGACAGGCACAAGAACTGCAGTAGCAGGAGCAGTGGAAGAGGTAACAACTCCAGCCCCTTTCGATTTGGCTTGATGTACATCGAGTACCATTAATAGATCTTGAGGAGGAATGGCCAAGTGTACTTTCATATTGGCTATCCACCAATTCTGGCACCTTTTCAATATGTTACTTTGAGGAATGAAAGGGAAATACTCAAAGTCAACAAAGTCCTTCCTCCAATCTAGATCTTCGAACCTTTAGATCTCTACTAGTAAGGCTTAAATTGGTTTGACTACAGAGAGGTATTGGGACCCCTTGAGAGAAGCGAAATTGCCTAGCAAACTGGGCAGGACAATAGGGCTCAGTAATGCATTTGTAAGCTCTGGGGTTCATAGTCCCAATAAATAATTTTCTAGTAATCAGAATGGAGGCCCACATGTTTTTGTGTTGGGGTGAAGAGCAGGATCTATCACTCAAAAAGGTCCTCAACCAGAATGGGCCAATATTAGTAGGTTCGTAGGGACGGAAACTGTGAGAAGATGGGGAAGCTGAGAGTTGGTGGAAGAAAGAAAAATAAAAAGCAAAGGTGGATGGATAGAGTGAAACTTTGGCTAACTTCATGCCATAAGTAGTAAGGTGTGGTTCCAAAAACTTTAGGCATTTAGATTGCAACTCAGTAAAATATGCAAAAAGCCAAAGTTGAAGTATCCAAAATGGACCTCCCTGATTGGCATCTAAGGGTTTTTCGCAAAAAAAGGAACAGGCTCTATATACATGGCCTAAAACGCATGGGGCTAAGGCCACCTTCCTTTGTAAGACAAGGGCTTCAGCAAAAAGAGCAAATTCAGGCATGATCCTCTAAGAAGAGATGCAGAAGAGAAATTTGCAAAGCTAATATAATATAAAAAAAAGAAAAAGAATTCCCTATCAGTCACAGGACCCTCTCTTCTATTCTCAGCCTTGACAAAGTCACTATAGGATGAGTTAAAGGAAGGAAAGGAAAAAGGGGTTGTAAGGTCGAAATAATCTGGGCCAATGGGGATACCAATAGGGAACAATCCTAATAGATAGCAGATATCAAGAACAGTAGGGGCCATCATCTCACATCTGAATTGAAAGAAATTAAAAAGCAGAATTCCAAAAGCAGAGGGCAACAGGTATTAAGAAAGGATCCTCTGAAATGGTAAACCTGGATAGTTGAAGGGCATCGAAAAGGCAGAGCTCTTGAAGATCCAGAGTCCTATCAGAGACGACCCGATCATATCATTCTTGCCACTCTAGTCTCACCGTGGGCCAGCAGTGATGGGGGCGGTTCATCCTCCAGTTTCCCCAATCAAGACCACCTTCGTAAAGGAGACACTGGTCTTCTAGGCATGGGTATAGAGTTGGAAGTTCAGTAGGAATCTCCCTGAAGATAGGCCTAAGTACATACTCTTGCTGCTCATGATGACGAGGAATGAAGATGCGTCTGTCAATGGCGCTTTTCTCGCTAGCCTTGTACTTCTCACATTCTTCGTCAATAATCCTTTTCAAGGCTACAGATAGGCTTGCACGCTCCACCGGTATTTTCAAAGAAGAAGAAGCCATTGACAGAAAGTATTCGGAAAATAGAGTAAAGGGAAAAAGAAAGCCAGCAGAAGATGAGAGGGTTTGTGTTTTAGGCAAACGAGTGGATTCAAAGCACGAAATAAAAAGGTTTTTAAACCTTTTGTGTCTGAAAATGTACCCAATCGTGGAATTCATAAAGAAGTATTAAAGGTACGGATGCGAAAAGCTTCCTTTAATATTGATAGTTATGGAGGGAAACGTATCTCAAATATTGATGTCAGCTTCGAAATAAAATATTTGGCTTCGAAGCCAGATTTTGGAGCCAAATTCAAATAACAAACGGCTTCGAAAGTAGGAAGCCGATTTCGAAGCACATTCCATGCCTAGCAGTGCAAGAATGTTTAGGTATTTATTTACTTCAAAAAGATTAGAGACCTGTTTTAGTTTTCTTAATGAGAATAAAGTCTTTCGAGGCAAAATTTGAAATACCTTATGGCTGGAAATTGTTTGTTCCAAGTTTCAAACGAATAGTTGGTTTGATAATATACAGAAGAAATTACTCTTTCCAAATAAAACAGTGCAGTACTTAGCAGAGGTTTCCATACTTTGGGAAATATAGATTGTTTGTTCGAAACAAAATTGATTTGAAAGTCCTTGGTTGTGTTAACCATATGTTGGGGAACTGGATATGATCAAATCACGTTTCGAAAGGCAAAATTGGTGAATTCGAAACTCTTATTCTAAAAGGAAACCAGCAGAAGTTGTTAATTACACTCCATAAGTTGGAAAAGTTCAGGTTGGTTTTTTCAGTGTTGCCATTGGGAATGATCGAATTGAGATTTGAATGATGAAATTGTTAACTTCGAAGCCCTAAGTTTGTTTGACTTTGACAAATAGGGTAAAATCAGACCATGCCAAATAAAAGAAAACATCTTAGTTTTATTAAAATAAGAGCAATTACATCATAGGCCTTCTTTGGGTACATATTCAAGCTCATAAAAATAAGAAATAGAATAAATAATAAGGTCATGGAATTTGCTCCAACTGTGGTCAATGAACTTTTGTTCTTTTTTTATTCTATCTTCTATCTTCTCCAGGCTGGGCTTTTGAAGTTGATATGCTTTAACTTGGTAAAAAAGTTTCTCGGCCTTTATTTCGAATTTTGTTTCCTTCAACCTGTGTTCCATCTCATCCATGTCCAAGTCATCCCAATATGCAGAGTCTTTATTCTTGAAATCATTATATTCGTTGATGAGGTTCTCTGTTTCATACCGGGTATGAACTCGACAGGCTGAGATTTGATCCAAGGATCGAGTGGTGGCCATAGAAATATGGTGCCAATGAAGAAGTAATGGGAGCTGGTCTAAAAACATTTGAAACTCTGCTTGGACAATAGGGTTGAGGACATGACCCCGGGTCATAACATCACAAGCCCATCGAAAGTTCTTGAGAGGAACATCATCCTCAAGAACATTGAAGGGCAAGTGAGAAAAGGCCGCAAGCAGAAGATGGGCTTGCTATCGTTGATGTTTGGTAGGTAGAGATGGAGGATGATAGGAGGGGAGAAACTGATCCTCAAAGAGAGTAAGTCTCAGTTCCTCCATCCAGTGAGGGTTTTGCGGAAGAGGAGGCGCAGGAGCTTCTATCTCGAAAGAAGGAGGAAATTGGGGGTTGTTGACAATGTCAAGCCAGCAGAAGAGCAAAGTTTAGCCCTTTGAGCTAAGAATGACGGGCTGTATCCTTGGGCCTCTTCTGGACGAGGGGTGGCTTGAACTATCTTCGTAGGCATGGAAGACGTGTGCCATGCTACGAGTAAGTTATCTTCTAAACAGCATTGGCGGTTGATGGGTACATATGGGTAAACCACCGAACTCCGAGCAAAGGGAGGGAAAGTTAAAGGATCAACGAATTCGACAAAATGATGGTTGATTCGTTCCCTTAAATTAGACTCCTCAGGTTCTGGCCAGCTTCTCCAACCAGAAGCCCCAGAAGAAGAAGAAGAAGTGGCAGCTTCATCCCACGCAGAAGGTTTTGGGTCAGAAGAAGAGCTTCCAATATTCATCTTTGCAAAATTTTGGGTTAAGGAGTTGTGAATAACAGGTTCGTAGTCCAAAGGTAGATAATTTGCAAAAGCTTCCATGACTTGAATATAAGAAGGTGGGTAAAAGTGGCTAATGCATGAAAATTCTTTCGAGGATGAACAACATTATCAAACAACTCTTTGTATGCTTGATTGAGGTAAGAAAAGGTCTGCTTGGCCATGAGAGCTGAACTAGTCTTTTCGAATACTGAGATAGTGGGAATGTTCAAGGGGTAGAAAAGAATTTAATGCAAATGTTCATTGATGAACGACGGTTGCATTTCTGGAAAATGCAGAGCCCATTCACGTTCTAAGACGTGGGCAAAATTCCTTGATCCACTAATATCACAAAGTATTGGGTATATTAGTGCAGAGGGTAATGTTGGCTACATATTTTGTATAAACCAATTATAGTTCGACACGTGGCAAGATGAGGGCAATACGAGAAGGTAATTCAAGTCTTCAATCATGATCACACATGTGGCAGTTAGCATTGGTTTTTGTAGATCTACTTAGCACTGGATCAGTAAAGAGATGCAAGGTGACATGGCATCAACGGTTACTCATATTTAAATTCAAAATTAGGAGGAAAGTCTAACTGCAGATATGACATAGTGGAGCTAACTGTAAGGCAACATGATCAGCGATCATGGAGGGATGGTTCGACGGTTAGAACTGTATTTCGACGATTGCCATTGAGAAGTATAAATAGCAGAGAAAGCCCCAAAAAGTGCCCCCAGACTCAGATCCAAAAAACCAGTTTTATTCTATTTTATTTCCTTTCCAGTTTTTACATTTCTTGTTCTTTACATTTCTGTACTTCAATTCCTGCACTGCACTTCGTTCATAGGAGTAGTTTCAAGTAGTTTGCTGCTGTAAACCTCTACGAGGCTGATTTGGATCTTTGTAAGTCTTTCATTTTACTTAATGAAATGCTATAATTGTTCTTCATTTAATCATTGTCTATTTAATTCTCCTAAACAAAGCCACCAGTAAAAGTCATCTTCATTGAGGCTGAAAAAACTAAAACACAATCGTCTGATAATTGGTTGGCAATTAATATTCTGGAAGGACTAATTGATCTTTGCTGGCACGCTCACAATTACAATAGTAAACTTCGAAAGCCAAAAAAACCAACACCACCGCCAACGTTACCTCTGCTTTCTTGCAAAACTAAAATTCAAGTTAATTACATACACCAAACAAGAAAAGACTCTTCGAAATTGTGTAGGGGTTAGTTGAGTTTCCAGATATTGAATACAAAACACCACAAACTCGTCTAATATTCTCTATCTATCTATCACTACACCACCATACATATACATTCTTCATGGTTTTAACAAACCTCAATTTCTCTTGATTTCCTTCATTTCACTCTCCTCCATTGCTGCATTCAGAATTCTTCTTACTCTACTTGCATTTTCTTCTGAAAAATTACCTGCATTGTGACAATTTTCTTTTCTTTTTTTAAGTGCTTCTCTACTGGGTCTGGGACTGAATTTTTTTGTACTGGGGGACTTCTTGAATGGGTTGGGAAGGAACTAATTGAGCTTGGAACTTTATTTCAAATTCAAGGTACCTTGTTCTAACTTGCATTTGCAACATAAAGAAAATGAGAGTAACTTTTTGTTTCGAAAAAATAAAAATCACAAATCACAAATGGTGTCCAAAAATTGGCCCCTGTTTTTGCCCTTACTTTCATGTTGCTTTATTTATTTTCAGCAATTAATTCAATCTGTAATAGTAGAGCAAGAATGCATGACAGAAACAGATTCATGAACATGTCTTCCACAATAATAATGATAGACCACTAATTTTAGAGTTTTAAAAAGATCACTAATGACATGGTACTCAATAAAAAAAAAAAAATACAACACCAACGTCAAGATATCAAATTATTCGTAATGGGACCTACTATCACATCATTAATGATAACACTAATTAATGCTCCCACTCATTTTTCCCTCCACAATTGACCGGCACAGTTTACTCAGACTTCAAATGTTCGGCACCCAATATGTCATTTTGCTCAAGTCCAAATCAAGTAAGGCACTACTGGGCAGTGAGAAAAAAAATAGATAAAACATCACATTAGAAAGTGAGTCTTACCGATTAGAACTTTCCTAATCCTCTTAAGGTCAAGTTTGGCATAACTTAAATAATGTAAAAAGTCAAAAAGTACTATTTTATTTCAGTCACATCATCTTATTTAAATTACATCACTTCTCTAACACATCACATTAAATCCAACCCATATAAGTCCATAAGTCAAAAAGTACATTTTTTAAAACATCCCAAATCAACCCTAAATTAGTGGTCTTAGATATTTTTTAAAAAAAAATTAATAAGATTAGGTTTTACAAAAATAGGTGGTAGCTCGAAAAAATCGTGGGTCGAATGGGTCGAATTCGAATTTGAAGAGGGAGAGAAGAGAAAGAGACGGAGAGCAGAGAAGAGAGGGAGAGAAGAGAGGGAGAGAGAAGGAGGACGACGGCGTAGGACGAGGAGCTCGTCGTGCTGGTTCTGCCTTGGTTCTGCCGAGCTCGTCGCCTCGCCGACGCCGTCGCCTGAGACGGGGTGCTGGTTCACCGATCACAGCTCGTCGCAGCACCACCGCCTCGCCGATCACAGCTCCGCCGCTCCTCCGCCCCTGGTTGAGGCCCCCTCCTGTCCAGTTCCCCCCCTTCCCTTCCCTTCCCTTCCCTTCCCTTCTTCTTCTTCTTCTTCTTCTTCTCCTCCCCTCTTCTTCTTCTCCCCTCTTCGTTTCTTCTTCTTCTCCCCTCTTCGTTTCTGATTGAACAAAACAGAGAAAAAAAAAAAAAAAAAAAAAAAAAAAAAACGACGCCAAAACGACGTCGTTTTGGCGTCGAGCCAAATTCGACCCACGAATTTCGAGCTACCAACCGGGACCGTAGGTTTTAATACACCTGTTCCGAAAAAATATATAAAAAATAAAATATCGTGTCCCATCAATACCTTATCAAAACTTGCACGTTTGAATGAAATAATACGAACTTCCACCCGAACAAGCAAAAGATTCTTTACAAATAAATAATTGTGGGAATAAATTACAAATAAACTTATAATATTTGATTAAAATACAAATCATTTTTTATAGTTTTAAAAATTATATTTCACTCTTAAAATTTTTAATTTCTAATTTCACAACAAATCGTTTCTTTTATTAATAAATTATCAAATCAATTAATAGTTTTTAATAATATTAAAAATATGTTTTGATTAATAATTTAAATAATTTTATTATTGTATATGAGAGCAATTATGAAAAAAATTTTAATTAATTTTGTTAAATAAAAATGTTCAACCAGGGGTATTTATAATTTTTAAACTACAGGGAGCAATCTGTACTTTAAAAAAACTCAGATGATTTATTTGTAATTTACCCTAAGGGGTGGTTTGAGATGATATAAATAAGTGCACTTTTTGACTTTTTATGAAATATTGGTTGGGTTTGAAGTGATGTGGTAGAGAGGTGATGTGATTTAAATGAGATGATGTGACTTAAATAGGATAGTAACTTTTTAACTTTTAACTTTTTTAGAAGATGCCAAACAAGGCCTAAATGTAACAAATTGAGATAAGTTTAATTACTCACTTTATACACTTCTATAGTTAATTTTTGGTCCAAAGAAATATATTAATTAGCTTTTTTGTTAGATATGTTCTTTGTTATTTTATTTAGAATAAATTATAAATACACCTCTTGAAATTTGTTTAAAGTACAGGTTACTCCTTATAATTTAAAAAATTATAAATATCCCTTTGTCATAATTATTTATTTAATAAAATTAACTAAAAAAATGAAATTCATAATTACTCTCCTATATAATAATAAAATTATTTAAATTATTAATTGAAATATATTTCTAACATCATTAAAAACTATTGACTTAATGATTTATTAATAAAAGGGACAATTTATTATGAAATTAAAAATCTCAGGAGATAGAATATAATTTTCAAAACCACAGGAGGTGATTCGTATTTTAATCAAATTTCTAAAAGTGTATTTGTAATTTATCTTTTTATTTACTAGCACGATACTCATGTTATGCACCGTCTTTAATAAATATACAAAGATTAATTTAAAATTAAATAGAAAACATATTAAATATATTATAATAGTTTTAAATTAAGTAATTTTACTATTTTTTTCAAGTCTACATTTCTTATTTTTATTATTTTTTTCTTTTTCTTTCATTAATGCTGTCATAGATGGATCATATTCCAGCCATTTTCTATTTATTATCCGCCCGTCAACTTCTCTTACGCGATCCTATTGGTACCGTCCATTAACATTTACATTTTTAGTTTTATGTTTATATTTATAAAAATTAAAAAAATTAAAAAAAAAACTTATTTAGTAAAATTTTTGATTTATAAATTAGTGGTATCAGTTTATAAATTTGGCCAACAAATATAAATTCAAAAAATGTGTTTCCGTTTTGAATTTTTAGTTTTTTTTTATCACCCACCACTCGCCACCATTTTCTACTACTGTCTTTCGCCACCACCACCCACCACCCACCCCCCACCACCACCACCTACCACCACCACTCACTACCCACCAGCCACCACCCACCTGCCACCCACTCACCACCATCACCCACCCCTCGCCACCATCGCCGCCGCCGCCGCCGCCACCACCACCACCCCCTACTATCATCCACCGCCCGCCGCCACCACTCACCACTCACCTGCCACCACCATCTACCACCCGCCACCACCAACCACCCACCACCATCAGCAACCAGCCACATGCCACCCACCCACCCGCTACCACCACCCACCTGCCACCACCACCCACTCGCTACCACCCACCACTCGTCATCGTCACCCACCTACTCACCACCACCACCACCCGCCACCACCTGCCATCCGCCACCCACCTGCCACCACCACCCACTACCACCATCCACTCGCTACCACCCACCACCCGCCATCGTCACCCACCCATTCACCCACCCATCACCACCCTCTACCCACCACCCACCGTCACCACTTTCTACCACCGTCTTCCGCCGCCACTTGCCGCCACTTGCCACCACTTGCCATTTCTCACTCTTTTTATATTTTTAAAATTTTTTAAACATTTTGTCAATTACCAAACGCGTTTGTAGTTTATGTTTTTCTAAAAATAAACAAAAATCAATTTATAAAATTTTTGTAAATATAAACTGAAAACGTAAACATTACTAAATAGACCCATTGTAACTCAACTTAACTATCTTCACATTTGTTATCTTAACTTAGTCAATATCCTTTGTAAAAACATTATATTTGATTATAAATCTTATTCTTACTAATATATTTACACTTTTTTTAGAAATGATATATTTAACTAAAAAATTAAAGAGTCACTACAAAAAATCAATATTTTTTTACTTTTTTACATTTTTTTAAAAAAAAATTAAAAAATCACTAAAAAATTAAATTCCCAAACCAACTCTGGTTCTCTTTCATATTTTCTCATCTGCTATATATTCCTTTAAAATAAATAAAAAAATTGAGACGAAACTAAAATATATAAGAAAAAAATATTAAACAAGAATACCTATGTGATTTTGACTTTGTTGGATATTAAAATCCAAGTCACACTAAAATTACTCTTATAATTTAATCATAATGTTTTTAGTTAAATGTGCTATAATTTAAAAAATAAAAAATAAACTCACAAAATAAATAAATAAATATTTGAATTGAGCATATCGCTAGACTCGCAGTTATAATTAAAGAATGAAATATATTTATTTTTAATAAGTTATGCATAATTTTATAAAATTTTAAGTAACTTTTAAGACGATTACATTTTAATATCATATTTAAGTATTATATGATGTGATATTTTATATGACACTAATTGCATTGATGGGCTTTATATGATATATGTGGTTAGTGTTATGCGTCACAGCAGTCACATAATATTATTAAATTTTTAATAAGTTATGCATAATTTTATAAATTAAATTTTAAGTGACTTTTAAGATAATTACATTTTAATATTAAACAAAAGAGACTTTTTGTGAATAGCCTTGTAAAAACTACAACACTTCTAATTAAATTTACGAACTTTTTAATTAAAAAATAATTTAAAAAACACTATTGACTAACCTATTAAACCAATAATTATAAAAAAAAAAAAGTAATTATTTCAAATTTATGTTTCTCAGAAAGAAAGATAAAATAATCTCCTTGTTGCTTTATCCAAATCCATTCTCTCTCATAAAATTCAAAAAGAAAAATTAAGAGATATCCAAAATACTAATTGCGAATTTTCAAGTATTGATTTATCTACTTCATTTAATTGAAAATATATACTATTATATTAACAAAAACATTGTTAAGTATTTGAGTTTTAAAATGTCAAATATACTTCATTTTTTTTCTTTCGTAATTATACATTTGTCGTAAAGTTTAAAATGTATTTATTACAAAACTAATAAATATTTCATAAAGTATTAAGACTCAATTGTTAAAATTTTCATTAGCAAATCTGTTTGTATTTGGCTTTCAATTGTTAAAATTTTCTACACATAAAATATTAAGACTCAAAATTAAAATTTTATTTTAAAAATAAATTCTCGTGCATCGCACGGGTCACATACTAGTATTTATAGAATTTCACTCTTCTTTCTTTTCATTTGAGTTTATTTGATTGAGTGTATTTCAAAAAAAAGTGAATTAGTCCTGCATATTTATAATATAAATATAATGAAATCACTTAAATCTATTATTTAGATACCCATCTAAATTAATATCATAATATTTAATTAATTTTTAACATATTTAATATTATTTATCATTACCTGTGCATAACACGAATTTTAAGCTAATTGACTAAAAATTTGAAGGGTTAAATGAGATAATAAAAACAGTCAGAAAGTAAGATAAAATTGAATGTAAAAGTGAATATTTTTTCTTAAATTAATTGATAACAACATTTATCTCGATTATTTTCACCTCTATTGATACGATTATTTTCAACTCCATTGATAATTATAGGATTACACTTGGATTTTTTTTTTCTCACTTTCTCTTTCTATATTTTTAGGCCACGTGTCCCACATTTCCGTCCTTTCCCACTTTCTCTTCCTTCACTATGGTTCAAATTTTTAAATAAATAAAATTGTAAAAAATTAAAGTCGCCAACCTTTCATTATTATCTTAAGAAATAAATAATCATAGAAAATTATAAGAACGCGGATTATATTGACCAAAGGTTTCAACACAAGCCAAAATAGACTATAAAACAAAGCAACATCTAAAAAAAAATTAATTAAAATATAAAAATAACCAAGCTTGAAAAATTATGAAATAAAATACACTATGATGAATCGTAGGCTAAATCCCTCCAATTTATCTTGACAAGTACCGCATTGTTTGAGATGACCTTTTCTTAGCTTGATTTTTAAATATTTTTTTAACTGTTAGTTTGGTTTTAAAAAAAATTATTTGGAATAAACTTTTGATTTTTTATAATTTTGTAAGAAAAAAAAATAATTTTGATATAATATTTTATTTTATTTTATTAATTTGTTTTATTTTTAGTGGGCTAAATTAACCCCAACCATGTTGCCGTATATTCATAATTTTGAAGCTTCAATTATTATTTCTCATAATTTTGAATTTTTTAAATATAAAAATACACATGTCATTTATATGAAAATATTTTAAAATTTCCAAACATAATCTAAAGTTGTTAATGAAAAAATAAATAATATATTTACGTTGTAAAATGATTAAAAAAATCTATGTATTACAAAATTAATAAATATTTCATATATCAGACACTAATTTTACTATTAAAAAAAACACTAATCTTTGTACATCAAATAAAGTAATTTTTTTTATTTCGTAATTATACATTTGTCGTAAAGTTGGATTCTTAATTTGACAGAAGCCTAACTCATTTGGTTATTAGACAGAAATAATTTAAATAAACTAACAAAACTAATTATTTAGAAATTGAGGAAAAAGTATTTTTAGATTTTTTTTTTTTTTGTACTTATCAACTTTTAGATCACAATAAGTTGCCCTCTCTCAGTAAATTTAAAGATTTTGCATTTCCTCAATTACAAAATGATTTTTCAGGTAACTAATGTTTCAATTGAAATGGTTATTGGGACAGCAATAAGTTTTGGGTCAAAAAAGTAATTTAAAAAAATCATTTATAAATATAATCCATATACATAAAAATATATTTATAATAATATGGGAGTATTATTCTTATAATTATAAGCCAAATAATAAGTGTTTTGATTTAAAATGAATAAATTATAAAAAGTTATATTATTGTGTATGGCATTTTGATATATAAATTACATTTGCATAGTATTACCCTCCATACATAAGTAAAACAATTTGAATAAAAGTATCTCACCGGCTCCATTATTTAATTATTTTATGTAGTTAATTGTGTCATGAAAATGATTTCTAGTCATAAACAAAGTGGTAACATTCACTATTGAAAAAAGATGAAAAATAATATACATGTAGACTTTTTAGACTCATTTTATAAATTCAATAATGTGTCAAAAATAATTAATTAATAATTAAAAAAATTTAATTATCAATTAATCATTTTTTTAATAAATCACTAAATTAAAAAAATAAACCTAAATAATAATGCTCAAAAAAGGTATTGCACATAAACATGTAGCAGAAGAGCCAATGCTATGTTAGCCGAGTCACGGGCTAAAACCGACTTACTTTGTGGCCATGATTACTCCCTTAGGTGGGATCCATAACATCAAAGCTAATCACAACCATTCAAAGGGGTCATTCGAGAATATCATTCAAACAAAAAAAAAATCAAAAAAATCAAAAGTTAACTTTTAATTCATTTTAGGTCACATTATTTCTCACATAAAAAATTTAAAAATATTAACAAAAAAAAAAATTTAACTATCTTTTCAAAACAGTGATGTCGGCTTCGCACTATGTTTCCACTTTAACACCATTTTCTATCAGACAAGGGGTCACTACTGTGGTTAAAGCACAGTAGTGACTGCTGTGGTTCAATTTTAAGGTGTGTTATGTACATATTTTTATGATCCGAACCGTTCATTTTATAGGGTTTGTTGAGTACTTTATTCTTACCAAAAATCATATTAATCGGATATCAATGACTATATGATCGATTAACATATTATTTATGCAGTTTTTCAAAAGAAAAACTTATTGTTTATTTTTTTGGTTATCGATCATATAGTTATTGATATCCTATTAATATGATTTTTGGTAGGAATGAAGTACTCAACAAACTCTACAAAATGAACGGTTCAGATCATAAAAATATGTACATAATATACTTTAAAATTGAACCATAGCAGTCTCTACTCCCTCTTCCTTTTCTATCACATATATTCAAAGATATGAATCTAATTGTGAAACTCACATATATATATATATATATATGAGAGAGACGCACTCTTATGAGAATTTTGTAATGCAAGCACATTTTCATATCTAAATCTTGCATCAAATCTTATCTCAAAACAACAAAGATGAATATATTATAATTATATATAGTTAAGATTTCTAATAATTTATTTCTTATAGTTTATCTCTGTTTCTTCTCCGTTGTGATTCTATTAGGATTTCTTTAATTATTAATAATATTAATTTTTATTTTTATTTAATTATAAAAGTAGATTATTTCTAATCACTTTAAAAATTAAAATTTATACAATTTTTATAATTGCTAATTTAAAATTAACGAGTTCATAAATAAAATAGTAAATTAATATTTTTTTTCCAGATAGGATAAATTAATATTTTCCAATAATTCAAAACGTTTGTTGTAATTATGAGTGATTTGAAAAAATAATTAAAAGTTGACTTTTTAATTTTTTTTTAACTTTTTAATCCTTTTATATAAAAAATAATATAATTCAAAATAAATTAAAAATTAATTTTTAACTAACTACGCAAATCCCTTTCCCTTAATCTTTATTAAAAAGTTGAATTGGGGATTGACAAAACATGCTTACTATTTAATTTTTAAATTTTTATTTGTTTTTTTCTAAATAAGTGTGATGTCATTGATGACCCTTTGACTTTTCAAAACGAAACTACTTCGCAACTTGCATTGCAAAAAGGACGAAAAAAAAACCTCACGAAATTACTTCGCAACTTGCAATGGGGCTTCAGCCTTCTTTAGGCAAAAAGGACGAAAAAAAGATCCTCCTGACTAGAAAATCGTCTTTTCCTTTCTCGCTCTGGTTGTGATTTAGTTTCTCTCTCTTTCTTCTCCGTTGTGATTTTTTTAAGACGATGTCAAAGCAGCAGAAGAACTTCTCGAAATGTTTGTTGGTGGATCGGCCTCATGTCTCTGCTCCGGCGGCGCGTTCAATATCTGCAATCGAAACTACCATCTCAGGATCTATCTTAATTCTCACAGCCGCCGTAGCGGTGGCTCTTCGCTTCGTTCCGTATGAGTACATAGGCCGAAATCGCGTACCAGCGATCGTTTTCAAGGGCCTTCCCTCTACTTTCCATGGATTTGTCATCTCAATCATGTTCGCTTTCTCTGGGGCGTTTAGCGCTTTGTTAGTCCCAAACAATCCCAAGATCTCAAGACTCTGCCGCTATTTCTCCACGGTATCTATGGCATCGGCCGTTGCGTTTCTGATCTCTGCGACTTTTTCACGAACATCTTAGATGCAAAGGAAGGAGACGGTGCGGATGAAGAACTCGCCGCAAAACAAAAGTGGAAAACGAGGAGACTGAGATTTCTCGCTTTACTTTTCTTTCTCCTCAATAAATTTGTACTCTAAACGAGGCTAGGGTTTGGAATATCTTTTGTGTTTTGCACTCTATTTTATTGCTATTGTATAAATTTATTTGACCCCTATAATTAAGAATCTTTCCGTCAACACCTCTTGTTCTATCAATTTGTTTTTGCTCTTCCTTTTGTATGATGTTTGTATGTACAAACCCCAGCATCCGTTTCCATAGGAACACTTTTATGGTTACAATCAGCAATTTCAAAGTCTTAAGCATTTACACACTAGTATAATTTCTTTTGGAAGGAGTCTCAGTTATGATGGGAGACTTTTTAACCATCTATTTCTTTCTATTTAATTTTGTTAATTCTTTTTGTAAGATTTTATCATCATAATTGGCAAAAGAAAAGAGACTAGAGTTGTCATCCTTTGTAATTGGCTTTCAGAATTGAGGCTGGGGAAGAATCATATATATAAGCTGTCTGGATTGTTTTGGGTGTTTAATTTTGTGTAAGCAAAAGCTTTTATGGTTTGCCTCTCGGTGTAGGACACTGGTGGTTTGTGAGATTGGCGATTGTGGGAATAATCATGGGGTGGTTTGCTTTCCCTGTAGATAAAGAAGAAGAAGAAGAAGAGAGGAGAACGAGAGAAATGGCGAGCATTGGTAGGGCTGGTCATATCAGACAGAGATGGAAGAGGGAATAGTTATTGTGTAAAACCGCATTTTAAGAGAGTGTTTTTTTTTTTTTTAATAAGTTATTTTAATTTTTGTACTCCCTCCGTCCCAAAATATTGGTTCCTTTTGGGGAATCTAACTTTTTTTGGTAGTACAATTATTGTACTTTAAAAAAGTTGATTTTTCAAAATTATCCTTTGATAGTACATTTTTTTGGGAATATCAATGTCATAATTGTACTTTTTATATTATTTATGAATTTAAAAGAAGGGCAAAATAGGAAATTTATATTATTTTTGTACTTGATTTTTGAAGAGGGACTAATATTTTGAGACAATGAAAAATGGAATAAGGGACTAATATTATGGGACGGATGGAGTATTTAAAAAAGCGACAATGCTACGTAGCTCAAATTTTGTGGCTCAAATTGTCAAAACGACGTCGTTTTGAGTACAGAACAACATAAAAATGGTCAAAACGACGTCGTTTTGGCCATTTGAGCCACTTTTGAGCCACAAAATTTGAGCTACGAGACATTTTCCTTAAAAAAGATGGGTTTTTTTTTTTTGGTTAAATTTTTATGTTGTGTAATGGATTTGAAATGATGTTGAGATGCCAAATGATATTAATATTCCTACAAAAATAATTGAAATTTCCAAACAAGTCCTACAAAAATAGGCGTGAAAATGTTGGGTATGTTTGATTTGTGTTTGGGAGATGTGTTTTACAGATAAAAAGTACGAAAAGTTGTTTGGTTTGGTTTTTTTCAAAAGATGTTTTGAAAAATTATTTTGAGAGAGAGTTTTGGAAAAAGTAATTGATTTGATGTGTGTGTGAGAGAGATTTGTTTGGAAAACTTGTTTGGTTTACAAGTTTTGGAAAATTTTTTTAGAAAAATTTGTTTAGTTTGATTACTTTTGAAAACTTATTTGTAGAGAAAATTTCTCAAAATTTTTTCAGAAACTCAAACCAAACGAACCCGTTATATTGTCCCTATCCACTCTGTCCTCGTCAGTCTGGCTGGGTTGGCTATTTTCACCCCTAAACCTACTTTCGAAACACCTCCAAAAATATTCATTCAAAAATGCTTTAGAGCTCTAATATAGGAGCTCTAATAGCTCTAATGGAAGATGGGTCCCACTCTGATGTGATGTTTTTACCTTATTTTGTTTTATTTTGTTATTATTTTTTTATTTTCCACCTCACTAAAGTTCAATTAGAGTTCTAGTTTTAGAGGGATGAATGATGACCCATATTCATTACAAGCCTTTTTAATTTTAGAATAGACTTATGAGGTGTAGTTGGGACATTACACACCCTTTTTAATTTTGGAATGGACTTATGAGGTGTAGTTGGGACTCGTGGCCCCATCATTGTCCCGCTTCAATTATTTGAATTTAATTATTACAATTTATGATTTTATTATATTTATCTACAAATAAATAAAAAAGAGAGAGTTTATTTTTATTGTAGTGAGCCTCATGAGACTTAACAAGTTAACAGCATCTCCAACTGCCTTGCAGTTGCAGAGAATCCAAATCCTTTAATTTTTTTGTTACTACAATTTTATGTCTAACATATAGTTACTTCTTTAAATTCTAAAATTTCATAAATCTTAATTTCTCCACCCATCCAACCCTTTTCCACTATTGCCACTGATCTCTCCTTTCCTGACGCACCGCCCTCCTTTGGCACTCATCCTAGCCCCTCTTGCCAGTCACCTCCTCCTTCTGCACTATTTTCATTGTTTTTTCACACTCTTCTTATTCGTATTATAAATCTGAAAGACTTAGATCTACGATAAATATTGAAAGAAGGCCTACATGTGTTGCAACCTGTCCCGATATATATCATGTCAGTCTTCAAGGTGCTGTGTGGAGTTATCCAAAACGTAACAGCCATTATTCGTAATTTTTTGTGAAAATCGGCTAAAGGTCATGGGGTGTGTTGGAAAAAAATGGGATAGTTTGTGTAGGGGCTAAAATGGAGGGGGGACTTGGCTTAAGAGATTTGAGTTGTTTCAATTAAGCATTACTAGCAACAACAAGCTTGGTGATTAATATTGAATCCGACATCTTTGTTTGCTAAGTGTTGTTGGGTAAATACAGTTTTAGGAAAAAATTTCTTCAAGTTGGGAGGTCTAAGGCAACGTGATGCGAATGGAATTATACTAAGTAATTTTTTAGTGTTTTTATGTATTTTATATTTGAGATTACATTGATTGAAGTGTTACGCTTGGAAAAAGTACACTAAGTAATTTTTTAGTGTTTTTATGTGTTATGTTTGAGATTACATTGATTGAAGTGTTACGTTTGGGAAAAATATATTAAAGAGTTTTTTTTGTGTGTTACATTAGAGTGTTACGTTGTTATATTTAGAAAAAGTACACTAAGGAATTTTTTAATATATTACATTGAAGTGTTATATTATTGGAGTATTACATTAGAGTGTTACGTTTTTATTCGTAATGTGAGATTTGTTCTAGAATGAGAGAAAATTCAAAACCTCTATAGTGCAAGTTGTCCAAATGTGTAATTTCACATTTGGAGAAACTCACTTTTATCCTTCAAAAATTAAATCCAAACATGTAAGTGATTATCTTTTTGTGTAATTTTCACTTTAATAGAACTTTTGGGTTTATAAGGAAAAAAGAATGACTAAACTGTTTACAAGATCACATTTTGCAATTTATTGAAGTTAAGAATGAAACTAAATTCCAAAAAAAAAAAAATTTTAATTGAAGAAATTAAAACTCTTTATAAAGATCAAATCATGATTTTTTTTTTCTTTTATAATCCCTCTGGTTTTTTTTTTTTTTTTTTGGTTGATAAGTTTTAAGAAATTTGATAATATAATAATAATTGGCTATATTTTACGTGAAATAATTTTTATCTTTTTTGCATATGAAAATGAAAGTCAAGTAACTATGCCAATAATGATTGTGTAAAATTTTTTTTACTTTTTTATACTTTTCACTAAATTATTTATTTATTTATTTTAACACTTTTTATCTCTTTCATCCTAATCAAATTGCTATTATTGACATTGCAACTGGGTTCTTGTTCTAGAGTAACATCAATATGAATCCAAAACCTCTGAACTCAAGTTATTTTTATTTTTGCGATGGGCTTTGCTCCAGTACTAATCTAGATTGGAGAAGTATTCTTTGAGCCCATAGGCTCATTACCTGTTCATTTTAATGATCTGAATTGTTTATTTTTAGGATTCTTTAGATATATCACGTACATACAAAAATTAGGTAGATCCGATAATTGTAACATACTGATCTTATTGCGTTTGTCTTAAAAAGAAAAAAAAAACTAAATGGTTTATTTTCAAAAACATACTCACTGTTCATTTTTTTAAAGAAAGAAACAAAATAAAATGAAGATTTCATAATTATTGGATCGACTTATTTTTTTTAATATATAATAATACACATGAAGAGTTCTAAAAAGCAACTGTTTAGAACATTAAAATAAGATCCCTGATGGATCCATAATTCCAAACAATGCCTATTCAATTCATATATGGACCGGAAAGAGTCTCATTCCTTATTTTAACACATTTTATCTATTTCATCCTGATCAACTTCAGTTATGTAATTTTTTTAATTTTGGATTATTAAGGAAACCGCGGAGAAGTTTGTTGAGATCCCTATTCACTTTCATTGATCAAAATTAGTTGACTTTGATTGGCAAGTGGATTGATTAGTATTTAACACTTAATAACAAGATAGGTTCATGAAATATTAGGTCCGGAGAAGTTCAATTGCTATAGATTAGCTGGTGTGCTGGTAGTTTTGAATTTTTTTATTTTTTTATTTTTAGGTCATGACTAGTAGTTTTGATTGCGTGTCGTGTTTTATTTGACATTGAATAGGAATAAAAAATAAAAAAATAAAAATAGAAGTTAGCTCAATTGGTTAATAGTTAATGAGTAATGCTATGTATCATGATGACAATAATCATGAAAGATTTTCCATCGTTAGATTGCACATATAAGAAAACATCACACGCTAATCAAGGAATGAAAAACTTTCATGAAATATTTCATGATATTTTTTTCTATGATTCCTAATATTATTCATAGTTAATTGAATAGGTTCATGAAATATTACGTTCTTGTGGACCCTACTTTCTATGAAGCCTGATTAAACTTCTTCAAAATTAGTTGTTATTTGCTTATGACTTTGATTGCGATTGAACAACTAATGTTTTGAGCCCATGTTGGGCTCAGTTTGTCTCCACTGAATCGTGTTGTTTGGTCATAAGGTTATTGCTGATCCTTTTTTCAATAATTTCAAACGTTTTTTTTTTACATCTGTGAATTATTCATAAAACATTAAAACGATCTAATAATATAACTACATTTATTACTTTTGTTTTTTTTAAAAATTTAATGATTTAGATTTTAAATAAATTTGTCGTTTATTTTTTTATAAATAAATGTCATGAATTAACATGATTACGCTTATTCGGTTTATTTTTTTTACAAATAAATGTTATGAACTAACATGACTACAGTTATCCAATTGACCTGATATATTTTATGAATGATCGATACGTTGTGGTTTAAAAAATAAACGATTTGAATTATTGATATGAAATCTATGAGTGGATCACACAGGTTCAAACAATACAGTGGAAACAAGCTGATAAAGGTTATTGGATAAGATTTAAAAAATTAAAAATTAACAATAATACTAATAAAATAAAAAATAAAAAATAAAAAGAGATAAAAGTTAGCTCAATTAATACTTAATTATCAATCTCAAATAATGTGTCCGGGGAAGGCCAGTTGCTATAGTTTATTTTTTGGTTTTTGGGAAACCTCCGAAAAACTTTCTCGAGGTTCCTTCCCACTTCCTATTAAGCCTGATTTACTTGGTCCAAATTAGCTATTGTTTGTTGATGACTTTGATTGAACAACTTGTATTTTTAAATGTTATTGGATAGGATAAAAAACATATATTATATAGAAGTTAGCTCAATTGTCTAATTAATAGCACCGGTTCCTGAATTATCAATTGTTATGGGTCTATTTTTCTTTTCTTTTCTTTTTTTGGAAAACCTCTTGGCAGTTCGTTACTCCCTGGGTTCTTACTCCCTGTCAATTAGTTATGGGAAACAGCACTGCTATCTACCCCCAGTGGGGGTCGACCCCCAGTGACGTGGGGGCGCCCCACTGGGCAGTTTTCTGTTTTTTTTTTTTTTTTTTTTCTTCCAATCCCACGGTGCCACGTGGCACTGGGGGGTGGTGGGGGTGATGAATCACTGGGTGTATGAGGCATTTTTTTATGGGAAAATTATTGATAAATTTCATTTAGAAGTATTTTAATTTAAGAAGTTTAAGAAGGAATTTTTTAACTCATTTGGTCTCATGTATGTATAGTTTTATTCCATGAAGTTCTTTTTCTTGATTTACACTATTTTCTTGGATACTTATGGCCTTATATTTAATTTTGATACCCTTATAAATATTTGTTGAACGGTTAGCAATTTTATGATGTGAACATTCATATTTTAAAATTCACATTGGTAGGAATGTAAAATTGGCCCGTGGGCGACCCGAAACCCGCCCGCGAGCCGGGACGGGTCCGGCCCGTTGACAATGTGAATATTCACATTGACATGTTAACATTCACATTAATAGAAGTGTAAAATTAGCCCGCGTCCTGTGGCGGCGCGAAACCCGCCCGTGGCCCATCGGCGGCCCGGGGCAGGCCCGGTCCGGCCTGTTGACAATGTGAATATTTGCATTGATATGTTAACATTCACATTGATAAAAGTATAAAATTGGTCCGCGGCCCATGGGCGGCCAAAAGCCAGCCCGCAGCCCGGGGTAGGCCGGCCTGGCCCGTTGACAATGTGAATATTCACATTGACATGTTAACATTCACATTGATAGGAGTGTAAAATTAGCCCGCGCCCCGTGACTGCCCGAAACTTGCCCACGGCCCGTGAGCGGCCCGGGGCAGGCCCGGCCCGGCTTGTTAACAATGTGAATATTCACATTGACATGTTAACATTCACATTGATAGGAGTGTAAAATTAGCCCGCGCCTCGTGGCTGTCCGAAACCCGCCCACGGCCCGTGGGCGGCCCGAGGCAGGCCCGGCCCGGCCTGTTGAAAATGTGAATATTCACATTGACATGTTAACATTTACATTGATAAAAGTATAAAATTGGCCAGCAGCCCAGGGCGGGCCCAACCCGGCCCGTTAGCAATGTGAATATTCATATTAACATGTTAACATTCACATTGATAAGAGTGTAAAATTGGCCCGCAACCCGTGGGCGGCCTGAAGCCCGACTGCAGCCCGAGGCGGGCTTGGCCCGACCCGTGACAATGTGAATATTCATATTGACATGTTAACATTAACATTGATAGGAGTATAAAATTTGTCCGCTGCCCGAAGCTTGCTCGCGGCCTGGGGTAGGTTCGGCCCTGCCTGACCCGTTGACAATGTGAATATTCACATTGACATGTTAAAATGCACATTGATAGGAATGTAGAATTGGGCCGTGGCCCGTGGGCTGCCCGAAGCCCGCCCACGACCCGGGGCAGGCTCATTTTGGTCCGAGCCCGAGCATGTCCGAGACCCTAGGTTAGGGCCTAGGTCATCACTTTGAAGCCCGGCCCATCGGCCCGCTTAAGGCCCATTCAAGGCTCGATCCGAGGCCCAGCCCGCCTGAGACGCAATGCATTTTTTTATGAAAAATAATAAAATTTTAGTAGAAAAAATTAAAAAAAAATAAAAAAAAATGGCCAGACCCGCCCAAGCCCGACCTAAGCTCGAGGCTAAGCCCAGGTCCACCGGCCCGACCCAAGGCTCGATCCGTCGGCCCATCCAAAGCCCGAATACCCTTGTGCTAGGGCTAGGGCCTGGGCCTAATTTTTTGGCCCGTGGGCCGGCCCGAGAAAGGCTTGTTTGGGCCCAGGCTCGAGCCTAATCCGAGACCTTAGGCTAGGGCCTGGGCCATCACTTTGAAGCCCGACCCGACCCGGCCCATCGGCCCGGTTAAAGCCCATTCAAGGCTCGGTCCGAGACCCGGCCCGCGCCGAGGCCTAGTGTCTTTTTTTGTGAAAAATAATAAAATTTTGATAGAAAAAATTAAAAGAATTAAAAAAAAAAGTCAGGCTCGCCCCGGGCCGCCCACGGGCCATGGGCGAGTTTCGGACAGCCACGAGACACGGGCTAATTTTATACTTCTATCAATGTGAATGTTAACATGTCAATGTGAATATTCACATTATCAACGAGCAGGGCTGGACCAGCCCTGAGCCGCTGGCCAATTTTATATTCTTATCAATGTAAATGTTAATATGTTAATGTGCATATTCACATTGTCAACAGGCCGGGCTGGGCCGGGCCCGCCCCGGGCTGCCTATGGGCTGTGGGCGGGTTTCGGGCAGTCACGAGGCGCGGGCTAATTTTACACTCCTATCAATGTGAATGTTAACATGCTCGTCCCAGGTCGCGGGCGGGCTTTTGGCCGCTCATGGGCCGCGAGCCAATTTTATACTCTTATTAATGTGAATGTTAACATGTCAATGTGAATATTCACATTGTCAACGAGCCAGACCGAGCCCGCCCCGGGTCGTCCATGGGTCGCGGGCGGGTTTCGCGCTGCCCCAGGACGCGGGCCAATTTTACACTTCTATTAATGTGAATGTTAACATGTCAATGTGAATATTCACATTGTCAATGGCCCGGGCCCGCCCCGGCCCGACTTGAATTTTTCTGGGCACCCACGAGGATCGATATGGGCCAGACCCCTACACATTGACGATATGAACATTCACATTGACGGTGTGAACATTCACATTAGAGGTATTTTGGTAATTATGTCACCCATAGGACTTATTGAAATATAAGAAAATAATGTGAACTAAATAGAATATAAGTAGATGAAAAGGGTATTTTGGTATTCTTATCTCAAATAGGACCTAATGGAATAGTCAAAAAGAATATGGGTTGGATGGAATAAAACTCTTAGAAAATAGATTTATCAAAAAAGCTCCCATTAGTTAATGGGGTATATTCCTGTCCTATTATTACATGATTTAAAAGTAAAAAAATAAAAAATCAACCATTAAATTATTGTTAAGAAAGCTTCAGGGGAGGTTCTTGAATTCTAAATTTGGAGGACAAACATCTCGTTTGGTAAGTGATGATTTTAGTTAAAAAATTAAAAAATTATTAAAAGAAATAAAAACTAACAACATTTATCAAAAAGTCAAAAGATTCTTTTTTCTCTATATTTTTTGTACATCTTTTCGTAAAAAATTTAAAAGTCATCTCAAATATACTAATTTTTTTTACATCATATTTTAGCCAAAAAATTAAAAAGTTATTAAAAAAGTCTGTTCTCAAACGAGGCCTAAAAGAGCGTGTTTGGCGAAGCTTTTAAAATGGATTATTTAGATTATAGTCGTGTTCAACACCATTTATCATGAGAAAATTTAAACATAATTCTAAAAAAGTGAGACTTATATCTAAGAAAATTGTAAGTGAGACTTATATTTAAAAAAAGGAAAATGTTTGGTGGCCCAAATTTTTGTGACTTGAATGGTTCGAATGTCAAAACGACATCGTTTTGAGTGTTTTGAGCCATTTGAGCGATGATTTTTCGAGCCACTTATCATTATTGTTAAAAAAATTTAAAAACAACTTACTCGGAGGTTAATAGTTCAAATTTGTTCACCTACACCTGAGTCTTATTTTTAATGTATTTATTAAGATTTTTTTCTCCCAAATTTATTGGGTTTCATTTGTAAATAATACTAATAAATAAAATAAAAACCTTCGTAACTGGTTTTGCTCAATTTCTATGATCACGTTATATGAAGTTCCAACAGAAAACCCGAGCTTTGGTTCAAGAAAAAAAATTCTTGCATTGGGCTTCATTTTTAACTTTGAGCAACCAATGTTGTTGGCCCATCATTGTGTGTGTGATTTTATCAGGCCCAAGATAAAGATTCTGCTTTTCGACTAACCAGGCCAGTACGAAGGAAAAGACCTTCTCCTTTTTTAGAGATAATTATGGACTGGACTTATTTACTCAAGTCTTGGGTAAATTTATTTATGTATTTACCTTTTATTTTGATAATGAAAATTTGGAGACTTTTAAACGTATGTTTTGTGTTCATGAAATAATCATATGATACTGATACTGATAATGATAATGAAAAATTTATCAAAATGATAAATGATTAGAAAATTTTAAATTTTGTTTTATTCTTAATTTGTCTATGTTAGTTTGTTGAATTATATTTTTTAAAAAATATTTTTATAGTGATAAATTTAACATTACAAATCAAAACAAGAGTTATTGATAAATAAGTCCAATACATAGGATCAACCCCTAGTTGTCCGTGTTTTTCATCAATGAGTAGAGGCTAGTAATGGGCTGAAGAATGACTAAAGTTAGGGGATTCTGTTTACACCCCAAAAAATTATTAAGTATTTTTAGTTTTTAAGTACACTTTATTTAATTATTTAAAGTTTTATTTTACTCTCATTACACTTATTATTTTTTTCCAAATTATCCTCAAGGTAAATCCAAATAATAAATAATAAACAAACTAAAAAAAATAAATTATTTCAAATCTTTTCAATACAAAAAATAATTCTCAAAAAAAAAAAAAAAACCAAACTTGTTAGCACATACGCATTATTAATATAGAAAAAACCAAACTTTTACATAAGTATTATAAAACTTCCAATACATAAAAAAATTTTACATTATAAATTATCTACAAGAATACTCATGGAAAAGTAAAAATCAAACTCATAAGCACATAAGCAACAGGAACTAATGAGAAAGAGTAGTTCTCAAATAATGTACTATTTAAATGACAAAATAAGAACAACTCCAATAATATGTTGTTGTTAATTTAATTATTGGGCCCTTTAATTTTTGTCAAAAAAATAATATAGAAAATAATTGATGGTACTCTATAAAAATTGTGAAATCCATTTATATGAATACCTACCTCCTTTTTGATGGGTTGCTTCAAAAAACTATTTTAATTATTACTCTCATCCATTATTTGAGTTTATTGAAACTTTCTTCTAGGATTTAGGATTTCAAACTAATAAAAAATAATGATGTTGATGATAATAGTGAGTTTTGGTAAAGTGGATTGGAGTTTTGGAGGGAGCATGAAGAAGAAGAAGAAATAATTTTGATCACTTGGGGACGAAGATACAGAGATTTGAATAAAAATAACTGATTAGGGTATAGCAAGAGGAAAAAAAATTCATTTTGAGATTTAATATGTGTTGTCTTTATTAATAAATTCATATTAAGATATATTAAGAATAAAAATTTATGAAATTAAATTGAGCATATTAAGACATATTTTGGATTCAATTAAAATTTATGAATTTAAATTCAATCATCTAATTATCACTACAAGAAAAGTGGGCTTAAAAGATGGAACTATTTGCGACGGTACACTTGCCGTCTCAAAAAAGCAGAGTATTTGTGACGGCACCATTTGCCGTCTCAAAAAAGCAGAGCATTTGCAACGACACAATTTGCCGTCTTAAAAAAGGAGAGTATTGGCGACGGCATTTTCTGCCATCGCAAAAAGTGACTTTCGTATTTTTTTTTTGTTTTTAGTGAATATTTTAAAAATTTTAAATATTTTTTTTAGATGCACCTTAGTTAGATGTATCTAAAAAATAAAAAATTTATGAAAAAATATTTTTAAAAATTAATAAATACATAAAAATACAAAAAAAAATGTATTGAATTATATTATTTTTTTTGTATTTTTGGTATTTAGTGAATTTTTAAAAGATTTTTTTTACAATTTTTTTACTTTTTAGGTGTACTTATGTTAGGTGTGTATAAAAATTAAAAAAATTACTTAAAATATTAAAAAAAATTCAATAAAAATAATATAACACGGAAAACAAGAAAGTATAATTTTCTCAAAAGAGTTTTTGGAAAACTCTAACCTAGCATAGTGATTGTGGTTTTGAGACAGCTTCATATATATACTGTCACAAAATTGTTTGAATAAATTCAACGGTATTTTTCTGTCGCAAAAAAAATTTAAAAAAAACGATGTCGTCTTACTCTTTTGATATAACATTTCTCTTTTTATTCATTTTTTCATCTTCCTGTCTCTCTGTCTCTATCTCTGTCTCTTCTCTTTATCTCTTTCACTCATCACTCTTCTTTTTCTGTCTGTCTATTTCTCTCTCTCCTTTTCTCTCTGTGTCTCTCGCCTATCTCCCTTCTCTCTATTTCTCTCATATGTCTTCTTTCTCTGTCTCTCTCGCTTATCTCTCTTCTCTCTATCTCTCTCATTTCTTTTTTTTCTCTCTCTCTCTCTCTTATCTTTCTATCTCTCTCGCCCATCTCTCTTCTCTCTCTGTCTCTCTCTTTTTCTGTGTCTCTCTCTCGCTCATCTCTTTTCGCTCTATTTCTCTCTCTTTTTGTCTATCTCTCGCTCATCTCTTGTTTCTCTATCTTTTTCTATCTCTCCCTCTATCTCTCTCTATCTCTTTTTCTGTCTATCTCTCTCTCTCTATCTCTCTCTCACTCTCTCTCACTCATCACTCTTCTCTCTCTCTCTCTCTGTGTCTGCTTGTCTATTTGTCTATTTCTCCCTTACTATGTTAGCCTTGCTTACTCTCTCCCTCCCATCTTCTCTATTTATCGAGCTCCTTCTCGATTTATCGATCCACTATAAGATGTTAGACTTATTTATTTTGATGATTTATTTAATTATGTTTTAATTTATTTGAAAGAGAAAAATAGAATCCAAAATTTATTTTGATGATTTATTTAATTATATTTTAATCAAAATTTATTTTGATGATTTATTTGAAAGAGAAAAATAAAACCTTTATCTTAAATGTTGTTAGAATGTATTTAATATTTGATTAAATCACAAGTTCAAACAGCCCAAAACAAAGGTTCAAACAGCTTAACACAGCAGCAAGCCAAAAGGTTCAAGTGGAAGTATTTAAATTTATAATGATGGAGTGGAAGAAATTCAAATTAGTAATGATGGAAGTACAACGGCTATAAACGGCTATAAAGGTTCAAAAGGCCAAAAGGTTCAAAAGGTTCAAGTGGAAGATATTCAAATTGGTAATGATGGAAGTACAACGGCTATAAACGGCTATAAATTCAAATGACTACAACGGCTATAAATTTAAATGAATACAACGGCTATAAACGGCTATAATTTTCATTATATATACCAAAGCCTCTAATGTAAACAAATTATAAAAAACTTGAAAATATTCTTTGATCTATAATCACTCACATCTATTCTCAGAAATTATATACTGAGCCTTATAGCATTAAACTCATCTTTCCTGTGTGAGATTTACAAAAAAATCAAAGTTTCATTTTATATATCTATCTTTGAGAGATATTTATTGTAAGCTTTCTTTGAAAGCAAAAATACCATTTCATCTTGTAAAAGTGTTGCAAACACTGTGTTCTTGAAATCTTGAGAGTGATTGTGAATCACTTAAGATTTGCAAGGGTTTGGACTTGTGAAGTCTGTGTAAAATCCGTGGAGGATTGCTCCATTTATAAAGAGGTTGTTAGCACCCCTGTGAAGCTAGAAGATAGTGAAAAATCTCAAGTGAAGCTTGAGAAGTGGACGTAGGCCAAGTTGAAGCCGAACCACTATAAATTTGTTTGTCTCTCTCTCCCTTATCTCTTTATTTTATTTTAAATTGCCATAACTATATTTTACATTTTTACTGTGCTAAAATCATTAACTGACATAGTTGTTAAGACACTTGTTTTAATTATTTTTATTTCATTAATTATATTTATCTATTGTGCTAGTCATAATTTTTATTAGGGTATTATTAATTTTAATTGTAAAAACCTAATTCACCCCCCCTTTAGGTTGTCTTTTGGATAACATAAGAAAATACACTTTTAGCAACCACTTTGTCTCTCTCTCGCTCATCACTATGTCTCTGTCTCTCTCTCTATCTCTCTTATTTATTTATCTCTCACAAAATTAAAATATTTTTAAAATATTTAAAAAATTGATTTGAATTAAGTTTTGAAAAGAGTTTTAAATTATGTTTTTGGTTATGAGTTTTGAAAAGTAATTATTATATTTTGAATTGAGTTTTGAAAAATGGATGTAGAATTATGATTTGAAAGCTTAAAACAAACATCATACTTAAATCAATGGGTCGAACTATGACCACCACCACTACTGCCACTACTACTACCATTACCTCTCATCCACCATAGCCACTCCATCTCATCTACCACTACCACAACTTCACCACTAATCTCCTTTGCCGCCGCCGCCGCCACCACTACCATGACCATCACCTCTTATCCACCACCTTCACTGTCGCTCCCTTTCCTCTACCACAAAAAATTAGTTCTTGGCTTTTAGTAACAAAAAAAAAAAAGAGCCGCAGAAAAATATTTTTTATTAAAATATTACCCCTACTTCTTCAAAATAAAAAAATAATAATTTTTTTTCATTAAAATAAAAATGAAACAAATAAATTTTCAACCTTAGTAATTAAAAAAAATGGAAAATAAAAAAAATTCATTAACTACAAAAAAATAAATTTATTTTAACCCAAAAAATTTCATTTTCCCGCTCTTTAATTCCCCCATTTCTTTTCCCCCTTTTGTTTCTCATGATCTCAAATCATCAATCCCCAATCCCTTAAACAAAAAATTCCCAATTTCAAAAATCCCCCAAAAATGACCCCTACTTCTACCAAATAAAAAAATAATAATAATTTTTTTTTCATTAAAATAAAAATGAACAAATAAATTTTCAACCTTAGTGACTAAAAATAAATAAAAACAAAAAAAGTTTCATTAACTACAAAAAAAAATTATTTTAATAAAAAATAAATAAAATCACGTTGTTCACGCCGCTATCCTAGCTCTCCTCTTCTTTTTCTTTTTCGTTTTCCCGCTCTTTCTAATTCCCCCCCTTTCTTTCCTCCCTTTTGTTTCTCACTCACGATCTCAAATCCCCAATCCCCAATCCCTTAAACAAAAATATCCCCAATCTCAAATTTATATTTCACATTGAAAGCAAAGATAGATACTTGTGAAATACTATCCATATGGTACTTCACTGAAGTTTCTAATCATTTTAGCTTCCATGAAATGCTATCCATACTCCTGTGTTTTTTTAAAAAAAATTATTTATTATTATTATTATTTTGGAGTTGTTTCTTTTGATTTGTGCTGACTGTGAGACAGGTATGTCTTAGACAATGACTTGCAAGTAAGAACTTTTCTTAACGAACATGGGTTCGAAAAAATCAAAACCAAAGGGTTACAAGGTTCAAAATTTTCCAATGTGCAACTGTCTTGGGTTCCAGATGCTATCAAAGATTGTATCTCCCAGGTGACAAAAAGATAACTTTATTGTTCTTGTTTTTTCAGTGAAGTGGATTAATTTGTAATTTATGGCACAAGGACAACATATACAAAAGTTTTTAAGCTCGATACTCAAATGTCTATTCAGAGTTATGATCCAACATATAATAAAAAAATTAAAGAAAAAAACTATGCTATGAAAGGGTATATAGGAAGCAAGACCCAAGTCTGGTCAGAGGATTTGATTGTTGAGGTCATTTTGTTTGCTATGTTGTGACTTTTGTGATTGTTTCGTTTATTTTCAGGTGATTCATTTTTCTCAATCCTTTTTCAAATCTGATACAGGGTCAGTTTTAGATGATTACTTGGAATACATGTTGTTACAATTCCCTACCAATGTTATTGGATGGATCTATCATACTTTGGTCACTTCAAGTCTCTTAAAGGCAGGTCAATCTAACCCAGGCTATTAATTCCAATTGGGTATGTGAATTTGGAATTAACAAACTCTTAACTGTTGTTAAATTTGCCAACCGGTCCAAATTTTATCTTGTAGAAGATTTTGTTCTCCATAATTTTGTGTAGTTATGAATATTACTCACTTTTACAGTATTTTTATTTTTATTTTATGAGATATCATATGTTCATTCAAACATTTAGAAACATTATGTTTGCTTTTTCGATGTATTGACCATTGACAACCCCAAGTTTCAACATCTTTAATTTGCCACTACTAACATTTGTGATAACTTGAAGAGGAAATTATGTGTTGAATTTTTTTTGTTGTTTTTCTTTTTGGAATTTGTGTCAAAAAAGCATGTCTTACACACCACTATACCTGGTATGTATTACTATTGTCCCCATGTGATTTAGTAATCTATTTGACGACAATAAGGAAATTTCTTACTGTGCTGAATTAGGATGTGTTGATTGCAACTGAATGGAAAATATATTCTTATAGCAAAGGTTTTTAAAACCGTAGATCGTCTTTGCGGTGCCCTTGGATGAGATGTTTGGTGGAGAGATATCTGTTTCCATGGTATTTTCTCTTTTTTTCGCTACTGTTATCTAAAAATATGTGATATAGCCTTCTGAAGTTTGTAAGTGGTTTTGTTTCTTCAATTTAAATTTTCGTTTAAACTTGATCTGGACTCACTGATTGATGTTTAAGGCCATTTAAATTTGAAATTATCATTGCCACTACAACAAAAACACATTTTAGTGACACCATACTGGTGGCATGTTCTTAAAAAATGTCACAAAAAGAATATTTGGTGGCATTTTTTAGAAAAATGTCATAGAGCCACAAACATACAAAGCTCTAGTAGCATTTCAATTAAAAAAAGTGTCATTTCACTACAATAAAAATGTCACTACAACAAATTTACACTTTAGTGACACTACACTAGTGGCATGTTTTTAGAAAATGCCACAAAAATAAAAATTAGCATTAAATGTTTTAGAAAAATGCCACAGAACCACAAACATATAAGGCTCTAGTGGCATTTCAATAAAGAAATGTCACATTAATTTCAAGGAATTTTATAAAATAATGACACAAAAAATTATGTTTGTGACATTTACCAATAGATGCCACTAAACTTTAGTAGCAATGGCATTTTTTAAAAAATGTCAGGACACTAGGTAGGTACAAATTACTTTTTATGGCACTTAGGTGAAAAGTGACATAAACAAATATTTTATAGCATTTTGAGAAATACCACTAAGCTAAAAACTTTCCAAGCTTATAATGGCATTTTTGAAAAAACAAAAAATGCCAATATATTTTCTAAATTTTTAAAATGCAGTAAATGATTAAAAATAAATAAATTAAACGCAATATACACTAGAGGAAAAAGCACATTCGGCGACTAAATTTCCTGACCAAAAAAAATTTGGTCGTTGAAAATATAGCTTTCAGTGACCAAAACAGCATTTAGTAGCCAAAAGTAAAGCTTTTTGGCGACTAAACAACTTTAGTAGCCAAAAGTCTACAATTGGCGACTAAAACTAAGTTTGATCGCTGATTATATGGGTTTTAGTGACTAAAAAATTTTTAGTAGCCCAGAGTAAAGCTTTTTGGCGACTAAAAAAATTTAGTAGCCAAAAGTCTACAATTAGCGACTAAAAATAAGTTTGGTCGCTGATTATATGGGTTTTACCGACTAAAAAAGTTTTAGTAGCCAAAAGTCTACAATTGGCGACTAAAAAATAAGTTTAGTCGCCAAAAATGGTCATTTTTAGCGCGGGAGAACTAAAATCCTAAGGCGGGAATTAAATTTTTTGGCGACCAAAATTTTGGTAGCTGAAAGTGCATCATCGTCGACCAAATCCGATTTTGGTCGGCAAAAGTTAAGTTTTTTAGCAACTAAAAAACAATTAGTAGCCAAAAGTGGTCTTTTTTTATTTTGCTAGTAAATAGTTTATTTTACATAAATTATGTTCAATAAAATAATTATGTTTATACATATACTTTTATATTAATATGGATGTATGTACTATATAAATAATATATGTTGCATATATAATCATGTGGTGTTATAGAGGTGTAGTGGGAAGAGTGTGGTGTATAAGGTTTATGGTACGGGAAGTTGGCGGTTCGAGTCTCCGCAAGAGCGGATCAAATTGTTCTATAACTAATTATCGTCACGAATGGCACTTGATAGCGTCACGAATAGTGCCTACCATGACATTAAAGTGTCACTGAAAGGTTTTAGTCTTGATGGTGTAATGACACTTATAAGTGTCACTAACTCTTTTTTTAATGGCGCTTGATAGTGCCACAAATAATATCTACCATGACATCAAAATGTCATTGAAAGCTTTTAGCCATGATGGTGTAGTAGCACTTGCAAGTATCTACTGTGACACTAGTATCTACCGTGGCACGGATACAAATGGCACTTGTTCAAAATGCCACAAGACTAAGAAATGTCATTAAACCAATAGTTTTGTGGCACTTTCAAATGTCACTAAACTAAGAAAATGTTGTAGTGTGCGTTCATTAGTGACATTACAAATTGATCCCATCAAACGTGTTGTTGGGGGTTAAAAATCTTCCTTGCTTGTTCCTAGGTCTTTTATTTCATTTTTTTTAATTGTCATCTTATTTAAAGGTTGTATATTAACCTCTATTTGATGAATAAATGGTTGTAGTTACAACATTAGAAAGAACTATGTTTTTAAGAAGTCCGTTTTGAGTAGTGTATAAAAATTTGATTCTTCCAAAAGAACATTTGGAGCTTGCTTAACCACAAATTACCATAGTTATGGAACTCCACGAATAAAATACCTGTTGTATATAGGTCTAGAGGTTTACATTTTGTTGTGTAGCATATAACTCAGTCTAGGATATATCTACACCTTTATGTGTACAAACATAATATATGCGTATATGCCAATTAATTGAAGGATGATGAACTTTTGTATAGATACTAGAAGGCTGACATTTCTTTGAATGTGTCATAACTTATTTCCATTGCTTAATTTTCTCAGAAATGCATCTGTTCTCATTGTTGATTGAGATGTTTAATTATCCATGTGGGATTTGACGACTAACAAAAAAAAATGTTGTATTTGATAGTGTTGGGAGTTAGAGCCAGATTTCAGATATAATTTTTATGTTTTTTTGTATTTAATGCTATAGTAGTTAAATTTTTATTTTTGTTTTTGATTGAGATGTTTAATTATCCATGTGGGATTTGATGACTAACAAAAAAAATGTTGTATTTGATGCTATGGTAGTTGAATTTTTATGTTTTTTTGTAATTAACATTAACACATAATTATATTGTCATTATTTATTTTTATTTTTCAGATATTTCTCATGTATGAGTGTGCTTCTTGTGGAATGCATGCCTGTGGAGAATGTGGCTAACTTTTGTTTTTGTTATCTACGAAGAATGATGAGAAAAACATTTAATTTTGGTTTATGTTATTTTGAATTATGAACAAAATCATGTATTTAAACATTATATATGTATTATGGAACATTATGTAGTAGGATAATTTTGTTGATGTGTAATTATGAATGGAAGAATATTTTATTGTGGAGAAATTGTTGTTTTTATACAGGAATTTTTATATTATTATGCAATTATTATGGAGAAATTTTAATATTTTTAATAATTTTATTGCAGGATGTTTTTTTTCTTTTTTGTGACGGTACTACACTGTTGCAAAAAACAAAAAATTTTAATATTTTTATTGATTTTGTTACAGGTTTTACTTTTTGCAACGGCACTAAACTGTTGCAAAAAATAGAAATTTTATTATTTAAAATAGAAATTTTATTATTTTTTCAATACTTTTTGCGATGACAGTACACTGTCGCAAAAAATAGAAATTTTCATATTTTTAATACTTTTTGCGACGGCACCACACCGTCGCAAAAACAGTGTTCTTGCCGTTGCAAAAAAAAAAAGACTATTAGCGACGGTATTTTTTGCCGTCTCAAATAACATTTTTAGCGACGGTAAAATAGTGCCGTCCCAAAAAGTCAAGAAATTTCAAACATTATTAGTGATTGCAAAGTGCCATCGCAAAAGGCAAAAATGCCGTCGCAAAACATTAGCGACGGCACTGTGCCGTCGCAAAAACTCTTTTGCAACGCCCCCAGTTGCGACCCCCCTCTTGCCGTCGCAAAAAGTCATTTGCTGTCGCAAAAAGTTATTTGCGACAGCATTAGGAGTATTAGTGACGGCATTTTGCCGTCGCAAAAAGCTAAAATTTTAGTAGTGTATTGATGTCCGATTAATATGATTTTTGGTAGGCATAGAGTACTCAACAAATTCTACAACATGAACGATTCAGATCATAAAAATAAACTCATAGTAAACCAAAAAATAAGACCATAATAAACCTCAAGTTGAGGCATAACCCTCTTCCAGTTTAACCCAAGTAATATTAGTGTGCAAATTTTTACCATTTGAGAATTATTATTTTATATTTAGTGAGAATTTGGGTAAAATTTTTTGCCACTTTTCAATTAAATTCCATTAGGGCTTTGGCAAAAAAATTATTGTTTATATATAATAATATAAACATAAACATAAATTACACATATAATACAAATTATTTTTGCATTGTTGGATTAAACCATACTACAATATAATCAATTCTGCTACTTGATACATATAAATTAAATCAATTTTCTTATTATGACCTATATTCATAATTTTTTGAGTTATTTTATTTTATTTTTCAAAAGTGCAATACATTGTTTATAGAATAACTCGAAACTTAACTTAAAACAGGTCTTGTCAAATTTGGGCAACTTGAACCTAGTTTGGGTTAGAGGTCAACCTCGAATTGGTCAATTTTACTTATAACTTATGAAATAAAAATAATTTAAATAAGCTAAAAACGGATATTTGAAACCTTGAGCGAAATATTAAAGTGAACTTTAGGGGGGAAAAATAAATACATAATCTTTTGATTATAATTATAATTTTTTTTGGGGATTTTTATTGATAAGTCCAATTTAGAAGTGTTTTAACCCAAGAAGTCCATGAAGGAATTTTTTAACCCATTTAGTCCCATGTATGTATAGTTTTATTCCATAAAATCTATTTTCTTGATTTACACTATTTTCTTGGACACTTATGCCCTTATATTCAATTTTGATACCTTTATAAATATTTTTTGAACGATTAGCAATTTAATTATGTGAACATTCATATTTTAAAATTCACATTGGTAGGAATGTAAAATTGGCCCGTGGGCGGCCCAAAACCCACCCGCGAGCCGGGGCGGGCCCAGTCCGTTGACAATGTGAATATTCACATTGGCATGTTAACATTCACATTAATAGGAGTGTAAAATTGGCCCGCGTCCCGTGGCGGCGCGAAATCCGCTCGCGGCCCATGGGCGGCCCAGGGCGGGCCCGGTCCGGCCCATTGACAATGTGAATATTCACATTGACATGTTAACATTCACATTGATAAGAGTATAAAATTGGCCCGCGGCCCATGGGCGGCCAAAAGCCCGCCCGCGGCCCGTTGACAATGTGAATATTCACATTGACATGTTAACATTCACATTGATAGGAGTGTAAAATTAGCCCGCGCCTCGTAGCTGCCCGAAACCCGCCCACGGCCTGACCTGTTGACAATGTGAATATTCACATTGACATGTTAACATTTACATTGATAAGAGTATAAAATTGGCCAGTAGCCCAGGGCGGGCTCGACCCGACCTGGCCCGGCCCGTTGACAATGTGAATATTCACATTGACATGTTAACATTCACATTAATAGGAGTGTAAAATTGGTCGCCGTCCCGTGGCGGCGCGAAACCCGCCCGGGACGAATGGGCGGCCCGGGGCGGGCCCGGTTCGGCCCGTTGACAATGTGAATATTCACATTGACATGTTAACATTCACATTGATAAGAGTATAAAATTGGCCTGCGGCCCATGGGTGGCCAAAAGCCCGCCCGTGGCCCGGGGTGGGCCCCGCCCAGCCCGACCCGGTCCGTTGACAATGTGAATATTCACATTGACATGTTAACATTCACATTGATAAGAGTGTAAAATTGGCCCGCAGCCTGTGGGCGGCCGGAAGCCCGAGGCGGGCTTGGCCCGACCCGTGACAATGTGAATATTCACATTGACATGTTAACATTCACATTGATAGGAGTGTAAAATTAGCCCACGCTCCGTGGCTGCCCGAAACCTGCCCACGGCCCGAGGCAGGCCCGGTCCGGCCTGTTGACAATGTGAATATTCACATTGACATGTTAACATTCACATTGATAAGAGTGTAAAATTGGCCCGTTACCCGTAGGCAGCCAGAAGCCCGACCTCGGGCCGGGGCGGGCCCGGCCCGTCGCAATGTGAATATTCACATTGACATGTTAACATTCACATTGATAGGAGTGTAAAATTGGCCCGCAGCCCGTAGGCGGCCCGAAGCCAGACCGTAGCCCGAGGCGGGCTTGGCCCGACCCATGACAATGTGAATATTTACATTGACATGCTAACATTAACATTGATAGGAGTGTAAAATTTGTCCGCTGCCCGAAGCTCGCACGCGGCCCGGGGTAGGCCCGGACCCAAACCCGGGCCACCCATGGGACGCGAGTCAATTTTACACTCTTATCAATGTGAATGTTAACATGTCAATGTAAATATTCACATTGTCAACAGGCCGGGCCGGGCCCGTCTCGGGCCGTCCACGGGCCGTAGGTGAGTTTCGGCCAGCCACGGGGCACGGGTTAATGTTACACTCTTATCAATGTGAATGTTAACATGTCAATGTGAATATTTACGTTGTCAACAGGCCGAGCCCGCCCTGGCCCAGGGCCGGGCTTCGGGCTGCCCACGGGTCACGGGCCAATTTTACACTGTTATCAATGTTAATGTTAATATGTCAATGTGAATATTCACACTGTCAACGGGCCGGGCAGCGGGCAGGATTCGGGCTGCCCACGGGCCAATTTTACACTCCTATCAATGTGAATGTTAATATGTCAATGTGAATATTCACATTGTCAACGGGCCGGGCTCGCCCCCGGCCGTCCACGGGCTTCGGGCTGCCCATGGGACGCGAGTTAATTTTACACTCTTATCAATGTGAATGTTAACATGTCAATGTGAATATTCACATTGTCAACAGGCCGGGCCGGGCTCGCCCCGGGCCGCCCACAAGCTGTGGGCTGGTTTCGGGTAGTCACGGGGCGGGGGCTAATTTTATACTCTTATCAATGTGAATGTTAACATGTCAATGTGAATATTCACATTATCAACGGGTCGGGCCGGGCCCGCCTAGGGCAGCCCACGAGCTGCGGGCGGGTTTCGGGCCAGCCATAGGCCGCGGGCTAATTTTACACTTCTATCAATGTGAATGTTAACATGTCAATGTGAATATTCACATTGTCAACGGGCCGGGCCGGGCTTCGGGCTGCCCACGAGTCACAGGCTAATTTTACACTCTTATCAATGTTAATGTTAATATGTCAATGTGAATATTCACATTATGAACGGGCCGGCCCGGGCCCGTCCCGGGCGGCGGGTTGGCTACACTCTTATCAATGTGAATGTTAACTTGTCAATGTGAATATTCACATTATCAACGGGCCGGGCCGGGCCTATTTTTTTGGCCTGTGGGCCAACCCGGGCCGACTCGAATTTTTCCGGGCACCCACAAGGATCAACATGGGCCGGGCCCCTACACATTGACGATATGAACATTCACATTGACGGTGTGAACATTTACATTAGGGGTATTTTGGTAATTATGTCACCCATAGGACTTATTGAAATATAAGAAAATAATGTGAACTAAATTGAACATAGGTATATGAAAAGGGTATTTTGGTCTTCTTATCTCAAATTGAACCTAATGGAATAGTCAAAAAAAATATGGGTTGGATGGAATAAACCTCTTAGAAAATGGATTTATCAAAAAAGCTCCCTTTTTTTTTTTTAATGTATGAAAAGCTTTTATTGAGAGCTTGTTTTAGGCCCGAAAATGTCAGAGTCGGCCTTCTTAGAGCATCCCTAGCAGAATCCCTAAACCCTCTTCTTACCCATTTTAAGGGGTTGATGGCTCCCTATATACTTGTAGCAGCACTCTTAAACACTTTTCTAAAATAAGAATTGCTATAGTACCTCCCTATTTGTAGGGGGAGTCACTGAAACTCCCTTATATATATATATATATTTTTTTTGCCTTGCTTTGTTTAGGGACTGTAGTACACATTTACAATTTTTTTTTTTAAATTTATAATTAAAAATTATATTTTAATAGAATAGAAAAAAAAATAGAGTTTGTTAATAGAATAGAGAAAGAATAGGGAGTTTGTTGGGAGAAGTAGATGATAAAGTGATTTCTAAAATAGAAAATGAATTCTTTTAATAATATTTTGGGGTAGTTATGTATAGATCCTAATAAGTGGATTTATTGTCTAATAGGTCTTATGAGAAAAATTTGTCATAAAAAAATGTTACTAATTGTAAGTTTTAATGACAATTTATAAAAATCTTGACAAAAAAAAGTCACTAATTGTCAATTTTTAGAGACGTATATAAAAAATTGTTACAAAAAAAATATTTTTAACTACAATTTTATCAAGACTTATTTTCAATAGGACTTAATAAGAATTAAGTCTAATTATTAGGACCTATTAATAATTTACCCGTTTATTATTAAGATAAAATTTAGGTAAGCTGCTTAGAATGCTCTTAGTGTCCCATGAGGCAATGAAGTTAAATGGAGACACAAAAAAGCAATGAATTTGACAGGTTTATAGTACTTTCTTGGTTTAGTTTAATTTTCAAAGATGACGATAAGCAAAGCACTTAGCACTTGTATACTACCAGTGTCGAGAATATGGTTATGGATTTGATGTCATTAGAAAATTGCCTGTGATTTGGGTGGGGGAGAAGAAAGGTTTGTGGTTGTAATTAACTAGGAGAAGAATGGTTTGTGGTTGTAACTACTCGAAGAGTCCCCTTATAATCATTTTTATGACAACTTATCAAATCAAATAACTTTTTAAGATGATTAGCTCAAACCAACTAAAATAAACTCACCTTTTAAATTTTGTAATTTTAAATTAATCCAATGAGATTACATGTACTGTGACCAATCAATTAGCAAACAAAGTTTGGCACCTGATTTACTAGTATACAAAAGATATGGCAATATTCAGGCCTCGTTTGGGAACAGGCTAATTTAGTAACTTTTTAGCTATTTGGCTAAAATGTGATGTAAACAAAACTAGTATGTTTGGAATGACTTTTTTGCTTTTTACGAAAAGATGTGCAAAAAGTAGAGAGAAAAGGGAATCTTTGACTTTTTGGTATGGGTTGTTGGCTTTTTGACTTTTTTAGTAACTTTTTGACTTTTTGGCTAAAATAGCCTCTTGCCAAACGAGGCCTCAATACAATAAGAGACCTTGATCTCTGTTATATCGATGGGGTATGTTTGGCAATGGTTATTATCTGCTTATAAATAAATGTATATTCACTTGTGAAGAAACATGTAATCTTAAGGATTGGTTGAGCGGTAAAAATTTAAGAATAAGATTTAAAATCTCAAATTCGACTCACTCATGGGACTACTGAAACTTTACCCAATCGTTAATTTTCGAATCCTTGATTAGTCGTTTTACAAAACATAAATATACTTGTTGAGAATATAAATACCAAAGTCTTTAAAAGTTTAAGTTTTTTATGATGAATATATTTAAGTACTAATTACATAATTTGAAGTGAAACTTTACATGGCATTAATCACTTTATTAGGTGGTATGACATTTTTTTTCTTCTAAAACATAGTACTTATTATTGAGCTTAATATGTTATCACTATAACATTAAACTTAGATGAACCATGAATAGCTCCCCTAATTGCACACAAAGCTTTCATAGATCAACACGTTGCAGTACATTACACAACAAAAAGGATAACAAACTTTAAATCCTATAAAAAGTAAAGCAATCAGTAGTTAAAAACCAAGAAAATAATCACTACTTAGACAAATACCATTAGTTCAAAACACTAAAATAACTTAATATCCACAAAATGTTATTAGTGGACTAAGAGCTCTCAATAAACTTACCTAAGCGCAAATTAGCATGCGTAAAACGCACCATCCACCACTACGATTATAGCACGAAATACGCATTATAAACAAACAATGCCACAAGAGGGATGAAAATGACCTCATTAGAGTTTAAAAAAACAGAAATCTAATGGAAATTAAAGATAATGATGACCTTATCCTCTTTGAACCACTCACAATGTGATGACCTCATAAGAGAAATAATAAACATGGGAAGAAAAAAAGTTTGTTTGTTTGAGTGGGGAGAAAGTGGAGGTAGATCACACAGGGTACCAAAAATTGCTAGTCCACATGATGAAAGAGTTTAAGGGCATGTTTAATTGACAGGATTAGAGTATGAGATTAGAATTATTATTCCGTGGGTTCAACAATCTTGTATTTGTTTTGAAATTTTGTTTCAGGATTATTAATCTAATGGATAATTAATCCAACAAATTTGTAAGATAATTAGTAATGGGGTAGAGGTGAAATTATCTATCCTGAGTTGGTAAATAAAATAAAAAGACCCTTTTACCATTGATTAAAAATTAAAACACCTATTATTTTTATATAATTTTATATTTTAGAAGGCTAAAAATAATTTTTAAATATTTTTAAATATTTTTTGATATTTATTTTATCAAATTAGTTTATATTTTTAAAAAAAAATAAAAATAAACCAAACATGACCTTTGTATTTTGTATTTTTATTTTGCTTTTATTTATTTATTTATAATTTTTTTCAAAACCACGTTTATGAAGAAATTTTGATAAAGTAAAGATTGTTAAGAAATATTGATGGAGGGTAAGATTGAAAAAAAAGATAAATATAGTTATAATCCTACATTCAAATGTTTTCTTATCCAATTCAAATCAAACAATGGACAAGGGGATAATTTATCCTACTAATCCAATTGAATTGTGAATACCACACTAATTTGATGGAATTATTAATATTTTCAATATTAATCTTGTGAAACCTAGTCTAAAAGTTTTGAGAATAAATGAATATTTCTTATGAGGAAGAGGTATGCCCATGTGTATTCTTTTGTTATTCATATTTCAGTTCTGCCTTCTTAAACCCCCTTAAACAGTAGCTCAATCTGGCCCACTAATCCAGCCTTCTCCTTCTATAAAACCCCTCTAATCCTCTCATCTTTCTCTCCAAAAAATACCACAAACTTCCCAACTTGTCTAGCCATCATGCCTCCATCTGAGATCAACCCACAAGATTCCATCCCTCTAGTTTGCTCTACTGAAATAAACTCTTCTTTGTTCCAAAACAACATACCACCATCATTCCAGTTCAATGGATTCCACTCCACCTTTCCAAATTCTCACCCCTATCATCTTCTCCATGAGTTCCCTCCACAGTCATCATGTCTCAGCACCAACTCAACATCTGATGAAGCTGAGGACTATCAACTCAGCATCATCGTCGACGAAAGGAAGAAGAGGAGGATGATTTCCAACAGGGAATCTGCTCGAAGGTCACGAATGCGAAGACAGAATCACCTTGGTGAGCTTCAATCACGCGTGATCTTGCTTTGGACGGAGAATCATAATCTTACTGAAGAGAATTCGAAGCTGAGAGAAGAAGTCTCTGATCTTCGAAAAATGATCACTGAGCTCGGAATTGGTAGTACTTACAATGGTGTGTGTGATCTGGAAGAGTTTATCTGCAACACAGCTCATCTCAGAGCTGAATCTTCAAACCAATCCATCAGTACTACTACTACTTCCACTAATCTGTTGCACTGAAACAGAGTCCAATTTTCTTTCATTGTGTTTCTCTAGTTTACTTCTTGTCTCTAGTGGATGGTTATCAGTCTTCGATGGCATTTGATTGAGCTGTGGGAGATCAGAAACAAACTATGCAATGACATCTTTTAACCCATTTGAGTAAAACCTGCTTTAAACTCTTCTGGCTGCATAATTATACTATGAAAAATTAAAATTGCATAGAATTCGATTACAAAATCAGACATAACTTTCTCGCATGAGAAGGATCTTATTAATGTATAGGTGTATTCTATGTGGAAAGGCTGTGTACGAATTGTGTACACTTAGGGCATGTTTGATTGGGTAGATTAGAGCATAGGATTGAGATTATTAATCTGTAGACTCAATTATCCTATGTTTGTTTTAACATTTTAGTTTAGGATTATTAATCCAATGGATAATTAATCCAACAAATTTGTAGAATTATTAGTAATGGGGTAGGGGTGGGATTATTAATGCAATGGATAATTAATCCAATTGAAAAGTGAATACCACACTAATTTGATAGGATTATTAATACTTCACTATTAGTCTTGTGAATCAAACATGGCCTTAGAGCGTATTTGATTGGGTGGATTAGAGTATGGGATTAGGATTATTAATCCGTAGACTCAATTATCCTATGTTTGTTTTAACATTTTGGTTTAGGATTATTAATCCAGTGGATAATTAATCCAACAAATTTGTAGGATTATTAGTAATGGGGTAGGGATGGGATTATTAATCCAATGGATATTAATCCAATTGGATAGTGAATACCACACTAATTTAATAGAATTATTAATACTTCACTATTAATCTTGTGAATCAAACATGACCTTAAGAAATATTATATAATAACTAGCGCAGAAAAATATATAAAAGTGACACATATTATTACAAAAGCTTAAAAAGTTTTTTTTTTTTTTTTTAACTCGGTATCCAGTAATGATCGATTAATCTAGGGATCATTCCTCTCTCTCTCTTTATTTATTTATTTATTTATAAAAATCTAGGTAAGCAGAGAAATTTTATTAATATCAAGTAATTATTATACACATTACACTACAATACATAAGAGTTTTAGGTTTTAAATTTTTTTGAGCAATGCTAGGATGTCTAATCTTTTTGAATTTTTTTCATCCTAAAAGGAAAAAATTTAATGTAAAACACATTTGGGAACGAACTTTGTGGCCCAATATATGTGTACTTTGCACTGATCGTATGGTGTTTGTATTGAGCCCACTTTATTACGGGCCAAACTGCTTTCAGGTCTGCATTTCATTTGTCCTTGGGAGGCTGGGCCTTAACCTTATGACAAATTTTAGATTCGAAAATTATTCAGTAACAAAATAAATCCTAATTCACATTTAAACTCATTTTTTTAAGGATTGTGATTCGGGCGAGTCTGTCCAAGTTCAACTTAAAAATTAATTAGAGTAATATGTATCAAAAAATAAAATTAGTTATATTGAATCCAACTTTGAAAACATAAGTATTATATATGTTTATTATATATTAATAATAGAATTCAAAGAGCTTGTCTGCTTGAGTCCTAATTAAATTTAATTTAAATTGATAAATTTTAACTAAAGCTCAAACCAAATTTAAAATTAGACAATCAAACCTTAAACTATTTATAAGCAAGCTATTTATAAGCAAGCTCAAACCAAACCTTAAACTATTTATAAGCAAGCTCAAACCAATAGTTCACAAAAAGACAAAATATGCTAAATAGTTAAAATAAGATAAAATGTCACATTCAAATTATAATTATTTTTTTTTCTAACAATCATTACATTCAAATTAAAAAAAAAAGCCAAAATTTATCTCAAACAGGGCTAATTTATCTTTATCTAAGATAAATTAGTCAAAAAGTCGGAATAAATTAGCTCTTTCCAAACGAAAGCCAAGATTGTTAAGGTTAAGTCCGTTCAAGTTGCACCTTACTTCTTATTATATATATATTTAGGAGTTACTTGGAATGATCTAAGTAAGTGTATTTTTTTACTTTTTACGAAAAGATATATAAAAAAATATAGAGGTGATATAACCTAAAAAAGATAAAAAATGAAAGAGTCTAGTTACCCCAAATAGTGCCTTAAAGTTATAACGTTCAAACATTGGATAAATTACTAACTTCTAAATAGAACTTCAATTTTGTCACAGTTACGAACTAATCTCCATGTAAATGTTGAAACAAAGACCTCATAGTATATTATAGCTATTAGACATAGCAACATTTAACCAAAGAAATGAAAAGATAGAGTAAGATAAAAAGCAAAAAAATGAAAATTAAACATCAAGGTTCGCTGGTGTTTTCAGTGTAGATATAATCTGAATGATCAATCATAGACCTTCTCATCAAACACCATTCACTTTCCAAATCTCTACATCCCTCATCTTCAATGCTTGCTTCCTCCTAACAAGAACAAAAGGGCACAAAAATGAGAAAAAAAAAAAAAACATATTTCAATGTGTCGTCATAAACCAAAATGTCCAATTATATTGTAGAAATCAAAGTAGCCGCCTAAGATTTTTTAAGGCCTTAGGTTAAAAATCAAAATGAGGCATTATTTTACTGGGTTTTTAAAAATTTGACACCTTCAACAGTAAATATTGGAGGCCTTAGACGATAGACTAAGTGACTTAATGATTGAGTCACCTCTGACAAGTCAATAAAATTACAAAAAAAAATAGTAGTTATAATTTATAAATCTGCTTAAAACTTATCACATCTTGTGTTTTTGTGTGCATAGATAGCGTGTGATAGAAAGAAACTTACAGTTGACGGTGTCATAGGAAGAGAAGCTGGTCCATGTGGGTTAGATTCCGGCACGGTGATGGTGGTGGTGATGGAGATAGGTCTGGCTTCAGCATATGAGAGTAAAAGGAGGGTTGTGATGAAGAAAGGGAAGCACCTTGTCATGTTTTCACACACTTGCAAACAGATAGAGATGATGTAAAAATTGGAAGGGGGATTGCCAAACATTTTATAGAGAGAAATGTGAGTTGTGGCCCTATAATGGTGAATAAAACTAAGTATGCATAATGAAGCATTGGCACTTAGTTTATTTGACAGAGTGAGTCACTTTTAAATAAATACAGTATTGTCAATATTTCATTCTATATAGTATTGTTTGTAGCACACTCACTCACTCACCTGGAAGTGCTACACCAGAAAGTCAAAATCATCACCATGAATGAACAACCTAGCTAGGGTCAATGTTCTTCTTTCTTTCTTGGGAACATCACCATTTTTAGAGAAGTCATTGATGGATGAGAGAGAGCTGTTTCTTCTACCTCTTTCCATGTTGCTGTCTCTTATCTGTTACTATCTATGTGTGATAACAAGTGAAAAACTAGCATATGTGCAGTGCAGTCCAGTATTACAAGGTCTAAGGAGAATTAGATGTATTTAATCTTATTATGTGTGTGCAAAGAGGATATTTTTACAATCTTATTCTTTCAAAATTCAAAAATGTTAAAAATTTTATCAAATATTTTACATAATACTCAAACATTACTAGACTTTGTTTAGTCTCCAAGTCCAAAGTCTCAAACAATAATTAGTAAATGAATTACTAAGCATTTAAGGATCATAGACACAAGAGCTTCCAACACAGAACACTAAAACAGGACTTCTTAATTATAATAATATAATATAAGCAAATAATTGAATTTATTGTGTGACGCTAGATATGTATTATCGAGGACCTTTGACCACAATCCAGCGTTGAAAGTGGATGCTTTGGTTTTGGCTGCTCAAAGAATTGACTATATAATAAAATTACTAGCATTTCTCAATTTTTTATATATATTAATTATGACATTTTCTTAGTTTATGTATTTAAGAAACTGTGAAATTTCATAGTTTTTGTATAAAAAGAATAAAAAAAGTATATAACTGAGAAATTTCTCAGTTAAAAACTGCAATTTTTTATCACTTTATTTTTCTTCAAAATTTTATATTGAATATGTTTTCTCAAATAAGTTTCAAACATATAAATTTTATGAAAACTCGATCTCTAGAATAAAAGTTATAATATTTTAAAATTTTAAATAAAAAAATATAACTATGTCTCCACATTATTTATATATCTCTCATGTTTTAACAGCATAATGGCATTTCAAACCAGTGGTGTTGCATTAAACGTAATGAATTAATAGAATTTTATAAGACCTAATATAGCAAAATTGAAATTATGGCACCTACAAATTTTTGGGTGATGTACCAATAAATCCAAATTGATAACTTATACACTATTTAGTCCTAAAAGTTTTCTTGTAGACTGAAAGGTCCCATTAACATCAAACATCACAACATTCATATCAAAATAACATCAAACATCAAACACCATCAAAACAGATCAACATAAACAAAACAGATCAACATTAACATCATCAAAAAAAACAGATCAAACATTAAACATTAACATTAAAATCATTACAACAGATCAACCTTAACAAAAAAAAATTAACATTAACATTCATCATCATCAAAATTAACATTAAAATTAACATCAATATTCACATTAAATGTAACGACCCGGAACCGTGTGATACAATTATCAGTAATTAATTAAGCTTGAGTGTGATTTAATTGAAGACTAGCTGTTTACTTTTGGAAAAATGTCTGTTGAAATGACATCTTCGGGACTGAAAATAATGACCAGAATGAGTTCAGAAAATGAAATTAAAAATACCTATGCGATACCGGGAATATTTAGAACGATCTGAAATGATAAATTGAAGATTGAAAATTATCTGATTCTTTAGGCCTTGTTTGGTACCCGTTTTTGGCTCAAAATGGATTATGTGTTATATATGGCTTATAAGATAAGGATGGATGGACCACTTTTTGACTCATTAGACCAAATCAAGAAGAGAGAAAATCTGGTGAGAGAGAGAGAGAAGAGAGAGTTCGAGAAAGAGAAGAGAAAAGGGAGACCAAGAAGGAAATCAAGGGAAATCAAGAGATTAAGGTAAGAATTTCTTCCTATTTCCTTTAATTAAGGTTGGTTCATCAATGATCTCATGGTAAACAAGGGTCTTGAAGAGGAAATTATGTTTAATTTGAGCATCCATGGCTTTAAATATGTTGATTTATGTTTCTTTGGCTCATTTGAGGGAAATCTCCATGAATATAGAGATATGAAGTTGCATGTATAGATTTATGGGTTTTCATCTTAAATCAAGGGTTTGATCTTCTATATGATGTAATTGAGGTTTGATTAAAGTTGTAATAGTTAATTCAAGTTGTTGTTCAAGGTTTTGAGACTTGGATTTCATGTATTTGGGAATGATTTTGTAAGAAGAAATGGAAGATTGAAAGAGGGAAGAACAGCCCAGAAATTCGGACTTTTGCACTGTCCGCTCGAGCGGAGATAGGCCCGCTCGAGCGTAGAATTCAGCCTCTCAGCAGTTTTGACGGATTTGTACTGTACGCTCGAGCGGACATGGGGGCGCTCGAGCGGGAAGGTTTATTTTCAGGAAAATTCTGGAAGTTGCTCTGCATGATTTTTAGCATGTTAATTGTGTCTTTTAGCATATTATGAACATGAAATGAGTATGAAAGAATGTAATAAGGAATGAAAGGAAGTAAAGAATGAATGGAATGCATGAAATGAATATGAAAAGGAATGAACATGAGAAGAATGTAAAGAAAAGAATGAAGTGCATGAATTACATGATTTATGATATGTATATTGAAGAAATGTTTTATAATGTCAATTGCAGGTCGAACTTCGAAGACCGTACAATCGGTATTGGAAACCCACTGTGAGTAACATCACTGTAAAAGATATGTTTATATGAAAGTATGTTCAAAATGATTATTATGATATGGTTTTGAAACGTTAATGTTTTCTGTGAACGAATGTCTTAGTTTGCGAACCTATTATGGCATCCACAGTAAAAGGAAAGGTTACGAGATCTCGGTATGTGTCGATTAATCGGTGTACGGACCGGTTACTCTAGTCGAAAGACAAAATGAAATGAAAGGTTCTGTGGAATATGCCATTAATGACTGATGACTGATTATTTTATGTATATATGAAAGTGTTGGACTTCGTTCACTAACCCTTTTACTGTTATGTTACTTGCTGAGCTTTAGCTCATTGTGTGTATTTATGTATTATAGGTGAGCAGCCGGGAAGTCAAGCCTAGGCGGAGTTCTAGCTGGGCCGCCGTTTTGAAGCCTACCTAGTCTAGAGTGCCTCAGAGTTGGGGCCAGGCCTGGAAGGCCGTTTTGAGAGTTTTGATTTGTTTCTTTGTTGTATAGTTATAACTGAATGATATGTATTGTATAAGATTATGTTTTGAGCATGTTACGTATGATTTGTGGGTATTTAACTCATTTTGTTGGCATATAAATGTATGTTCATGTTTATGCACAGCTCTTGGACTATTAGTTTCTTTAATTCGCTTCCGCGAGCCCCTTTTATTTATGTTATGTACAGTAAGGCCTTTGGTAATCTGAGATTACTGGCCGGTCTCGTTACCGAACTTCTAGGGGCGGGTTCGGGGCGTGACAGAGTGGTATCAGAGCGCACGAGTCATTTACCCACACACGTGTCCATATGAGCTGTTAGGCGCATTAGAAAACATATAGAGCATGGCATACATACATGTGCATGTGTATGTGTCAGTGAATGATGAGATAACAGAAGAACCAGTATATTGAGAATGAAATGATTTATATGTTATGGGTTCTATAGACCAATGGAGAATACTGAAGCAAAGAATGGAAATGAGACTGAACCAGCTAATGCTAGAATAGATCGATTAGAAAGAAAGGTGGAAGCTCTAACTGAATTGGTAGAAAAATACGCTGATGCTAAGAAACAGAAAGTGGAACTGGTTGGTGAATCGATGACCTCCGTGAATGAGAATTTGAAATTGAGCATTGATGATAAAATAAACAGGGGAGGTATAGGTAAACCTACTTGTCAGAAATGTGGAAAGCATCATTGGGGTATTTGTCGCCGTGGAACTGGAGTTTGTTACCAATGCGGACAGAAAGGACACAAAGCTAAAGCTTGCCCATACGTTTACTCAAGAAATGTGAGACCTGTTACTAGTGGACAGAAATGTGAAACGCAGAATAGTGGACAAACAACTACAGGTATGAATTTCCTATATATGTTATGTTAGTGATGATATCTATGCAATGGAGAAATATTGAACATGCGACTGTGACGGAATAAATCTATGCAAATTATGTGACACTAATTGAATATGAATGACATGAACTAAATTGGCTATGACTATGACGGAATAAATGACTTGTGTTATTACCTATGCTATCCTTTGCTATTAATTGTCTAAGGACTTTTAACTTGAACATGAAATGGGAACACTTGACCATGGGTTATTATGCTTGGCAATTTGAACTATGATTTCTGAAATCGAATGTATCCTAGACTTCTAAATTGAACTGATTTGAACTGATTTAGTGGGCATATATAAATGACTTCTACGGTAGTTGATTTATTGTGAAGGACCTGACAAATTGAGACTATGGACTATTCAGATATGTATGAATGCTATTACCACATGGAATTGTGACTATTCCCTTTGCTATGGATTATTATGTTCTGTTATTACCTTTGCATTGAGCCCTGTGGAATTTGTTAGTTGACTTCAGCACGTGTGAATATGGATCTTATATGTCAGGTTATTATGAGATTGCTACATAGACTAATTGAGTAACTGAATAGAACTGCTGAATTATTCTTTCTACATGATGACACTGTTGTGAATTACTGCGTGACGACGGAATGATTGGTAACATATGACTGAGATTTCTGATTGAACTTCTGCTAAGATGAGAAAAGTTTGGAGGACCAAACTTCTTAAGTTGGGGAGAATGTAACGACCCGGAACCGTGTGATACAATTATCAGTAATTAATTAAGCTTGAGTGTGATTTAATTGAAGACTAGCTGTTTACTTTTGGAAAAATGTCTGTTGAAATGACATCTTCGGGACTGAAAATAATGACCAGAATGAGTTCAGAAAATGAAATTAAAAATACCTATGCGATACCGGGAATATTTAGAACGATCTGAAATGATAAATTGAAGACTGAAAATTATCTGATTCGTTAGGCCTTGTTTGGTACCCGTTTTTGGCTCAAAATGGATTATGTGTTATATATGGCTTATAAGATAAGGATGGATGGACCACTTTTTGACTCATTAGACCAAATCAAGAAGAGAGAAAATCTGGTGAGAGAGAGAGAGAAGAGAGAGTTCGAGAAAGAGAAGAGAAAAGGGAGACCAAGAAGGAAATCAAGGGAAATCAAGAGATTAAGGTAAGAATTTCTTCCTATTTCCTTTAATTAAGGTTGGTTCATCAATGATCTCATGGTAAACAAGGGTCTTGAAGAGGAAATTATGTTTAATTTGAGCATCCATGGCTTTAAATATGTTGATTTATGTTTCTTTGGCTCATTTGAGGGAAATCTCCATGAATATAGAGATATGAAGTTGCATGTATAGATTTATGGGTTTTCATCTTAAATCAAGGGTTTGATCTTCTATATGATGTAATTGAGGTTTGATTAAAGTTGTAATAGTTAATTCAAGTTGTTGTTCAAGGTTTTGAGACTTGGATTTCATGTATTTGGGAATGATTTTGTAAGAAGAAATGGAAGATTGAAAGAGGGAAGAACAGCCCAGAAATTCGGACTTTTGCACTGTCCGCTCGAGCGGAGATAGGCCCGCTCGAGCGTAGAATTCAGCCTCTCAGCAGTTTTGACGGATTTGTACTGTACGCTCGAGCGGACATGGGGGCGCTCGAGCGGGAAGGTTTATTTTCAGGAAAATTCTGGAAGTTGCTCTGCATGATTTTTAGCATGTTAATTGTGTCTTTTAGCATATTATGAACATGAAATGAGTATGAAAGAATGTAATAAGGAATGAAAGGAAGTAAAGAATGAATGGAATGCATGAAATGAATATGAAAAGGAATGAACATGAGAAGAATGTAAAGAAAAGAATGAAGTGCATGAATTACATGATTTATGATATGTATATTGAAGAAATGTTTTATAATGTCAATTGCAGGTCGAACTTCGAAGACCGTACAATCGGTATTGGAAACCCACTGTGAGTAACATCACTGTAAAAGATATGTTTATATGAAAGTATGTTCAAAATGATTATTATGATATGGTTTTGAAACGTTAATGTTTTCTGTGAACGAATGTCTTAGTTTGCGAACCTATTATGGCATCCACAGTAAAAGGAAAGGTTACGAGATCTCGGTATGTGTCGATTAATCGGTGTACGGACCGGTTACTCTAGTCGAAAGACAAAATGAAATGAAAGGTTCTGTGGAATATGCCATTAATGACTGATGACTGATTATTTTATGTATATATGAAAGTGTTGGACTTCGTTCACTAACCCTTTTACTGTTATGTTACTTGCTGAGCTTTAGCTCATTGTGTGTATTTATGTATTATAGGTGAGCAGCCGGGAAGTCAAGCCTAGGCGGAGTTCTAGCTGGGCCGCCGTTTTGAAGCCTACCTAGTCTAGAGTGCCTCAGAGTTGGGGCCAGGCCTGGAAGGCCGTTTTGAGAGTTTTGATTTGTTTCTTTGTTGTATAGTTATAACTGAATGATATGTATTGTATAAGATTATGTTTTGAGCATGTTACGTATGATTTGTGGGTATTTAACTCATTTTGTTGGCATATAAATGTATGTTCATGTTTATGCACAGCTCTTGGACTATTAGTTTCTTTAATTCGCTTCCGCGAGCCCCTTTTATTTATGTTATGTACAGTAAGGCCTTTGGTAATCTGAGATTACTGGCCGGTCTCGTTACCGAACTTCTAGGGGCGGGTTCGGGGCGTGACAGAGTGGTATCAGAGCGCACGAGTCATTTACCCACACACGTGTCCATATGAGCTGTTAGGCGCATTAGAAAACATATAGAGCATGGCATACATACATGTGCATGTGTATGTGTCAGTGAATGATGAGATAACAGAAGAACCAGTATATTGAGAATGAAATGATTTATATGTTATGGGTTCTATAGACCAATGGAGAATACTGAAGCAAAGAATGGAAATGAGACTGAACCAGCTAATGCTAGAATAGATCGATTAGAAAGAAAGGTGGAAGCTCTAACTGAATTGGTAGAAAAATACGCTGATGCTAAGAAACAGAAAGTGGAACTGGTTGGTGAATCGATGACCTCCGTGAATGAGAATTTGAAATTGAGCATTGATGATAAAATAAACAGGGGAGGTATAGGTAAACCTACTTGTCAGAAATGTGGAAAGCATCATTGGGGTATTTGTCGCCGTGGAACTGGAGTTTGTTACCAATGCGGACAGAAAGGACACAAAGCTAAAGCTTGCCCATACGTTTACTCAAGAAATGTGAGACCTGTTACTAGTGGACAGAAATGTGAAACGCAGAATAGTGGACAAACAACTACAGGTATGAATTTCCTATATATGTTATGTTAGTGATGATATCTATGCAATGGAGAAATATTGAACATGCGACTGTGACGGAATAAATCTATGCAAATTATGTGACACTAATTGAATATGAATGACATGAACTAAATTGGCTATGACTATGACGGAATAAATGACTTGTGTTATTACCTATGCTATCCTTTGCTATTAATTGTCTAAGGACTTTTAACTTGAACATGAAATGGGAACACTTGACCATGGGTTATTATGCTTGGCAATTTGAACTATGATTTCTGAAATCGAATGTATCCTAGACTTCTAAATTGAACTGATTTGAACTGATTTAGTGGGCATATATAAATGACTTCTACGGTAGTTGATTTATTGTGAAGGACCTGACAAATTGAGACTATGGACTATTCAGATATGTATGAATGCTATTACCACATGGAATTGTGACTATTCCCTTTGCTATGGATTATTATGTTCTGTTATTACCTTTGCATTGAGCCCTGTGGAATTTGTTAGTTGACTTCAGCACGTGTGAATATGGATCTTATATGTCAGGTTATTATGAGATTGCTACATAGACTAATTGAGTAACTGAATAGAACTGCTGAATTATTCTTTCTACATGATGACACTGTTGTGAATTACTGCGTGACGACGGAATGATTGGTAACATATGACTGAGATTTCTGATTGAACTTCTGCTAAGATGAGAAAAGTTTGGAGGACCAAACTTCTTAAGTTGGGGAGAATGTAACGACCCGGAACCGTGTGATACAATTATCAGTAATTAATTAAGCTTGAGTGTGATTTAATTGAAGACTAGCTGTTTACTTTTGGAAAAATGTCTGTTGAAATGACATCTTCGGGACTGAAAATAATGACCAGAATGAGTTCAGAAAATGAAATTAAAAATACCTATGCGATACCGGGAATATTTAGAACGATCTGAAATGATAAATTGAAGACTGAAAATTATCTGATTCGTTAGGCCTTGTTTGGTACCCGTTTTTGGCTCAAAATGGATTATGTGTTATATATGGCTTATAAGATAAGGATGGATGGACCACTTTTTGACTCATTAGACCAAATCAAGAAGAGAGAAAATCTGGTGAGAGAGAGAGAGAAGAGAGAGTTCGAGAAAGAGAAGAGAAAAGGGAGACCAAGAAGGAAATCAAGGGAAATCAAGAGATTAAGGTAAGAATTTCTTCCTATTTCCTTTAATTAAGGTTGGTTCATCAATGATCTCATGGTAAACAAGGGTCTTGAAGAGGAAATTATGTTTAATTTGAGCATCCATGGCTTTAAATATGTTGATTTATGTTTCTTTGGCTCATTTGAGGGAAATCTCCATGAATATAGAGATATGAAGTTGCATGTATAGATTTATGGGTTTTCATCTTAAATCAAGGGTTTGATCTTCTATATGATGTAATTGAGGTTTGATTAAAGTTGTAATAGTTAATTCAAGTTGTTGTTCAAGGTTTTGAGACTTGGATTTCATGTATTTGGGAATGATTTTGTAAGAAGAAATGGAAGATTGAAAGAGGGAAGAACAGCCCAGAAATTCGGACTTTTGCACTGTCCGCTCGAGCGGAGATAGGCCCGCTCGAGCGTAGAATTCAGCCTCTCAGCAGTTTTGACGGATTTGTACTGTACGCTCGAGCGGACATGGGGGCGCTCGAGCGGGAAGGTTTATTTTCAGGAAAATTCTGGAAGTTGCTCTGCATGATTTTTAGCATGTTAATTGTGTCTTTTAGCATATTATGAACATGAAATGAGTATGAAAGAATGTAATAAGGAATGAAAGGAAGTAAAGAATGAATGGAATGCATGAAATGAATATGAAAAGGAATGAACATGAGAAGAATGTAAAGAAAAGAATGAAGTGCATGAATTACATGATTTATGATATGTATATTGAAGAAATGTTTTATAATGTCAATTGCAGGTCGAACTTCGAAGACCGTACAATCGGTATTGGAAACCCACTGTGAGTAACATCACTGTAAAAGATATGTTTATATGAAAGTATGTTCAAAATGATTATTATGATATGGTTTTGAAACGTTAATGTTTTCTGTGAACGAATGTCTTAGTTTGCGAACCTATTATGGCATCCACAGTAAAAGGAAAGGTTACGAGATCTCGGTATGTGTCGATTAATCGGTGTACGGACCGGTTACTCTAGTCGAAAGACAAAATGAAATGAAAGGTTCTGTGGAATATGCCATTAATGACTGATGACTGATTATTTTATGTATATATGAAAGTGTTGGACTTCGTTCACTAACCCTTTTACTGTTATGTTACTTGCTGAGCTTTAGCTCATTGTGTGTATTTATGTATTATAGGTGAGCAGCCGGGAAGTCAAGCCTAGGCGGAGTTCTAGCTGGGCCGCCGTTTTGAAGCCTACCTAGTCTAGAGTGCCTCAGAGTTGGGGCCAGGCCTGGAAGGCCGTTTTGAGAGTTTTGATTTGTTTCTTTGTTGTATAGTTATAACTGAATGATATGTATTGTATAAGATTATGTTTTGAGCATGTTACGTATGATTTGTGGGTATTTAACTCATTTTGTTGGCATATAAATGTATGTTCATGTTTATGCACAGCTCTTGGACTATTAGTTTCTTTAATTCGCTTCCGCGAGCCCCTTTTATTTATGTTATGTACAGTAAGGCCTTTGGTAATCTGAGATTACTGGCCGGTCTCGTTACCGAACTTCTAGGGGCGGGTTCGGGGCGTGACAGAGTGGTATCAGAGCGCACGAGTCATTTACCCACACACGTGTCCATATGAGCTGTTAGGCGCATTAGAAAACATATAGAGCATGGCATACATACATGTGCATGTGTATGTGTCAGTGAATGATGAGATAACAGAAGAACCAGTATATTGAGAATGAAATGATTTATATGTTATGGGTTCTATAGACCAATGGAGAATACTGAAGCAAAGAATGGAAATGAGACTGAACCAGCTAATGCTAGAATAGATCGATTAGAAAGAAAGGTGGAAGCTCTAACTGAATTGGTAGAAAAATACGCTGATGCTAAGAAACAGAAAGTGGAACTGGTTGGTGAATCGATGACCTCCGTGAATGAGAATTTGAAATTGAGCATTGATGATAAAATAAACAGGGGAGGTATAGGTAAACCTACTTGTCAGAAATGTGGAAAGCATCATTGGGGTATTTGTCGCCGTGGAACTGGAGTTTGTTACCAATGCGGACAGAAAGGACACAAAGCTAAAGCTTGCCCATACGTTTACTCAAGAAATGTGAGACCTGTTACTAGTGGACAGAAATGTGAAACGCAGAATAGTGGACAAACAACTACAGGTATGAATTTCCTATATATGTTATGTTAGTGATGATATCTATGCAATGGAGAAATATTGAACATGCGACTGTGACGGAATAAATCTATGCAAATTATGTGACACTAATTGAATATGAATGACATGAACTAAATTGGCTATGACTATGACGGAATAAATGACTTGTGTTATTACCTATGCTATCCTTTGCTATTAATTGTCTAAGGACTTTTAACTTGAACATGAAATGGGAACACTTGACCATGGGTTATTATGCTTGGCAATTTGAACTATGATTTCTGAAATCGAATGTATCCTAGACTTCTAAATTGAACTGATTTGAACTGATTTAGTGGGCATATATAAATGACTTCTACGGTAGTTGATTTATTGTGAAGGACCTGACAAATTGAGACTATGGACTATTCAGATATGTATGAATGCTATTACCACATGGAATTGTGACTATTCCCTTTGCTATGGATTATTATGTTCTGTTATTACCTTTGCATTGAGCCCTGTGGAATTTGTTAGTTGACTTCAGCACGTGTGAATATGGATCTTATATGTCAGGTTATTATGAGATTGCTACATAGACTAATTGAGTAACTGAATAGAACTGCTGAATTATTCTTTCTACATGATGACACTGTTGTGAATTACTGCGTGACGACGGAATGATTGGTAACATATGACTGAGATTTCTGATTGAACTTCTGCTAAGATGAGAAAAGTTTGGAGGACCAAACTTCTTAAGTTGGGGAGAATGTAACGACCCGGAACCGTGTGATACAATTATCAGTAATTAATTAAGCTTGAGTGTGATTTAATTGAAGACTAGCTGTTTACTTTTGGAAAAATGTCTGTTGAAATGACATCTTCGGGACTGAAAATAATGACCAGAATGAGTTCAGAAAATGAAATTAAAAATACCTATGCGATACCGGGAATATTTAGAACGATCTGAAATGATAAATTGAAGACTGAAAATTATCTGATTCGTTAGGCCTTGTTTGGTACCCGTTTTTGGCTCAAAATGGATTATGTGTTATATATGGCTTATAAGATAAGGATGGATGGACCACTTTTTGACTCATTAGACCAAATCAAGAAGAGAGAAAATCTGGTGAGAGAGAGAGAGAAGAGAGAGTTCGAGAAAGAGAAGAGAAAAGGGAGACCAAGAAGGAAATCAAGGGAAATCAAGAGATTAAGGTAAGAATTTCTTCCTATTTCCTTTAATTAAGGTTGGTTCATCAATGATCTCATGGTAAACAAGGGTCTTGAAGAGGAAATTATGTTTAATTTGAGCATCCATGGCTTTAAATATGTTGATTTATGTTTCTTTGGCTCATTTGAGGGAAATCTCCATGAATATAGAGATATGAAGTTGCATGTATAGATTTATGGGTTTTCATCTTAAATCAAGGGTTTGATCTTCTATATGATGTAATTGAGGTTTGATTAAAGTTGTAATAGTTAATTCAAGTTGTTGTTCAAGGTTTTGAGACTTGGATTTCATGTATTTGGGAATGATTTTGTAAGAAGAAATGGAAGATTGAAAGAGGGAAGAACAGCCCAGAAATTCGGACTTTTGCACTGTCCGCTCGAGCGGAGATAGGCCCGCTCGAGCGTAGAATTCAGCCTCTCAGCAGTTTTGACGGATTTGTACTGTACGCTCGAGCGGACATGGGGGCGCTCGAGCGGGAAGGTTTATTTTCAGGAAAATTCTGGAAGTTGCTCTGCATGATTTTTAGCATGTTAATTGTGTCTTTTAGCATATTATGAACATGAAATGAGTATGAAAGAATGTAATAAGGAATGAAAGGAAGTAAAGAATGAATGGAATGCATGAAATGAATATGAAAAGGAATGAACATGAGAAGAATGTAAAGAAAAGAATGAAGTGCATGAATTACATGATTTATGATATGTATATTGAAGAAATGTTTTATAATGTCAATTGCAGGTCGAACTTCGAAGACCGTACAATCGGTATTGGAAACCCACTGTGAGTAACATCACTGTAAAAGATATGTTTATATGAAAGTATGTTCAAAATGATTATTATGATATGGTTTTGAAACGTTAATGTTTTCTGTGAACGAATGTCTTAGTTTGCGAACCTATTATGGCATCCACAGTAAAAGGAAAGGTTACGAGATCTCGGTATGTGTCGATTAATCGGTGTACGGACCGGTTACTCTAGTCGAAAGACAAAATGAAATGAAAGGTTCTGTGGAATATGCCATTAATGACTGATGACTGATTATTTTATGTATATATGAAAGTGTTGGACTTCGTTCACTAACCCTTTTACTGTTATGTTACTTGCTGAGCTTTAGCTCATTGTGTGTATTTATGTATTATAGGTGAGCAGCCGGGAAGTCAAGCCTAGGCGGAGTTCTAGCTGGGCCGCCGTTTTGAAGCCTACCTAGTCTAGAGTGCCTCAGAGTTGGGGCCAGGCCTGGAAGGCCGTTTTGAGAGTTTTGATTTGTTTCTTTGTTGTATAGTTATAACTGAATGATATGTATTGTATAAGATTATGTTTTGAGCATGTTACGTATGATTTGTGGGTATTTAACTCATTTTGTTGGCATATAAATGTATGTTCATGTTTATGCACAGCTCTTGGACTATTAGTTTCTTTAATTCGCTTCCGCGAGCCCCTTTTATTTATGTTATGTACAGTAAGGCCTTTGGTAATCTGAGATTACTGGCCGGTCTCGTTACCGAACTTCTAGGGGCGGGTTCGGGGCGTGACAGAGTGGTATCAGAGCGCACGAGTCATTTACCCACACACGTGTCCATATGAGCTGTTAGGCGCATTAGAAAACATATAGAGCATGGCATACATACATGTGCATGTGTATGTGTCAGTGAATGATGAGATAACAGAAGAACCAGTATATTGAGAATGAAATGATTTATATGTTATGGGTTCTATAGACCAATGGAGAATACTGAAGCAAAGAATGGAAATGAGACTGAACCAGCTAATGCTAGAATAGATCGATTAGAAAGAAAGGTGGAAGCTCTAACTGAATTGGTAGAAAAATACGCTGATGCTAAGAAACAGAAAGTGGAACTGGTTGGTGAATCGATGACCTCCGTGAATGAGAATTTGAAATTGAGCATTGATGATAAAATAAACAGGGGAGGTATAGGTAAACCTACTTGTCAGAAATGTGGAAAGCATCATTGGGGTATTTGTCGCCGTGGAACTGGAGTTTGTTACCAATGCGGACAGAAAGGACACAAAGCTAAAGCTTGCCCATACGTTTACTCAAGAAATGTGAGACCTGTTACTAGTGGACAGAAATGTGAAACGCAGAATAGTGGACAAACAACTACAGGTATGAATTTCCTATATATGTTATGTTAGTGATGATATCTATGCAATGGAGAAATATTGAACATGCGACTGTGACGGAATAAATCTATGCAAATTATGTGACACTAATTGAATATGAATGACATGAACTAAATTGGCTATGACTATGACGGAATAAATGACTTGTGTTATTACCTATGCTATCCTTTGCTATTAATTGTCTAAGGACTTTTAACTTGAACATGAAATGGGAACACTTGACCATGGGTTATTATGCTTGGCAATTTGAACTATGATTTCTGAAATCGAATGTATCCTAGACTTCTAAATTGAACTGATTTGAACTGATTTAGTGGGCATATATAAATGACTTCTACGGTAGTTGATTTATTGTGAAGGACCTGACAAATTGAGACTATGGACTATTCAGATATGTATGAATGCTATTACCACATGGAATTGTGACTATTCCCTTTGCTATGGATTATTATGTTCTGTTATTACCTTTGCATTGAGCCCTGTGGAATTTGTTAGTTGACTTCAGCACGTGTGAATATGGATCTTATATGTCAGGTTATTATGAGATTGCTACATAGACTAATTGAGTAACTGAATAGAACTGCTGAATTATTCTTTCTACATGATGACACTGTTGTGAATTACTGCGTGACGACGGAATGATTGGTAACATATGACTGAGATTTCTGATTGAACTTCTGCTAAGATGAGAAAAGTTTGGAGGACCAAACTTCTTAAGTTGGGGAGAATGTAACGACCCGGAACCGTGTGATACAATTATCAGTAATTAATTAAGCTTGAGTGTGATTTAATTGAAGACTAGCTGTTTACTTTTGGAAAAATGTCTGTTGAAATGACATCTTCGGGACTGAAAATAATGACCAGAATGAGTTCAGAAAATGAAATTAAAAATACCTATGCGATACCGGGAATATTTAGAACGATCTGAAATGATAAATTGAAGACTGAAAATTATCTGATTCGTTAGGCCTTGTTTGGTACCCGTTTTTGGCTCAAAATGGATTATGTGTTATATATGGCTTATAAGATAAGGATGGATGGACCACTTTTTGACTCATTAGACCAAATCAAGAAGAGAGAAAATCTGGTGAGAGAGAGAGAGAAGAGAGAGTTCGAGAAAGAGAAGAGAAAAGGGAGACCAAGAAGGAAATCAAGGGAAATCAAGAGATTAAGGTAAGAATTTCTTCCTATTTCCTTTAATTAAGGTTGGTTCATCAATGATCTCATGGTAAACAAGGGTCTTGAAGAGGAAATTATGTTTAATTTGAGCATCCATGGCTTTAAATATGTTGATTTATGTTTCTTTGGCTCATTTGAGGGAAATCTCCATGAATATAGAGATATGAAGTTGCATGTATAGATTTATGGGTTTTCATCTTAAATCAAGGGTTTGATCTTCTATATGATGTAATTGAGGTTTGATTAAAGTTGTAATAGTTAATTCAAGTTGTTGTTCAAGGTTTTGAGACTTGGATTTCATGTATTTGGGAATGATTTTGTAAGAAGAAATGGAAGATTGAAAGAGGGAAGAACAGCCCAGAAATTCGGACTTTTGCACTGTCCGCTCGAGCGGAGATAGGCCCGCTCGAGCGTAGAATTCAGCCTCTCAGCAGTTTTGACGGATTTGTACTGTACGCTCGAGCGGACATGGGGGCGCTCGAGCGGGAAGGTTTATTTTCAGGAAAATTCTGGAAGTTGCTCTGCATGATTTTTAGCATGTTAATTGTGTCTTTTAGCATATTATGAACATGAAATGAGTATGAAAGAATGTAATAAGGAATGAAAGGAAGTAAAGAATGAATGGAATGCATGAAATGAATATGAAAAGGAATGAACATGAGAAGAATGTAAAGAAAAGAATGAAGTGCATGAATTACATGATTTATGATATGTATATTGAAGAAATGTTTTATAATGTCAATTGCAGGTCGAACTTCGAAGACCGTACAATCGGTATTGGAAACCCACTGTGAGTAACATCACTGTAAAAGATATGTTTATATGAAAGTATGTTCAAAATGATTATTATGATATGGTTTTGAAACGTTAATGTTTTCTGTGAACGAATGTCTTAGTTTGCGAACCTATTATGGCATCCACAGTAAAAGGAAAGGTTACGAGATCTCGGTATGTGTCGATTAATCGGTGTACGGACCGGTTACTCTAGTCGAAAGACAAAATGAAATGAAAGGTTCTGTGGAATATGCCATTAATGACTGATGACTGATTATTTTATGTATATATGAAAGTGTTGGACTTCGTTCACTAACCCTTTTACTGTTATGTTACTTGCTGAGCTTTAGCTCATTGTGTGTATTTATGTATTATAGGTGAGCAGCCGGGAAGTCAAGCCTAGGCGGAGTTCTAGCTGGGCCGCCGTTTTGAAGCCTACCTAGTCTAGAGTGCCTCAGAGTTGGGGCCAGGCCTGGAAGGCCGTTTTGAGAGTTTTGATTTGTTTCTTTGTTGTATAGTTATAACTGAATGATATGTATTGTATAAGATTATGTTTTGAGCATGTTACGTATGATTTGTGGGTATTTAACTCATTTTGTTGGCATATAAATGTATGTTCATGTTTATGCACAGCTCTTGGACTATTAGTTTCTTTAATTCGCTTCCGCGAGCCCCTTTTATTTATGTTATGTACAGTAAGGCCTTTGGTAATCTGAGATTACTGGCCGGTCTCGTTACCGAACTTCTAGGGGCGGGTTCGGGGCGTGACAGAGTGGTATCAGAGCGCACGAGTCATTTACCCACACACGTGTCCATATGAGCTGTTAGGCGCATTAGTTAAAATTAACATTAACATTCATCATCATCATCAAAATCATCATCAAAATTAACATTAAAATTAAAATTAACATCAACATTCATCATCAACATCAGGGCCACGATCAACATCGCAACATCAGCGATCGTAATGTTCATCATGAAGACCCTAACTCTCCAAGGCAACATTAGTCATCATCAGCGAATTGGGCAGTGGTGAAGTTGTCAACATTCATCATCAAGTTGATGTTGATCATGGCATTGTTGGAGAGAGAGCGAGAGATTTGGAACCAGAGAGATCGACGCCTTGGAGAGTTAGGGTTTCGATGGCGTCTTGGAGGGCTTCGGATGTGTCCATGCCGAGATCATCGATGTTCTCTTTCACCATTTCGTCGAAGGCTTGTTGATAAGTTGGCCGATTTGTGTTCGATCAAAGGATCTGGAAATGCTGCCATCGCCATGAAAAACAGGGGGCTCGGATCGGAGGATTTCGAAGGGGACGAAGGTACGGAGATCGGAGATGTAGGATTCGGAGTCGAAGGTGGGGAGGAGGAAGGAGGATTGGTTGAACCAGAGAGGGTGGGAGTCGATGGGGTCGCCGAAGAGGTCGGTGGGGGACCGAGGAGGGGGTGGAGAGTGTAGATCCACCATTGATTTTGTGAAAGTAATGAGGAGGGTTTCAGGTTTGGGGGACCGAGGAGGGGGTGGAGATTGTAGATCCGCCATTGATTTTGTGAAAGTAATGAGGAGGTTTCAGGTTTCGTTAGGGAACTGGACATGGAGTGTACATTGGAGATGGAAGAGAGTGAGTGCGAGGATGAAGAAGAAGACGCCTTTGATGGGGTTTGTTTGATATTGTAGATTGGTGCAGTTAATGTTGCTAATGTATCTAATGTTTTGATGATGGTAATAATGTTGTTGATGTTGTTGATGTAAATAGTGGGACTAAATGGTGCATAAGAAAACTTGTAGGACTAAATGGTTTAACTTTCTACTATATAGGATTTATTGGTAATTTTTCCCAAATTTTTTTTATTCATATTTAAAATTACCTTTCTTCTTCATCATTTATACCTTTCTCAATCACTTCCCAAGCCTCTATTTGCGCTCTCTCTCTCTCTCTCTGTGGAATTTTTTACAAATGAAAAAGTTATTAAAAAAAAGTTAAAAATAAAAAGTTTTCAATTCATACAAAAAAAATAATAATAATAATTTATTTTCATTTATCCAACTTTTTTTTTTTTGCACAATCTTTTGTAAAAAGTAAAAAAAATCTTTTCTAAACATTTGGTTCCAGTTTTCTGAATTCAGTTTTCTAAAAATCAAGTTTTTTGTTTTTTGTATTTTTTTATTTTTAGTGAATATTTTTTAAATTTTAAGCAAATTTTTTATTTTTCAAATGCACCTTACTTAGACGTATCTAAATAGTAAAATATTTATGAAAAAATATTTTAAAAATTTAATAAATACACAAAAATATAATTAAAAAAATGTACTGAATTTTCAAAAAAAAAAAATTTATATTTTTTGGTATTTATTGTATTTTTTAAATATTTTTTCACAAATATTATACTTTTTAAGTGTATTTATGTTAGATGTGTCTAAAGATTAAAAAAAAAATTCTTAAAATATTAAAAAAAATCATTGAAAACATTAAAATACGAAAAATAAAAAAGTAAAATTTTCTGAAAACTGTTTTCTGAAGAGCAGAACCAAACAAAGTGATTAGTTTTTTTCACCTCATGTTTTACAATAGTGCTACATGCACCAATTGATATACCAATTAGTGTACCAACATATATTATAACAGTGTCACTTAATAATTATGAACTCCACCCATTATACAAATTATAAAGATTCAAAATCTCTAAAATTATGTCACATCATCCATTAATATACTAATTAATATATCAATTAGTACATATAATTTTATTTTATATCTTAATCAAAAAATAAAATTAAAAAAATCACTTTCCAAACCAACCATTTCTCTCATTTCATGGCAGGCCAAAGTTAATCAAGCACAGTCATCTTTGACTCTTCCACCGCCACCACACAACCAACCCTTCTCTCTTTCCCTACCTCCGAATGGCCATCACCCTTCTCTTCTCCCTGCTGACCACCACTTTTGAACAACTTGGGGTTGTGCAGAAAACTCAATCTATGGCATTTGACAAACAAAATTTGAAACCATTTGGCATGAGATTCAAAGGAAATGGAGTCAGGGGTTTGAATCTTAACATTGACCCATGAATAAATAAATAAATAAATAAATAAAATAAAATTATAATATATATTTTAAACTAAAAAAATACGTTTTAATAGCTATTCAGGAAAAAAAAAATTTACTTCTTGTTTTTTATAGCCTAAAAATATTTGTGAAACATACTTTTGGGGAATTTTAAATTGAAAAAAAAAAAAAAAAAAACTAAAAAATTACTTAAAAACCAATAGTCAAACAATGTATTCAAGAAACTATGCTCAATTTGTTTTAACAAAAAATATTTTTAACTTATTTAAAAAAATTATGTTTGGTTATGACTTTAAAATTAATATAGTGGTGGTAATAGTGAAATGTGTTAGTATTAGTAAGATTTTAGTTTAAAATATTTTTGACATTACAAAAGTAAAATTATTATTCATGTCCAATAAAGTTATTTTCTATTGATGAGATTAATATTTTATTTTTTATTTTTTTTGTCATACCAAACAAACACTAATAAAAATATAGGGAAAATTAGTCTAAGGTCCATCTTCCATTTTTTGTAATGGAAGAGATCTACAATATTATTTTGTGATGTCTAAGGTCCCTTAATTCTAGACCCATATATCACAGAGAAAATTCACTCATCTTCCTCTTTCGTACCCAACAATTTCTTCTTCCCTCTCTTCGATTTACTGACCTGACCTCTGTGATTTACTGTTTACCGTTATATCAAATGCATTGAGACTGTAATTATAAGTATATCTAGTATCTTCTTCACAAAGTAGCTTTGAAATGCAAGATCTGTAACACTACAAATCTGAGATTTCTCTCAGATTAACAAGAAAGAGGCTTGAAAACACTCAATGATGATGATGATTTGCATGTTCAAGTCCGTATTTGATTAGCAGTAATCAAAACCAGAGTTTGGAACGAAGAGAGAGAGAGAGAGAGAGAGAGAGAGAGAGAGATGCTTTCATGGCCGATCAGAGAGGTCTGATGATATGCTGCAAAGATTCAGAACGCTCCAACACCCAAGCAATGCCATTTTGTGGAGCAGAGATCTTCGGTATCACAACAGTCCAAAGCAAGAGTTGAAAATCAGGTCTCTCTCTCTCTCTCTATCTCTCTCCCTTTCATGTTTCTTCTTCCCTTATGTGATTTCAATTCCTTCAAGAGCTTAGTGAATAACTATCCAGGGCTCAAGGATCACAAGTTGTTTCCACAAGTTAAAAAGGTGTTTCAGGACAGAGCAACGCTGAGCACGGCGAAGATCGGCGAAATCATGATAGCCAACAAGAACTCGTCGAGTAGGGCATTGAGGTTGGTGATCGGAGGAGCATATTCACATTTCTTCTTAATCGATGTTTCACAGCCTTTGATTTTGTGTTTGTTTTGTGTGATTGGTTCTCTGAAATCACTGTGTATGTGGGGTTGAGAGGTCTGTAAATAAGGATTAACTTCAATTTGTTGAGATTAAGATATGGAAATTGATTTGTGTTTTGTTTGATATTGTTTCACATATACATTTCAAGAGGTTTGTAGGAAGTCCAGTGAAGGCCAAAGAATTTTCAAAATTTCTCTAGAGAGGTAATTTTGTGAGAAGTCCAGGGAAGGTTAGAGAAGGCCAAAGAAATTTGAAATTTCTCTGGAGGAAAGGCCAGAGAAGGGAAATTTCTATACAGAGAAGGGAAGGCTAAAGAAATTTTAGAGAAATTTCCAAAATTTCTCTAAAGAGTGGGATTTCCAAGGAAGGCTAGAGACAGGAAATTTCTCTAGAGAAAAGGGAAGGCTAGAGAAATTTCAAATTTCTCTGGAGAATGAAAAGTCAAAATCCAGATAAATATTTATCTGGTGAGATTTTCTCTGTAAAGTTAAATTTTCTCTGGATCAATAATATCATGGTAATTATTATTATTGTTTTTTTTACTATCTAAGCAAATAAATTGAGAGTGTTTGGTTATTTTGTTGGGATAGTTTTTTTGTAAACCTGGTCCTTAGCAAGATGCATACGATACTAAGACTCTTCTCTAAATCTCTGTGAAAAGTGTCTGAATTTTTATTTTTTTTCCATCATATAGATATCATAGTATTTATATTCATATTCTTTGTTCAATCATTTCAAAACTTTGATTTCTGTTGTTTTTTCCTCAAAGTGAAAGGTACTGCTTAAGGAGGTTTGTGAATTTCTCTATGTTAGAAGGGAATTTTCTCTAAGTTTCAAATTTCTCTAGGTTCATTTTGACCAATTTTCTCTGGGTTTTCAAATTTCTATGGATTCATTTTGACCAATTGAAGGCTGGTGAAGTCAAAGAAATTTTCAAATTTCTCTAGAGTGTTGAGTCCAGGAGAGGCATGGAGGGGCAGAGAAATTAATTTTTCTGGAGATGTAATTTTGTGGAAAGGCAGAGAAATTTATTTGGGAGAGTGGAAAGTATATGGAAGGCAGAGAAATTTAGAGAAGGAGATGGCAGAGAAATTTACAGTGGGAAGTTTAGGGAATGTCAGAGAAATTGGAAACATATAATTTCTCTAGACCAATTTTCTCTGTGACGTGAATTTTCTCTAGATCAACTTGAGGGACCTTAGACATTATTAAAATATTAAATGTCCTTTATGCTATAAAATTTTAATATTAGAGACCTTAAAAAAAATCCCAAAAATATATATATTTTCGTTAAAATAAACAAGGGCATCCCATCTACAAATTTTTTTTTTTAAAAAAAAAACAAAAACAAAAACAAACGAGGGCATAAACAAAATTAAAATTGCCCATACGATTGTACAAGCGCGTGAATGCTGCAACACAATCAATATACCTTATTAATTAATTATTATATATATTTTCTTATATATATTTTCCTCACCTAACCCGCCAGCCACCAAGAGTCCAGGTCGTCTGTGCCCCTTTCCCCTGTAGCGCCTCCTGTAGCCCCCAAAACGACGTCGTTTTGGGGGTGAAATTTCAAAAAAAAAAAATTGCAGAGGCGAGGGAGGAAGAGAGGAAGAGGGAGAGGGAGGGAGGAGGGGGGAGGAGGTCGCCGGCCGGACTGGAGGGGGCATTAAATACAGGGGGAGAAGGAGGAGGAGGGGGAGGCGGGGCCGGAGAGTGCTGCGACGAGCTGGAGCTCGGGCCGGAGAGGTGCTGCGACGAGCTGGAGGTCGACGAGCTGGAGGTCGACGAGCTGGAGGTCCGGCGGCTGCGACGGCGGGCGGCGAGCTTCTCGGCGATGAGGAGGGTCACGGCCGGCGAGCTTCTCGGCGACCTCCTCCCCCCCTCCTCCCTCCCTCCCTCTCCCTCTCCCTCTCCCTCTTCCTCTCTTCCTCCCTCGCCTCTGCAATTTTTTTTTTTGAAATTTCGCCCCCAAAACGACGTCGTTTTGGGGGCTACAGGAGGCGCTACAGGGGTAAGGGCTACCGAGGATCCGGATTCCAGCCACCAACCTACTTGTGCTTCTTCTACAAAGAATAAAAAATTAATGAATAAATTATATTTTATCCTTTTTATATTTAATCACTTTTCTTATTTTAATTTTTTAATTTTTTTTTCACTTTCACTCTTCATATTTTAATTAATTTTCCTTTTACTTTTAACGTTAATTTATGTTAAAAATTAGATAAAAATGACACATTAATAATTACATAACATAGAAATATTTTATTATATATGACTCAGATATAAACTTAAATTATAATATAATAATATATATTTTATTATGTGACAATTTTTATGGTATTTTTTGTTTAATTTTAAACAGAAATTAACTTTAAGAGTAAATTGAAAAAAATTGAAACGTAAAGGGCCAAAAAAAGAAAAAAAAACAAATTTTAAGAACTAAAGTGAAAAAATGATCAAACTTTCAAACTTAAAAAGGGTAAAGTGTAATTTATCCTTAATTTATTAATTAAAAAATCAGAAGGCAAAAAAAAAAAAAAAAATTTGATGTCAGATTGTACATGAGTAATATAATCAGTGTGTTTGGTTTTAGTTTTTTGGAAATTAAATTTTTTTTTCATGTTTTTTTTTTGTGAATATTTTTAAAATTTTAAGCAAATTTTTTTTATTTTTTTAGATACACCTTACTTAGATGTATTTAAATAGTAAAATATTTGTGAAAAATATTTTAAAAAATTAATAAATACACAAAAATATGAAAAATGTACTGAATCTTCGTATTTTTTTTTTGGTATTTTTGGTATTTATTGAATTTTTTAAAAAACAAATTCACAAATATTATCTTTTTTAAGTATATTTATGTTAGGTGTGTCTAAAAATTAAAAAAAATTGCTTAAAACATTAAAAAAATTCATTGAAAAAAATAAAAAAGTAGAATTTTTTGAAAAATATTTTCTGAAAACCAAAACCAAACAATCTGAACATTTTTTGTCCTAAATTTTTATTAAAATAAATTATTTAGACCTCGTTTAAAAATTAACTATTTTAATTAATTTTTTAACATTTTACAAAAAATATATATATAAAAAGATAAATAAAATAATGTGACAATTTATAAAAAAAAAATTAATTTTTTTAACTAAAAACCATAATTCCCAAACAGGGGTTCATTGGCCAACATAACTCTATTCTCATGATTTCTTATGTTGAGAAAATGGACGTAATTTTGGTGCCTTTAATTGACCAACATAACTCTACTTTAGTGATTTTTTAATTTTTTGGTTAATATATTTAAAATTTTGTTAAAAATTTTATTTTTTTAAACAAAAAAAGTAATATGACATTTGATTTATTTATTTTTTAAATCATGACAATTAATTTGGTGCCTTTTTCGCTTTTTAAATAAAAGCGGATTTCTTTAAATTGTTCCCAAAGGGAGCCTTGATATAATTATTATTTTTTTATAAACATTTTCAACATTGAAATTCTACAATATCATCAAATTTTGTACGTAGCTATCAGAATTTTATTTTTATTTTTTATTATGCCCTTTCAATTCACCATATCATGCAATATAAGTTGCATGTTTGGTAATAACGTTTTGTAAATTAAAATTTGATAATTGTAAAAAAGCAGTCAAGAGTTTCTCCCACTTTCAAATAATTAATTTAAATTTAATTTATTTATATTATTTTTCCTTAATAAATTATAAGTAAAAATTATAATTAACAATTTAACACACATGCACCAAACATCCCAAGATCTTATGAAAGATGTTAGACCTATGAATCAGAGGTCCTGTTTGTTTACCTGCGTGAGGGATATGATTGGATTAGAATGGCTGTGGATCTTACTGATGTCATATTTGGATGTAAAAATAAGTGTTAGATTAACACTTCAGTGGGATTTACAGGACTATTTTAAGAAGATGATTATAATCAGTTTTTTGGTTAAAAACTGCTTATAAGCAGTTTTTTTGTGAGAGAGGAAGTGTCACGACCCCATTTCGCCCCTAGTAGAATGGTGCCGTGATGACCAGTAATCCGAGATTACCAAAAGCCAATATACAAAGTCACACACAATCAGAGTATACATATGGGGCTTACATGTGCGGAAGTAATAAATTTAAATTTAAATAGTCCACAAGAGCTGTGCATAAATCAAATGAAATGACATATATCTTAACATGGTCTTACAACTTGAATACAAATAAAATAAGGTACATGATACATCTTGATCAAAAGGCTTCTCGAGCCGACATATACAAAAGAAATGAATTACAAAGCCAAGAAGCATAATCTTCAAGATGCTATAAAATATGAATCCAAAAACATCTTGCAAAACACATCTAGGCATCTCCGCCTTCTTGCTCGTCACCTATATATGTATAAAGAGAGGGTGAGCTTGGATACTCAGTGAATGACATTAGTAATAAAAGTTTAAATGAATAATATCCGAGATCTTTATCAAAACAATACATATCATAATTCGTACAAAATCAAGGGATGAACCAAGTTCATCTATCAAGTCTTTCAAATCTTCAAGGGATGCTTACTAGCATCAATATAATACAAGAGATGACATTCCGGACAAACCCACGCGGTGAACCATTTGTGGCAAAATAAAGGAGATATCTCAAACAAACGCGCTAGTTGCATTATAGTCCCCTAGCACTAAGGACTTTCCAAGAATGTCATCAAAACGAACATAATACTTGATACAAAAATTAGGGATAATCATTCATGCTTGAACAAACACTTTTCCAAAACGAAACAAGCAAAGCTTTTATCAACGTTAGAACATAACTTTATTAAAAATACCATTTACATAGCTCTTCGGGTGTGGGGATTACAAGCAAAAATCCAAGACCTACAAATACATACTAAAGTCTACTGAATGCACTTCAAGAAGATAAGAAGAGATGCTCAAAGATGGATATGAAATGCATTCTTAAAACAAGCTTTTCATGAGTGTAAATGATCCCGACATTTCTTTCAAAACTAAGTCAAGACAAAGCAAAACATGTACTAGGAGTTAAAACTCTGTTTTTCATCTCGGGAAAACATGTTGGGTACCAACCAGGTCTTGGCCGAGGTCTCACACCTCTTGGCCGAGGTGTGGTCTCCTAGGCTTAGACAAGAGTGGTCTCGGTGACCACACTTAGGGAAACAGTGAAGTCTGGAAATTTGGGTTTCCTTCCTGAAAAACATGAAGAACATGAATACTAAAATCATAACTTGTTATTACAAAATCTGAGATTTCACGGCATGAGTTCAAAAACATGGACATTGGTACCCATACTTGGAGATTTCATGAAAACAAACACAAAAACATGGAACTTGGTATAAACTTTCGGATCAAAACAAAGCTCTTCAAGAACACATGAACATTATTTTCTCTTTCTAAAACCAAACTTTAAATCAATGCATGGCTTATGAATCATGCTAGATCATGCAATGTGATCGAATAAACATAAAGAACAACAAGAGCAGATCGAGATTCTAACCTCAAAACACGGATCAAACGATTTAAACTCTAAGGATCAAGCTTGGAAATCTACTTCTCTCTCAAGAACTCCTTTCCTCACTTCTTAGAGCTTCTCTCTCTTCCTAGGACAAAGTATGACAAAATGATATGTTTTCTCATCCTGCCGGTTGGCTTAACCCTCTGCTGGGACACGTGGCAACGACTGGTTGGCTCTCCTCAAAAAGGTGACTGACTGACTGACAAGATAAGAGCATGACAAAGTGTGTACAACAAGTAAGATGGCATGGACACTCCGGCAGGTAATGACCTCGGATTAGGACATAGGTTTCGGCAAGTAAGGTTTCAATGATCTCGACTAGGAGGGATAACACTTGACCTAGCTGTGCCACACCTCGGTCTAGGTCATACCAGTTCAGGAACAAGATCACTAGGTGCAAGGATTAAAGATCTAGGACGTTTAGGTGATAACATCTCGGCCTAGATGACATCTCGGCCAATATGCCAAGGTGAAGATGGAGGTCAACCAAAGGGGTTTCAAGATGGTCCTAAGTGTAAGAGGTTCAAAGGTATGGCCTAGGGTTAAGATGACCTCGGCTTAACACACACTAAGCAAGAAACAAAACATGCAAGCAACACTTAGACAAAACAAATCAAGGTCTGCAAAATGCAAGTTTAATCAAGACAAGGATCATGCAAGTGCACGTGAGCATGACTAAGACAAAGTGAGGGTTGTTACAGGAAGTGGGTTATAATCTGGAAAGTGGATTATAACTAGGGGTGAGCATGGTCCGGATTGGGGTAAAACCAGGACCAATCCGTTATCTACGGTTCCTGAAAAATTAGAACCAATCCAATCCGTTTAAATCATGGAACCAATCCGAACCAATCCATTTAAACACGGATTGGATCAGTTTAGGACTACGGATTCACATAATTAAATAACAAAAAAATATATATATAACACTTTAATTTCATAAAAACATAAACATAGCGCTATATTAGTTCCACAATAACATGTTTTTCTATAATAGCAACATACTGTTCTAGAATTTAAACAACCATAAGAAAACTGGATTCACCATAAAAATTTAAACCATTATAAATTAAAACTAAAAACTAACAAACAAAAGTAATAAAAGACGATATTATACGAGTTTAGATTTAAGTTTAGGTTTTATATAGAATAAGATAAGATACTATGAGGGAGGATGTATAATAAAAATATAGACTATTCGCATACGGTCCGGATCGGTTCCAATTCGGAACCGTGGAGTTCAATCCATAACCAATCCGTGGATTACGGATTTTTAATTCTTCAATCCGGAACCGAACCACGGATTCAAAAAACCAATCCAAACCTATCGGATTGGACTGGACTGGATCGGATTACGGATTTCACGGATTCCTTGCTCAGCCCTAATTATAACCCACTTCCCAAAAAGGGCCACAATCCTGCTAAGTGGCTGGATTAGTATAGTTGTAGGAGTGGTGGGATTGAAAAATGTATCTATGGATTTATTTTTTTATTTTTTAGGAAAGATGATGAAGTAATGATTTTTTTAAATTGATTCTACATATGAATCATATTTAAAGATGACAAAACAAATAACAAATAACAAACTGGCATGGTATTATTAATCTAGTGGTATACAAACAAATACTCTTTATCTTTCATCAATAACTTAATACCACTTCAATACTAATCTTATCGCTCAATCACATCGTATTACTAATCCCATCTAATTTAATCCGAAAAACAAACGAGACCAGAAGGTCAAAAGCATTAAGACTACGTTTGTTTGGCAGATTAGGCTGGATGTGATTGTTAGTGAGGGAATGATTAGTGAAGAGAAATTGTTAATGTGGAGATTATAGTAAGGGGTTTAAGTACAAGTGTGTGTGTTTTGATGATAGTGAGAGGGATGATTAGTGATGAAATTGTTAAATTATTTTTATATAAAAGTAAAAAAAAATTCTATATTAAAAAAATTCTAAAACAAATATAATTTTTTTTAATACAAATAACAGGTTGGGTAAAAAAAATAATAAAATAGCACTTAATCCCCTCACTATTTTTTCAATCTCATACATATGCGAGGGTGATTTCCGCACTATGAAGAAGGGTTGAACTTCGTGGATGAACAGCGTGGTCTGAGAAGTGAAGATCTGCACAGAGTAACAAACGGTGAGGCTGCCCGACTGGGGTTTGGTCGGAAACCCCTCCGATGGTAAAGTTAGGGACTCAGGGAAATGAAAAAGAGGGAATGCAAAGAATGTATATATATTAAGTGTGTGAATTTTCGATCCCTTGAGAGTGAATAGTGTTCACCTTTTATAGGAGAAGGTTGTTTGTCCTTCAAGACTTTCTCGCTCCGCCATTTGTCCAATGTGCTTTATTCGTGGTCGTCTCTCATTGGAGGAGACGATCAATCCGCCTGACACTCAGATCCAGGTCTGTCATGTGTGCGCCTTGTCCCTCTGTACCTCCGTGTCTCCACGTTCTGTTCAGACAGACGGAGAGGAGTATAGTTGTTTGTCTCTTGTGAGCCTAAGAAAGATCTTTAGTGAATTTGTTCTCTTTAAGTTGGTCTACTTTAGAGTGGTTGTCCCACCAGAAGGTCTAACATGTTGCTTGGCCCACTTCGGAGTGGTTGTTTGTCCAACATATTGCTCGGTTCGTTTCGAATTGGGCCGAGCTACCTTGATTGCCTTGATCAGGAGCAAATGTTTGGTCACTAGGTCGAGCCCTTAGCTCCCCTATTGGTGCGGGTCCGGCTTTGGGCCGAACACCAAGACTTAGTTAATTTTATCCCACTTCAATACATTCTCCAACTTTATTAATCCGGTTGCATAGAGGATTGTCAATCCGACTAGCCTATTAATCCACTCAAAAATTTCCTTAACCAAATATACTTTCATAGATCTAACCTCACTATTACTCTAATTATACCACTCAGGAGGGATAACAAACATGGCCTAAGAGAGGTATCAGTGAAAGAAAAGTGGAAAAACGGGATAGGAACAAAATTTAGAGAAGTAAAGGGGACCATTTGCAAATATGCAAAAACACACATGTCACAATGACAAATCAACGAATGAGAGAGAGAGAGAGATGGGCTGCTGCTAAGCCGTATTTGACCTGCGTGTCAAAATAGTGCGCGTGGGAGAGAGAGAGAGAGAGAGACGACTCTCCAACTCTCTCCCCAAAGCCTGTGGTGTTTGGTTTGGTTTGGTGTAGATAGATATATATTTTAGAAAGATACTCATATTTTCATAAATTATTCACTTTTCACCAAACCCTTCTTCTTCTTCAAAACCCAGATCTCAAACTTTTCTGGGTAGGAATCAGATTCAACAACTTTCCGTAGTTTTGCGATTCTGAGAGGTACTACTAACAGTTAATTGTTTGGATTCAGTTTATTTGATTTCTTGGTCTCTGATCAATGCTAGATTATATGCTTTCAATTCTGTTCTAATTTTCTAATATGTTCTGTTTTGTATGATCAACCTTGATTTGAAGTGTTTGTTACTGCACTTGCTGGGAAAAAAATATAAAAGATTTGTTTTTTATTGGCTGCTTTGATTTGAAGTTCTTTATTACTTGTTAATATAGGATCTAACAATCTGTTTGGATGGATGGATTTCAAATGAAAGATTTGATGTTGTAGGAGGGTAAACTTATTACAGGTGAATTGAGAAACTAGGAAGATAAATTAAAAAAGAGAAAGAGAAGTAATGTGTTAGGATCTTGTAGAACTAGAACACGCAGGCTGTTTTTTGGATCCAGAGGATTTGAGAATGGATTTGTGAGGGAATGATTTTAATCACTTTTTCCATTCTTTTCCTTTTCCCTCCTGAAATCTCCACTCAAATGTTTGATTCAAACACAATTTTAGTGTGAAAAAGTTGAAATAACTACTTTTATTTGGGATTGGTATTTCAAATCCATTGTGACAAAGCTCTCAATTCAATCATAAAACCCATACCTAAACTATAAAATCAAATTGAAGCTATTTTTCTTGAAAGAATTAGTAAGCAACCTCCTTTCGTTTCAAAGCCAGATACAACCTAAAAGTTACTTCCTTTTTGCATTCATTTATATTACCCACGATACCTTTTTCTGAGAAAATGCCCCTTTACTTTTGTGATTTGTTGCTGTTGGATTTAACTACGTAACTGTTCTTTTTTATGGGATTTTGCTTATTGGGTGTCTTTTATTTGGATTACATTCTTCCTTCATTATGTATAATGAATAACACTGGTCCTTGAATTTGAGCTTGCTCTTGCTTGTGCAAATTGGAGTTAATTTGGAAACTGATTTTGTAGAATTGGATCTTTGTTTTCTCCTTGTTACTTTTTTACTGATTTGAAATATCTAGAACTTAAAATTCAATTATAATGCAAAGAGAGGACTATGAAAAGTGGACTTCAGATTCAATCCTAAAATCATTGGCATTTTAAGCATCCCAGCAGGCGAATCCAAATTGGACCTCTGGCTTTCTATTTGCAAAGGACCAAACCTAGTATTTTGTTCTTTGTTTAATTCAAATCAGTTTCTTCCAAAAAATGGTGATCTTATGCTCTTTTCTTATTTTATTTATTTATTTTTCCTTTGCCCCCGTTTTTTGATCTGTCCTGCTTTTATAATTGTTGCCTTTTGGGTTGCATTCATTGGACTCATTTTCAAGGAAACCTTGGACATTTATTTTGTTTCTTCTATAATTCTTTCTTTGATTGTATACACTGTCCCTTTTTCAATGCAATTCACTACCAAATTATTGTTGTTGTTTCAATGGTTCTCGGATCTATCCATCCATTAATAATCTGATATACTTTGAACAGGGTTAAGAAATGGCTACCCCAACAAGAATTGGTCTTGCTGGCCTTGCTGTCATGGGCCAAAATCTTGCTCTCAACATTGCTGAGAAAGGATTCCCTATTTCTGTTTACAACCGGACCACTTCAAAAGTTGATGAGACCATTGCAAGAGCCAAACTGGAAGGAAATCTTCCTTTGTATGGCTTTCATGATCCTGAATCCTTTGTTAACTCAATCCAAAAACCTCGTGTTATAATAATGCTTGTTAAGGCTGGTGCACCTGTTGATCAAACCATCAAAACCCTGTCTGTTTACATGGAAAAAGGAGACTGCATTATTGATGGTGGTAACGAGTGGTATGAGAACACCGAGAGGAGAGCGAAAGCCATGGCTGAGTTGGGTCTGCTTTATCTTGGAATGGGAGTTTCAGGTGGTGAGGAGGGTGCTCGTCATGGACCCTCTATGATGCCTGGAGGTTCCTTCGAGGCTTACAAGTACATAGAAGATATCCTTCTTAAGGTGGCTGCTCAGGTTCCTGATAGTGGCCCTTGTGTTACGTATATTGGGAAAGGTGGATCTGGCAATTTTGTCAAGATGATTCACAACGGGATTGAATACGGTGATATGCAACTGATTGCAGAGGCCTATGATGTTCTGAAATCAGCTGGCAAGCTCTCTAATGAGGAATTGCATGAGGTTTTCTCAGAGTGGAACAAGGGGGAGCTTCTAAGCTTCTTGATTGAGATCACCGCAGATATATTTTCAATTAAGGATGATAAGGGAGATGGGCATTTGGTAGACAAGGTTCTGGATAAAACTGGCATGAAGGGTACTGGTAAATGGACGGTTCAGCAAGCTGCTGAGCTGTCTATTGCAGCACCAACTATTGCTTCATCTCTGGATTCAAGATTCCTCAGTGGCTTGAAAGATGAAAGAGTTCAAGCTGCGAAGGTCTTCCAATCCAGTGGCGTTGGTGATATCCTCACCGACCAAATTGTTGATAAGAAGAAGTTGGTTGATGATGTGAGACAAGCACTTTATGCATCCAAAATTTGTAGTTATGCTCAAGGAATGAATTTGATACGGGCAAAGAGCGTAGAGCAAGGGTGGGACTTGAAACTCGGGGAATTGGCTAGGATTTGGAAGGGGGGTTGCATTATTCGTGCTATATTTTTGGACCGCATTAAGAAGGCCTACGACAGAAACCCAGATCTCGCAAACCTTCTTGTGGATCCGGAGTTTGCTAAGGAGATGATTGAGCGACAATCTGCTTGGCGAAGAGTTGTATGCCTTGCGATCAACTCGGGCATTAGCACTCCTGGTATGTCTTCTAGTCTTGCTTATTTCGACACATACAGGAGGGAACGGCTGCCTGCTAATTTGGTCCAAGCTCAAAGGGATTACTTTGGCGCTCATACTTATGAGAGGATTGATATGTCAGGGTCTTTCCATACTGAATGGTTCAAGATCGCCAAACAGTCAAAGATCTGATTTGTGGTGGTAGTTTTCTATCACATCGAATCATTGTTGTCAACCTAATAATGTTTCCTTTTTCGGACTGAAAATGGATATTTGTCTGCTGTTTATGTGGTGTTGTTTGTCATTTCTCTGCGGTTAAGTTTTCAATTATGGTAATGCTTCTGGAGATCATTCTATTTCTGTTTCTCTTGGGAATGTATCCGGGAATATTTGTAGTTTTATTATTCTGTATTAAAGGATCCAATCCTTTGACATTTTGAACCACCTTTTACAGAAATAAGAGCATATATGTTTTCCATTTGACTTGAGGAGCTAGTGATTTTCATTTAGTGCTTGTTGAAGTGTGAAATATTTTACTTTTGATGTTCTTTATTTGGTGCTTTCCTCTTCTTCATTTTCCCCCCTTTCCTTTTGTGTTTTTTCCATTTAGTGTGAAATATGTTGGTATATCTGTCCACTGATTGTTGTCAGACTTGTGACTCGATTAATTTTTTATGCTCAAGTCACTCAAAAATCTGTTTTGTTTTTTTTGGTGAGCGTAACTTTTGCTGAAATGGAGATTTGACAAGTTTTGTGGGATAGCTTAGGTATCTGACTTTGGCATTGTCAGTTTGAGCGCCAGCCTGTTTATATGCAGTTCTACCGTTAATGAAAGGGGCAAATTATGCTTCACCCCTTAAAACTGTTAGTCAGTGTTACTTACTCCCCTTAACTAAAAAACGTTACACTTTGCCACCTTGAAGTAGATTCCTCTCAATCCTGGGTTTCTGGTTCTGGATGTTAATTCCTATATCAGCTAGGTTGTTTCCCCACTGTCACAGGCTGCTCGACCGTTCCCCATGACAGCTCATACATGCATCTTAGCACCCTTCAAGTGCTCAAGACGTGCAAGTACTGAGGTGGGACAAATTCCCCAAACTGGCTTGCAGTGCCAAGCATCCAACCCAAGCTTGTGCAACATGTTACACCACCACCGCCACCATCAGTGGCCACAGTAGTCCTCCAAAAAATAAATAAAAAATAAAAATAAAAAACATGTTTAGTATGCACAATGTTTTTAAGTAATTATATTGGTTACACATATGTTGCACACCATCATTCAGTTGACCTATTAATGTCTTCCACTGGTACATTATTAACTTGGCATGGTCTGTGATAGTTCACCAACTTGAGCATAATAATAATCATAACAGAGGAAGAATTTGTCGAGCTGACTTCAAAATCAAAATGTTTTCATACATCACGATCAGGATCATATGATGATACCGATAGCATAATACCTCAACTCCTACTTTTGTGGAACTGAGTTCATCTTAAAAATACAAATCCACAAATTAGCTTCCTGACCTCAAATGGATCTGTTGATATAGCTGGTAGTGACGAGTTATGAATTTGTTGAGCGACTATCTTAACAAGTTATATCCTTAATTATAAGTAGTCGAGTTTACCATATATCTATGCATAAGAAATCTGAAATATAGCCATGCCTTGGTGTCTTTGACATGAAAAGTAGATAAATCTGATACTTCAATACTTACCTACACCCGATACTCGTACTTGAGGCTATGTAACAGAAAACATAAGGTTAACTATAGACAACAATATGTATTGTTCTTCCCTCTATTTTTCTCCTCATTGCCTTGTGGTATAGTATCACAAACTAATCCCCACCAAACTATACCTACTCTCTCTCTCTCTCTCTCTCTCTCTCTCTCTCTCTTAATACCAATAACAAGCATGTAATATGTATTCATAGTGGCACATACATTGGCAGGCATCTACTCAACAAAATGCATAAGCTATGCATATGACTTGCATATAATACATAAAACTATAGTTGAACATTTGCACATTCATGATGTACTGATCCACGGGCTATAGCTGCTAACTGTCAATTGGATTTCTTGATTACATTCAAACTGAAACATTGGAACCACAGAATGAAGTAGGCTTATATGAAGTGCACTCTGATTTCTGTAACCTATTAAACATCATGTGATGAAGAACTATGCAACCAATCTTGGAGGATATCTTAAAGGAATATTAGGGCCTGTGATTTTGCTTTCGTTGTGTTTGCAGAAACATAAAATAAAAAATTTAAAAACACCCATTGTTTTTATTTTTGTGCGAAAATATTTTCCAAAAATTCAAAGCCAACTTTTTGGTCTTTCCTAAAAAGTGAGCTTTTCAAGATAATTTTCCAAAAATAGTTTTTTAAAACAATTCGCCAAACAAACTTTTTGTGTTTTCCTAAAAACAAACACACAAAACGAAAACACAACCACACATGCCCTAAAAGTATTCTATTTTCTCTCCATCTGGATGGTTTTTCTTACCTTTGCTCCACTGTTTGCTTTAGGCGCTGGCACTTTGTTCTCTGCCCTTAACCTTTTTTCATATATTTTCTTGTCAGATGAATACTTACTTCCATTTTTTCCCTTCAAGTCCTTGGAATGATCCAATACATGACTTACGTGTCTACTTCCATATGGAAGTTCTCGATGACTCGGTCCAGAAGAGGCGTCTGAAGCCATAGAATCATCGCTTTCATTATCGTCGTTGTCGTTGATGTCATCTCCTTTCTTATTATCAGTGCCACGATCATCGTCACCATCACCACCGTCATCGTGATCATCATAAATATTATCTTCATGGATTGGGGAGGCAATGTACATTGTCCACCCAGACTCACAGCTGCTACATCCTTCTATAACCTCTACGGCTTTGGAAGACTCCATTGCTGGTATTGGAGGAACAGTATGGAAGAACAGTAATAATAACCCAACAAAGAAAAATCCACCGGTGTCTCTGGCTTTATGATCCTTCTTTGCTGCAAAGAACAAAGAAACCCATCTCAGAATTAAAATTAAATCAACAGCCTCTGATTGATTAGCCAGAGATTCACCATAATTCTCTGGCCTTCTCTACCAGGAGACAAAGTATATGTGCAAAATGCTGGTGAACTAATATCTCACCAAGTATACATATATAAATATGCAAAACTGAAAAAAGGGCGAAAAGAGAGACTCAATACACGAGAGACTACTGTTAAAACAAGATGCAAACTGAGAATGGCAATCCAGTATACAGAGCTCTCATTAAAACAAGGTGCAAACCAAAAACAAGTGTACGTAACTCTAGTCTTGTTTTCTAGAACAACAATTCTAAATACTCAGAATTTTTAATGAAATTTTATCTAGAAATATAATGATACAGACTCATTCTATACATAAATCCCAGTAAATCTCAACCACGCAAACCTTGTGATTTGGCTTAACAGCTCTCTTTACCAAGTATGCAAACCAAAATTCTTAAAAATATGAAGCAACCAGAGTTGCACACTAGTTCATTAAACCTCAGACATGAGAATTACCATCTCATTTATTTGATCTGTTTCCCCCATAAATATGAAGCATCTTTTCAATTAATTGGAATACAGAACGAACCCCACCACCCAAGATCTGAAAGAATTAAAAGAAATTTAAACAATTCAATATAGCATATTTTAGATACAAAGTTTAAAAAATGAAACAAATAGTATATGTGAATGTGTCACTTCACTACTACTCTCTTCATTATGAAAGACCTTTAATTCTCTGTCGTGTCATAAAAACAAGAGCAGCTTTTTTTGTGCCTGTGAAAGTAGTGTAAGTTTTGAACCGCAATTGTGTTTTGGAGTTTTGTACAGATCATCAGTTGGCTGCAGAGGGCGGCAAAGGGGTCATCTGGTATGCTACCTCCTCTTTGTCCTCTGTGTCCTTTGTTTGTTGTTCACTGTCTCCCACATTAAAGCGTAAGAACTTGCAATTTATTTTTTACTTTTCTTCTTTCTCAAATTTTTTCCCATCACCACCCAACGTTCATTATCACTATCACCAATCTCCATCGTTGATGACCCCCTTCGACAATTACCTTCTTGGTCAATCATCACCTGTTGGAAATCAATTTTGACTACAATATCTGACCATTAACAATCACTTTCGACCACCACCTCCCGCATCCACATTTAACAGTTAGCTTTGATCACACTACCAACAACATCCTACTAGTGGGAACCACCTTCAGCCACTAGATTTGGCGACCAACAACCTCTTCCGGCCGCGAATTTCAATCGTCAACAACCACCTCCCACAAATCACTCCCTTCACTTGTCATAGCTACAGTACAGCTATGAAACAAACTAAATTACTAAATTTTTATTTGTGTTTGATTTTTTTTTAAAAAAATTGTTTGAGATTAAATTGTTAAGTAAATAAGTCAAAATCAAGTTTGAACAACCAAATGCTTGGGACTTGGTAAATTTACATGTATTGTAAAATTAAAAAAAAAATTAAGTTATTTGAACTCAACTCGATTAAAACTCAATTGAGATCAACTCGAAAAAACAACTTAAAATTTTTTAAATTTTCAAATTAAACTTGAATTTTTAACTACGTGGTTAAAACCCTATTTACACAATTACTAATCAACAAGTTCAATAGCAATACTAGTAATTGTTTTGATTAAGTGACTACGTAGAAGTTTTAAAAAAAAAATTATCAGTTTCAATGTAGAGACTTTCACTACTAAGGAATTGAAGAGAGTCAAAATTCACTCTCCTATTGTTTGTATGGAGAGATTATTTCTATGATTTAAATCTGTGATGTCAGTGGCAATGGAACAACTTTATTTTTGCATCAAAATTCACCCTATGATTAAGTGATTATACATGTAATAAAATTATTTCAACTTTGTATTTGATTTTTCAAAGAAGGAAGTCATTTTCATCTTCTTCGGTCTTGTGAAGTGTGGGGGGTTGAATTCTCAAAGGACGTGGAGCATGATTTGTCCATATTATAGCCATCAATAATGCTACAACATTATTATCATCATCATATTTTTCACTGTATTACCATATCTTCATTGTATTTGAAACAAAAATAAGGGAATCAATTGAATCAACACAACGATTATAAAATACATGTCATATATATATATATAATAAGTTAAAGTCCAGATTTGGTAGATCAATCGGTCCACACGGTTAGCAAGATTGAGGTTTACCACCACTAGTGGCTTAAGACAAAGACTCTCTATAAAAAGCCAAGGTATAGACCATAAATCCTAACTCTCAATCTCTATCCTCTCTCTACATCTACACTACTAACTTAGCATCGGAGGGTCTTTGGCAGGCACCAAACCGTTGCCACAGAGACACTCATATTATCTTCTCTCACAGGTGATAAGATTAGATCGGGACCAAACAACTCTGATTATCATCAACATGATAAATAAAATATTATCATCACAGCAATATTAAAAAGAATATTTTAGTTGTTCTACTTTTTATTACTTACCTCGCCCTTCTCAATATGCTGTCCTTTTGGTGATTTATCTTGACTTGCTCAAGGATTTGGATCTATTTGAAGATAATTTTTTGGAAGTTTGTTGATGATGAGTGAACTGTCTTTTTTGTTTGCAAAAATGTGTTTCCACTATTCAGTTCAGACAAGTATTATGATTAATGTGGATTGAGGAAGGTTCATAAGACATGTACTTCATACATTTTGTCTTTTGTTTTTTCATCCAGTTCATGCACCACGTTTATATTTGGTCATTTTTTAAAATTTGAACACTTTGAATAGAAGTTAGTTTTAAAAGTAAGTTGAAAAAATAAACATTAAAGCATTAAGAGCCATGGTAAGAAAAATAAAATTTTAAAAATAAAAAAAAATAAAAAAAATGATCAAACATAAAGAAAACAAAGTGTAGTTTACCCTGTTTATATATAGTCCTGTTGAGTAATTTTCAATTCAAAAAATGATATTACAACTTCAAAATAGAAACATAAAGAAAATAAAGTATAGTTTACCCCGTTTATATATAGTCCTGACGAGTAATTTTTAATCTAAAAAATGATTACAACTTCAAAATAGGAAACATAAATTAAGGCCGGCAAACAGTCGCGGAGGGACGTTGGAGCGAGGGGATCACGTGCCCTCCTGACTTTTCAAAATTAATTGTTTGGTTTTGGTTTTCAAAAAACAGTTTTTAGAAAATTTTACTTTTTTATTTTTCATATTTTAATATTTTCAATGAATTTTTTTAATATTTTAAGTAATTTTTTAAAATTTTTAGACACACCTAACATAAATACACTTAAAAAGTATAATATTTGTGAAATTTTTTTTAAAAAATATACTAAATACCAAAAAATACAACCAAAAAAAAAAAGAAAATTCAATTTTCGTATTTTATGTATTTATTAAATTTTTTAAATATATTTTCACAAATATTTTACTATTTAGATACATATAAAGTACATCTAAAAAAAAAAAACTACTTAAAATTTTAAAAATATTTACTAAAAACAAAAAAAACATGAAAAACAAAAAAACTCAATTTTCAAAAAACTGAATTCAGAAAACTGAAACCAAACACACTAATATTTTTTTTTTTTTTTGGATTGGGTCTTGCTCTTGCCACACAGTACTCCCAAACACACTGACACACCACGCACCCACGTTTTCTTTTTTCTTTTTTCTTTTTTGGTTGGGTCTTGCTCTTGCTTACACACACACAGTGCCTACAAACACACTGACTTTTTTTTTTAATCTCAATCCCAACCAAACACAGACACACAACTTAAACCTTTAAAAGTGTGTGAAATTTTTTGTTTTTTTATTTATTCACCGTACTTGTTAAGTATCTTCGTATTTTCTTTGTCTTCTTTGTCTCTCTTTATTGCTTTGCAATTTACCGACTCGTGATTCATCAGATTAGGATCACATAACACAAATTTGGGACTACACTACTGTGAGGACATAATTTTTGAAAGACAACACGTGGCCGAGGTGTCACCGAAGTACCAGCCGAAGTGCCATGTGTCCTGGTCATGACGCCGAGTTTATCTCGGCTAGGCCGAGGTTATCTGCAAAGATACCGAATCTGGGATAAGCGGATAAGAGACAAGAGTCCTAGAATGAGAGAGGATTTTCAGTTTGGGTAAAAATAAGACTTTCAGAAAGTTTATCCCAATCCTACTGGAAGTCCAAGATTAGCAGTAATCCTAAGTCCATTGAAGCTAGACTTCTATTGAGATTAGATTTGTGTTGGCTATAAAAGAGAGGCACCCTCATGGGTCTAAGGTATGCTTTTTATGCTCTGAATAGTGAGTTAAGCACTTTTGCTATCTTTGAGAGATAACTGACTTGATCGTCGGAGTGCCCCCGGGTGGACGAACCACCGCCGGAATCTCTTCTTTTCTGTGACAGGTTGTTCGAGCAATCTATTCTGCCAGTGTTCTCCAGTTGAGTACCAGTTTGGCAGTGTAGTCAGAAATTGACACACACAACTACAATCTTGGTATCTTCTCTTCATTGTTTACAAGTAATTTTATTTATTTATTTTTTACATTTAAATAAAAATTATGAGTATTAATTTATAGTTATTTGTTAAGTTTTGATTTGTAAATTTTTTTTATTTGTTATTATTTATGTTAAAATAAGAAATTTTGATATGCTAAAATTATGAATCTTAATTGGTGGTGATTTATATTAAAATTAGGGATTTTGGTTTGTTGTTGTTTGTGCTAAAATTAGGGATTTTATTTGTGCTAAAATTAAAAATATTAATTTGTAGTGATTAATATTTAAATTAGGGATTTTGATTTGTTATAATTTGTGCTAAAATTAGAAATTTTGATTTGTTGTGATTTGTGCTAAATTTAAATTTTTTTATTTGTATTAAAATTAGAGATTTTGATTTGTGGGGGTTTGTGATTTTGATTATAAATTTTTATTTTGATTTTTAGTTTTTTTAGTCATGGATAAATATTTCAAAAGAAAATCAAAGTTTGAATCATCTCTTCCTCAAGAAGAAGATGATAATTATTCTTCCGCAAAATAAAGTTGCATAACTTAGTAGACCTTCTTGCAGATCCAGGACTACGGCCTTGGAATTTGGACTATAATGCTAATGATCGAGACCAAATTCGTAGGGCATATCTACAAAAAGGTCCTTGTCAACCTCATGATCATAATTTTCCACAAAAATCATTTGGACAAAAATTTCGGCGATTTAATCAAGCTTGGTTTAGTGAATTTCCTAATTAGTTGGAGTATAGCGTAGCAAAAGATGCTGTCACGCCCTACTTTTTATTACTCGAAGTCATTACTAAATCCATTAACTTAATTCAAGTTCAGAGATAACATGCGGAGATAAACTCTTTAGTCCAATGAGTAGAAATAAATAATAAAATGCCCGAAGGCTTACATCATTAAAGAATCAAGAAGAAGGGTGTAACCCTTTTACATATATGGCATTCTGCCAACACAAAAGAGGCCCCGTGGCCAACAAATAAGAAGATCCAAATCTTGTAGCACATCTTGCTTAGCACCTGAAAAAGATTCAACAACGTGAGATGAACATATAGTCCAGTACGGATCTCAACATGGCCCTCAACAATAACAACATACAGATAGCTATGATCATGAATGCTCAATATCATACTACAATAGTAATGTGACAGTTTATACGAAATATACATATATATGAACTTTTCTCAAAATCAATCATTTCATTCAACACTGAAACCGATTCACCTTTCTTTTCTTTTCATTACCCCTTATTCCCAAACTTTCATAACAATAACAGTATCTTAGAAAAATAATTTCTCTAAACCCATTACTTTTCTCCCATTTTCCATACTTACAACAGATTTTCCCTTTTTCAAAACATGCTTTCAAATACCCAATTTTCCTTCACACTTTTCCAAAATCTCATAATGGCATTGTCACGACCCAAACCCGCCCCTATGGGTTTAGCACCGTAACCAGCCAGTAATCCGAGATTACCGAAGGCTTGCTTAACAGTAAGACAGTAAAACAGAGTACAGGGGCCTGGCGGAAGCCAAAGTAGTAAATAAACAATGTCCAATGAGCCGTGAGTCTGTATGCAAAAAGACTTTTCATACATATACACCGTCAGTGACAAAACAGTATGCACAATATTTACAATCATTCAGAGCAGGGACCTAATCCCTATTAAACGGTCCGGTACAGTCTATACAGTAAACAAAACAGTTACAGAGACAGACGGGGGAAATTAAAACACCCCTCAGCCAAAGCTTGACAGGCTCGGAATCTCGCAGTGAGGCACAGTGGTTGGCTTGACAAAACTGGAGTCTACCCCGACGCTTCTAGCTGCGGTCTGGTGCCTGTACACCTACATATATATATAAGCAGTGAGCTAAAGCCCAGTGAATAACATAATGCGTAAAGAGGCTAAGAATGAATGTCCTTTCAGTATTGAAAATAGTCAGTTGATTCAGTATATCAGTCATTCAGTCATTCAGTGATATGTGGTACATCCATTAGCATAACAGTACAGTAAACAGTAGATCTTAAGAGACCGAACAGTAAATGATGGCCATCAATCAATAAACAGTAGTGGTTCCAATAAGGGAACCGACAGAGATCTCTGTAACAGTAACAGCCAGTAACAGTAGTTGCTAAGGATGCCACAATACAGTTCAGAATATAAGACATACATTCATTCAATTAACAGTATCAGTTCAGAAAGCAGTTCAGTTAAATAGTTAGAAATATTCACAGTTGAACGTATCTTTACACAATTGTTACTCACAGAGTTCTGGGCTACAATTAAGTTAGAGCGCGTCTCCCGATGCCAACCCTACACAGTTACAAATTGAACACACACTAAGCTACACAGTTGGGAAAGAAAATAACTTAATCCCTAATTTGCCTCGGTGTGTTCTACATCTATATCCTCATTAAGATGTCTTAAACTAGGCCTAAGAATGCCTAGGATGGGATGAGAATGCAAAGATGTATTTTAAAAGCAGTTTCAGAATTTTCAGAAAAACAGAGTCCAGCTCGAGCGTAGGTTTTTCCGCTCGAGCGTACAGGCAGACCAAGGGATCCGCTCGAGCGTGGACTTCCCCGCTCGAGCGGTCTGCAAAACAGGGCAAAAGTACTGGATGTGCGAAAAACACGCTCGATGGGCGCTCGATAGCCGCTCGAGCGTAAGACACAAGGTCCCGCTCGAGCGTCAATTACCCCGCTCGAGCGGACATCAAAACAGTGCAAAGTACTGGGAGCACGAATTCCTCGCTCGAGCGCCACTTTCCTCGCTCGAGTGGGAGTGCAAAATCTGGAAAACCCAGATTGCACCTTCAAGCTTAAACTCAAGTTTAAATGCATAAATTTCTATCCTCTTAGGCTAATTTTCTGGAAAACACTTGTCAATACATAGAATAACATGATTCAAAGCTCAATTTGTAAAATCAAAGCCTAAGGGTAGTTTAATTAAACTCATTTTCAAACCAAATTTCATGAATAATCTTCAAACATGACATGCATGTATTTTAAACAACTTTCAAGCTTCAAACCATGCTCTAATGAGCCAATTCCTTTTAAAACAAGATGAAATCATGGTCTTAAACATAAATATGAGCATGCATGTAACATTTACCATGAAATCAACTCACAACTCAACAATTTAAAACATGCATGCATGAATTAAGCTATAATCCAACATGTTAGAACTAAATCATGACTTAGCTCTTCAATTTGGCAAGAACCATGCAAGAATCAACTCAATTACATGAATAAGAAGGTGAAGACTCTACCTTAAGTCTTGTAGTTCAAGTGTGGAAGCACAAATATGCAAGAATCCCTTTAATTCCTTCAAGTCTCTAAGTCAATTCTCATGAACTCAAATCTAACCTCCTACTCTCTCTCTCTCTCTCTCTCTCTCTCTATCGGTTGGGACAACAAAAATGGCTAAGGAAAGTGATTCAAAATGAGCTCCTAGTAATGCTCTAGGTAGGCCCACTCAAATGGCAATTTGGTAATTAAAGCCAACTATGCAATTAAGCTTATTTTAATCTAATTTAATCATGCCAAATCAATTTTTAGATAATTACACCATAAATTCACATTAATTCTACTGATCATAAAGCATCAATCAATTTCTGATTCGGCCGTCGATAAGGCCTTCAATTAGTAGTTTAAACATAAAAACATGAACAGATAATTAAACAGTCAAACAGATAGAATGCAATTTAAACAGATATACTCAATCAATCAGTTTCAGTTTTCAGTCAGTCGGTTCAATATTTTAATTACTTCAGTTAACAATCATAATCAGTCTCAGTTTAGCAGTAATTAGTAGTTTATCGGTAAGCAGTGATGAGAGTTATTACAGTCTCCCCTCCTTAAAAAGAGTTTAGTCCTCTAAACTCGAGTTACCTTCATTCGGAAAGAAAACAGGGTTCAGTGGAAACAGTTCAGGATACCTCTTGGCCATGTCATATTCCCTTTCCTAAGTAGCATACACGCCACCATGGTTTTGCCAGTCGACTTTCACTAATGGGATCTCTTTGTTTCTCAACTTCTTGATCCGTCTGTTTACAATCTGAATAGGCCGTTCCTCGTAAGTGTAGTCATCACTCAATACTACATGAGTAGGCTCTATCACATGAAAAGGATCCCGGAGGTAATCTCTCAACATAGAGATGTGGAATACGTTGTGCACATGCTCCATTTTAGGATGAAGTGCAACTTGATACGCCACCGGATTGATTTTCTCAATAATCTCATACGGTCCGACATATCTTGGCGCTAACTTGCCTTTGACTCCAAAACGAGTCTGGCCTTTCATCGGTGTCACTTTCACAAAAACGTGATTACCCACTTCATACTCTCTGTTTCGTCTTCTGACATCTACATAACTTTTTTGTCGGCTCTGTGCAGTTTTCAGTCTCTGTTGTATCAGTTTCACCTTTTCAGTCGTTTCATATACAATCTCGGGCCCAAGTAAAGGCCCATCTCCAACTTCTGCCCAGCAAATCAGAGATCTACATTTTCTGCCATACAATGCCTCAAAAGGCGCCATGCCAATACTTGAATAGAAGCTGTTGTTGTAGGCGAATTCAGCTAAGGGCAAATGGCTTTCCCAGTTTCCCTGAAAATCAAGGACACACATTCTCAGTAAATCCTCCAGAGTCTGGATGGTTCTTTCTGATTGGCCATCTGTTTGAGGATGATAGGCACTACTCAGTCTCAATTCAGTACCCAATGCAGTCTGTAAGCTTTGCCAGAATCTCGATGTAAACTTCGAATCTCTGTCAGAAACAATGGACACAGGCACTCCATGTAGTCTAACAATTTCATCAATATAAATTACAGCCAATTTGTTCGCATTATAGATTGTTTTGACAGGTAAGAAGTGAGCAGATTTAGTCAGTCTATCAACAATAACCCAAATTGAGTCCATACCTTTACTGGAGCGAGACAATCCAACGATAAAATCCATAGTAATATGTTCCCATTTCCACTCCGGTATCGTAAGGGCTACAATAAGCCTGCGGGTCGTTGATGTTTGGCTTTGACTTGTTGGCAATGAAGACATTTTGATACAAAATCAGCAATTTCTTTCTTCATTCCCGGCCACCAGAAATTCAGTTTCAGGTCTTGGTACATTTTTGTATTTCCTGGATGGATAGACAGTTTCGAATTGTGGCCTTCCTGCAGAACTCTTCTTTTCAATTCAGAATCATTCGGTACACACAGTCTTCCTTGAAATTTCAGTACATTATTCTCAAATCTGAAGTCCGGCCTCAGTTTAGATTCTCGTTCTTCGATGATCTTCTTCAAGAAGTCATCATGTTGCTGTTTCTCTTTAATCTCTTCAATCAATGCCGGTTGAGCAGAAATAGCAGCTAGTGTCCCACCTTGTTCTCGCAAAAAAATTTCAATTTCAGATTTTTCAAGGTCACAAAGCAACTCTTTCTGTTCGGTGAGTAAACATGCTAAATTGCCAATCGATTTCTGGCTCAGTGCATCGGCAACGGTGTTGGCTTTCCCCGGATGGTACAATATCTATAGGTCATAATCTTTAATCAGTTCTAGCCATCTCCGCTGTCTCATGTTCAGTTCTTTCTGTGTGAAGAAATATTTCAAACTCTTGTGGTCAGTGTATACTTCACATGTTGCCCCATATAGGTAGTGACGCCAGATTTTTAGGGCAAATACCACTGCAGCAAGTTCCAGATCATGGGTCGGGTAGTTCTTTTCATGCGGTCTCAGTTGTGGGGAAGCATAGGCAATAACTCTTCCATTCTGCATTAAAACACATCCCAAACCCTTATGAGAAGCATCACTAAATACAGTATAACCATCCGTACCTGAAGGTAAGGTAAGAACTGGTGCAGTCACTAGTCGAGTTTTCAATTCTTGGAATGCCGATTCCCTTTGGTTAGTCCAGTCAAATGATATCCCCTTCTAAGTCAACTGAGTCAACGGTAAGGCAATTTTGGAGAAATCTTTGACAAATCTTTTGTAATATCCAGCTAGTCCCAAAAAGCTTCGGACTTCTGTAACGTTTGTTGGTCTAGGCCAGTTTACTACAGCTTCAATTTTCTGCGGATTAACAGAAATTCCATCTTTGCTAACAACATGCCCCAAAAACATAACATGATCAAGCCAAAATTCACATTTAGACAGTTTAGCGAAAAGTTTCTGTTCTCTTAGGGTCTGTAGGGCAAGTCTCAGATGGTGTTCATGTTCTTCTCTACTCTTGGAATAAATTAGAATGTCATCTATGAATACAACAATAAAGTCATCGAGGAATGGTTTAAAGATTCTGTTCATGAGGTCCATAAATGCAGCAGGTGCATTGGTAACTCCGAAAGGCATAACTAAAAATTCATAATGTCCATACCTCGTTCGAAAAGCAGTTTTATCAATGTCTTCTGGTTTAACTTTCAGTTGGTGATATCCGGATCTGAGATCAATCTTAGAAAATACTTGAGCACCCTATAACTAGTTAAACAAGTCATCAATACGAGGCAATGGGTATTTATTTTTCACAGTTACCTTGTTCAGTTCACGGTAGTCAATACACAGTCTCAGCGAGCCGTCTTTCTTTTTCACAAATAAAACAGGTGCGCCCCACGGTGAAGTACTAGGCCTGATGAACTTTTTATCTAACAGTTCCTGCAATTGCACTTTCAATTCTTTCAATTCAGTCAGAGCCATTCGGTAAGGAGTTTTAGATACTGGCTGTGTTCTCGGAATCACATCAACGGTGAATTCAATCTCCCTGTCAATCAAATCCCCTGGCAGATTATCTGAAAAAATATCTGGGAACTCTCTGACTATGGGAATACTGTTCACATTAGCACTATCATCAGTAGATACAGTCAATACAGAACACAGATATCCTTTACACCCATTTCTAATCAATTTATCAGCTTTCACAGATGAAATCAAATACGGGGGAGGTACTACTCCACTTCCATTAAACACAAACTCCGGCAAACCCGATGGATGGAAAACTACTTGTTTCGTTACACAGTCTATGGTGGCATGATATTTTGTTAACCAGTCCATCCCCAATATTACATCAAAATGATAAATGTTCAGAGACAGTAAGTCAATAAACAAATGTGCATCTCCAACAATAATTTCACAAGCAGGGTACATATATGCACAAGTCATGGATCCCCCAACGGGTGATGATACAGCTAATAGGTAATTCATGGGTTCTAAGGGTCTATTCAATTTTCGCGAAAAAGCATGCGATACATAAGAATGTGTAGACCCCGAATCAATCAGTACATATGCATTTTGAGTACAAATAGAGAGAATACCTGACATTACGGTCTCGGTATTTTAGACGTCTCCCGGTACTAGGGCGAACACTCGACCCTGCCTCATAGGCTCTTTCCCGGTAGCTTTGGGGTTCGGTTTTGGTGCGACAGTTGATGCTGCTGCACTAGGTGCAGCTTTACTATTGCCCGAAGCAATGGAAGGGCAATCTTTGACCATGTGGCCCACCTTGCCACACTTGTAACAAGCACTAGAAATTTTATAACAAACCCCCTTATGATTCTTACCGCATTCAGAACAGGGTGGTATAGACCGGTTCCCTTGACTAGAAGTAGTCGTTGACCCTGTATTCTGTTTCTTGTTCAATGGGTTATGCTTGCCTTTCTTGAACTTGAAACCCTGCCTTTTACCACGCCATTCAGACGCTGGTGTTTCAGTTTTCAGTGCCTCGATGTTTGATTCAGCCATCAAAGCTCGGTCAAGAACATTTACATAGTTCGGTAGCTTCAAAACATTAATTCTGTTGAGTATTGCCACATTAAGGCCGCCTTCAAACTTTCTGGCCTTCTTGTAATCAGTGTCAACCATGTGCAGTGCATAACGGGCAAGTTCAGTAAATTTTGTCTCATATTCTGCCATCGACATGGTGCCTTATTTCAGTTGTTCAAACTCAGTCACTTTTCTGTCTCTGACACACTGTGGGAAATATTTCTCGAAGAAGGCTCTTTTGAATTGAGCCCAAGTCATTACAGTGTTGTCATTACGGATAAGCATCCACCACCTTCTAGCTTCTTTTTGCAGAGTAAAAGTAGCTAACAGCACTTTATGTGCTTCAGAGCACGGAAACACCTCAAATAACTTTTCAGTCTCAAGAACCCATGCTTCAACTTTTAACAGTTCAAGGCCTCCCTGAAAGGATGGCGGTTTCATTTTGCTAAACTTATGGGTGAGAGCAATTATATCCCCATCGTTAACATTGACATTCTGTTCCGGCTATACCGGAGGAGGAGGTGGGGGCTGTTGGTTCTGTTGTTGATCTAATCTTTCAGTTATTAATTCCATCATTCTTTCCAGTCTTGTCATTCTTGCCTCAGAGGATGAGGATTCAGATTCATTTGCAGTTCTTGCATTATCCATTTCACGATAAGCAGTTATAGCAATTATCAACATAAGCAGTTGCATACTTAAACAGTTTATCACATTAGCATATATTCAGTCATGTCATAGCCACACACTTATCATGCTCATGCAATGCCCTAATCACTTTTCTAGGACACCCTATAGCTCACTTGGACACATGTGTGCGGTATAACTCGTGGTAAGTATCGCTCTGATACCACTCTGTCACGACCCAAACCCGCCCCTATAGGTTTAACACCGTAACCGGCAAGTAATCCGAGATTACCGAAGGCCTGCTTAACAGTAAGACAGTAAAACAGAGTACAGGGGCCTAGCGGAAGCCAAAACAGTAAATAAACAATGTCCAATAAGCCGTGAGTCTGTATGCAAAAAGACTTTTCATACATATACACCGTCAGTGACAAAACAGTATGCACAATATTTATAATCATTCAGAGCAGGGACCTAATCCCTATTAAACGGTACGGTACAGCCTATACAATCTATATAGTAAACAAAACAGTTACAGAGACAGACGGGGGAAATTAAAACACCCCTAAGCCAAAGCTTGACAGGCTCGGAACCTCGCAGTGAGGCACAGTGGTTGGCTTGACAAAACTGGAGTCTACCCCGACGCTTCTAGCCGCGGTCTGGTGCCTGTACACCTACATATATATATAAGCAGCGAGCTAAAGCCCAGTGAATAACATAATGCGTAAAGAGGTTAAGAATGAATGTCCTTTCAGTATTGAAAACAGTCAGTTGATTCAGTATATCAGTCATTCAGTCATTCAGTGATATGTGGTACATCCATTAGCATAACAGTACAGTAAACAGTAGATCTTAAGAGACCGAACAGTAAATGATGGCCATCAATCAGTAAACAGTAGTGGTTCCAACAAGGGAACCGACAGAGATCTCTGTAACAGTAACAGCCAGTAACAGTAGTTGCTAAGGATGCCACAATACAGTTCAGAATATAGGACATACATTCATTCAATTAACAGTATCAGTTCAGAAAGTAGTTCAGTTAAATAGTTAGAAATATTCACAGTTGAACGTATCTTTACACAATTGTTACTCACAGAGTTATGGGCTACAATTAAGTTAGAGCGCGTCTCCCGATGCCAACCTTACACAGTTACAAATTGAACACACACTAAGCTACACAGTTGGGAAAGATAATAACTTAATCCCTAATTTGCCTCGGTGTGTTTTGCATCTATATCCTCATTAAGATGTTTTAAACTGGGCCTAAGAATGCCTAGGATGGGATGAGGATGCAAAGATGTATTTTAAAACCAGTTTCAGAATTTTCAGAAAAACAGAGTCCCGCTCGAGCGTAGGTTTCTCCGCTAGAGCGTACAGGCAGACCAAGGGATCCGCTCAAGCATGGACTTCCCCGCTCGAACGGTCTGCAAAACAGGGCAAAAGTACTGGATGTGCGAAAATCACGCTCGATGGGCGCTCGATAGCCGCTCGAGCGTAAGACACAAGGTCCCGCTCGAGCGGACATCAAAACAGTGCAAAGTACTGGGAGCACGAATTCCCCGCTCGAGCGCCACTTTCCCCGCTCGAGCAGGAGTGCAAAATCTGGAAAACCCAAATTGCACCTTCAAGCTTAAACTCAAGTTTAAATGCATAAATTTCGATCCTCTTGGGGTAATTTTCTAGAAAACACTTGTCAATACATAGAATAACATGATTCAAAGCTCAATTTGTAAAATCAAAGCCCAAGGGTAGTTTAATTAAACTCATTTTCAAACCAAATTTCATGAACAATCTTCAAACATGACATGCATGTATTTTAAACAACTTTCAAGCTTCAAACCATGCTCTAATGAGCCAATTCCTTTTAAAACAAGATGAAATCATGGTCTTAAACATAAATATGAGCATGCATGTAACATTTACCATGAAATCAACTCACAACTCAACAATTTAAAACATGCATGCATGAATTAAGCTATAATCCAACATGTTAGAACTAAATCATGACTTAGCTCTTCAATTTGGCAAGAACCATGCAAGAATCAACTCAATTACATGAACAAGAAGGTGAAGACTCTACCTTAAGTCTTGTAGTTCAAGTGTGGAAGCACAAATATGCAAGAATCCCTTTAATTCCTTCAAGTCTCTAAGTCAATTCTCAAGAACTCAAATCTAACCTCCTACTCCCTCTCTCTCTATCGGTTGGGACAACAAAAATGGCTGAGGAAAGTGATACAAAATGAGCTCCTAGTAATGCTCTAGGTAGGCCCACTCAAATGACAATTTGGTAATTAAAGCCAACTATGCAATTAAGCTTATTTTAATCTAATTTAATCATGCCAAATCAATTTTCAGATAATTACACCATAAATTCACATTAATTCTACTGATCATAAAGCATCAATCAATTTCTGATTCGGCTGTCGATAAGGCCTTCAATTAGCAATTTAAACATAAAAACATGAACAGATAATTAAATAGTCAAACAGATAAAATGCAATTTAAACAGATATACTCAATCAATCAGTTTCAGTTTTCAGTCAGTCGGTTCAATATTTCGATTACTTCAGTTAACAATCATAATCAGTCTCAGTTTAGCAGTAATCAGTAGTTTATCGGTAAGCAGTGATGAGGGTTATCACAGGCATTTTGGTTTATTCCCAATACATTCATATCTATACATGCATGCCTTTAATAAAAGAGAGATAACAAATCATCAACATGTATATAATCAACAAATGAGGCAACTCGGCCCTCCAAAACTGTAACCATCACAACCGAAACTACTCAGATATACTGAGACAATAACAATAAAACTCTGCTCTACCGGCTATAAGCACAGTAAGCTAAGGATACGTCTCCCGACAAATGACTAGCCACATTCTCCAGACACAAGTTGAAAAGTAATGGTACCCCGTCCACATTCTCCAGGGGCTAGCTGGAAGGTAATGGTACCCCTCATTATAAGCGCGGTATATAACATCAACCAACTCAACATATCAAAGCACAACCAATAAGTGTAATACATACACATGAACTTTCAAGATACATAAGCAATGTGTTAAAGTATATGAACACATAGGTGTGTGGAGTACATCCCCTATCTCCTCCCACACACTGGAGTACATCACCTATCTTCTCCCTAACAATTATATATATATAATGTATCTTAGCACTTCATTACATACAATGTTCAATCAACACAGGTGTAATGCATACACGACAATTCAACACAATCATGTCATCCTCCACCGATGACCAAGGACAAAACCTCTAGATGCATGATTTTAATACACCTATTATAAAGACTCAACTCTCATGAGATCTTAAACCCAACAACGACACTAGTACGATAGGTATGGGTAAAACCCCCAAAAGTGTGTATTCAACACTCATGATACAATAATTCACTTCTCATATTTATTTTCTGAAACTCACATAGAGTTAACATTTCATTTCCCATTTCCAAGATCAACTTCCAAGATTTTCCAATTTCAAAACCCCTTTTTCATTTCACAAAACCAATTCCATTCATTATAAAGCCATAACCTAACTTGATTCAATACATTCATTTCAAAACAACCCCAAAGCCATACTTAATCCCTTAGTCATCAATACTTTTACACAACTCATATTAACAATAGTGATTTACAAATATTGTTCAATCATCCTCCCTCTTTAATTTACCAAATCAAAATATAATTTAGGGTTTTTTGTTCCTTCCACAATAACATGCTAATTTACACTCCAATTAGCCCAAAGAACTATCAATGATAAAATAATCATTCTCAAACAACCAATCCTAGGTTCCCTCATATGGTTTTCAAAGAAATTCAACATGATATGATTTTCATGCAATACAAAACTACCACATGTCTATCTATAGACGGAGTATTGAAAAAGAACAAGGAGAATCCCTACCTCAAATGGAGAACCCAAGGGGAAGAAGAGCCAAACTCGGAAGTGCTCCAATCCTAAAAAAAATTTGGATCAAAACGAAGCCCACGCAACCCTCTATCTTTCTTACAAAGAGATTAGGGTAGGAACACCCAAGAACTAGATCAAACCTTAGAGAGAAGGTGAAATGTAGTGAGAGAAGCTCTCAAAATAGGTTTTTGAAAAGTAAGAGAGAGAGTGGAAGTTGAAAAGTGATCTAAAAAGACCCAGCTGATATCTGATATACGTATGACCCGCTCGAGCGGAGAATAGGAAGCTCGAGCGTCAAGCACAAAAAACTAGACCCACTCGAGCGCAAGAGTACCCGCTCAAGCGCCAAGACACAACTGCAAAACACACCCGCTCGAGCGCAAAAGGAAAGCCGCTCGAGCGTAGATTTCCCCCTTCCAGTACTTTTACAGACAATGAACTACCCGCTCGAGTGCCAAGATACCCGCTCGAGCGCGACCCGCTCGAGCGTAAGAAAATCCGCTTGAACGTGAAAAACACACCTGCAGAAGTTTTGCAGAGGCACGAAATGCTGAGAGTGTGTAAACCCCGCTCGAGCGCAATAAGACCCGCTGGAGCGGACAACCAAAAATCAAACTCCGCTCGAGCGCAAAGGGACCCGCTCGAGCGTACCACCAAAATTCTAGGCAACAAGGAATGGGACTAAAGTTTAACCAACCTGTTCGAAACACGCCAAATACCTCCTAAAACTCAAACACACGGAATTAAAGGATAACAACAAGATATACAACTACCAACTCCACGAAACCTAAGTCCGGAATACAACAATCAAAGGAAGAGAAACCGGGATCGCTATAGATGCAGCATCTTTTTTATGTTGTTATCTTTTCAAACCTGATATTGGAGATTAAGTTGGTGGTGATTCTTTTGTTGGTGAGGGTTTCTCAAATTGAAAGAAAAAAGAAAAAATTCGGACTCATGTTGGAGGTCCCAATAGTGTTCATAATCAAGCTTCGAATAAATGTCAAGACTTGTTAAATCAAAACCAACATATTCAAACGATTTTTTTCAAACAATCTGATCAAGCTCGAATTGAGTATATGCATCGGTTGATTGTGTCAAATTTCTTCTAAGAGAATGACTTGCGTTTCGTAAGCATGATGAATCTGAAAATTCAAGTAACCAAGGAAATTTTCTTGAATTTCTCAAGTTTCTTACTGATCATAATGAAGATGTCAAAGTGGTTGCATTGAGCAATGCTCCACAAAATCTCAAGTTAACATCTCCTGATATTCAAAAAAACATTGTAAATGTGGCCGCATTTGAAACTATCAATGTGATTATTAGAGACCTTGGTGGTACATTTTTTTCTGTTTTGATTGATGAAGCCTGTGGCATATCAATCAAGGAGCAAATGACAGATGTAATACAATATGTTGACAAAAAAGGCCAAGTGATTGAGCGCTTTTTGGGTATTGAGCATGTTGCTAATACGAATGCTCTCTCACTCAAACAAGTTGTGAAAAATTTATTCTCCAGACTTGGATTGAGTATTTCCAGATTGCGGGGTCAAGGATATTATGGGGCTAGTAATATGCAAGGTGAGTTCAATGGTCTTAAAACACTTATACTAAAAAAGAATCCTTGTGCATATTATGTTCATTGTTTTGCTCATCAATTGCAATTGACACTTGTAGCCGTGGCAAAGAATCATAATCAAATTGCTTTACTTTTCACTTTGGTTTCTAATGTGGTGAATGCTATTGGAGCATCATGTAAACGCCGAGATATTGTTAGGGAGAAGCAAGCTGCAAAAGTTGCTGAGGCACATACTGGAGAGCTATCTAGTGGACAAGGCTTAAATCAAGAAACTAATCTTAAACGTGCTGGTGATACACGTTGGGGTTCACACTATGGTACTTTAGTCAGCTTGGTTAGTATGTTTTCAACAGTGATTGATGTGCTTGAAATGATTTCGGATGATGGTTCAAATTCAGAACAATAAGTAAAAGCAAATATATTATTGGACTCAATTCAATTATGTGAGTTTGTATTCATCCTTCATTTGATGAAAACGACATTGGCTATTACAAGTGAGTTATCACAGGCACTACAAAGAAAAGATCAAGATATTGTTAATACCATGAATTTAGTTCAAATTTCTAAAGTACAGCTCCAAAAGATGAGGGAGAGTGTGTCACGACCCAAACCCGGCCCTATGGGTTTAGCACCGTAACCGGCCAGTAATCCGTGATTACCAAAGGCCTGCTTAACAGTAATGATAGTAATACAGAGTAAGGGGCTGGTGGAAGCCAAAACAGTAAATAAAAGATGTCCAATGAGCTGTGACAATCTGAATGCAAAAAGACTTTTTCCGAACATAATCACATTCAAAACCAAAACAGTATATACATACATCATATACAGACATTTAGGTTAGGGACCAAATCCCTACTATAACAGTACCGTGCGAGTCTTAAACAGTCAATACAAAACAGAGACAAAAATGGGGTAGATCTAAAACACCCCAACACAGCCTTGGCTTGGCAGCACTTGGAACCTCAAGGTGAGGCACGATGGTTGGCTTGACAAAACAAGAGCTAACCCGACGTTCCTAGCTCCGGTCCGGTGCCTGGACACCTACGTATATATATATATATAAACAGTGAGCTAAAACCCAGTGAATAACAATTGTATAAAGAGGTTAAGAATGAATGTCCTTTCAGTAAATAAACAGTCATATCAGTCACTTAGAAACCATAGCAGTCATATGTGGTGCATCCTATAGCAAAATAGTATAGTAGGTCTTAACAGACCGAACAGTCGGTTGATGGCCATCATAACAGTAAACAGTAGTGGTTCCAAACATGGGAACTGACAGAGATCTCTGTGACAGTAGCAGTAACAGTACAGTAACGGTAAATTGCTATGGATGCCACGAATACAGTTTACAAATAGGACAAACATTCATTCATTAAACAATAACGTTTCAATAAATAGAACAGTTGATCATTCAGAAAATAATCATAATTGAACATATCTTTACAATATTGTTACTCACAGAGCACTGGGCTATAAGCAGCTAATGAGCGTCCTCGGATGCCAACCCTACACAGTTACAGAACGAACACACACTAAGTTACACATTTGGGAATCAACAACTTAGTCCCTATCTTGACTCGGTGTGGTTCTACATCAATATCCTCATTAAGATGCCTTAAACATGGCCTAGGAATGTCTAGGATGGAAAGAGGATACAAAAATGCACTTTAAAACATTTTTCAAAATTTTCAGAAAACAGGGGTCTCGCTTGAGTATGGATTTATACGCTCGAGCAGACATGCAGACAAAGGATCTCTACTCGAGCGTGACTTCCTTCGCTCGAGAGGACTGTAAACTTCATGAAAAGTACTGGATACATGCAATTCACGCTCGACGGACGCCCGACCTCCGCTCGAGCGTGAAACTCAGTTCCTTGCTCGAGCGTGAACTCTCTCGCTCGAGCGGACTATAAAACACATGAACTTCTGGACATACGCATTTCACGCTCGAGTTCGACTTTCCTCGCTCGAGCGGAAGTGCACGACTCAGAGGGTACGCTCGAACGTGAAGTCCTACGCTCGAGCGTGGGTCTAAAATCTGGAATTTCCAAATTCATCCCCAAGCACAAAACTCAACTTTAAAAGCCTCAAATTCGATCCTTTTGGGCCAATTTTCTGAAAAAATAAACCCATAATATAACATGTTTTGAAGACCAATTTGAGAAATCAAAGTCCAAGGATGAGTCAATTAAACACAAATTTCAAATAAACTTCAAGAACAAGATGTACATTTAACATGAATGTGTTCAATTGAATTCAAAGCTACTAATACATGACCAAATGCAAGTTTTAGCTCAAGAACATGGTGAATTCATGGACCTCTACTAAAATATGGACATGCATGTAAAGAATTCATAGAAAACAACTTCAAATTTCAAGAATATGTACATGCATGCGTGAATTCACTCTCAAATTCAATTCTTTAAACCAATTCTTGACTTTAAACTCTAAATTACTATGAACCATGCAAGATACAACTCAAATTCACAAATGAGAGGATGAAATCTCTACCTTATGTCTTGAATTCAAGGTATACAAGCTCAATTATGCAATCTCTCTTCAATTTCTTCTAGTTCTCCAAGCCAATTCTAGATGAATCAATCCTTTCCTTCCAATTCTCTCTCTCATACGGTTTGTTCTAAGAAAAAATGGCTAAAGAAAAGATGCCTCAAATGTATACATTAAGTCTTCAAACAATGACCCTAAGGTGGCCCACTCAATGGCAATTTGGTAATAACACAATCTAATGTAATTTAATGTTATTCAATCTAATTTAATCATTCCAAATCACATTTTAATTAAATCTACCATAAAATCACATAAATTCTAATTAGCATGAAATACTAATCAATTTCTGAATCGGCCGCCGATAAGGCCTTCAATTTGCAGTTCGAAATCAAAACATGAACAGATCAGTCAAATGACAACAGATAGAAATGCAAGTAAAGCAATATACTCATGTATTCAGTTCAGAATTTCAGTCTGTTCGATTACTTATCATGCTCAATCAGAGATTAGCACTAATCAGGGGTGAGAGTTGTTACAGAGTGGGTGGACATCTTTACTTGATGATATTTTATCTTTTTGTGAAAAACATGAAATTAATGTTTCCCAAATGAATGATATGTTTATAGCTCGAGGGAGAAAAAGGCAGAATTCTCAAGAAATTACAAACTTACATCACTATCGCGCTGAGTTATTCTACACTGTTTTGGATATACAAATTCAAAGAACTAAATGCTCGTTTTACTAAGTCGAACACTGAGTTGTTACTTTGTGTGGCATGTTTGAATCCATCTAACTCTTTCTCTAGTTTTGACAGAAAAAAGTTAATTCATCTTGTTGAATTTTATCCCAAAGAATTTTTTTTAGTGGAGCTCATGGTACCTAATGATCAACTTGATACATATATTATCGACATGTTATCCAGTAGTGAGTTCTCAATGTCGAATGGAATTGCCAATCTTGTTAAGAAAATGGTAGAGACTAGAAGAGACAAAGTATATCCATTGGTGTATTTGCTCTTGACTTTAGCATTAATCTTACCAGTTGCAACTGCTACTGTTAAGAGGGTATTTTCAGCTATGAATATTGTGAAGAATCGGTTGCGGAACTGAATGGGTGATGAATGGATGAATGATATGGAAAGATTTAAAAAGATGAAAACTCGTCGGAGACAATTTAAAAGTTTAAAATTAAAAACTTTTTGTAATGAATATTAATTTTTAATGTTTAATATTAGCTCGAAAAATTATTATTATGTTATAGTAAATGATTAGGAAAGAAAAATTTTGATATTATAATTAATAGATACCCCCTTATATTAAATTCCTAACTCCGCCACTGTCGGCAAAGCCCTATGATGGGACCTTTTATATATTGAAAACAAAAAATTAAAATTTATTTTCACATATAACTACTAAAATTAAATTTACTTATAACTAACAAAATCTATTTTATAATAGAAAAAAAAAATGATCTAAACCTATAATAATAAATAAAAAAACAAAATGTAAACATTAATTTCCTCACATTTTTAACTATAAAATTACTAATTAAACTTGCATAATCTAACTTATTTGTCCTATCATTTTCAATAAATAACATTATTAATCTTTTTTATTTTTTTATTTTTTTTTGAAAATTTTTGTAACATGATTGATTAAAGATAAGATTTGATCAACTTCATCTAATATAGTCAACAATATTCCTCCCTCATTTGCTTTGGATTGGATCCCTTGTTTTATTGGAGAACTAATAAGTAAATACAATGGGCCTAACATAAGGATTATTATTATTAATTTTTTTTTTTTTTTTTTTGGTGCTAAATTTTAACAAAAATTTGGAAGTCTTAGGTGGCGGATCTACTTGCCTATGCTTAAAAACAGACACAAAATTCATGCGAAAGAATAATATTTCATCACTTTTGAAAAATCCTTTCGAAAAATCCTTTTGTCCAGGTGAATTTTGTGCTCGAATTATGTATTACGTTTTTATGTCCATAAAATTATTTGATCACACAATTGCCATGGTATGAGAGTCATCTCATTTGAAAAATTCTCTTTGTCCAAGTGAATTCTGTGTATTTATGTTCTATTTTTGCTACGTAGAACTATTGATCACGCAATTACCGTAGTCTCATTTCATTTATTATTGTTTGAATAATGCTATATACATTAATTGGTATATCAATTAATGCACTAACATATGATATAACATAATTTTAAAAGTTTTGAGTATTTATAATTTGCATAATGGATAAAGTAATAATGTCATAACATATATTAATATATTAATTAATATATCAATTGATATATATAGTACCACCGTTATTGTTCATCTACCTCAGTTGCTTTCAAACCATTATGATACATCAGATGGAGTAGGAGAGTTTCGTTTGGGAAGAGCTAAACGGGGCTTTTTTGGCTATTTTAGCTACAAAAGACAAAATAGGCTATTTTAGTTCCAAAAAATAAAATATCACATCCAACTCATAATCATTACATTCTTCTCTCACAAAAAAAAATCAAAAAAACCAAAAATTCAAAATGTCAAAAAGTCCTTTCCAGATCAAACTTTTTAGCTCAGGCTAAAATAGCCAAAAAAATCAAAAAGCCAAAAAGCCATTCTAAAATCAAACTTTTTAGCCCAAGCTAAAATAGCCAAAAAAATCAAAAAGTCAACCCACTTCCCAAACAGAGGCTAAGTTAGTCACTTTTTTGAGTTTACAGCAAAAGCTATAAGTTAGTTTTTTTGTATTTAAAGACATTTGAAAAGTTGATTTTTACCCATTGGTAAAATTACAATTTTACCCCTCATGGGTGAAAATATGTCATATAGGTGAAGTAGTAAATATTTTAAATTGAATGGGAGTAATGTGATTATTTCATTGTGATTTGACATCATAAGCAAATATTAATAAAAAAAGTCAAAAGTAACTTTTTATTAACTTCTCAAATCATTTGTCTAAAAGAGTCCAAAGCTTGGTTAAAAATCAAGAAGTCACTTTTTATCATTTTTCCAAAACACTCCTTTGTTTTAAGGAAGTAAAATGAAAAAACTTTTCTTTTCTTTTCTTTTTTTTTCTTTTTTGATTGGGAAATTTAGAAAAAAATTTTAAAATAAAAAGAAAAGAGATATATAAAACTCGATAAAATATTAATATATTTTATTTATATTTTATCTTATTTTTTTTATTTTTTTAAATTTCTAACCAAACACAAGGACATGAACAGTGTTTTCTGGCTTCTGCATTATCAGGCCCTGATTTAGCGGGATTGTTTCGTACTCATGTGGACCTTTTTCTTTTTTTTTTAAATGATTTTTTATTTGTTTTTGTAATTTATGATTTTTAAATGATTTTTGTTTTTGTACCAAGAAAAATGTTTTGTGGCCCTAAAAACTGTGGCCCTAATGGCCCTAATTTCCTTTTTGGGTAAGTTTGTTTTTTTTTTCTTTTTTTTTTTTACCTGATATGGAAATTAGGGCCATTAGAGCCACAGTTTTTTGAGCTACCAACCAAAGCCCTTGTACCAATTGGGTTCAAATGATTTTGTGGCAAATGGTAAGGGTGAGCATGGTCTGGATTGAATCGGATTGGGGTAAAATCAGAATTAATCTGTTATTTATGATTCTTGAAAAATTGGAACCAATCCAATCCGTTTAAATCATGGAAGCAATCCGAACCAATCCATTTAAATACGGATTGGATCGGTTTAGGATCACGGATTCATATAATTAAATAACAAAAAAATATATATAACACTTTAATTTCATAAAAATATAAATATAGCGCTATATTAGTTCCACAATAGCAATATGTTTTTCTATAATAGTGACATACTGTTTTAGAATTTAAACAACCATAAGAAAATTGGTTTCACCATAAGTATTTAAACTATTACAAATTAAAACTAAAAACTAATAAACAAAAGTAATAAAAGAAGATATTATACGGTTTTATGTTTAAATTTAGATTTTATATAGAATAAGAGAAGATACTATGGGGGATGATGTATAATAAAAATATAGACTATTTGTATACGGTCCAGATCGGTTCCAATCCGGAACCGTGGGGTTCAATCCGGAACCAATCCGTGGACTACGGATTTTTAATTCTTCAATCCGAAACCGAACCGCGAATTCAAAAAATCAATCCAAACCTATCGGATTGGACTAGACTGGATCGGATTACGGATTTCACGGATTCCTTGCTCAGCCCTAGCAAATGGGTTCAAATAATTTGAATACTAATAAAAGGATGATACAAAGTTATGGCCCCGTTTGGTAGAGTTATGAGAAAGTGATTATGGTCCCGTTTGCTAGAGTTGTGAAAAAGTGATTATAACTTATACCTTAACAGTTTATAACTTATAACTGTGAACATAAGCTGATTTTTGACTTATAAATTAAGTTTCTCCTCCCCACTCAAAGAATAAATTGATTTTTGATTTACAAAAAGTTATAAGCTATATTAAAGCTGCTTATTTTAGCTTTCAGCTTAATTTAAGTTATTTTGATGTGTTTGGTTTAACTTATAACTTATAGCTTATAACTTTTTGGAAATCAGAAATCAGCTTATTCTTTGAGTGGGGCATGAGATGCTTAATTTATAAGTCAGAAATCAGTTTATGTTTATAGTTATAAGTTATAAACTGTTTAGGCATAAGCTACAAGCACTTTCCCACAGCTCTACCAAACAGGGCCATTGTTAAGCTGAACAAAACTCATCAAAATAGCTTAAATTAAGCTAAAAGCTGAAATAAGCTGAAAATAAGCCCTACCAAACAGGACTTATAATTTATAGCCTAATAACTTATAATTTATAACTGTGAACATAAGCTAATTTTTGACTTATAAATTAAATTTCTCCTCCCCCACTCAAAGAATAAGTTGATTTTTGACTTATAAAAAGTTATAAGTTGTATTGTTAAGCTAAACCAAACACATCAAAATAACTTAAATTAAGCTAAAAGCTGAAATAAGCTGGAAATAAGCCCTACCAAACAGGGTCTATGTTGGGTAGTGTGGATTCTGATAATTACTTAACATTACTTATTGAAAAAATTATTTTATTTTTTAAAACAAATACAATTCGATTATTTGATTATAGATTTGTTTGGGAATTTTTATTTTTAGTTAAAAAATTATTATAAGTTACCATGTTATTTTTTCTATTTTATCACACATTTTTTCATAAAAATAAAAATAAAAATTATTAAAAAATCAATTCCTAATAGATACTTTCTAGTACATATTTCAAAATAAATAGTTTGAATCATTCGAAACAAACCCACTAATCCTAACAATAAGAGATGACCCACTTATACTATATTTAGATCATGAATTTAAATAAAAATTTAGAAAGAAAAAAAATTACTTTTATTTCATTCGCATTTCTCTTATATTTTCTATTCTAAATTTCTATTAAAACTCATAATCTAAATACAATTTTAATTTCTCCATTGCAGCACAAATGAGGAGACTTTGTTTTGTGTCCTTTACCCAAATTTGTTTTTCATCTTATCCCAACTAGGGATGGTATTTTGAAACCGACTTGATGGGGACCTGACGTCCCGACTTTGATTTAAACGGTTTTTTTCCGAAGAATATCACTGACAGGACATGGATGGTATTCAAAAATCAATCCCCAATCAATTTCGAGCCGGGGACGACGATAAGTGTCCAAGTCTTGGCCCCGGCCCTGTTTGTCCCCAAAGTAATAAATATACATATATATACTTTCTGATGTACTCTTTCTCTCTCTCTCTCTCTCTCTCTCTCCCTCTCTCCCTCTCTCTCTTCTTCACCGTCTCTCATCTCTATCCCTCCCTCCCTCTCACTCACTCACTCACTCACTCAAAGTCTCTCTCTCTCTCTCTCTCTCTCTCTCTCTTTCCTCTTCATCTTTGTAATATCTCAAAATGTGGTACTTTGATTGGCAACGACAACGACTGCCATCTCTCTAGAATTGTTGATATGGCTTCGTTTGGGAAGTGGGTTGGCTTTTTGACTTTTTTGATTATTTTAGCATGGGACTAAAAAGTCTGGTTTGGGAAGGGCTTTTGACTTTTTTGACTTTTTTATAAGAGGAAGAATATAATGATTATAAGTTGGATGTGATATTTTGTCTTATTGGACTAAAAAACCTATTTTGTTTTTTGTAGTTATTTTAGCCAAAAAAGCCCCAAAACCTACTTCCCAAACATAGGCATGGTGTGATTTGATACAAAGTTCCTCTGTTATAAGCCATTGAAGAAGCATCTCAAGTACATTCTTTCGACTGTCGATGACGCTTCTTCCGGCACCGCAGACCGCCATCTTCAGTCGGTTTTGTCGTTAGCTGAGCTGTAGGACTAATTCATGAGATCTCGGTGATGAAGATGGTGAAGCATCCCAACATCGTCCTGATTAAGATCTACTCTGCCATAGAGACCAAGATCTACTTCTACTCTGCTATGGTTCTATGATTTTTTGAATAGATCTATGATTTTTTTTTTTTTTTTGAAAAATCTTGATCTTTATATATATATATATGGATTCAGATCTGATTTTTTTTTTAACATATATAAATGGTTTTTTTTTTTTAGACATTTCAGCTCACAAATTTTTAGATTTGAATAGTGTTTGATTTGTTGAATAGTGTCAGATCTGGACGATGATGATCTTCTTGTGGTATTATGTATCTCACAAATTGTGTTTGGATTTGGATTTGTATTTTTGTTTGAATAGGTCTTTATTCACTGATTTGGATTTGGATCTCACAAATTGTTGAATTAGTCTTCATTTGGATCTGTGTTTTGGATTTAAATCTTCATTCACTGATTTCTTTTTTTTTTTTTTTTGGCCAAGGAATTTTCGGGGTCGGGGAACCCTGATCCGCATTAGGAGATGGGGGCAGAGATGGGGACGGTGATAGGTTCCCCGTCGAGGATCGGGGACTGGAACGGAGGAATTTGCACCATCAAGGATCGAGGACGGGAGGTGTGATCCCCGGCCCCATCCCGACCCGTTGTCATTCCTAATCCCAACAAAAAACAATGACTAGTTTGGGACCATTCATAATTTTTATATGATTTTTGTTTTTGTATGAAGATGATTTTAAAATTTTATAAAACAATTTCTGACTTTTCATAAACTTTAAAAAAAATAATTTACCAACAATTTTTTCATGTCAATTCCTTTCTTTTTATTTTATTTTAATTTCGAGGACTGAAAAAAAAATAAAAAAAATTGGTAGCAACCCCGTTCTCATCACGAACAAAACGTTTCAAAAGGTGTTTTAGCAGTCAACAAGGTGAAGTCCTTTCAAAAAATATCTTCATACATACTTTTATAATGTAGAGTCAAGATTGATGAAAAATCAATTCAAACTGAACCGATTGAATAGGATTGATGGAAATTTTTAGTTTTCGGTCAATTTTATAATGTATAATCTATTTTAATTTTTAAAAAAATTACATTAACACTAATTAAATTGATTGAAATATTTTTTTTTAAATATTTAAAATAAGTGATCAATAATGCACGTTTTGTAATAAAAATTAAAGAGAGACATTTATAGAGTAATTTTCATCATTTTTGTTTATTTATTCTTAATGTGACCTTCTACAAGTTTTTATGAAAATCTTTAAATCATTCTGTGAATCTCTCCTTTACACTAAACCCACAAAACCAATAAATTGAACCATAATATACAGTTTATTTGGATTTTTCAATCAACAAAATCGAAAAATTCAATTCAATGTTAAATTTTTTTATCAAGCCAAATCATTTACACTAACTAATTGATATAATCTCTTTGATTTATGCAAATCCTTTTTTTTTTTTTTTGAGTAATTATTGGGTGCTCTTCGAGCACAGTCCCGTCGTGTTTCAGGGGTATTGTGATTGGTAGAGAAGGTGAAACTCATAATTTTGTTTTATGTAATTAAAAAATATGAGAAGACATAGTATATGATGATTAGTAAATAACATGAACAAGTGACGCTCTAAGACTAAGAGTACCCAATAATTTTTTCTTCATACACTGATATGGTGAAAAGCATTAAAACAACTGTAGAGGTCTATGAAAACAATTGTTAGGGTAGATTACATCACTTTGCTTGGTTTGAGTTTTTTAAAAATATTTTTTAAAAAATTCTACTTTCTTATTTTTCATATTTTTTGTTTTTATTGAATTTTTTAAATATTTTCAGCAATTGTTTTTAATTTTTAGACACACCTAACATAAATACACTTAAAAAGTATAATTTTCGTAAAAAAAATCTTTAAAAAATTCACTAAATACCAAAAATATTAAAAAAAATACGAAAATTCAATATATTTATCATATTTTTGTGTATTTATTAATTTTTTGAAATATTTCTTCACAAATATTTTACTTTTTAGATACATTTAAGTAAGGTGCATCTGAAAAAATAAAAAAAAAATGGTTAAAATTTTAAAAATATTTACTAAAAACAAAAAAAAATGCGAAAAACAAAAAAAATCAATTTAAAAAAAACTGAATTCAAAAAACTGAAACCAAACACATTGTTATTTTAAGTTGCGGAGAAATATAACAAATTTTATAATTTGACATAATTATATTAATATTTTTTAGTAAGGCTAAAATCAAATTAATATAGATGATAAGAAAATATAATGATAAATAAAGTAAAATATATCTTCAGGTAAAAGATATGATAATATTATTTTTTTCGTCTATATGATTAACGAATTATTAATGAAAAATAAAATAAGTGTTAATGAAATCTAATGTAATTATATTAAATTTGTGAAACTTATTTCAAATTTTATAATATTTATTTTTCAAATTGGAATAATACCATCAATTTCTGAAACCCTAAATTTTTACTTTTTTTTGAAATTTGTAATAATTCAAAAAAAAAGAAGAAGATAGATCTAACAAAATAATAAACCCTCCTTGCTCTAATTGGCTTGACACCCAAAAAAAAAACAGAAGTATTCTTATTCAAATGCCAAAAAAATAAATATTATTCTTGTTTATAATCCCTTAATAGTAAACAAACAACACATTCTTTACCCAAAAATCGAGCAATAAACAAAATAAACCCCAATAAATAAAGTCTATAAACCCATTTAATTATAAGAATAGATGCACAAAAAAATTAATTAAATTTTAAAAATTATAAAATACAAATATATATATATTATTTAAATATTAAAAAAAATCTCATATTTGAGATTTTACTTTAGGCCCAAGAGTAATGGGCTGGCCTGGATGATTGAACGTGAGTTACTTCATCATATTCCACCAGTTACCTTGACAGCGAGCACACCATAATAATGTAGTTTGATACTTCTTCAGTATAACGTGAGTTGGCTCCGTTTGGGAAGCAATTTTGTGAGTTTTTTTTGGCTATTTTAGTCATAAAAGATAAAATAGGTTATTTTAGCCACAACAAACAAAATATCACATCTAATCCATAATCATTACACTCTTCTCCAATCCATAATTATTACACTCTTCTCTCACAAAAAAAGTCAAAAAAGCCAAAAAGTCAAAAAGTCCTTCCCAAACCAAACTTTTTAGCCCAGGCTAAAATAGTCAAAAAAATTAAAAAATCAAAAAGTCAATCCACTTTCCAAACCAACCCTTAATTCTTTAGCGTGACGCTTTTGATTTACTCTAAAGGCACACCAATTCAATATGTGAACAACACTCTTTAATTAGAGGGAAATCCAGATCCGTATTCTTCGATTTGTGGGGCTCATTTCCAGTCCTACTGTAGTGATCGGAGTAGTTTATTTTTTCTTAATTTTTTGAGCTCTTGTAAATAGATCATTTATAAAAAAATATATATACATATATAAAAGCACTATCCATTAATTGTACTTATGTAATTTCATTAGATTCATCTAAAAAAATAGACAGTCTATTTTATTTTTAAATTAAAAATTTATTTTTAAAAACAAAAAATAATAAAACTTATTTAGCCTTCGTTTAGGATGTGGGAATCATTTAGTAATAAAAATGATATATTAAAGTCAAATTGATACATTTAAAATAGGAAGAATTACATTTTAGTATAAAGTTAAAAAAAAAAATTACACATAAATAGTAAACTTTATAAATATTAATAATTAAAATTATAAAAATGTTTCATGTCTTAATAAATATTTTTTTTTTCTAAAAGTCACTGCATTGTAATTCCTCCTTTAAAATATCAAGAATCAAATGATACAATGCATCTATTTTAAAAATTAAAAATATAATTAACCCATATAATAATGTAAAATGTATAATCTATAATATTATTTATAATTATTCTCAGGTCTCGTTTGTTAACTATACATTTTAGTCAAAAAGTCGTTATAAGTTATCATATCACTCCCTCTATTTTTTTATATATCTTTTCATAAATATCAAAAAATTATTAAAATAATCTATTTCCAAACAAGAAAATAATCTATTCCCAAACAAGAACTTTCTTGTTGAAAGTCTTCTATTCGAATTTCCAAACGTATCTTAATGGGGGTCAAGAGGAATAAAACAAGTGGGATGGACTCCTTTCCAGTAACCCATCTAGAATAGAGGTTGTTATTCAGATTTATAAAATTTATCATAACTCTAGTTGTGAGATCCCTAACTTTTGTAAATCTTAGTAAGTTCCTAAATTTTGAATTATTATAATAAAGTCCTTAACTTGTTGATTATTCATAAATTAAACCTTAAAATCGAAAATGCTTCACGGACGAATCGATACAAACCCTAATCAACCTTGGAAGCTTAGAAATCATTTTTAATACTCTAATATTAATTATTTAACTCTCAAATTTTAGATTAATCACTCTAAACCTTAACTTTCAGTTTTCACAATTTTCGTTTGATTATTTACCTTTAAATTCAAAGTAAGATAATACAAACCGAATTATTTTTTCTAACACTATTTTATTAACTCTACATTTGAAATAGATATTTTAATTGAACTTAAACCCTCATATTTTTCTTAAATCACATTTTGACCCCAAACTAATATCATTACACACACATATATACACACATGTACCTTTCTTAAATAAATAACTTTGTATACAAAATATCTTCACACACACACACACATATACATATATATAATCAACAAAAATCTCTCAAAATTCCTTGCACATGGCTAGCCACCCTAGAGAAAGAAAAATTGTATACTTTTTCAAACAAAAGCCATGAATTTATGAAAAAAGTATTTAAGTACCCCAATTCATGGAACCATGCCTCCACCCTAAGTTCAATCCTAACCAAAATCCTAATTAGATCATGATTAATTGTATAATTAAAGCCTATAATCATCCACTATTCCTTTAGATTCAAAGTAAATCCAAAATATCCAATCCATTTCCAACTAATGGACAAAATGGACCTTTTGCACTAATTTCCTTATAAAAGAAACCTCTCCCTTAGTCTTTTGGGCTGGGAACGGTGAAAGTGTCCAAGCCCTGACCCCGGCCCCATTTGTTCCCGAAGTAATATATATATACTTTCTGATGTACTATTTATCTCTCTCTCTCTCTTTCCTGTACTCTCTCTCTCTTCCTTACCGTCGCTCATCTCTCTATGTTCCTCACCATCTCTCATCTCTCTCTTCCTCTCACTCACTTAGAGTCTCTTTCTCTCCCTCCTTCCTCTTCATCTCTATAAGATCTCAAAATGTGATACTTCGATCAGTGACGACAACAGCTGCGATCTCTCTAAAATTGTTGATCTATATGGTGTGATCTGATACAAAGTTCCTCTGTTATAAGCCATTGAAGAAGCATCTCAAGCACATTCTTTCGACAGCCGATAACGTTTCCTCCGCCACCTCAGATTGCCGTCTTCAGCTGATTTCGCCGTTGGCGAGTTGCAGGACTAATTCGTGAGATCTTGGTGATAAAGATAGTGAAGCATCCCAACATCGTCCTGATTAAGATCTACTCTGTCATGGAGACCAAGATCTACTTCCACTTTGCCATGGTTCCAAGATTTTTTTGAACAGATCTATGATTTTTTGAATAGATCTATGATTTTTTTTTTTTTTGAAAAATCTTGATCTTTATATATATATGGATTCAAATCTGATTTTTTTTTTAAAAGATATCTAAATTATTTTTTTTAGACATTTCAGGTCGCAAATTTTTAGATTTGAATAGTGTTAGATTTGTTGAATAGTGTCAGATCTGAAAGATGATGATCTTGTTGTGATGTTATGTATCTCACAAATTGTGTTTGGATTTGGATCTGTGTTTTGTTTGAATAGGTCTTCATTCACTGATTTGGATTTGGATCTCACAAATTGTTAAATAAGTCTTCATTTGGATATGTGTTTTGGATCTGGATCTTCATTTGTTGATTTTTTTTTTTTTTTTTTGCCGGGAAATTTTCGAGGTTGGGGAACCTCGATCTGCGTTAGGGGACCGAGGCAGGGACGGTGATAGGTTCCTCGTCGGGGATTAAGGATGGGAATAGGAGAATTTGCACCATCGCGGATCGGGAGCGGGGGGTGTGAGTCTCAGCCCCACCCCGACCGGTTGCCATTCCTAATCCCAACCAAAAACAATGACTAGTTTGGGACCATTCATAATTTTTATATGATTTTTATTTTTGTATGAAGATGTTCTTAAAAGTTTATAAAACAATTTCGGACTTTTAAAAATAATTTACCAACAATTTTTTCATGCCAATTTCTTTCTTTTTATTTTATTTTATTTCGAGGACTGGAAAAAAAATAAAAATAAAAATGATAGCAACCGCGTTCTCATCACGAACAAAACGTTTCAAAAGGTGTTCTAGCAGTCAACCAGGTGAAGTCCTTTCAAAAAATATCTTCATACATACTTTTATAATGTACTGTCAAGATTGATGAAAAATCAATTCAAACTGAACCGACTGAATAGGATTGATGTCAATTTTTAGTTTTCCGTCAATTTTTTATAATGTATAATCTATTTTAATTTAATTTTTTTTTTACATTAGAATAAAACTTGGTAATTCGAATTTGGCCCCTCCTAATTCCTCTAATGCCCAAAACGACGTCGTTTTGGACATTAGGCTTTTTTTTTTTTTTTTTCTTTTTTTCTGCCATTTTCGTTCGACTGTGCAGGGGAGGGGGAGGAGAGGGAAAGGGAGAGGGAGAGGGAGAGGTCGCCGTCGCAGATCCGTCACCGTCGTCTCTAATTCGTCGCAGATCCGTCGCCGATCGCGGTGCCTCCGCCTCCGTCACCGATCGCCATGCCTCTGCTCATCGCCTCTGCCATCGCCGATCACCGCGCCCCCCGTCTCCGCCTCTAGCCCAATTTTTAGACCCCCTCCAGTCCCCCTCCCCCTCCGTCTTCTTCTTCCTTCTGCTGAAAAAAACAAACAAAAAGCAAATTAAGGGGATTCGGGGGAGCTCGTCTTCGAGCTCCCTAGCACGGTCCTTTACATTAATACTAATTAAATTGATTGAAATATTTTTTTAAAATATTTAAAATAAGTGATCAACAATGTACTTTTTGTAATAAAAATTAAAGAGAAACATTTAGGTGTCGTTTGGTAACACTTACGTTTTCAGTTTTCTATTTATATTTACAAAAATTTTAAAAACTCAAATAAAAATTTATTTGGTAAATTTTTGATTTATAAATCAGTGGTCTCAGTTTATAAATTTGGCAAAAAAATATAAACTCAAAAAAAATGTTTCCATTTTGAGTTTTCAGTTTTTTTTTTTTTTTACCACCCAACACTAGCTACCACCTGCCACTATTTTTCACCACCGTCTTCCGCCACCACCACCCACCCCCCATCACCACTTGCCACCACTACTTACCACCCACCTGCCACCACCACACACCAGCCACCCACCACCTACCCACCCACTCGCCACTACCACCCACCCTTCGCCGCCACCGCCGCCACCACCACCACCACCACCACCACTACCACCCACCACCCACCTGCCATCCACCCGCCACTGCCATCCACTGCCTGCCACCACCACCCACTACCCACCATTCGCTACCACCCACCACTCGTTACCGTCACCTACTCACCCACCACCCGCCATCCGCCACCCACCTACCACCACCACCCACCACCCGCTACCACCACCACCATCACCACCACCACCCACTCGCTACCACCCACCACCCACCCACTACCCGCCACTGTCACCCACCCACCATCACCACCCCCCATCCGCCACCCACTGGCCACCACCACCCACCACCCGCCACCACCACCATCCACCACCCGCCACCGTCACCTATCCACCACCACCACCCGCTACCACCACCACCACTAGCCACCGTCACCCACCACCACCCGCCACCGTCACCCACCCACCCACCCACCCACCACCACCCACTCGTCACCACCCGCTACCCATCACCCACCGTCACCACTTTCTACCACTGTCTTCCGCCGCCACTTGTCACCACTTGCCATTTCTCACTCTTTTTTATATTTTAAAATTTTTTAAAACATTTTGTCAATTACCAAATGCGTTTGTAGTTTATGTTTTTCTAAAAATAAACAAAAATCAATTTATAAAATTTTTGTAAATATAAACTGAAAACGTAAACGTTATCAAATAAACCCTTATAGAGTAATTTTCATCATTTTTGTTTATTTGTTCTTAATGTGAACTTCTACAAGTTTTTATGAAACTCTTTTAATCATTATGTGAATCTCTCCCTTACACTAAACCCACAAAACCAATAAATTGAACCATAATATACAGTTTTTTTGGATTTTTCAATCGACAAAATGGAAAAATTCAATTCAATGTTAAATTTTTTTATCGAGCCGAATCATTTACACTAACTAATTGATATAATCTCTTTGATTCATGCAAATCCCTTTTTCTTGAATAATTATTGGGTGCTCTTCAAGTATAGTCACGTGGTGTTTTAGGAGTATTGTGATTGGTAGAGAAGATGAAACTCATGATTTTGTGTTATGTAATTAGAAAATATGAGAAGACATAGTATATGATGATTAGTAAATAATATGAACACGTGAAGTTCCAAAAGTACCCAATAATTTTTCCTTTCATACACTGATATGGTGAAAAGCATTAAAACAACTCTAGGGGTCTATGAAAACAATTGTTAGGGTAGATTACATCACTTTGTTTAGTTTGAGTTTTCTAAACATACTTTTCAGAAAATTTTAATTTCTTATTTTTCATATTATTTTTTTTATTGAATTTTTTTAATATTTTAAGATTTTTTTTTTAATTTTTAGACACACCTAATATAAATACACTTAAAAAGTATAATTTTTATGAAAAAAAATTCTTTAAAAAATTTACTAAATACCAAAAATATTTTTAAAAAAATGAAAAATCAATATATTTTTCGTATTTTTGTGTATTTATTAATTTTTTGAAATATTTTTTCACAAATATTTTACTTTTTAGATATATCTAAGTAAGGTGCATCTAATTTTTTTTTTTTAAAAATGCTTAAAATTTTAAAAATATTTACTAAAAACAAAAAAAAACACGAAAAATAAAAAATTCAATTTTCTAAAAACTGAATTAAAAAAACTGAAACCAAACATCCCGTTATTTTAAGTTGCGGAGAAATATAACAAATTTTATAATTTGACATAATTATATTAATATTTTTTAGTAAGGCTAAAATCAGAATTAGTATAGATGATAAGAAAATATAAAGATAAATAAAGTAAAATATATCTCTTAGGTAAAAGATATAATAATATTTTTTATTTTCGTTCATATGATTGACAAATTATTAATGAAAAATAAAATAAGTGTTAATGAAATCTAATGTAATTATATTAAATTTGTGAAACTTATTTCAAATTTTATAATATTTATTTTTCAAATTGGAATAGTACCATCAATTTCTGAAACCCTTAATTTTTACTTTTTTTGAAATTTGTAATAATTCAAAAAACAAAAAAAAAACCAATAGATCTAACAAAATAATTAATGAACCCTCCTTGCTCTAATTGGCTTGACACCCAAAAAAAAAAAAAAAAACAGAAGTATTCTTATTCAAATGCCAGAAAAATAAATATTATTCTTGTTTATAATCCCTTAATAGTAAATGACGAATACAACACATTCTTTACCCAAAAGTCGAGCAATAAACAAAATTCTTATCGAGAAGCCCAACAAAATAAACCCCAATAAATAAAGTCTATAAACCCATTTAATTATAAGAATAGATGCACAAAAAAATTAATTAAATTTTAAAAATTATAAAATACAAAAATATATATATTATTTAAATATTAAAAAAAAATCTCATATTTGAGATTTTACTTTAGGCCCAAGAGTATTGGGCTGGCCTGGATGATTGAACGTGAGTTACTTCATCATATTCGACCAGTTACCTTGACAACGAGCCCGCCATAATAATGTAGTTGATACTTCTTCAGCATAACGTGAGTTAATTCTTTAGCGTGACGCTTTTGATTTACTCTAAAGGCACACCAATTCAATATGTGAACAACACTCTTTAATTAGAGAGAAATTCAGTTCCGTATTGTTGGATTTGTGCGGCTCATTTCTAGTCCTTCTGTAGTGATCTGAGTAGCTTATTTTTTTAAGTTTTTGATTTTTTAAACTCTTGTATATAGATTATTTATAAAAAAATATATATACATATATAAAAGCTCGACCCATTAATTAATTGTACTTACGTAATTTCATTTGATTCATCTAAAAAAATAGACGGTCTACTTTAAATTTAAATTTAAAATTTATTTTTAAAAACAAAAAATGATAAAACTTATTTAGCCTTCGTTGGGGATATGGGAATTATTTAGTAATAAAATTAATATATTAAAAGTCAAATTGATACATTTAAAATAGGAAGAATTACATTTCAATAGAAAGTTATAAAAAAAAAAAAAAAAGCCACACATAGTAAACTTTATAAATATTAATAATTAAAATTATAAAAATATTTCATGTCTTAATAAATATTTTTTTCTAAACCTCACTGCATTGTAATTCCTCCTTTAAAATATCAAGAATCAAATGATACAAGACATCTATTTTAAAAATTATAATTATAATTAACCCATGTAATAATGTAAAATGTATAATCTAAAATATTATTTATAATTATACTGAGGCCTCGTTTATCAACTATACATTTTAGCTAAAAAGTCATTATAAATTGTCACATTACTTTCTCTATTTTTTTTTACATCTTTTTATAAAAAATTTAAAAATTATTAAAATAGTATGTTTCCAAATGAGAGCTTTCTTGTTGATAGTCCTCTATTCGAATTTCCAAACATATCTTAATGGAGTCAAAGAGGAATAAAACAAATGGAATGGACACCCTTCCAGTAACCCATCTAGAATGGATGGTGTTATTTAGATTTGTAGAATTTATCATAACTCTAGTTATTTTTGTAAATCCTATTAGGTTCTTAAATTTTGAGTTATCATAATAAAATCTTTAGTTCATCGATTATTTACAAATTAAACCTTAAAACCAAAATGCATCACGGACGAATCCCTACAAATCCTAATCGACATTGGAAGCTTAGAAATCATTTCTAACACTCTAATATAAATTATTTAACTATCAAATTTTAGATTAATCACTCTAAACCCTAATTTCCAGTTTTTATAGTTTTCGTTCGGTTATTCACTTTTAAATTCAAAGTAAGATAATACCAAATTATTTTTTCTAACACTAATTTATTAATTCTATACTTGAAATAGATATTTTAATTGAACCTAAGCCCACATATTTTTTTTAAATCACATTTTGACCCCAAACTAGTACCATTACACGCACGCGCACACACACACACACACATATATATATACACACTTGTACATTTCTTAAATAAATAATTTTGTACACAAAATATCTGCATATATATATATATAATCAACAAAAATCCTCCAAAATTGCTTGCACATGGCTATAGATACACAATTTTTGACCGACCTCAAAACTTTGACGTCATCAGTTGTGCACTCGATGATTGTGCATGTTTGTGCTTGTTTTGAGCGCCCGAGGGTCTCAGCTGAGTGCCTTGTCTTTGAGCCTCTTAACACTTTGTGTTTTGGCCTTAGTTTTTGGGCCAAACCTTGATTCCTCTTGCCTGGGGGAGAAGAAGGGCTTGCCAGCCACTTGTGGCGCTTGCCGGCCACTTTTTTCTCTTGTAGGCCACTTGAAGTGGTCGGCCGGCTAGGGGAAGTGGCCGGCCGGCCACCTTAACTGGCTGGTGGCCAATTTTTCTTCGTTTTAGATATTTTTAGATCTTTTGAGCCAACTGTGGCTCACTGAGACTCATCCTTTATACACGTGTATGGAGGAATGAAGCAAGCAATATATAAGGGGAGGTCCTTCCCCCTTTAGAGGGGTTACAAAATTTCAGAGCTGAAATTCCTCTCTCTCTCTCTCTCTCTATATATATATATATATTGTGCTATATAGTGCTTAGAAGTGAGTTTTCTTCACATATTTGCAAAGAGACACCTAGTCAAACACCACTACCTTGGAGCTGAAGTTCTTAAAAGCTTGTTTGGAGTTCAAAAAGCTGGTTTTTAGTTCAGAAGTTGCTTGTTTAGCTGTTATGCTTCAAGGGTAAGCATTTACCCCTCTTAGGCTTGTTTTTGTATACTAATTTGGGCCACATTTGCATGCTGTTTTGGCCTAATTATCAACTACAAAAGCCTATATTTTTAAGTGTTAAAAATGTTGGTTTGAGTCCTTATTGGAGTTAGGGGTGGTCCACCCTCTTTCATTGTTTATTTGCTAAGCTTTGTGCCATCCTTTAAAGCTTTTGAAACAATCTCTTTCTGGCATTTTAACCACTGAATTCCAAAGGAATTTCAGTGGTGGAAAGGTGGTCTTGAGGTCCAAAATGAGAGGGGGTGGTCCTCTCTCCTCATGTCTTGTTTGCATGTGTTGATGGCCTACCAAGTGAGCATGTGTTTCTCCCTTTTTGAAGCTTAGTTCAAGCATGTTTTTGTGACTTTTTGGACCTGCTCTAACTCTGTTTTTTTGCTGGTTTGGCCACTTGTTGCTTATATCTTACACTTGTAGTGTAATCTTGCTTAATAGCCTTGAATGCCTAATGAGTTAGTCCATTATTCTAGCATGTGTTAGCTTGACTCCAGCACATTTTTGCTAATGTTTTAGTATGCTTTAACTCTGTTTTAAGTGGTCTTGGCCCTTTGAGGCTTGCTTTGCATGGTTGTAGTGCAAATGGTCTTCACTAGCTTTGAGTCTTGAGGCCTTTAACATATTGTGTATGTGATGATTACATGTTTTGGCATCATTTAGCATGTAATTTCAGTGTATATAGTGTAGTCACACTCTCACATATTTTACTTCTTCATAGCTTTTGAGAGTTGTGCTTTATGCCTTGTTTATGAGCCAATACATGAGCATGATTTTCTTGCTTTTCATGATATCATCTCAACACATTTTAGCCTCTGTTTTGACATATTTGAGGTCTGTCCAGAGTTGGTTTGGTCCTTTGAGTTTGATATTGCATGCTTCTAGAGTGATGCTCTTTACTAGCTTAGTGTATTTAGCTTTTAAGCATGCATTACATGAGTTGTTTGCATTGTTTTTAAGTCACTTAGCATGCTATTTCAGTGCTGAAATGTGTGTCATTGCACTCCATTGTTTCAAACTTTCATTTACTTTGAAAGTGGCCTTAGGCCCCTTGTTGGCTTGACCATGAACTTGAGGCACTCATGTTTATTGGTTTTAATCCTTGTCACAACCCAAACCCGCCCCTATGGGTTTAGTATCGTAACCGGCCAGTAATCCTGAGATTACCGAAGGCCTCTGAGGCAGATTAAATTAACAATAGGGGCTGGCAGAAGCAAATAACAAATATACAACATCCATTGAGCTGTGCAGACTTAAATGAGACAGAAAAATTTTAAACTTTTATATACATATCTACACATCATCATATATATATATATAAAAACAAGCTAGACAAAAAGGGACTTAGCCCTATTTACAAAATACACAAAGACTTGTCTAGCTGAATAGGAAAATAGAACTTCAACTTATGCACTTAACCATAACCACTAGACATATCCGGAACCTCCACGGGAGGTACATAGGTTGGCTGACAAACAAAGAATCCAGGCAGCAGCTCTAGGACTAGTCACACGCCTGCTCACCTACATACATAAACAATACAGTGAGCTGGAGCCCAATGAATAATAACAAAGTAAAGGGGTTTTAATGAATGTGGTCCATAACAGTTACAGAAAACATAATTAAGTAGTTATCAGAAATGGATTCATAATCATGTTCAGAAGTCATAGTTCATAACAGATACAGATTCAGAATCATATTTATAATTAGAATTTGCAGTTAATCATACGTGGTACATTTATTAGCAATAGCAGAAACAGCTGACCCATAAAGAGACGGCAATAAAGGCACACAGTTGACCCATAAAGGGACGGCCATAAAGGCATATAGTTGACCCATAAAGGGACGGCCATAAAGGCTTACAGTTGACCCATAAAGGGACGGCTATAAAGGCATACAGTTGACCCATAAAAGGGACGACCATAAAGGCTTACAGTTGACCCATAAAGAGACGGTTATAAAGGTATACAGTTGACCCATAAAGGGACGGCCATAAAGGCTTATAGTTGACCCATAAAGGGACGACCATAAAGGCTTATAGTTGACCCATAAAGGGACGACCATAAAGGCATACAGTTGACCCATAAAGGGACGTAACAGAACAGATAACAGATGTCATTTAAAGTTAAGAATGCCACGCATACATTTCGGAAACATTGAACAACCATTCATTTATACAGAAACTAATATTTCAGAAATAGATCATCTTATATCATTTAGAAAATATTTAAAACTCAACATAGTTTTACAAAGTTACTACTCACAGTATTCAGATGCCTGATTCGCCCTTGTAGCTAACCCTACACAATTCATAATACACGTAGAAATCGGGTCACAATATAATTTATTCCGTTCTTAACTTGTTTAATTCTCTTTATACCAAATTACACATCAATTTCGCAAATTCATCACAAGTCGCAAATAACATCCTCAACTCAACACACTTCAACTCAATATTAGTCAACTCAACTTAATTCAACATAAGTCAAAACAACTTAATTCAACAATATTATTTACAATTCAACATAGTTCAAGATAAATTCTTGAATCCCATTTCAACATTCCATAACCAAGTTTATGTTGTCCATATCATTAACACATCTTTTCCCCCAAAACATTTCATATTATAGCATAATTTACAATGCCCATAACAAGGTTCAATCGCTAATTTTTAACATAATTTTCGAATATTTCTAAAATTCAATTAAACTTGTGTATATATAATTCAACCTCTCAATTTCATGATTCTACTTTCAATTTGGGTAGAATCTTTGATTATCATCATGAATCAACCTAGGGTTTTCAAGAAAATCAAGGATTTCAAGAAAAATCCAAACTTCCCAAACCATTACTTTTTATTCCAATTTTTCCATTGATTACACACCTAAGGTTCATAATCCATCATCTTAACCCAACAATTGCACCTCCAACATTTCAAACTCTAAACCCCCAAATCTCATGTTGGACACTATATGCTCAAAAAATATAGATTTTGTATTTATATAGTCAAAATACCACAAATCCATCCATTAATGCAAGTATTGAAAGGGAACTACGACCCGTACCTCAAGAATCAAGCAAAAGAATGAGCTCCAAGAAGAATTCTTCGCCAATCCGAAATCCAATCGGTTGAAAAGTGAGTTCTTTAAGCCTTCTTCACTTTTTGGTGGAAGATCTTGATCAATCTAAAGGGAAATGAAAGGCATTTGAGGTCAAAGACCTAGGGTTTTCGAACCTTGGTGAGAAGGATGAAGAGAGGAGATGAAAAGTGTGAAGAATGATCTAGAAAAGTCCCTTTAAACGTGCTGAATTCATGCGGTCCGCTCGAGCGTCGCTTTTCCCGCTCGAGCGTACCTACTTTCAACACGGATTCCAAAATTTCAAACAGGTATAACTCTCTCATCCGGACTCCGTTTTAGGTCGTTCTTGTGTCCAAATCAAAGCCCCGGAAATAAGCTTTCCAATGGTTCTAGCCTCACATCCAAATTCAAAGTATGGAAAAAGAAAACGGCAAAAGAGTGACGGCTGCTCGTAAGAATTATTCGAATTAAATTCTTGGTTCACTCTTACTTTACCATTATGCTACCACTTCGATCAATACCCCAAAATAAAATAATGAGGTTCCAAATACACTAATAAAAATGTCAAGGGCAATCTCACTTTCCACGCTCGAGTGTCACTTTCCACACTCGAGCGCGCAGACCAACAAAGCTGTCCGCTCGAGCGACCACTCCTACGCTCGAGCGGGAATTCACAACTCTCAGAATTCCCGACCGTCTGCAAAAATGCTGGTAACCTCTCAAGTCCACTCGAGCGTTAACTCCCCCGCTTGAGCGGAGGGAAAAATTCTGGATCGTTACAATCCTCCCTTGAGGATTTCTACTAACCAATAGCATGATACTTTCTTCATGCTCAAGGCACTCGAAGCTTAGGTCATCTTTCAAATTAGAGGACTTTTCATAATTGCACTTAACCGGTTAATGGACCAATTGGTAAGCTAAAATGTGTAAACAAGAAAATGACCAAGTAAAACATGTGCAAGATAACATATGTGTGTTGCATTGCATGTGTTTGGATCGAACGTTAATCCAAACACAAGAAATGTGGGATGTTTCATATTCATAGTGATGAAACGTGTCGCGTTTATTGGTCGTTGTCACCCTTGATCATGCATGATAGGGTGACGACACTTTAAGTCTTATGTGCGCATTCACTAAGCTTGTACAAGCTTGGTTCTTGGGCCATCATGCATTGAGATGCTTGATTGGTGGCTTGAGAGCGGAGTACCACACTCCTTTGAGCTTGAGACATGATGAGGAGAGTGGTAGTACACACATTTCTTGCCAAATATATTGTCTTGGCTCTGTTGCTCTCTGTTGTAGCAAAAGCAGAATTCTGGAAAGAGAAGTGGCCGGCCGGCCACTTGCATTAGCCTACCGACCACTTGTACTGGCTGGCCGACCAGTTGAGGTAGCCTACTAACCAATTGAGGTGGCCGGCCGGCCACCTGCAGGAGAGATTGTCCAAAATGTTCCTGTATTAGGGCAGATGCAACCTGGAAGTTCATATGATGTTCTGAGATCACCGCAAGTGCAAACAGAGGCAACTTACGACAAAGCAATGCGTTTTCGGGTGAAGCACACCGAGCATGCATGTCTCCCTCCCCTCGAGGCCATTTTACTGCTTTACTTAGCTAGTTAATTTGCCGATTTTTGTAATTAATTAGTTAATATGCTTAGTTAATTAATTCATTTTGTAATATTTAGCTAACTTAGAATAGTTAGTTAATTTCAAGTCTTGTGTTGTAATAAGTAATTAGCTAAGTTGGTTAATTAGTTGGTTTGTAATAAGTAGCTTAGCTTAGCGTAGCTAGTTAGCTTATTTATTCAGACTTTCCTTCGAGAGGGCGCAATATTGTAATAAATGTGCGTGTATGTGTGCATGTCTTTCAACCCCACTTCTTTCTCCCTTTTACTTAACCGCTTTCGATGGTTAGTTTTAGGGCATTTTTCAATTAAGCATCCTTATGCTTGCATGCGTGCATCATTCATTTGTCTTGCATGTACCGGGCTCGGCGCATCATTCAAACTGCATTGTATTTCAATACTTATTTGAATACGCGTTTCAAAGCATGTTATCAAGTTGCTTCGTATGCCATGATTAGATAGCCGAGCCTATTTAGTTGCATTTTGCATGTGTTGCATTATGCATTTTAACATAGTTAGGATCATGCATGATTTCTAATTAGTTTTCTGTTTTGGCTCGGAGTACACTGTAAGTGTTACGCTTTAGCATCCTTGCATGAGTGTGAGTGTTACCATGATAGCATGCTTGCCATGAGGCTATTTGCTTAAATGCTTAACTGCATGAATGCCTGTGGGTGGAGGCTTTATTGCCTGAATTGGAATAACTCGATGATTGTGAGTTTTAAACCCACTTTGTGAAGTGGCAAAATCATGTTTTAAATCCCACTTGAGGATGGCAAATCCGTGCTTTAGCCTACTTGCAAGTAACACTTTCAAACCATTTTCGAAAGCAAACATGAGTTGTTTTGTTCCAATTCTCGTGATTGAGTCTATACTTGTATCTTGTACGCATCACATAGTAAGCTAGCTAATAACTGAAATAAGAACACATGTGTTTATAAAACAACACATCATGCTTAGTAGAGGCCGATCCTTTGATTGGGCGAGCGGGGTGCTCATTGCAGACCTTCCCCTCTCGTACCCAAGTTCTCGAGCAGAGGCAACTTTGGTGATGAGGGACACGTGACCTTTGGCATGAGTCAGGGTTTCCTAAATTTCCTAAAACAAAATATTTAGGTGGCGACTCTGTTATCTGGCAAAGCAGTCCATGTTTAGCGCTTTTTATTCAAAATCGATTTTCCAAAACGATTTGCCAAATTTGGACTCTTTGGTGTTTATCAGTCTCACATTGCACTTTGTGAGATTAGATTCAGAACCGTGACAGGAGTCCGAACTGTAGTAAGACCAATTTGCGCCCTCTACGAGAGGGGGGCACGCGAAGAAAGTCGGGTCTACAATGGCCAGCCATCCTAGGGAAAGAAAAATTGTACACTTTTTCAAACAAAATCCATGAATTTATGGAAAAAGTATTCAAGTACCCCTAAATCATGGAATGATGTCTCCACCCTAAGTTCAATCCTAACCAAATCCTAATTATATCATGATTAATTGTATAATTAAGGCCTATAACAATCCACTATTCCATTAGATTCAAAGTAAATCCAAAATATCCAACCCATTTCCAACCAATGGGCAAAATGGACCTTTTGCACCAATTTTCCTATAAAAGAAACCTCTCCCTTAGCATTTTGCACACAAGAACTCTTATACAAACACTTCATTCAGTTGAGAGGGAGAGAGGGCAAGAGAGTGAGATTTGGTGGTAGAAGAAAGAAGAAAAAAGAATAAATTGTGCAAATACTTCACTAGGCAATCAAATAAGCCACAACACAACTCTCTCTTATTTTTCCTTTCAAATACATGCTCTTAGAAGTTTTAAACATTCACTTTAGACGTGCTTTGATGGTATTTTTGTGTTAAAAATGAAAGGAGTTGAGCCTTGATTCTACCCTTCTTGTATTTCTCGTAATCAGTATAAGACTATCTTTTTTCATATCAATCTCTCAAAATTTCTAGAGGCACACATTCACCTTAAATTTCTGAGTTTAATACATATTATTTAGCATGTTTTCATCACAAGAGAAGTGGAAAGTTTTCCCTAGTTGACCTCTTTTTTTACCAACTTTTTTATTTCAATAACCGTGCCAGAAAAATCTGTTTTACATCTAACTTTCAAAAATTTTAGAAAAATGTAAAAAAATCTTCTAGACCTTTATTTTATGTTAAAATCTTCCTTAATGAGTCAGATTTCAACTAAAATTGGTTTCGTTGCAAAAGAGAGACTGGTTTGTGAGAAAATCCGATTTTCGTAACGGTCGACGAATTTGGACAGCGCTAGAGTGTTTCTTAAATAACTAAAAATTTAGCAAAGCTATTCTATTTCCGAAATATGTTATGAAAACTAGATAAAATTCCCTACGAACCATAAGAAGGCCGGGCTTGGGAAAAATCTGAAATGATTCTTTTAATTTCAATCTTTAAGTGGTTCTGAATCTAGAAATTCTGTTCTGCCTTGGTGATATAGCAAATGAGAGTTGTAGATTTTATCAAATTAAGATTAGAGTTATTTTTGGAGACCCATGGAGCAATTTTAGAGATGGAATTAATTGATTTGAGGTAATTCGGGTGGTATACAATATACCACATTTAAATCTCTTTGCAAAGAGTGTTATTTTAATCACCTTCAATTTGTACTCCTCTTGATGATTACGATAATTTGATAAATTTTGTGAAATTATTTGTTGTTGATTCGTTTGATTACTCTAGTCATTTGATGAACTCTGTGTAGTTATTCTGTGTTGGAAATATTGATTTGTTTGGCTAAATGACGTGGAAATGCTTTGTACATAAATCGAGTGGACTTTGCCAATATGCTCTGTACCAATAGCCCGGATAAGTGGTTGTGCTTGGATGAGGGGGGTGAGGTCGGTTACTGGTCATATATTAAGTAAGACCGGGTATTTGGTCTTAGATAAATTATCATATGTTGAGTTGACTGGTTTGTACAATTTGATAAATTGCTTGGTATCTCGAATTAAATCTTTTGTGTAATTATTGGATCCCTATGAATTTACTCTGTGTCCGAGCTTTGTTATTCCTGTCGTATTGTATACTTCCCGAATTAATTTATTTTTCAGGTGCGGAGCAATTTAGTGGAGATTGGATTTGAAGTTCTAAAGAGATTAGTAGAGTTATATATTTTGGAGTCACCACTATATGTTATTATTATTATTATTATTATTATTTTGAGATTTGTATAAGATATATTTTGGATACATTTGTGTAATTATTTTGGAGATATAAATTTGTATTTTTTGAGGTTATTAATTAGTTAGAGGTTTAAATTTAAGGGTGAGTTGATTTATTAACGGCCCGAAAGTTGAGGTATTACACTAGTTTTAATGATTTGAAGTATTTATTTTATATAAAAAAAAATCATATATATTATTCATAAAAAAATTAGATCAACCTAACAATCGAAACTTATTTAACTTATTACATTTGTAAAATAAATAAATGATCAATTTTTAGAAATACACATATCATTTATTTATTTATTTAGACAAATATTATAAATATTATAAATTATGATTATTAAATTGAGTTTTTTTTTTATATCAATTATATATATAAAAAGCCTTACAAATAAATGTTTTGAATTATTAAAATTAAGGATAAATTATAAATACACTCCTTGAGATTTGCTTAAAATACAAATTGTCCCCTATAATTTAAAAAATTACGACTGTGTTTGGAGAAGCTCTCCAAACACATTTCCACGAATTGATTTCAGTGTAGTATTTGTTTTGAGTTTTCGAATTATAATCCCATTCCCACTTTTGAAAATTCGAAAACTCCTTTCCAGGTGAGAAAATTTGGCTAACCCGGATGTCTGACCAATTGACCGGAACGATGTTCTTTTTTTTTTTTTTTTTTTTTTTTTTTTTTTTTTTTTACACCTATTATTTTTATATTTTAAATAAAAAATATTTCCAAAATTTTTTTAAAATTTTTATGAGCTTTGAATAGGATTTTGGGTTATGTATTTGGTTATGAATTGTAAGTTTTTGAATTAAATATGATATGTCACATCATTCATTTTAAACTCAATTCAAAACTCTTGACCAAACAAAATTTTCACACTTAAATCATGTTGGAACAATCTTCTGTGTAAAATAAATAAGTCGAAACAAATCAAACAAATAAAAATACATTACCTACCGAATTTATTTTACCGAACCGAATAAATATTTAAAAGATTAAGTCGAGTGTGTGATACTCTATTTTTAAGACAGATTCGCACCGCTACGGTGCTTACGGAAAAATGGCGTCTATCTCCCAAGATACAATGATCTTCACAAGTTGTAGTAGCACTCCAAATAATTTGTTCGGTGAACAAAACCTATGTTCTAAACTCTTTGAATTTTTTCCTAAAATAATATGAAGAAAAATTGATGCAAGAGAGTAAAAGAAAGGCAACAAAATCAATTTTTTCAGTCTATTTTCGGATGCCAAAGACTGCTGGAAATGTCCTCTAGTTATAGGCAAATAATCTAGCCGAACAGGTATGAAACCAACCTAAACAGGTGTAATTTTGAATTAAACAGATGCAGTTTGCATTCAAACAGATCTTGAGGCAAATTCAAACAGATAACTGCTGCTGGTTTAAATCTGTAACTGCTGGGCAGTTTCTAGTAGTTTTATAATTGTAAAATAGTTTGAATCTGTTAGGAATATCAGACTAAATGAGGTAAAATTTGGACAGAAAATTAAATTCAATTTTGGCACAAAATTGGAATTTAATTTCATTAAAAATTTCTGGAAAAATTTAAATAAATTTTAGTCTAAAAAATTAATATTTAAACCGACCCACACCCACGCCCGGCACGGCTCGGCTCTGTTCGGCCGGGCAGACGATGGCGTCGGCGGCGTGCGCGCGTATGGTGGTTTGAGCCAAGGCTTTATTTGTCCATAACTCCTCTCTTTTACAAACTTGGGATGCCCCTTGGGGCCCAACCCAAGTGTTGCCACCTAGAACTTATATACACACATAAGTTTCCAACGCAAGACAAGCCTTATAAGGAAACCCACATTTAATTCTTGAATTGTCCATTCCACGAACCCGAAAACGACGTCAAGTTCCCATTCACTCATAAATGGTTTTGACGAACCGTCTTCATCGTGTGACTTGTCATAGGAACACGTCACCTTTTCGGACCCACCCCAAAAGGCGTATGGACCCTACTCAATTTTGGGCTCAAAGTTGGCTAAAAATACAGCTATAAAAATCAAATTTCCAACAATCCCCTACATGAATGGAATTTGACAGAGAGAAAATGTAACAACATGATCTAATTATAGAGAGTATAGAAATTAAAAATATTCTGCAAAGGATAGGTAGCTTTTAGCTTTAAACCTTCCCCTGTGAGACACTATTGGATTTACTAGCTAACCAATGAACATGATGTCTTGAACTGTTCAGCCGTTTGTGTAAACCAAGACAATAGATCTCACACAATATATTACCAGACACAGTTTAGTTCTCACTATTGTGTTTATTTTGGCCATGAATAACTTGGTCTGTCATGAGTGCTCTAGAGAATTGTAGTCTTTCACAAATCTCATAGAACTGGCCCAGTTCACACTCATATAGGTGATTCTTATGAAGAGTATCCTTCCATACTCCACTAGGTATACCTAGATATAAGAATCATTAAAAGTATTACTTAACCTAAAACGCTGCAGACATTACTATTTCATCAGAGAAATAGATAAGAGTTTGACTCCCTAGTGATCCTTCTGAGTCATACATAACTCGGTTGTCCCTTTGAACCTAGATCTTGGGATCTCCAGTCAACTAGGTTGGGTTGCCATTCTGGTACCTCTTATTTAATAGGCTTAAGTCCCATGCCCCTCGTTGAATTTTCAACTAGCTCTCTTGCTAACTCTTTGGTTAGTGGATTTGCTATGTTTTCTTTAGACTTCACATATTCAATGGAAATAATTCCATTAGAGAGTAGTTGTCTCACGGTGTCATGTCGACGACAAATGTGTCGTGACTTACCGTTATACATATGACTTTGTGCTTTACTAATTGCTGATTGACTATTACAATGTATGCATATAGCAGATACCGATTTTGGCCACATTGGAATATTTTCAAGGAAATGGTGAAACCATTCTGCTTCTTTCCTAGCTTTATCTAAAGTTATGAATTCTGATGGCCTAGCAATGCAAGTCTGTTTGGAAGGTTTCCAAGATATAGCTGCACCACCAAAAATAAAGACATACCCACTGGTGGACTTTGAGTCTCTAGTATTCGATATCCAATTTGCATTACAGTATCCTTCAAGTACTGCTAGATATCTAGTATAATTAAGCCCAATGTTACAAGTAAATCGAAGATATCTTAGAACCCTTATAATTGTTTTCCAATGTTCTATTCCTGGATTACTTATATATCTACTTAATTTACTTACTGCATAGGTTATATCTGGGCGAATGAAGTTCATCAAGTACATTAAGCTTTCAATAATTTGGGCATACTTTAATTGAGAAATACTTTTCTGTACATTCTTAGAAAGAAACAAATTAATGTCCACAGGTGTTCTAGCAAGATGATCATTATCTTTGCTGAATTTGTCAAGTATTTTTTCAATGTAATTAGATTGTAACAAAGCATATCTTTCTGATGTTTTGGTAATTTTCATACCAAGAATTACATCAGCAATGCTTATGTCCTTCATGTCAAAATGTTTATTCAATATTTCCTTGGTAGTTTTAATCATGTCATTATTACTACCTATGATGAGCATATCATCCACATAGAGACATACAATAACATAACCTTCGCCTTTTTTTTTAATATAAATACATTTGTCACACTCATTAATTTTGAATCCATTTGACATCATTGCTTTCTCAAATTTTTCATGCCATTGCTTTGGCGCTTATTTTAAACCATATAGTGATTTAACCAATTTACACATTTTCTTTCCTTTTCCTGGAACAGAAAATCCTTCTAGTTGTTCCATGTAAATTTCTTCATCTAACGCACCATTTAAGAAAGCGGGTTTCACATCCATTTGATGAATTTATAGATTGTATAACGATGCAATAGCAATTAGCATTCTAATGGATATTATTCTAATAACCGGTGAGCATGTGTCAAAGTAATCAAGACCTTCTTTTTGTCTAAAATCTTTAACCACAAGTCTTGCCCTGTATTTTATCAATTGATCTATCCGCTTTCATTTTTCTTTTGAAAATCCACTTGTACCCAAGAGGTTTACAACCTTGTGGCAAATCCACCAATTTCCAAGTGTGATTTTGCAGAATGGATTCAACTTCATTATTTACAGCCTCTTTCCATAAAGGAGCTTCAGAACTGGACATAACCTCTTTAAAAGTTAAAGGCTCATTTTCTAATAAAAATGTTAGAAAATCTAGACCAAAAGATTTTGAGGTTCTAGCACGTTTACTACACCTAGGTTCCTCTTCCTCATTTTGATTTATCTCTTTCTCTTGTTCTTGATCATGTTCTTGATCCTAACTAGTAATAGCATCATGAGATCTTTTGTTAGTACTAGTCTCTTGTCTAGTTTTATTTGGAAACACATGTTCAAAGAAAGACGCATTTCGAGATTCAATAATAGTATTCACATGCATTTCGGAATGTTCTGATTTATGAATTAAAAACCGATATGCACTACTATTCTTGGCATAATCAATGAAAATACAATCAATGGTTTTAAGACCTATCTTAGCCTTTTTAGGATTAGGAATAGCCACTTTAACCAAACACCCCCACACTTTTAAGTATTTGTAGGATGGTACTCTCTTATACCACAATTCATAAGGTGTTTGATTCACTTTTTTCCCGGATACTTTATTAAGTATATAATTAGCAGAAAATATTGCTTCCCCCCACAAGTTCTGAGGTAATCCAAAACTTATTAACATGGTATTCATCATTTCTTTTAAAGTCCTATTTTTTCTTTCAGCATTATAATTAGAATTTTATACTACACAGAAAATTTAAACCAAAACCACAGAATTAAATTCTGTAAAAATAAAATAAACAAGAATCGTAACTTTTATTTCCAATTAATTTGAAAGTAGAATAAAATTTTATTTAAACAAATTAATTCCACACAAAAAATTAAATTTCTATAACACTTCAATAATTAAAATACTGAAACAGAATTTTAATTAATGAACACTCAGAAATTATTTCTGAAAATCAAAATTAATTTCTAAAAAATTTCACAAATAAATATTCTGAATTGTTAATGAAACCAGTATATTACTACTAGTTATCAAAGAAAATAAACAATGTATTACTACTATCTGTCAAACAGTATATCACTACTATTTGTTTTGCCAACCAGAATATTATTTTGTAAAACCACAGAAAATAATTTCTATAAGAAAAAGAAAGAGAAAATGAAACAAACGAAAAATTCTATATAAACAGAATTATTCGGATTTGTCTTAAGAATGTTGGAACAATCTTTTGTGTAAAATAAATAAGTCGAAACAAATCAAACAAATAAAAATAAATTACTTACCGAATTTATTTTACCGAACCGAATAAATATTTAAAGATCAAGTTGAGTGTGTGACACTCTATCCTTAAAACAGATTCGCCCCGCTACGATGTTTACTAAAAAATGGCGTCTATCTCCCAAGATACAATGATCTTCACAAATTGTAGTAGCACTTCAAACAATTTGTTCGGCGAACAAAACCTGTGTTCTAAACTCTCTGAATTTTTTTCTAAAATAATATGAAGAAAAATTGATGCAAGAGAGCAAAATAAAGGCAATAAAATCAATTTTTTCAGTCTATTTTCAGATGCTAAAGATTGCTGGAAATGGCCTCTATTTATAGGCAAATAATCTGCCCAAACAGGTATGAAACCAACCTGAATAGGTGTAATTTTGAATTGAATAGATGCAGTTTGAATTCAAACGAATCTGGAGGCAAATTCAAATAGATAATTGCTGCTGGTTTAAATCTGTAACTGCTGGGCAGTTTCTGACAGTTTTATAACTGTAAAATAGTTTGAATCTATTAGGAATGTCGAATTGAAGGAGGTAAAATTTGGACAGAAAATTAAATTCAATTTTGGTACAAAATTGGAATTTAATTTCATTAATATTTGAACTGATCCACAACCCAAACCCACGCCCGGCACGGCTCGTCTTGACGGCGGCAGCGCGTGTGCGTGTGGTGGTTTGAGCCAAGGTTTCATTTGTCCATAACTCCTCCCTTCTACAAACTTGCGATGCCCCTTGGGGCCTGTAGACACGCCCGCGGGGGACCTCGCTACTACAGTTTGGACTCCCTTTTTGTTTGTTGCGGTTCTAAATCTGAACCAAAGAGTCCAACTCTGGCAAATCGTTTTGAAGAAAAACAGATTTTTTGAAAAGTAGTGCCAAACATGGATTGCTTTGCCAGATTACAGAGTCGCCACCTAAATATTTTAAAATGGGAAATTTAGGAAACCCTGACTCGGTGCCGAAGGCCACGTGTCCGTCATCACCAAAGTAGTCTTGGCTCGGGAGCTTGGGTACGATCGGGGAAGGTCAGCTATGAGCACCCCCTTTCGCCCGGTCCGAAGACCGGCCTCTACTAACCATGATATCCGATTTTGAAAACGTTATGTGTTCTTATTCCGGTTATTAGCCTAGATTTACTACGTTATGCGCACAACAAACAAGTATAGACCAAATCGCCTAAGTTGGAACAAAACACTACATGTTTGTTTTGAAAACGGTTTGCTACTCGCAAGTAGGCTAAAATGCAGGTTTTGCCACCCTCAAGTGGGCTTTAGAAAAGATGATTTTGCCACTAACTAGTGGGCTTAAAACTCACAGTTTTTTAATGCATTGTCCCAATTTAGGTAATTCAACCTCCATCCACAGGCATTCAAGCAGTTATATCACATAAGCAGCTAGCCTCATGGTAATCATGCTATTATGGCAACATTCACACGCATGTGATATGCTAAAGCATAAAAGCTCACCTAGTACTCCAAGCCAAAACAGAAACTAGTTAGTAATCATATGCATGATCCTAGTTCATGTTAAGTGGCTAATGCATCACAGGCAAAATGCAGCTATAATAGGCTCGGCTATCCTAAACATGGCATGTGAAATGCGACAGATAACACGTATTCAATTTGGAATTGAAATACAATGCAGTTAGCATGATGTACCGAGCCCGGTGCATGCGATACTGATGGATAATGCACGCATGCATAACATGAGGTATGCTAATTTAAATATGCCCTAGTCTACCATCATAAGCAGGTAAATAAAAGGGAAGAAAGACGTGGGGTTGGAAGACATACATACACCCACACACACTTATTACACAATTGCCCTCGCTCGGAGGGTCCGAAAGAATATTACAGTCCGAATGAATAATACTAAATTAATTATTACAGAACTTCTAACAAATTAAATGCAGAAAGGAAAAGGCCACAGCCCCGCCTTGGGATACGCGAATGATGCATGCTCGAACTTGTCTTGCGCGGAAAGTCCGTACCATACCACTGCTGCCTTTGTTTACACTGCCCTGCTTCTCTGAAAATTGCCAAAGTTCTGGGGCATGTTCCCTGCACACTGCAGTACACCATCGGCTGGATGAAATGACCACTGGCCGTTTAAAAATGACCATCGGCTGCTTGAGAGGTTATCGGCCACCAATACATTGCCGGTCGGCACTCTGTTCTGCCGGTTGGCAAACAATTCCTGCAGAAGACAGTTTTGACAGCAACAAGGCTAGACAGTGTATGGCATGGAATTTCAAGGCAATGTATGCATGGACACACTCCCTATCATGCAATGGACTCAAGGGAGCATGGCCTTTGACCCCCCGGGCTATCAATGGCGCATTTCGACGCATGATGGCCTAAGAGGCCAAGTTTGCATTTCAATGTCAAATGCAATGCACACAAACATACAAGGGAACCAACCTCAATCATGGTTGATCAAGAGGTGAGGCAATGCACAACAATGCACATGCAACCTAAGCATGCAAGCTAACACACAAACATGCAATGCAACTACATGGCACACACAATGTACATAACATAACATGCACAACGCATTGAAACATGGCATACACAATGCAAGATGGGCTTACACCAATATGAGATAGCCTCAGCCACACTCACATAGGAGGCCATTAGGTGAAATGAGGCAACCGAAATGTACACAAACATGTCCAATGCATGGATCAAACCTAAGATACAACATGCAACTCTAACAAGGCATGGCAAATGATGAAACATGGCACGTAAACATGCAGATTTCAGCGTTGGAACATGATGGCAAATGGTCCCAAAACATGGAAATATGTAACCCAATGCATGCTATAGGCCCCGAAACCCAAGATTAGGCGCATGAAATGGTTTACAGCTATACAAAGCATGCATAATTTGAACATGTAATGGAGAGACAGAAGCAAGGCAGCCCCGAGACAAGCATTTTTACAGTACAAAGCATGGCAAGACAGTAAACACAAATGGGACTAAAATGGCATGCAAAAATGGCTCCGTAAGGGAGGCAATGAAGCAAGTGGTAGATGAAAAGCCCAAACAGAAAAAGACCCTTCTACAACACCGAAGAGGGACCAAAAATATGACTACTTACAGTAGATGACAAGCCCCAAATCAATATACAAACATGCTCAAAATGCAATGCAAGATTAAGGCCACAAGAGGGCTATAACATGAAGTAAACAAAACATGCATCAAAAAGCCAAAGACCCTTCATGGGACATGGAGAGGGGGTCAAAATAAGACCCTTTTCAGTTCTGATCATGGCCGAAAAACAGAAGCAAAATAAGCTAAACAAACATGCAAAAATGGGGACCAAAGAGGGGTAATGAAGCAAGTCATACATGGAGGTCCCCAACAGTGTTGAGCCCTTCTTCAATGTTGAAGAAGGGCTCAAAATAAGCTTCTTTACAGTTTACATCGAAGCTCAAAAATACTTGTAAATAAGGCTAACCAATGAACCTAAAAAATGCAAGTTTAAGGGAAATGGATGCTTACCCTTGAAGAGCAGCAAACCAGCAGCCCTTGGTCCAATTTTCTGAGCTTCTAACCTCTGCAAATGGCCTCCAAAATGCTAGAATGGAGGATGGAGGTGTTGTGCTAGGTGTTGTAGGGCAAATGATGCAAGAACCAAGGTGTTTGGAGGCTTGGATAAGATAGATATAGAGGGTGTATGTATGTATAATCAGATATATATCTCTTCCCTCTGGTTTTTTTGCTCAAAAACTCCAACCCACACAAAGGAAGAGGAGGGGTGCTTATATAGGCAACAAAAGTGCTCCAAGCTTCTCCAAGAAGCTATGTCAAAAGGGGCAAAGGGTGCAAAGGGTTCTAGGCTTCTAGAGGAAGCTAATACAGTTGGCCAAGCTTCCCCAAGAAGCTTGGCCAAAGGGTTCAAGCTTCTAGAAGCTTTAGGGGGGTTCAAAGGTGCAAAAGGGTGCAAAATAGCCACATATATGCACGGGGGAGTGTGCTGGTGCATTCCAACTGGCACAGCTGGGATGCACCAGCCTTGGAGGGTGCAAAGGGTGCAAACCGGCCAGAAAAATTGGTCGTCGGCCAAAATAAAGTGCCGGTCGGCACTATTTTCTGCCGGTCGGAAAAATAGATTGCTGATAGATGATTCCAAGGTCAAAAAATGGCCGGTGGGTTTGCAAATTGAAGCCCCGGAAGTTAGCTTTCCAATGGCGCAAACCTTGCATCAAAATTCCTCCTGCACAAAAAGTTATGCCCTTTTTGGTGAAGCCGCGCAGACTCGATTCAACCGGGATGATGCCCAGCTTCAACCAATCATATCTCCTCCACCCGGACTTGGCTTTGGGAGATTCTTGAGTACAAAGTGAAGCCCCGAAAGTCTTCTTTCCAACGATGGTGGCCTCATAGCTTAACTCCAAGTATGCAATTGAATAAGCCTGATTCAGCGAGGGCCGCTCGACTTTCTTCTACCCGGATTCATGGCGAACTTCTTCTCCAACCTATTTTCTCCCCTCCTCTCCTCTTTTCTTCAACTCCCAAACCCCTAAACAAAGTGTTTTGAAGGGTTTGTCTCTCTCATTGCCGAAGGAATTGAATCTTTGGCCTGCACATCTCTCAACACCGAGCAAACCATCAGTAATGCCCAAGTCTTGAGGGCGGTCAAAAATGGGGTGTCTACAGGGCCCAACCCAAGTGTTGTCACCTAGAACTTATATATACACACATAAATTTTTGAATTGTCCATTTCATGAACCTACATTTAATGAGTTGTCTTCAATGTGGGATAAGTTTTACAAGGAAATCCACATTTAATTTTTGAATTGTCAATTTCACGAACCCGAAAACGACTTCAAGTTCCCATTCACTCATAAATGATTTTGACGAACCGTCTTCACCGTGTGACTTACCTACGTCACCTCTTCGGACCTACCCCAAAAGACGTGTGGACCCCACTCAATTTTGGGCTCAAAATTGGCCAAAAATAAGCCTATAAAAACCAAATTTTCAACAAATCATAATTCCAAAAATTACAAATTCAAAATACAACTCTATTATCAAATTATATTTAGAAAACTCTACCAAATGCTGCCTATTGTCAGAATTTTTATTAAACTGAATTAACTAAAAAAATGAAATTCATAATTGCTCTCTTATACAATAATAAAATTATTTAAATTATTAATTGAAATATATTTTTAATATCATTAAAAATTAGGGATATTTACCAATAAATCCCATCCCACAAACAGTTACACCATTTGATCCCATCTTTGTGTCTGTTGCTCTGATTGATCCTATCAGTGAGAGAATATAGTCTGATTGATCCTTTTTTCCTTTTTTGCTAATATGTATTGGTCAGTTATACCCTTTTCACGTGGGTTTTTTGTTTTTAATTTTCGGTGGGCTTCTTCTCTATATGGAAGTGCAATATATTCCTTTCCATTGTGTTAGGGTTTTGGTGGCTGATGTGACGGTGTGTTATGCTCATTGGTGTGTCTGTGCACAGATTGTGGTTTCAGTTTTGCCGACATAGAAGACTCGTGTGTTGCAGGTATAGTTCTGTTTCTTTTTCATCCCCGTTTTCGTATCAGTTCTGTGTCTATCTGACTATCTGTGTGTTGGTTCTGGGCACATTCGTATTGAATATGTTCCACTGGTTATTCAGATCACACACCATGCGATTTGCACACTAACGATGTGCTGATCCATTGCTGATTTGATGTTCATTTGTCACACATTGCTGGGTTTCTGGGCAAGGAACGGGGTGTGGGGGGGTTGTTCACACATATTCATATGCAACGTCATATTGCGATGCATTCACTGTAATCTGAATCACTCAACATTATTAGCACTGCCTTATTGTGTAATGTAGTATGTGTGTTTTTAAATGTTCATTTGACACACACGGCTGGGTTTCTGTTTTTATTCATGGGGGTGTGGGTGGGTTGTTTACACATATTTCGTATGCACCCGGCTATGGCGATACAGTCACTGTTAGTTGAAACAATCAACATTATTGACCGCGTGTTGCACGTATTGGTATGTGTCGTGTTGATCTTCTTCCCACACGCGTTGTGCGTATAGCTTATTCATTGTTTGCTGCTGTTTCAAATAATGTTTATAACAATATCGATGTTCCTACATTTTATGGTCATGTGAACATTGATGATTTTTTTAAACATCGGCGTGAACATGGCTGGCCTTTCATATGAAACACTTCTGTGACATAGTTTGCATATTCCAGGGATGGACGCGCATGTCATGTTGGTGTGTTGTTACCGTAACACGAACGCGGTCATGAAGTTGCAATTTCCATTTCGATTTGATGATTTGGTTAATTATGTCCACCAAAATTTTGATGGCCTCACAGATGATGATGTGTGTTTATTTTTCAAGATTCCGGGATACAACAATTTCAAATTACAAAATGATATCGATATGGAAAACATGGTATCCCTTGCACGGTCTTTTCGTTTAGGACATATTGACATCGTAATTGAAACTCGATGCATGCAAAGTTCAAATGGTACATTCAGTAGACCAAGGGAAGTATATGAGTCGGACGATGCTGATGAACAAGATGATTTACTCCCCAATTTCTGTCCTCATGCTGACAAAGTTTACATGTCTGCTGAATGGGCGAATGGTATCACACATGTGGGTCAAAGTTTTGAAGGCGGAGCTGCTGAATTCCGTAACGTTCTTCGCAAGTATGCAGTTGAATGTGGGTTCCGGTTCAAGTATCTAAAGAACGACTCTGTTCGGATTACAGCCGTTTGCGCGATGAGGGAATCAACAGGATGTATGTGGTCTATACATGCAAGAGTCCTTCATGCTGATGAGTTTTTTTACATTCGTAAATGGAACGCGGAGCACATTTGCGGTGTTGCTGTTCGGACACCAAAAAACTCGAGGGCAGGGTCAGATTTAGTGTCCGATGTTATCTCCGAGCGAGTACGTGACAAACCGCTAACCCGACCATCCGATGTTGTTTACGACTTGAAAAAAGATTACGGATTAGAGATAAGCTACCGAGTAGCATGGTTGGGAGTTGAAAAAGCAAGGGGCGAGATGTTCGGTGCACATTCCATTTCGTTCGATCAATTACGGTGGTATAGTAATGCTGTTATGGAAAACAATCCGGGTAGTTACATTAACATCGATTACGATGACGAAAATCACCGGTTCGTACGATATTTCATTTCATTCAAAGCATGTATCGATGGGTTCAATAATTGTCGCCCTTTATTATTCCTAGACGGTACATTCTTGAAGGGGAAATTCAAAGGCAACTTGCTAGCTGCTACTGCAAAGGATGGCAATCAAGGTTGTGCCTTTCTCTTATCACACACACACACTGTTGCTGTTCATTTTTTCCAATTAACTAACAATATGACGTTTTTGCGTCATACCCAGCAGATTAACCCATTGTCAACTATTCACACAGGTTTATTCCCATTGGCAATTGCAATTGTCGACTCGGAGAACACAACTAACTGGGCTTGGTTTCTGGAACACCTCGCAAACGTGGTCAAACCGGACAGGACGATCACATTTATTTCAGACCGACACACCGGCCTACTCGAATCAATTCCACTCAAATTTCCATCTGCCCACCACGCTTTCTGCTTGCAACATTTGCAACGAAACTTGCAAGACAAGATGCGATACACCAACAAGATGCACCGATTCGGATTGCTAAGTAAATTTCGTGCATGCGCTTACGCACCAACCATAACAGCATTCAACTCCAGCTTAGAAAGCTTCAAGGCATCGGGCAGACAAGTGGCAACGGGTTTTCTGAAAGACTTGCCTCCGGCGTATTGGGCAAATGCATACTTTCGGTACGCACCAAATCATTAATATATTCCATCAACTTAATGTCATACATTTGTTATGCTCACTGCATTTACTCTTCATAATTACATGTAACTACTTATTACACGTACTCATCTTCGTTTCTGTAGGGGTGACCGGTTTGGTGAAATGTGTTCCAACGCCGCTGAATCATTCAACTCATGGATTCGTGAGGCGCGACACCTCCCTATCACGAAGATGGTTGACAGCATCAGAACAAAAATTATGGACCAAATGTCAAAACGCCGACGCAAGGCAGCCGCATGGCCTGGAGTTCTTTGTCCGAAAATCGAGTCTCGTTTGGTCAAAGCTTACAACAAAGGCAGGGCATGGCTTGTGAGCCAATCAAATGAGGATGTGTACGAGGTCCACTCATACCCATCAGTACTAGTCGATGTTGGCAGACGGACGTGTTCGTGCTTTCAGTGGCAGATAAAACGAATACCATGTGAACACGCAATGGTTGCAATCCGAAACAGCGGACGCGATCTGTATGAATTGGTTGAACCGTATTACCATGTGTCCGAATTTCGATCCACATACTCATCAAGCATAACCCCAATACCAACTGTTGAGAAACCTCCACTCAACACCGAAGATTTCGTCATACACCCACCAGTTGTGAAACGACCTCCTGGAAGGCCGAAGAAAAAACGAATTCTGTCTAGAGGTGAAGAAACACAGCAAATTAGATGCGGACGTTGTCAACGCATGGGCCACCACAACAGGAAGACATGTAAAGAACCCATTTAGCCGTCACTTCATCCAATATTTCTTGTTAAGTTTTTCATTCATAAGTACGACATTGTTATTTTCCTTTTACCCCTATGCAAATAAGTGTGTGAGAACACACCAGACATCCCGTAATACTGTCGTTACTGGTATTACATATTATTATCACTTTCAGTAGATGATTTCTTCATTACAAAATTCAGCCAAATAATTTGGTTCCTTGCCCTTAATAAACATTTTGGTTACCTTTGCTGCTATTACACATTATTTTTTATTTCAGTACGTACCCAACTTGCTTATGTAAATCGGCAAAAACATTTGGATCGCGCCCCATAATAAACATATGTGGTTATTAAGTGCTATGTATCATACTTTTTACTTTACAAATTTGGTTACATCGATGTCACTCATTGACGGCACAGACATGAAATGTGATCCCATTTAAACCAAATTACACAAAACTAAAAACAAAGTCTTAACAACGTCTCACAGACACTGACCCATTTCAAACTCAAAAATATTCAAAACACAGCCTCACATGACCACCATATACCTGCAACATACACACATAACTACGCACCACACAAACATGTCAAACATTCTAACCACCAAAAAAAACTTCATACCAACTCCATAAAAACCAGATTACCAAAGCATATATCATACACATCCACCCAACCGCCACGTCCGTTTAACAACACCAACACACGAATAATGAAACTGTGAACCAATTCAAACACAAAACTATTCATAACACAGACCCACATAACCACCCTACACCTACAACATACACATATACCTACCCACCACACACGTTGAACAAAAACCAAGCCACAAATGGTGTGTAAGCACACAGAATGATACGTTCATTTTTACAACACAACTGAACTATGTACCACACAAACATGTCAAACATTCTCACCACCTAAACAAACCATGTCATACACCACTAGCTAATCAAACCATATATCACCAATCACAAAAACCAGATTACTAAAGCATATATCACAATTCACAAAAAAAAATACAACACATTTCCCATAAACCCCTGAGCATATTTATTACGAATTTAGTACTGTTCACGTACGATCACAAAAAAACAAAACACCATGCACATACCAATAGCTAATCCAAAACATATCACTGTACGCTATTGTTTTCAAATGTTCCCACAAACCATGCATACACCACTAGCTAATCAAAAATAAATAACTTAACGCAGTTTGTTATCCAAAGGTGCCCGAATAACATGCAACTAACCCTGCCTAACCAAAAATATATAACTGTACGCTGTACGTTTTTATATGTGCTTCAAAGTTGACATTCAGTTGGAATGTTTAAGACCCCTGCTGATGTCGTTCACAAATCCTTTTACCATGTTCGCTCTCAACACAATCCCATTTGTACCTTGCAATGACCGTGCTACATCAACATGGTGCACGTACTGCCTCATCACGGCGCAAACAATAACCGCACAATCCAGCCTGCAATGGGAAAACAACAAAATAATAAAATACTCTTTAAACTCCACAATGACTTTCGCCTCAAAACAGACAAACAACACAGTTCACTTACGAGTCGGCTTTCTGCTGGGGGCAGTCTTCAACAGCCTCGAGAGGATGGTTGAAAGTCTCAGCAATGCTAACCTCGTCTATTCCATCTGCTTGTAAGGAACGCTTCATTACAAATGACACACGCTCCTTCTGTCACACAGAAAACGATCCACATTAAACAGCTTCAAATAAATACTACACACATTACATCACCCAAAACAAAAACACAATGTCTTCCTTACCAGTACAAGTGCTTCATTATAGTGCACGTCAGTCCTGCCAGCCGAACGTTGCCTCATTGGATTAAAATGTTTCCAACTTCCATCCTCTGCGTCGTACACCACCAGTGTCCAGTGTGCGTTGTTGCATATGGGAAAATGTATGTACCGACATTCCTTCGATGCTCCAAAGTTTTTCAGCACATAACTTTCTATTGCTTGGTTGTTGCCAGATTTGAAAACACTCTACAAAACAAACATTTAATATTAGTACATAATGCACTGGTCATTATACAACAACTGAACAATACCATACTCACCATGCAAATACTGCTGAAGAAATAGGACTTGTCCGCTAAAACATCATCAGCACATACTTTTGCCTGCTCTGTCACCAATGTCTCAGCATACGCATCAATAACCTACATATAGAAACCAAAACAATAACCTCAAACAAGTATGTCTACACATAATCTACGCTTTCCCGTAACACAAACACAATGCATGACAAACTAACTTCAAAATACAACTCACATTCCCACATATACTTTCTCCGCGTACAAGACTCTTGACGTCCGTAAAATACACAGCCACACCACTTTCACTACTGGCCCACATGACAGCCCTACAAAACAAAAGAACCTAAGCATCAAAAAAACAAAAGTAAATTACACAAAAGACGCATACGTAACCAAATTACATAAAGACCAGCACACACCTGTCGCCATTCCGTTTGTAAGCCTTCATAATTTTCTCCTTCTCCTCATACGTCATCATTTTCCATACTCCAAAACGATTGTTCAGGTCAAACCCGGACCATTTACTAGCAGCCACACCAACTGTGTCCACATCAACAACTGCGTCAGTCACAGTGCCTTTTCCCGCGCCGATCGCCTTGCAACCGTATGTCACTGTTCTCTTTTCGTGCTCCCCAACTATCTGGTAGTCATAATCTTCCAGCCTTAATTCTTTCCTAGCTTTGTTCTTCAGGTTACGCACAAACGAATTCGGTATACCTTCCCCTTTATTCTGAAACACTTCCACATCGAGGTCCGTCAAATTTACATCAGCCACGCTACGGTCTGGCACCGGACTAGAATCGGAGACTGTGTGCACGGTAACATTTTCACCACTGACACCAACATTTAACCCGACCCGAATAGGCGTAACATTGTGCACAACCGTCACACCAAACCCACTACCTCCATCGCAATGGCTTGCACCAACATCCCTACATCCAGTGGGTGTGTTCATCCGATAAGCTTGCGTAACTGTGTGCACTTGCTGGTCAGCCAGCTGATCTTCTAACATCGAAATTGTTTTCCTTAATTCCTTGTTCTCATTTTCAAGTTTCCGTATCTCGTCATCCTTAACCTTCACAACACAACCAAACCCACCAACAATGTTAACGGCTTGCATTTCCATCTTACTCTTCAAGCTAACTACTTCATCCTCCAGCTTTGAAACTGTGCCCTCGTACGCCTTGTTCTTCAATTCCATATCTGCCATACATTTCAAAGCATTTTCCAATTCCGTTACACCACCCACCTCATCCACTGCATCACGTACCACGCTGCCAACATCTTTCCCTTTCACACCAACCGCATGCACCACCTCATGCGTCACACGTTGCATCCCATCACGGGCACCAATAACCACGTCATTTACACCATCGTCACGGCGGCCAACTTCTTGCTCGTCTGTTGCCAAAATCTCACGTTCATACTCCAACGACTTCATTCTCTCAATACGAACCTGGCAAATATACAACACAAAACACAAACCAATCAGCGCAATATGAACACACCCTTCGTACAATAACAGTTATAAACAAAAATTACACAAAAGTACGCAGGTACTACACCTCGAATTTGCCAGGTATAGATAAATCCAAACCCCGTATCCGGGTGACTAACGCGCCAATGTCCCATCTCATAAATCTTGGGAACATGCTCTCCGTTTCAGGTTTCACTAGCGTCGAATGTTCACAAATCCAATACTGCTTTCCAAAAAAAACAAAATTCTGTTTAACCAACCATTACTTAAACAACATACGTAGTATAAAACAGTTACTAAATTTGCAAAACAAAATACAATTTACATACCAGTAACGCGACAACACACCCAGTGACCTTCTCCGGCGTCTGATGAAAATCCTTGATTGAACCCATCAACATTTGTAGGATTGCACCAGTCCAATCATATAAACGTACAGTCCTCAGATCATCGATGTATCGAACAAACGCCCAGCTTATCGTCTCCCCAGAATTAGCAAAAAACATCTTCCCACACATATACAATGTCAACAACTTCGCTGCGTCCTCCTCGTCAACCCTTCTTCGACCGGCCACGGCTTCTTCAAACAAACTCTTCACAAGCTTCGACGTTATCCTCGCAGTGTTTTGACTCCTCCGCTGAATGAAATCTGACGTCGGCCTTTGACAAGGAGACAGATCAATATGCTTCGTACCACATTGAATCCCAAAGAGGAGTCTAAGATCACTCTTATACATCTTCACAGAATTACTACCAATGTTAAATGAATCACTCCGTGCATCATACATGCGTATGATTTTCAAAATCGCATCGTCATACTTCCTGAAATCTTTGTGATTCAGCTTGTTAATTCGGATTGCCTCAACCATGATCCAAAAAGGAGTCCTCTTCAACTGTTCAAAGTGCCCAGCCCTCAAAGGAGTTGTTGTCACCAGCTTCACAATCCCAGCGATGTTGGAGCGGAAGTTAATCCTTGTGGGTGCAGCGCGTGACGGACCTGCAACTGTTTTGCTAACCGGCTGCCGAGCATCTTGCTGATTTGTCTTCACTTGCTTAAACAGTACGCGTCCCTGCATGTTAACACCCAGCTTGTTTGAATTTGCCCCGAACACACCTTCAACACGCTTCCGTTCACAAGACCGCGTCCACGGACTTCTGTTATCGTCACCATCTACATTATCAAAAAAACCGCATTAGTTACGTTGCATACACCCAAACACCAACCCAACATAGACACAAAATCAACAACAGTGCCCACCTACAATCACAAAACACAACCGACAGAGCTGAAACAATATAACTAAATCACAACTACAACTACAATGCAACTCACAGTAACAAACATACAATCACCACATTTACACGCTTGATCTGTGACAAAAACATGTACAAACCCCACACACAAACTAATTCAACCACCCCAGGCACATAAGAACGAAATACCCTATGTTACATGTTCAACACATTCAAACAACAAACAGTACTGGCAAAATTTAACAACGAAAGTCACATCACAAAAAACATCCATCATCATCACCACATGGGTATAACATCTAACAACGAAAGTCAACAAACCCACACAAATCAATATAACTGACTGATACAGAATATCACACCACAAAAAAAAAAAAAAAAAAAAATCAAACCAAACCAACAACGTCACACACACTAGGCGACTCACAAAAAACCAAAAAAAGACTCACAAACATAACAAACCCACAAACACCCAAACCCTCCATTCTTCAAATACACAAATCGACTGCTTCGGAACATGACAAAAAAAGCAAAACACCACACACACAATCATTCAAGCCCAAAAACTACTCATAACCAAGAACAAACCCACAAACACCCAAACCCCCCATTATTCTCACTCACAACAACGACTGATTCTGAACATCACACCCACCATGGAACGAGACCCATAACGAAAAGGAAAACCACACCACCGCAAACAACGTCACACACGGTAAACGACTCACAAAAACCCAAAAAAAAAAAAATCACAAAAAAACAGAAACCCACAAACACCAAATCCCTCCATTCCCCAAACACACAAATCGTCTGATGCGGAACAGTACAGAAAAATCATCACGCCACACACATCAATCAATCAAACCCAAAAACGACTCACAAACATAAAACAAAACACTCCCAACATGAACTGATTCCGAACATCAAACCCACCACGAAACGACACCCATAACGAAACGGAAAACCACAACAACATTGGTGACACGTACCTTTCGCAGACATCGTTCCCCTCCAACTGAGAAATACCAACACCTCCTTCAGATCGTCTCCACACAGATCGCAATAATCGCACAAATTCAACAGACAGAAATTAGGGTTCCACAAGAATGCTTAAATGGGTTTATGTCATATAACGTATTGAAAACACCGTTTTGTGTAACGGGGCGGGTCGAGAGGGTGTGTCACGTGCTTTAGCCTCCCAAACGTAAGGAAGTACAAAAGGCATTAGTGTACTTTGGAGTTTCGTGACACCCAGCAAACACTATCAACGTGACACGTGCCCATTATAATGCAAATTTACTCACGCGTTAATCATAAAATACAAAATGATATTTACGTAATTTTACCATACAAAGGACCAAATGGATCATAAGAATATATATTAGGACTAAATGGAACACAATCTCAACATTTAGGATTTATTGGTAACTTTCCCTAAAAATTATTAATTGACTTTATAATTTATTAATAAAATTGACAATTTATTATGAAATTTGACATGAGTAAGCCCATTAAGGTTATAGCTCACCACTTAGGGCCCAATACATAATCCAAATACTAAAGCTCAGCGTTGCTGGAGCTCAACATGGCATTAAGAACCAATGGCATCTAAACACGTGGCAAGAGAATGACAAGCCACATAAGCAGACAAAGATCCTGCAAAGTTATTGCACTGCACATCCGCCATTAATGAAGTCCTTTGCAGCATTTATTGCGATGACCCCTCCCTGTCGAGACAGAATGGCCTCACCATGAACAAGGCAAGCTAGAACATAGACTTTCGGCCAAGATGGCAGGTCGGAAGGGACAACGAAATGATTACCAGAGGATATAAGCAGACGTCGAAGACAAGAAGAAGGTTAAGCTTTTCCACCTCTAATCTATCTTTACAATCCATCTCTCTTTCTAACTTACTCGTCGGAGGGTTCGCTGGGGGACTCCCCATTCCCTGTTGAACTCTTGTGCAGGTTCCACTGTGGGCTCAGTACCTCGGACATTGGTTTGGGAAGCGTGGATCAGTCCGATCCATTCCATCTGGAACACGCTGTATTATTAGTTAGCACCGTCTGTGGGAATACTTTCGCTTCGCGCGCTAGTTGTGCTCATTGTCGCCGGAGACCCTTTCCGAATAACCCCTTCCTACCACCTGTGAAGGTGGATGGTCACAACTAGATCCGTGGCTTCTCACCACAATGTTGCCGACCACCAAGCTGACCCTCCCAATCCAAACAACCCACCACAGTATTTCACCGAGCTCGCCAACAGCATTAACCGCCTGGCCGAGCAAAACCAAGCCCTGATTAATGCTTTACTCCAAGGAAACCTTCCTATACCTTCTCCACTGCCTCTAGATATCCCACCCAACCAAGAACGAGCCCCGAGCCATACTATCCAGCAACCCCATCCACTCAACTTGGAAGGCTTGCGACCCTCTTCTCCAGATATGAACCCTCCACCTCGGGTCCCACACCCATCGGCTCCGGCACTCACCCCCGATGGAGAGGCCAGTAGCGTCCAGTCACCGCTGCACTCCGGCGGTGACAACGTCCCTTTCTAGGACGCGGAACTCCGAGCCATGAAGCTCCAGCTCCAAGGAGTCATGTAGAACATACCGCATAAACCATCCACCACAGCCAACTCACCATTCGTTGCCTCTATCCGGGACAAACCTCTACCTCATAAGTTTAAAATGCCCATGATCGACTCTTTCGACGGTACAACGGACCCAGTCGATCACTTGGAGACCTATAGAACCCTTATGATCCTCCATGCATTCCCTGATGAAATCATGTGTCGGGCTTTCCCTGTGACACTCAAGGGGTTGGCTCGACTCTGGTTTTGTCAACTGCCAGCAAACTCTGTTTCCACTTTCCAGCACCTCAGTGACTCATTCCTCAGCCACTTCATTGGTGCCCAGCGCCAACGGCGTCCGGCAACTCAACTCCTTAACATCTGTCAGACAGAAGGAGAGTCACTGTGCAGCTTCGTCACCCGTTTCAACACCAAGGCCTTGCAGGTGGCAGAAAATGATGACAAGGTTATTCTCACGGCTTTCATGGCCGGTCTACGATCATCTGATTTCCTTTTTTCCCTCTCTAAAAACCCCCCGACCTCCATGGCAATCCTACTCTCCAAAGCCCAAAATACATGAATGCCGAAGATTCCCTAGCCGCCTGACATGATCCTACAGCCAAAAACCCAACCCTCAGAGAGAAGAGAAAGGACTCAGAAACCAGAAACACCCAGTACACTCACCAAACACCTCAGTATACCGACCGACCACCCCGAGCCGACCGGTCGGTGCCAGCCCGACCGCCCAGCTGGTTTGAGCGATACACCCCCCTTAACTCCTCCATGGAACAAGTCCTGAACTAAATCCAACGAGATTATCCCCTAAAATGGCCCCAACTGTCACGGTCTCCTTCTAACCGGCGAGACCAGTCCAGATACTGCCGCTTTCATCAGGACCACGGCCATAATACGAAGGAGTGTATTAACCTCAAAGACCAGGTCAAGGGCTTAATACGTCAGGGACGTCTCAGTCAGTTCACGGAAGCCCGCCCTCAGCAAAGGCAAAGGACTGAACCCATCAGAAACAATCGCCGGCGCACCCCTCCTCGACAACCTGCACATCCTAACCAAGGTCATGATCGCCCTCCACAACCACCCCGGGCACAAGGTAACCCCGCCCCCCCTGTTGGAGAGATCTGAGTTATTGCTGGCGGGCTTGCTTGTGGAGGACCATCCCGCTCGGCTTAGCGGGCAGAACTCAGAAAAATAAGGCAGGGCTCAGACAAAGAAGTTGCCACATTGGACTACCCTTCCAAACAGCCCAAGCAGTGGATGGAGCCCATCACCTTTACGGAGGCCAACTGCACAGGCATCCGTTACCCCCATGACGACCCCCTCGTCATCTTTGCTCTCCTCTCCAATTACAAAGTCAGACGGGTTCTCGTCGATAACGGCAGCTCTTCAGACATCATCTTCCTAAATGCCTTTTGCCAACTCAAGGTCAGGGAAGAAAGTCTGTCCCCTCTCCAAACCCCATTGGTCGGTTTTACTGGAGATCGGGTGACCTCCATCGGCTCCATCAATCTTCCCATGACAATCATAGAATACTCGCGGCAGACCACAAAGTTGCTCACCTTCCTCGTCGTCGACTGTCCCTCTGCTTACAACATCATCCTCGGCCGCACCGCCCTAAATGCTTTCTAAGCTATTATATCCAGTTTCCATCTTGCCATCAAATTCCCCACCGACCTTGGGGTCGGCACAGTGAGGGACGAGCAGACCGTGGCCAGGGAATGTTACGTCGCTTCACTTAAAGAGGTCAAGCTAAAGAAGGCCATGATCATTGAAGGGCTCGACGTCAGGGACGAGGATGAGCTGGTCAGAGGGGAACCAGTGGAAGAGCTTGTCGAGGTCCCCATCGATCCCAACAACCCGACAAAAACTGCCAAGATCAGCAGCCAACTATCCTCCCAGGCCAAGGCTGACCTTACTGCCCTCTTGATTGAGCACAACGACGTATTTGCCTAGACCCACTCCAACATGCCGGGTATTGACCCCTCCTTCATCACCCATCGTCTTAGCATTGAGCCCCATTTCCGACCCTTCCGCCAGAAGCAGTGCATCTTTCACCCGAAGTGCAATACTCTTATCGCTTTTGAAATAGATAAGCTCCTTGAGACGCAATTTATCAAAAATGTGGACTACCCCAGGTGGCTGTGAAATGTGGTTTTGGTCCGTAAAAACAACGGTAAATGGCGACTCTGTGTCGACTACTCCGACCTTAACCGAGCTTGCCCCAAAGACAGTTATCCCTTTCCTCGCATAGATCTGTTTGTTGACGCCATGGCCGGCTATCAAATACTCAGCTTCATGGATGCCTTCTCTGGGTACAACCAAATTCTAATGCACCTGTCTGACCGGGAACACACATCCTTCATCACTGACCGGGGAACCTACCATTATTGTGTCATTCCATTTAGGTTGAAAAATGTCGGGGCCACTTACCAACGGTTGGTCAACACTGTCTTTCATCATCAGATAGGCCGAAACATGGAAGTATACGTAGATGACATGCTAGTCAAGAGCAAACTCTCCACTGATCATCTGGCCGACTTGCGAGAGACCTTGGCACCCTACGAAAGTATCAAATGAAGCTCAATCCGGAAAAATGCGCCTTCGGCGTAGGATCTAGGAATTTCTTGGGTTTCATAGTCAGTCAGTGAGGCATTGAAGCTAACCCCGAAAAGATCAAGGCCTTGATAGAAATGCAGTCGCCCAGAACGGTTAAGGAGGTTCAGAGGCTTACTGGCAATGTCGCCAGCCTTAACCACTTTATTTCCCGCACAACGGACAAGTGTCTCCCCTTCTTCAAAGTTCTTCGGCAAACTTTCGAGTGGACAGCAGAATCCGAAGAGGCCTTTCAGCAATTGAAGTAGTGCATGGCCAACCCCCCTACTTTCTCAGGCAATCACGGGTGAACCCTTTTTCCTCTACTTAGCCGTGTCAAACACTGCAGTCAGTGCAGCACTTAATAGGAAAGACAACTCTGTCCAACGACTGGTCTATTACATCAGTCAAGCTCTTAGGGGAGTAGAACAGAACTACCCATTGCTTGAAAAAATGGCATTAGCCTTGGTCATAGCCTCAAGACGACTCCGACCTTACTTCCAGGCCCACTCCATTGTCGTCCTCACTGACCAACCGTTAAAGAAGATAATGCAACAACTAGAGTTGTCCGGCCAACTTATGCAATGGTCAGTCGAGCTCAGCCAATTTGACATCTCCTACTGACCTCAAACGGTGGTCAAGGGGCAGGTTGTCGCCGACTTCTTCCTGGAGTTCACTAATCCCACTCCAACCCCGACCCTGCCGCCTAGGCAACTCAACACTGACACAGATGATCCCCACTCTTGGACCCTCAATGTCGACGGATCATCCCGTAAAAAAGGTAGCGGAGCTGGTCTCATCCTCACCGCCCCCGAGGGTGGTTACTTCAAGTGTGCTCTTCGCTTCTTGTTCGACGCAAGCAATAATGAGGCCGAATATGAGGCCTTGATAGTAGGTCTTCGCCTAGCCAAAGACATTAGTGTCAGCTATATCCGGGTGTTTAGCGATTCCCAGCTTATTGTCAGACAAATTACGGGGGAATTCGATGCCAAGGAAGACACAATGCGGGCTTACAGGGATATTGCACTCCCCTTTGCCCACCTCTTCAATACTTTCCACATCAAGCACATCCCTCGGGCGGAAAACTCCACAGCAGATGAGATGACTCAATTGGCTTCTGCAGAGCAGTCCAACCTCAGCCATGGTGTCCGCCTCGAGTATTTGGCCCACCTTGCCATTTCCCCAACCCAGCAACAAGTCCACTTCCTCCAAAACGAACCTATTCTGTGGGCGACCGACATCCTTCTATTTTTGACACAGGAGGAACTACCAGACAACAAACAACAAGTTGCCAAAGTCAGGGCCCGGCCTCTTGTACAAACGTGGCTTTTCACGCCCATACCTGAGATGACTTAATCCTACCCAAGCGACCTACGTAATGAGAGAAGTCCACGAGGGTATATGTGGTAATCATTCGGGTGCCAGCTCACTAGCCCACAAAATACTTCGCACTGGTTACTTCTGGCCTACTCTCAACCAAGATGCTACTGAATTCGTGCTTAAATGTGATAAGTGTCAATGCTTTGCTAACATCCCCCATGCTCCTCCTACAGAATTGATCACACTTTGTAGTCCTTACCCATTCGCCAAATGGGGGATCGACCTAGTTGGCCCATTGCCCAGTGGCAGAGGCCAAACCAAATTCGCAATTGTAGACACCCCATTTTTGACCGCCCTTAAGACTTGGGCGCTACTGATGGTTTACTTGGTGGTGAAAGGTATGCAGGGCAAAGGTTCGATTTCTTCGACAAGAGGAGAGTTAAATCCTAACCTCACACCCCATTTTGGACCAAAGCTATTTTGGATGGTTTTTAGACCTTAAAACCCTCTCTTTCAAAATATTTTTGAAATGATGTTCCTACGATGTTCCGAGGCTTGCATTTTGTCAAATGTTGCGCTTTTCGGTAAACCGAGAAAGGACAAAGTGGAAATGAATGAAAGAGAGGTGAAATCTCTGAAAAATCTTTCAAAACACCTTGCTTAGGGGTTTGGAGTTGAAGAAAAGAGAAGAAGAGGGAAGAAACTGTTAATCATATTATTTAATTTTGATGATGTCTAAAATATTATTTGTAACAATTTGGATTTCTTTTAATATACATATTTATTTGACACACAATATTATCTTTTTACAATATATATATTTGTTAAATATTAGTTAAATAAAAATATTTTTGAAAACTTTACTATTTACCTTTTGAAAATTTAGGCTGATCACTATTCACTCTTTGACAAAATTAAAATTGATTAATTATATTATTTTGACAAAAATGATTGATTAGTTGTATTATCTTGACAAATGTGATATTAATGAGTTGTCTTCTTTTGACAAAAGAGATATATCCAAATGTAGTGATAGGATATATTTTGCTTAAAATCTCTACAACATATACAATATTTTAAAGAGGGCATATATTTTCAGATCCATCATAAATATTATTAAAGAGATTTTCTGTATGCAAATATTTGATTAGAGCGTTATATATATATAATATAAATAGAATACATCACGTGTGCTATTAAACTTTCTACACTAAATTGATTATATCATATTATAATCAAATAAGAAGAAAAAGATGGAGTTATATATATGTGTGTATATATATATATAGATGGAGCAAATCATTTGTTTGTTTAAAAGTTGTGAACTTTGTATTAAATTGTCTACAAAAATGGTGGCTCCATGTTTGAAAAAATAAACAAAAGGAAAAGAAAAAAATTAGTCTTACTTTTATCTTTTTTAATTATTAACATTTGCTGACTATTTGAAATCAAGGAGTGTGCTTATGTAAGCCATGACATCAAGAGCGTGCTTATGTAAGCCATGACGTCAGGAGCGTGCTTATGTAAGCCATGACGTCAGCAAGGAGCGTCCAACGGGTATATTTTTGTGTATAAATAGAAGTGTTGTGTGCAGAAAAGAAATCAAGAACTTGAAGAGAAAATTTTCTATGAGCTCCAAATTGTATTCTGCTCTTTCACTTTCAGATCTAAGTCTAGCCTTTGTTCTTACACTTTCATATCTACTCTTTGTGAGAGAATTATTGTAAAAGTGGGTTTAAGTACCACTTATTCTTATTCCTTATTTTTGTGAGAGATTTTTGTAAGGGTAAGGCTTTTATTGTTGAGTGAGACTCAATAGATAAGAGTAAGTCCTGTGCCAAATCCACAAGCTTAGTGGTGTATTTATTCAATTGATAGTAAAGAAATTCTCAAGGAGGTTCCTTGGGGAGTGGACGTAGGCCTGGCGTGCCGAACCACTATAAATCGCAGTGTTTGATTTTCTCTCCCTTTCTCTCTTACTTTTATATTGATAATTATTATTCTGTTTTTTTTTATTTATTAAAATTCTGAATATTGTGTTAATTTTAATATTGTGAAATTTTTAATAACCCAATTCACCCCCCCTCTTGGGTTGCCTATCTGGGATAACAATTGGTATCAGAGCCTAGACTCTAGTTTCTGTGACTTAACCATCTTAGAGTAGATCATGGCAACCCCTAGTTATTCCTTACCCGAGGGACAAGCATCTAATAGGCCACCTCTATTTAGCGGCACAAATTTTAGCTATTGGAAAACTAGGATGACCATACATATTCAATCTAATGATTATGAATGTTGGAAAATTATTTGCAATGGTCCAAAAATTCCTACCAAAACTGTAGATGGACTTAGGGTACCAAAACCTGAAGATGAGTGGGATGAATCAGATACTAGAATGACTCAAATTAATGTCAAAGCTACAAACATGTTGTACTGTGCCTTAGATGCCAATGAGTTCAACAGAATTTCCACATGTAAAACCGCAAAAGAAATTTGGGATAAGCTTATAGTAACTCATGAGGGAACCAAACAAGTTAAAGAATCTAAAGTCAGTTTGCCAGTCTATAATTATGAACTCTTTAAAATGAAACCTGATGAAACTATTCCTCAAATGTTTACTCGTTTTACTGATATTATTAATGGTTTAACTTCTCTTGGCAAAATATATACTAATGCTGAAATTGTAAGAAAAGTGCTTAGGTCATTACCAAAAAGTTGGGAGACAAAAGTCATTGCCATTACCGAAGCCAAGGATTTATCAAAGTTAAGTCTAGATGAGTTAATGGGATCTCTCTTAACTCATGAGCTCATAATGCAAGAAGGAAATGAAGAGGAGGACAACAACAAGAAGAAAGGAATAGCCTTCAAATCCACCTCGAAACATCAAGAGCATAAGGAAGATGATTCAGATGGGGATGAGGAAATGGCATTCATCACTAGAAAGTTCCAAAGGTTTGTGAGAAAGAAACAAGGTGTACGAAATTTTTTCAGAAAAGACTTAACAACAGGGATTTTCAAAGAGGAGAAAATCACAAAAAATCTGAAGTAACCTGCTACGAATGCAACAAACCTGGACACTACAAATCAGAATGTCCAGAACTTAAGAAAAAATTCAAGAAGGACAAGAAGAAAGCTATGGTTGCAGCATGGGGAGAAGATAGTGATGAAAGCGACACAGAAACCGAAGTTTGCAAAAATGAGGTTGCTAACCTATGCTTAATGGCACTTGGAAACGAAAATGAGGTAAATGACGAATCATTTACATTTGATGAATTACAATTAGCTTTTGATGAATTACATGCTGAATTTAAGAAACTTAGTTTGAAAAATAATTGTCAAAAGAAAGTAATTTCAAGTTTATGAAAAGAAAATGAATCATTGACTTCCAGGATAAATGTTTTAGAAAATGAAGTCATGACAAAGGAAAATGAGATTTTAACTCGAAAAGAGTCTTCAATTTCTGAAAAACATTTAGTTGTATTGCAAAAAGAAAACGAGTCTTTAAAAAATGAGCAAATTATTTTGAAAGAAAATATTGAAGACTTGAAAAATACTCTTTCAAAATTCACTCAATGTAGAGAGACTTTAGATAAAATTCTTAAAAATCAAAACCGTACTTTTGGTAGAGCCGGAATTGGATATAAACCTTTTTCAAAAGTAAAAACTGTCAAAAATAGCTTTGTGTATGCATCTTCTAATCCCTCTCATCTCACATGTCATTTTTGTGGTACAAAAGGTCATATTTCACCTTCATGTCTTGTTAAAAGAAATCCTTTTGCTAAAATAAAAAAGATGTGGGTCCCTAAGGACATTTCAAGAGTATCAAATTCTAACTTTTATGGACCCAAGAAAAAATGGGTACCAATAGAAAAATCAAATTTTTGTAGGTATGTTTCAAAACAAAATCCAGTAACGATAGATGGTATCTCGACAGTGCATGCTCGAGGCACATGACTGGAAATAAAGCTATGTTCGCCACACTTCAACCAAAGGATGGCGGATATGTGACTTTTGGCGACAATAGCAAGGGTAAAATCATTGGTATAGGAAGTATTGGTAAAAATCCCTCTCCTATTATTGAGAATGTTTTATTTGTTGAAGGTTTAAAACATAACTTGCTTAGCATTAGTCAATTATGTGATAAAGGTTATAGAGTTATTTTTGAGAAAACTCATTACACTATTGAAAACACCATTGAAAACAAAACTTTATTTGTAGGTTATAGACATGAGAATGTATATGTCTTTGATTTGCATGATTTGTCTTCTCATTCTAATATTAAATGTTTATCTGCTATAAATGATAATGGTTGGCTTTGGCATAGAAGATTAGGACATGCACATTTTGATTTAATTTCCAAACTTTCAAAAAATGAGTTAGTCATTGGTTTACCAAAAATTGTTTTTGAAAAAGATAAACTTTGTGATGCATGTCAATTTGGAAAACAAACTAGAATTTCTTTTAAATCAAAAAATATCGTTTCAACTACTAGACCGCTTCAACTCTTGCATATTGATCTATTCGGACCATCTAGAACATTAAGTTTAGGAGGAAAATCTTATGCCCTTGTTTGTGTTGATGATTATACTAGATATACATGGGTATTATTTTTAGCACACAAAAATAAAGCTTTTTATAATTTCTCAAAACTTTGTAGAAGAATTCAAAATGAGAAAAATCTTAATATTTGTAGTATTAGAAGTGACCATGGTAGAGAATTTGAAAATGATGATTTTATTATGTTTTGTGATGACTTAGGAATAGATCATAATTTCTCAGCCCCTAGGACTCCTCAACAAAATGGAGTAGTTGAAAGAAAAAATAGAACTCTTGAAGAAATGGCCCGTACTATGCTTTGTGAAAATAATTTGCCTAAATATTTTTGGGCGGAAGCTGTTAACATTACATGCTATGTTATAAACTGTGCCATGATTAGACCTATTCTTAAGAAAACCCCTTATGAACTTTGGAAAGGTAGAAAACCTAATATTAGTCACTTGCGTGCTTTTGGTTGTAAATGCTTTGTATTAAATAACAATAAAGATAACTTAGGAAAATTTGATGCTAAATCGGATGAAGCTATATTTCTTGGTTATTCTATGTCCAGTAAAGCTTATAGAGTATTCAATAAAAGAACTCTACTTGTTGAAGAATCTGTGCATGTTGTTTTTGATGAATCTAACGACATTATTTCCAAGAATCTTGTAAGTAATGATATTGTAGAAAATCAACCAAGCATGGAGAGCATCTACATAAAGGAAAATCAAGAAAATCCATTACGCGAACATGAAGAAGAAATGACAATGGAGAAACTTCAAGAAATATATGTTCTTCCAGAAAATGACGCAAATCTACCAAAAGAATGGAAGTATGCTCATGGCCACCCCAAAGACCTCATCATAGGTGATGCGGCAGAAGGTGTAAAAACTCGTTCCTCTGTTAGAAATATTTGTGGTAACTTAGCGTTTGTTTCACAAATTGAACCAAAATCATTCTTAGAAGCTGAAAATGATGAAAACTGGATTTTAGCAATGCAAGAAGAATTAAATCAATTTGAAAGAAATGAAGTTTGGTTTTTAACCCCTCGACCTAAGGATCATCCCGTTATTGGTACAAAATGGGTTTTTCGAAATAAAATGGACGAATCTGGAGTTGTTACTAGAAATAAAGTTAGATTAGTAGCTCAAGGCTATAATCAAAAAGAGGGAATTGATTTTGATGAAACTTTTGCACCAGTTGCCAGACTTGAAGCTATTAGAATGTTACTTGCTTTTGCGTGTTTTAAAGATTTTAAATTATATCAAATGGATGTTAAAAGTGCTTTTTTAAATGGGTATATTTCGGAGGAAGTCTATGTTGAACAACCTCCCGGTTTTGAAAATCATAAATACCCGGATCATGTTTTCAAACTTTCAAAAGCTTTATATGGCTTGAAACAAGCGCTTAGAGCATGGTATGAAAGATTGAGTAATTTTCTACTTGACAAAGGCTTTTGTAGAGGAAAAATTGATACAACACTTTTTATAAAAATGAAAAAAGAAAATATGCTAATTGTTTAAATTTATGTTGATGATATCATTTTTGGTGCTACTAATAAAAATTTGTGCAAAGAGTTTGCTAAAGACATGCAGGGTGAGTTTGAAATGAATATGATGGAGGAATTAAATTACTTCCTTGGTCTACAAATTAAACAAACTAATGATGGAATCCATTTAAATCAAACGAAATATATCAAAGATCTACTCAAAAGATTTGAAATGGAATTATCAAAGCCTGCAGCAACTCCAATGAGCACATCGATAAAAATCGACAAAGATGAGCAAGGTAAACCTGTAGATGGAAAGAAATATCGAGGTATGATTGGTTCTTTACTCTATCTTACTGCAAGTAGGCCCGACATAATGTTTAGTGTTTGTATGTGTGCACGTTTTCAATCCGCACCGAAAGAGTCACACATCACTATAGTCAAACGCATTTTCAGATATCTTGTCGGCACTCCGAATTTGGGATTATGGTATCCTAAGGGAACCACCTTTGAACTTTTTGGTTACTCAGATCCCGACTTTGCGGGATGTAGACTTGACCGAAAAAGCACTAGTGGTGCTTGTCATTTTCTTGGACACTCACTCACTTCTTGGTTTTGCAAAAAACAAAACTCAGTGGCTCTGTCAACTGCTGAAGCAGAATACATTGCCGCCGCTGGGTGTTGTGCATAATTGCTTTGGATAAAACAACAACTTCAAGATTTTGGACTTCACTATGATCATATTCCTATAAAATGTGACAACACAAGTGCCATTAACCTTTCAAAAAATCCTATTCAGCACTCACGCACTAAACACATTGAAATAAGGCATCATTTTCTAAGAGATCATGTACTCAAAGGTGACATTGAACTCGAATTTGTGCCTACAAATTGTCAATTAGCTGACATATTTACCAAGCCTCTAAATGAAGAACAATTTTGTTATATTAGAACAGAACTTGGTATGATGAATACTCCAATATAATGTTTATATTAAAAAATGATTTTTTTAATAATTAAATAAAATAAATATTGTAATAATAATAATTATTATAAAAATAATAACAATAATAATAATATACATATATTTATATATATAATTTCTCTCTCTCTCTCTCCCGTTCCGTCTCTATCTCTCACCCACTCTCTCTTTTTCTCTTTCTCTTGGTCTCTCGCTTTCCCCTTCTTCCTCACATCCTCAGCCGACTCCATCTCCATCCTCACCATCGTCTACAACCATCTTCACCATCCACAAAATCATCCATCACATTCATCTCTACCATCATCCACCCAAATCCCTCACCAATCCACCGAACTCCATAACTTCTCCACCCGAAATCTACATCACCATCTTTATCGATCCATCAAGATCCGTGACTGATCCATCAAGATCCATTGCCGATCTACACAAATTCATCACTGATCTACCCAATCGTCTCAATTTCTTCCGTTCATCAAGGTCATCACCGATCAACATGTTAAAATTCTTGTTGCACTGTGTTATATTTTTTTACTTGTTGTATGTGCACCAAATTCTCTTGGATTTAATAATGGTTGCTTCTACCTTGTCTGAAGAAATTGTTTTTATTTTTATTTTCTCCTTTTATGCTAGTGCACTTGGTGTAATTGTTTATGGCCGGATCTTGATGGCCTTTAGTATTATAGATTGGTAATTTGTCTCTTCAAATTTATGTAATTTTTAGTGCATTAATTCAGGGAGAGACTCATATATTTTCATTATAAAACTATAAAAAAAAAGGGGGGCATGTGTAGATTCTGTGCATAATTTTAGGGGGAGTATATATACATTTTTTTTTACTCCTTATCTGCCATACTCCTTATCTGCACCAACAAACAAACTTTTTTTTGCAACGACAGAATTAAAAAATAATAATAATAATAATAATAATAACATAAATAAATAAATAAAGGAAGAAATGCTCGCAATTTTATTTCAAAAAAAGAAAATATTACTCGATTACATGTAAATTTTTAGAAGGCTTCACAAATTTTTTCTTTTTCACTTCTCTCAACAATTTTTCATGAGCCTCTTTTACATGCCTCTCTCTTTCGATTTCTGTGAGTCTTGGCATTATCACTGTTGCATAATAATGCACTTCATTCTCCAACTGTACATTTTTCCTTTTTAACTCTTTCTTCTCCTTACACATATTAACTACTTGTTGTTTTAACAAGCACACCTCATCTCTCCATTGCTGATTTTCTTGTACTCTTGCTTGTAATCGTCTCGCCATATTGGAAACTGCAGTCATGGCCTGTGTACTAAGAGCCATAGTGTTATTAATAGCATCGAAATCATTTCGATTACCAATAACACTAGAACCCTCATTTACAGGCATAGCATGTGCCTCCGTCACTGGTACTCTCTCATTTGCCTACATTACAGGCACCTCATGCAGATCCGACTCATTGATAGACAAGGTAAGGAATGACATGATTACAAAAGAAGCTAAAACAAATTTTTCTATCAAACACTTGATAATTTCGTATCTTTGCCTCTGATCTGTGGCTCTTTTTATACACTCCATTGATCCATTACTCAATGCATATCTGCTATATTTGCTCAAATCTTTTGTTTGTCAATATTTCCTGCGCTCAAGATGCTCCAAAATCCCCACAATGATTCCGACAAGACAGACTGCCCATTATTTTATTTTTGGCCGCTCAGATTATTTTATCAAAGGTGTTTGTTTCTTATCTTCATCTTTATTTTGATGATGTCAAAGGGGGAGAAAAAATATGATTTTTGCTTTTGAAAATTATATGTTGCAGGGTTATAAAATATTTTGTCAATTTTAATTTTGTGTCAAATCCATACAAATATTGCCATCATCAAAAAGGGGGAGATTGTTAATCATATTATTTAATTTTGATGATGTCTAAAATATTATTTGTAACAATTTGGATTTCTTTTAATATACATATTTATTTGACACACAATATTATCTTTTTACAATACATATATTTGTTAAATATTAGTTAAATAAAAATATTTTTGAAAACTTTACTATTCACCTTTTGAAAATTTAGGCTGATCACTATTCACTCTTTGACAAAATTAAAATTGATTAATTATATTATTTTGACAAAAATGATTGATTCGTTGTATTATCTTGACAAATGTGATATTAATGAGTTGTCTTCTTTTGACAAAAGAGATATATCCAAATGTAGTGATAGGATATATTTTGCTTAAAATCTCTACAACATATACAATATTTTAAAGAGGGCATATATTTTCAGATCCATCATAAATATTATTAAAGAGATTTTCTGTATGCAAATATTTGATTAGAGCGTTATATATATATATATAATATAAATAGAATACATCACGTGTGCTATTAAACTTTCTACACTAAATTGATTATATCATATTATAATCAAATAAGAAGAAAAAGATGGAGTTATATATATGTGTGTATATATATATAGATGGAGCAAATCATTTGTTTGTTTAAAAGTTGTGAACTTTGTATTAAATTGTCTACAAAAATGGTGGCTCCATGTTTGAAAAAATAAACAAAAGGAAAAGAAAAAAATTAGTCTTACTTTTATCTTTTTAATTATTAACATTTGCTGACTATTTGAAATCAAGGAGTGTGCTTATGTAAGCCATGACATCAAGAGCGTGCTTATGTAAGCCATGACGTCAGGAGCGTGCTTATGTAAGCCATGACGTCAGCAATGAGCGTCCAATGGGTATATTTTTGTGTATAAATAGAAGTGTTGTGTGCGGAAAAGAAATCAAGAACTTGAAGAGAAAATTTTCTGTGAGCTCCAAATTGTATTCTGCTCTTTCACTTTCAAATCTAAGTCTAGTCTTTGTTCTTACACTTTCATATCTACTCTTTGTGAGAGAATTATTGTAAAAGTGGGTTTAAGTACCACTTATTCTTATTCCTTATTTTTGTGAGAGATTTTTGTAAGGGTAAGGCTTTTATTGTTGAGTGAGACTCAATAGATAAGAGTAATTCCTGTGCCAAATCCACAAGCTTAGTGGTGTATTTATTCAATTGATAGTAAAGAAATTCTCAAGGAGGTTCCTTGGGGAGTGGACGTAGGCCTGGCGTGCCGAACCACTATAAATCGCAGTGTTTGATTTTCTCTCCCTTTCTCTCTTACTTTTATATTGATAATTATTATTCTGTTTTTTTTATTTATTAAAATTCTGAATATTGTGTTAATTTTAATATTGTGAAATTTTTAATAACCCAATTCACCCCCCTCTTGGGTTGCCTATCTGGGATAACAGAAACCAAGTTGGAGAAGAAGATGGGCACGAATCGCTAAGAGAGAGTCGAGTGGCCCTCGCTAAATTAGGCTTATCAGTTTGCATACTTGGATTTAAGCTATGAGGCCACCACCATTGAAAATCTTACTTCTGGGGCTTCATTTTTCACTTAATAATCTCCTAAAGTCGAGTCTGGATGGGGGAGATATGACTGGTTGAAGTTGGGCATCATTCCGGTTGGACTGAAACTGAGCAGCCTTCACTAAAAGAGGCATATCTCTCAGCACACATGGAATTTTGATTTGAAGCTTGCAAATTTGGAAAGAAGACTTCCGGGGCTACAGTTTGGGCACAAGAATGACCTGAAAAGGAGTCCATATGAAGGATTTATACCCATTTGAAGTTGGACCTGCAGAGCAGAATTTCCTGTCGGCCACAAATATGTGCTGTCGGCCACAAAAGTAGCAGATCGGCCAAATAAGCAGCAGAGCGGCCATCACAAGTAGCAGACCGGCACTAAAGATGGCCGATCGGCCAAAATTGACCCAAATTCATTTTTTTTTTGAAGATATTTCATCTCCAGCTGTTTCCAGCAAGCTCCAGCTGTCCTATAATCAGATATTTTCGACCAAAAGCTCATTTGTGCTATATATGAACCTATATCTCCCATTTTGCAAGATAGAACTTCTTGGGCAAGTTTGGGAGCCTCTCTCTCTAAAAACTCCTCTCTCTCTAGAATTTTCAAACAAAAACCTCTGCCTCTCTCTCTAGAGCCTCTCTCCATTGCCCTTTTGTGCATAGAAGTCCATAGAAGTAGAGAAATACTTCTTGTTTGCATATACTTCCTTCATCAAAGTTGATCACTATTGGCTTCAGGTCCCTTGGAACCTATTTTTGGGCTGATTGAAGGTTGTTTGGCTCAGAAAAGTGATTGTTTTGCTACTGTCCTTCAAGGTTCTTCAAGGGTGAGAAACTACCCTCTTTATTCCCCATTTTTGCACAAGCTTTTAGCCTATCTTGCATGCTGTTTTGAGCTTAACTTATAATTGATAAAAGTTCTAATTTTGCATGCTTTTGATCTTTGTTTAAGATCACTTTTGTGTTTGGGGTTGTTTACCCCCTCTTAGGCCTTGTTTGGCCTCATTTTTGTGCCTTTTTTGTGAGCTTCAGGACCACCTTGTATTGGCCTTCTCACCACTGAAATCTAGAGGGATTTTAGTGGTGGGGATGGTGTTTTGAGGTCCTAAGAAGGAGAGGGCCATCCCCTCTTCTTGTTGCCTTCAATACTTGTCATATTTGCCTCACATGTGAGCACCTTTGTTAAGTTCATGTTAGCCATGTCTTAGCTGGTATTTGTGATTATTTTTCTGTCATATGCCAGTATTTTTTCCTATCTTGGTCTTGCCATGTTTGGTTTATACACTCGTAGTGTAAATTTTGCAAACTAGTCTTGTATGCTTCAAGTTTGAGCATGTCCTTCTAGCTCATGTTGACCTCATTTTAGTGGGTTTTTGGGGTTTTTTTAGCATGTCATAACTCTATCTAAAGTTGGTTTAATAGCCCCTTACATACACCATGCACTTGTAGTGCATTTCCATGAAATTGCCCTAACATGCTTTATGCTTTGAACCTTGTTTTTAACATGATTTTGGCTTGACCCAAAGAAGATTTTAGCCTTATTTTACCATGCTTAAGGTCTGTTTGGTGTTGTTTTGGTCATGCTTGCATTGTTTTGTATAGCCACGGTTCAACCTAGCTTGTTGGCTTTGAATGTCCAAGTCATTAGTATGCATTGCTAGGACTATTCTTATGATTTGGAATCATTCCATATGATATATCAGTGCATATTTCATGGTCATACACTTGCATTTGTCACTATTTCATTGCTTTGAAGAGTTGTTGTTTTGTGTTTCAAGAATGGACCATTGTGCATGCCTTTATGCTTAGGACTTTAGGATGCCATCTCAGTGGGTTTTTAGGCTTATTTTGACATGCTATAACTCTGATTTTCATTGGTTAAGCCATGCCATGTTTGGTTGTAGTAGGTATAGTGTAGCACCCCTTGGTTGGCCTTGCATGCCTCATGTTTTGTGCTCACCTTTCTAGCATGTTTTGGCCACATTCCATGCATGTTCTAGCTTTGTTTTGGTCTACCTTGGGACTATTTTGGTTCACCTTGGCCCTTTGGGGCTTGGTTGATATGGCCTTGGTACAAGCTCCTTGGCTAGCTTTGAGCTTTAAGTCCATTAGCATGCTATGCTTATCCTATGTGCATGATTTGGCATCACTCTTGACATGATTTCAGAGCTTATTGCATCGTCATATTCTCATGTTTATCCCATCTTGCTCATGTTTGAAGATTGTGCATTGTGGTCTAGCTTATGGACCAATGTATGTGCGTGCATGCCTCCCCTTTTGGTCCCTTGATTTGGGTGTTTTGGCCACTGATTAGGGCATGGCTGAGGTCCCCCCCCCCCCCCCCTTTTTGGTTTAAGTCCATTAAGCATGTTTGCTTTCATGATATTTGCATGCTTTGGATTTACATGGTCCATTACCATTGCATACTTGCTCCAAGATGTATTATTGCATGCTTCCTCCATTGTATTGGTGATTGCATGTTTGGGCTGTTTGCATGATTCTTGACATGCTCATATTACATTGACTTAGCTTGTATGCTTAGGTTGATTGCATTGGGTTGCATTGCTCATGTTGCATTACATTAGTTGCATTGCTTTGCATTGTATCTGGCATACATACATTGCATTATGTTTGGTTTGGGGTGTCAAACCAAACATGAGGAACGAGGGACGTTCGTACTTGAAGTGACGAGACGTGCCTCAATCATCGGTCGCCGACACTCTTGATCCAACATGATAGAGTGTGTAGCATTCATTTGCTTTGTTGCATTCATTCTACATTAATTTGCACACTTGGCACCTTTGGCCATCATGCATCGAAATGCGTGATTGGTGGCCTGAAGGTCGAGAACCATACTCCTTTCAGTCTTAAACATGATAAGGAGGGTGGTGGTGCATACATTGTCTTGAAAATGCATTGCCATGCTCTGTCTGTCCTCTGCTGCAGCAAAACAGGATTCTGCAGGAAGATATGGCCGGTCGGCCATCTTCAGTGCCGGCCGGCTATGTATTGTTGGCCGATGTCCCCACTTTTGGTCGATGACCATATTTCCATGGCCGGTGGTCCCATTTCTTGGTCGGTGACATCCCTCAGTGCTCAGGGAGTGGTTCAGAAGCAGCCTTGGGACTTGTGCAGCTTTCAGAGGTATAAAACAGTGTAAACAGAGGCAGCATGAGCATGGCGATGGATTTCCGAGCGAAGCCGAGCATGCATGCATTCGTCCCTCTTCCCGAGGCTGTTTTACTGCTTACATAGCTTAATTAATTTGTTTAATTAGTTAAGTGTTGTGTAATAATTAATTAGCTTGTTAATTAGTCAATTATGTAATTTGTATTATTCTTTCGGTCCCTCCGTCGAGAGGGCGCAATTGTGTAATAAGCGTGCGTGTGTGTGATGCATGTCTTCCAACCTCCACTTCTTGCTCCCTTTTACTTAACCGCTTACGATGGTTAGTTTTAGGGCATATTTCATTTAGCATACCTTATGCTCGCATGTTTGCATCTATCCATTTGTATTGCATGCACCAGGCTCGGCGCATCATACTAACTGCATTGTATTTCGATTCCTACTTGAATACATGATTATCAAGTTGCATTTCATATGCCATCTTAGAATAGGCGAGCCTATTTCTAGTTGCATTTTGCATGTGTTGCATTAGCCATCTAAACATAGCTAGGATTATGCATTGATTTCTGAGTAGTTATTGTTTTGGCTCGGAGTACTAGGTAAGCGTTTATGCTTTAGCATCTTGCATGAGTGTGAGTGTTGCCATGATAGCATGCTTGCCATGAGGCTATTTGCTTATGTGATATAACTGCCTGAATGCCTGTGGGTGAAGGTTAGATTACTTGAATTGGAACAATTCATTGAAATGCGAGTTTTAAGCCCACTTGATTGTGGCAAAATCATGTTTTTTTAAGCCCACTTGATGGTGACAAATCCACGTTTTAGCCTACTTGCGAGTAGCACATTCAAACCATTTTCAAAACAAACATGAGATGTTTTGTTCCAATTTAGGCGATCCAGTCTATACTTGTGTGTTGTGCGCATCACATAGTAATTCTAGGCTAATAAACCGAAATAAGAACGCATATGTTTTCAAAAAACAAGATATCATGTTTAGTACAGGCCAATCTTTGATCGGGCGAGTGGGGGTGCTCATAGATGACCTTCTCTAATCACACCCAAGTTCCCGAGCCGAGGGAACTTTGGTGATGACGGACACGTGGCCTTAGGCAACAAGTTAGGGTTTCCTAAATTCCCCTAAAATAAATATTTAGGTGGCGACTCTGTATCTGGCAAAGCAGTCCATGTTTGGCACTTCTTTCTTAAAAATCAGTTTTCCAAAACGATTTGCCGGATTTGGACTCTTTGGTGATTTATCAATCTCGCATTGCACTTTGCGGGATTAGATTCAAATCCGTGACATTTGAGTCCGAACTGTAGCATGAGGCCCTCGGGGCGCGTCTACAGTTTCTGGAGACTCTGCTGGGGAGTTAGAGAACTTGACTCGAACTCATGATATCTTGTTTTGATTACACTAATGTGTCTCTTTGCATTGCATGTGCATTGGTGCGCCTAGGACACCGTGTTTGCCGTATGCTATTCCTGAACGGTTTGCCAGAGGCCCGCTTTGAGAAGCGTGCCATAAGGCTGACCGGTTGCGGGCTCTGCCACGACGGGAACACAAACCTCGGTTTTTACCGGGGCACCCTTTTTGACCATTCGACCTAATGTATATCGAAATCCGTAGTGACCATTCCAAGCTAGGACAAGTTGCTTACCCGATTGTAGGTTGTTTGAAACCGCTATGTGCGTAGTGAAACCCTAGCTCCTGACAAAATAGGACAGGGAAACCCTACCCCAACATAGGGGTGTTTTGGCTCTTACTTACATGATATTTGCTGTCAGAGCGTGTCTCTATAGGGTTGTATGTATTAGCTGCAAGTTTGGGTATCAGGCCTGCGGGCATCAGTATTTGGGGAATCAGTTTTACCCGAGGGTATCAGTTTACAGGCAGAATTTTGGGCAGAATTCAGTAAAGAGTATAGTTATTCAGCTATGGTTATATCTGTTCTGGTGAAATCGGGCTGAGATGCTGCCTGTTTTCTCTTTTGCTAGGTGGTCTTGGAACTGTAGCTTCAGAAGGCTCCGATATCCCCCGGGTGCATTGGACTTGTGTTGATAGACTTTGTCAGGTCAGAAATTCAGTTCAGAGCAACCAGTGTTTCCTTCGCCAGTGGTAAGGCAAGAAAAGGCCAATCAGGCACAGATTACCCGTTCAACAGTCCCCAGTTCAGCGGTCATTATCCACCTCACCTGTGCGCAGTTGGGCTGAGATATCTGTTTCCACCTTAGAAAGAGGATACACACTTGTTCAGTTAGATCAGTAGTTTTCAGTTAATATGGAGGACATGATGCGTCAGCTCCAAGAAACCCTGCAGGCTATGCAGCGGGATGCTGCCCGCCAGGCAGAAGTTGCCGCACGTCAAGCGGAAGTAGTGGCCCAACAGCCAGAGCTGATTGCCAGACTTCAGCAGCAGCAACAGCCACAGCAAGCCGGAGCATTTGCTTCGCATCCACCCCCACCCCCACCCCCACCTATGATTCCAACACTCGGGGAGGCGGCTCACGTCCAAGAAAATACGGACGTTCCGACAAGGCCAGTCCCACTGCCAATCCCACCTCAACTATCCAAAGCACCAGCTATTCCAGTGGACACGCCGTTTGAATTTGAGATTGATCTGACCACCCTGAAGGTCAGCAAGCTTGAAAAGCTATTCAAAAGAGCTCAAGGCGTTAGTGCCATTCCGGATATAGAGGATGGTTATACTGACTCAGCGGTGACATTACCGGATTGGTTCAAGATGCTACATATCGACCGTTTTGATGGCTCTGGAGACCCAATGGTGCACCTCCACCTGTTTTCTGATATACTGAGGCCAATGGGCTTGACCACAGCCCAGAAGCTGTCACTATTCGGCCGAACCATGTGTGGGATAGCCGCAATCTGGTATGCGAAATTGGAGAACTCTGTGAAACAGAACTGGGAACAGATGGCTAAGACCTTCGTTGCTTAATACTCTTACAACACATAGATCAAGGTCACAACTCGTGATCTTGAAGTCACCCGCCAAGAGCCAAATGAGGGTTTTTCAGAGTTTGTGACGAGATGGAGAGCAAAGGCCTTGATGGTGACTACAAGGCCTTCCAACAAAGACCAGATACGGATGGTTGTGCACAACCTGCAGCCTAACCTGATGCGGAAAATGATCGTCTTACCCCTTCCCACCTTTGCGGACCTACACGAGATAGGGGTACAGATTGAAGATGCAATGAAACAAGGTTTGGTTGACCACGAAAGGGAGTCACCCAAGAAGGGTTATACACGCGGTTCGAATGCGACCACCAGTGGTGACGTAGCTGCAAGACCTTCTAAAGTTGGAATGGTCACCACCATTCCCAAAACAGCCACCCCCTTTGTTGGTACATCCAATCCAAACCCCCGAACCTCGGACTATCTACCCCGAGGCAAAAGGGTTTTCACCCCACTTTATATGCCTTTGTCTAAAGCTCTGGGGGTCCTACTCAGGAAAGGACATCTGAAACCGTTAGAACAGCGGCCTCTACCCAATCCTCTCCCTCCAAAGCATGACCCGGCTAAGTACTGTGCTTTCCATCAACAAACCGGTCATGACCCCGACAGTTGCATCCGTCTTCGCCACGAGATACAAAATTTGATTGACAACAATGTCATGGCTGCACCAATCTCGCAAAGTCTATCGGCACTGGATCAGTGAACTTGGGGGATAATGTGATGTGATCGGCGGATGAACCACCTGCGGGCGGCACTCAGTTTACCCCAGATGTGGCGTATGGCACGCACTATTTTGAGCATTTGCGAATGCTAGTTTTTGTATTTCCTAACTTGGGTATTGAGTCAGTTTTGTTATGTTGTATTGAGTCAGTGTTTTCATACTGAGTCAGTTGGGTCTGTCTTGTTATATCGAGTCAGTCATGTTTTGTTAGAGTCAGGTGATTTCGGGGGTGTTACCTCGGACATTACTTGCTTGTTTTGGTGTTTGTCTTTTACACTCTTTTGAGTCTGTTTCTGCCGTGGAGCCAGTTACACCAGAAGATCTGAATGAAACAACAGTGGTTTTCATGCTTTTGTGTTTGTTTCTGCCTTGAATCAGTTGTGCCAGAAGTTCTGAATGAGATAGCGGTATTTGACTAAAACTGTGTCTTTTCTGTGCCTTGAAGTCATTGCATTGACCTAAGTTTTTCAAAACTTTTCAAACACTGTGATGAAAACGAAGAGGAAGGAATTCCTCAGGATTTGCGAAAATTTAATCAACTGAGAGAAAAAGAGGCGTGCTAAGCCCTTAATGATTGAGATCATGCTTGTTAATGTGAGTATTGAAAGGGATCCTGGCTTGATCCAGATTGGTTCTACACTGTCTTCAGCGCGAGCGATTTGTCATTTTCTTAAAAGATTTCAAAAAATGTTTTTCGCTGTCTTGTGAAGACCTGTGTGGAATCGCTCTTGAGATTGTGCAGCTTAGGATCGCTCTCATCCTCGAGACTCGACCCCCTTACTTTTAAACAATTGAACTTGGATTCAGATTGTTCAACCGTTAATTACAATGTAAGGCCTGTGTGGCCAGATTTGAAGTAGCCCTTGAACTAGGGGCAAAAATGTCAGATGCGCTCGAAGAGTCAAAGATGAGTATTTTCTGCAAATCAGGGAAGACTGGCAAGAAAGCCAAATCCCAGAAGGGAAGAAAGAAGAAAGTTTTGTTGAAGAACAGCCAAGTTCCTATCCACAACACTAGGGGCAAATTCAGCCCCCATTGGATGGACTTTTACATCATCAGCAGACAGCAGCCATTCCCCTGGATTTGGATGGCTTTGAGACCCTAAAACCATTTGGCATGGACAAAGCTACACTTTTACCCTTGAGAGGCTCGCTGGGCCGAAAACCCGGAAGGGCGACCTAGGTAAAAGTTAGAGCAAATGAAAAGAAAAAAAAAGAACAAAAATAGAAAAATGCAGAAAATGAAAAAAAGAAATGAAAAAAAAAAAGAGAAAAATGCAAAGAATGAAAAAAGGACAAAAATAAATGAAAAGAAATAAAAAGAATTGAAAAGAAAAGAAAAACAAAGCTCGCAAGGTTGAAAACCCAGAAGGGCGGCCTTGGCAAAAGTTAGAGCGTAAAAGGAGAGGTTAATACCCGAGTGTACCTTAACCCGGAACTACGTAAGGCTTGATTCCCATGATTGGGATACGTAGGCAACTTCATTCTGAAGTCCAGCCATAAACACTTCCAAATCAATTGTGTCCATGTAATTGTTCCGAACATCTTTGTCTTCGCTGTATCCGAGAGTTCGGTTGTGACCTTCATTATGAGAATTGGTTACAGTGTGCTGCGGTACCATTCAAACAAGAGGCAACTTTCTGTTGCCATACAGTACACTGTGGTGCCATTCAAACAAGGGGCAATTTTCCATTGTCATGCAGTGTCCTTCAGATAAGGGGCAGTTTTCCATTGTTATGAATTTGAGGTTGTGCATCTCAAGAGTAAGTTCTGTGCTCGTTGAGCGGTGGCCATTTGCAAAAAATAGTTTTTGAGAATTTTTATTGAGGTTGACTAAATTCTCTCGAAAATTATTCCATTTTTCCAAAACTGGACCATTTTCTTGGACCAAAAAAAGGAAAATTTTCAGTGCTCACAAACTAACTTGCATGATTTTTGAATCAGAAAAGTTGAACAAGCATGTTAATCTAACTCTCATGTTGGTCAAAATTGTTTTCGTAAAAGGCCAAAACAAAAAAATGATCAAAATAATGAACTAGGGGCACAGTTGAGTCAGATGTTCAGTCTTTTCCCCGTCGTCAACATACTTGCCAGAAAGGGCATTCTACTTGCCAGAAAAGGGCACCACTGAAAGTAACAGCAAAGGGCCGAAAGCTCTCTCATCCTCTAAGCAGCGAGGTATCAAGCCAAGTGCGAAGCACAAACTCAAATGGAATAGGATATTTCACTCTCTCATCTGGACAGATCTGATCATGTCCAAACTCTCCAACAGAGCGTCATCAACCGATGTCAACTGCAGATTTGCTACATACCTAGTTGTAGCGTAACCCCACTGTGAGAAAGTTCATTGTTGTGAGCAGAAGAAGAAGAATCTAGCAGAATGCTAGGGGCAAGATGTAGACGCGCCCTTGGGCCTCATGCTACAGTTCGGACTCGATTTGGTGTCATGGTCCTGTATCTAATCTCGCGGAGTGCAATGCAAGACCGATGAATCATCAAAGAGTCCAAATCCGGCAAATCGTTTTTGAAAACAGATTTTTTTGAAAGAAGTGCCAAACATGGACTGCTTTGCCAGATACAGAGTCGCCACCTAAATATTTTATTTTGGGGGAATTTAAGAAACCCTGACTTGTTGCCTAAGGCCACGTGTCCGTCATCACCAAAGTTGTCTCGGCTCGGGAACTTGGGTACGATTGGGGAAGGTCACTTCGTGAGCACCCCCGCTCGCCCGATCAAAGATCGGCCTCTACTAACCATGATATCTAGTTTTGAAAACATTATGCGTTCTTATTCCGGTTATTAGCCTAGATTTACTATGTGATGTGCACAGCATACAAGTATAGACTGGATCGCCTGAATTGGAACAAAACATTTCATGTTTGTTTTTTAAAGCGGTTTGCTACTCGCAAGTAGGCTTAAAATGCAGATTTTGCCACCCTCGGGTGGGCTTAGAAAAGATGGTTTTACCACTATCTAGTGGGCTTAAAACTCACAGTCAATGCATTATTCCAATTCAGATAATCCAACCTTCACCCACAGGCGTTCAGGCAGTTATATCACATAAGCACATAGCCTCATGGTAAGCATGCTATCATGGCAGTCACTCACACGCATGCAAGGATGCTAAAGCAAAAACACTTACCGAGTAATCCAAGCCAAAACAGAAGCGATGTTAGAAATCCACGCGTGATCCTAACTATACAGAAATGCCTAATGCAACACATGCAAAAATGCAACTATAGTAGGCTCGACTATCCTAAACATGACATATGATGATGCTACAACTAACATGTATTCAACTTGGAATTTAAATACAAATGCAGTTAGTATGATGTGCCGAGCCCGGTGCATGCAATACAGATGAATGATGCAAACATGCTATCATAAGTATGCTAATTGAAACATGCCCTAATCTAACCATCATAAGCTGGTAAATAAAAGGGAGAAAGAAGTGGGGGTTAGAAGACATACATCACACACACGCACACTTATTACAGTTGTGCCCTCGCTCGAAGGGTCCGAATAAATAATATACAGCCCCGAATGAATAATTACAGTCCGAATGAATACAAAATCCTAATTAATTAACAAATTAATCTAGGAAAGCAGGTAAATTGGCACGCAAATCCATGGACCGCCTCAGCTCTGCTCCAAATGATGAATGATGCATGCTTGAGTTGCCTTGCGCGGAAATCCATTGCGATGCCCCGGTTTGCCTCTGTTTGCAATTGTTCTCAGGATTTGTGCAAAGCTCCAGAAGGCTGTTGATTCCTGATTTGCTGCAACAGAGAGCAACAAAGGGGCATGGCAAAGTATTTTCACATATGTATGCATGACTACTCTTCAGGGAGTGTAGTCCTCGATCCTCGTGCCACCAATCACGTATGTCGATGCATGATGGCCGAGGAGTCGAATTGCACAACTCGATGTGGAATGAATGCACATGTAAACACAACAAGACCTAAACTCCATCATGGGTAATCCGGAGTGTCGGCGACTGGGAATTGAGACACATTCCGTCACTCGGAGTACGAAACGTCCCTTGTTTCCCGTGCTCGGGCTAACTCCTATCCCAAACACAATGCAGATGAGATGGCATGCACGATGCGACTAACATACAACCTAGCATACGCAATGCTATGAAATGGCATACACAATGCTCGATGTGACATGGCATACATGATGCTCTATCATGCAGCCTAGCATACGCAATGCTATGAACTGAAATGGTATACACAATGCATGATGGACTTACACCAATATGAGTGGACCTCAGCCATACTCACATCAGTGGCCATTAGATGAAAATGAGGCAATCGAAATGCGTGCACACATGCACGCATACCGAGGACCGAACCTAAGGCATAAAATGCCACTCTACCAAAGCATGACAAGGGATGCAAGATGGCATACAAACATGTAATTTCAGCACTGAAAGGTGATGCTAAATGACCCCGAAAGATGGAAATATGGCACCCGATGCATGAGATGAGCCCCGAAACTCAAAACTAGGCACTTGTATTGACTTGTAGCTATACAAAGCATGCATTATTTGACTATGAAGCACAAAGACAGAGCCAAGGCAGTCCCAAGACAGAGCTAAGGCAACATGCAAAATTGGCTAGTAAGCATGAGTTGTATTACAACTATATGATGCGCATGAAATCTCACTAAACCAGCCAAAATCAGTGAACAAAACATTCCAAAATATGCCCAAATAACCACTGAAATACAGTCAATGCATGTAAAAATGAGGGGCTCCTTTGGAAGGGCATACAAGGGGTTATTAAGCACATGCATCAAGGACACTTAGCATAGCCAAACCAACTCTGGAAATGAGTTATGAGGGTCCTAAAACCCACTGAATAGGCCCTGAAATTGGTCAACAAAGCTTGTAATGAAAGGCCCTCTTGAAAGGCCTTGAGGAGGGTTGTTCCACACATGCATGGGGACATAAAATATAGCCAAAAGGGCCTTGGACAGAGCTAAGGCAGACCTCAAAACCATCATAATGAGGCTTGGAAAGTGACTTCGATGCATGAAAAAAGGGGTCCCCTTGGAAGGCCAAAAAGGCCACCAAACAAGACAAGGAGAGAGGGGGTCACCCCCCTCTGATTTTGGCCTCCAAGAATACACCTAAGACATTGAAAATCGACTGGATTTCAGTGGCTAAGAGGCCAAACCATAGCCCATGCAAGTGCTCTAATGCATAGCCCTAATCATGGAGAGATGAAGCATGCATATGGGGAAGATGACCCCAAACAGAAAAGAAACCTCAATAAAACTTGAAGAGGAGATTAAAATAAGATCCTTTTCAGTTTATGAAAAACCTCGAAAATGTTCACAAGTAAGGCTAAAATATGATGCAAAAATAGCCCTAAAAGAGAGATAGAGGGTAAGGGGAGGTAGATGGTCTCAAACAGCAAAGAGCCCTTCAATAAAGTTGAAGAGAGGCTCAAAATAAGACACTTTACAGTTTAGGTTGAAGCCCAGAAATGCTCACAAATAAGGCTAATATATCATGCAAAATAAGCCCTAAAAGAGAGATAAAGCACAAAGGAGGAGTAGAAGACCTCAAACAGAAAAAAGTTCTTGATCAAACATGAATATGAGCTAAAAATAAGACTATTTTCAGTTCAGGTTGAAGCCCAAAAATGTAAGAAAAAGGAGCTAAGATATAGAGCAAGATAAAGCTTCAAAGAGAGGGAAGATGACTTACCCTTAAAGCTCAGCACCAAAACAGGTCCTTCTTGAACCAAAATCAGCCTTAGGAGCTCCAAATACACCTCCAAGGATCACCTCTTCAAGATAGGCAAGTTTGATCAAGGGTGGAGGCTCAAGAAATGGGAAGAACACTCACTTTTGGGCACTTATATGCTTCTATACACACAATATAGGAAGAGAGAGAGAGAGAGAGAGAGAGAGAGAGAGCTGAGAATTCTAGAGGGAGAGGAAATTTTTTTAGTGAGAGAAGCTCTCAAAATGTTCTAACTCTCCTAAGTTGTCTCTCCCTCCTAAATGTGCTCTAACCCTCTAATATGAAGAGAATAGCTTCCTCAACAAGCTTGGGTCGAAAATATCTGATCTGGGACAGCTGGAGGTTATGGAAAGCAGCTAGAGGGAAAATATCTATCAATTTTGGGCTTTCTGGGCATAAGTGGTCGGCCGACCACCTTTTATGGTCGGCCTGCTACTTTTTCTGGTTTTTTAGGACAAAAAATGGGTCTGCCGGAAAGAAAGGTGGCCGGCTAGTGATTGGGAAGTGCAAAGGTGGTCGGCCAAGTGTCCAAATTGAAGCCCCAGAAGTTAGCTTTCCAATGGTGCAAACCTTGCATTAAAATTCCTCCTGTGCAAAAAGTTATGCCTGTTTTGGTGAAGCTGCGCAGATTCGGTCCAATCGGAGTGATGCCCTACTTCAACCAGCCATATCTCCCCCATTCGGAATTGGCTTTAGGAGATTCTTGAGTGCAAAATGAAGTCCCGGAAGTCTTCTTTCCAATGGTGGTGGCCTCATAGATGGATTCCAAGTATGAAAATAAATAGGCCCGATTCAGCGAGGGCTGCTCGACTCTCTCTTAACAATTCATGCCTGTTTTCTCCCCCAACTGGGTTTCTTCCCTCTTCTCTTCTTTTCTTCAACTCCAAACCCCTAAGTATGGTGTCTTGAAAGATTTTTCAAAAATTTCATCTCTCTTTCATTCATTTCTACTCTGTCCTGACTCGGTTTACCGAAAAGCGCAACATTTACAGAAATGTGAGCCTCGGAATATTGTAGAAACTTTATTTCGAAAATGTTTTGAAAGAGAGGGTTTTAAGGTCTAAAAACCATTCAGAATAGCTTTGGTTCAAAATGGGGTGTAAGGTTGGGATTTGACTCTCCTCTTGCCGAAGAAATTGAACCTTTGCCCTACACACCTCTCTCCACAATGTAAACCATCAGTCGTGTCCAGGTCTTAAGAGCGGTCAAAAATGGGGTGTCTACACAAGAGCCCGCAACTTTCTGTTTATCCATCAACCACCCAGAGGAGGGATAAAAAATGAGAGATTGAATAATAGAGAGATGTGCGCTGAGAGAAAAGTAAGGAAAGGGTTTTTTCAGAAAAACAGAGCCTGAGGGCCAAGTGATGTGAGAATTACAAATGAGAAAAGGGTGGGAAACAATACCCAAAGAAACTGGCTCCTCGCGAACTGAGAGGTCTCTCATCTTTGTAATACGTCTGAGTGTCGTGTTTGTTGTTTTGTTTGTCTCGATTCTTGTTTTGAGTCGTTTCGAGTGTTACTTGATGTGTTTAGGTTGTTTACCTTTTTCTTTTTTCTTTTCCTTTGTTGAGTCATTTTGACTGTGGTCAGTTGTAGGCTCAATACCAGGTTGAGAACCCTTTTCTCATTTCAATTTCAAAAAAAAAAATCGTTGTGCTCAGAGTGCTATGCCATTCTCCACATTTGTGCAAAACAGGATTTGTTCTTTCATAAAACTGCAGGGTCCACCCCCGATAAGTGTGAACAATTAGACAAGGACCTATCTGAAGCTATGTGGGTTCCAGACTGCAAAGCAAAAGAAAAGAGGGAAAATGTGGAGCATCTTAGTGTGTTTTAACTCCAGGGAATTCCGAGACTGCATTCTAGGTGCAACTTCTCATGCCTCGCCGTTTCTCTGGAGTATGAGTGTATCTCGACCCCAAGTATAAGCTTGCTTCAAGTCAGAATGGCAGTTTAGACAGCACCTGAGGGTTTCACATGCAGATGTTACCTCTCGCCAATATGAACAGGGTATACCCTTTTAAGCTGAGCGTATTGCCAAGTCCTCTGAGAGGTAAATTGGAGTTTGCGTTTTAATTGGTCTCATTAAGGCATGTATTTCCTTATTCAGTAGTTTACTTCAAACATGCTGTTGATGTTGCACTGAAAATGCATTGTTATGCACCGTTCTCTTTGCATTGTTATGCACACTCTGCCTACATTGCTATGCACCCTTTCAGTTGCATTGTTATACATACTCCACCTGCATTGTTATGCACGTTCCAGTTGTATTGTTATGCACCTTTTCACTTGCATTGTTATGCACTTTTCCCTTGCATTGTTATGCACCGTCCCACCTGCATTGTCATGCACCGTTACTTGCATTGTTTTGCACATCTATCTTGCGCTATCATGCACTATACCTGCATTGTTATGCACATCTCTTCACTTGCATTGTCACGCACATTCCACTTGCATTGTTTTGCACGCTCCTTCTCCGAAACACCGGGATACGTCCCTATGTTTCTTCTTTTTTCCGAAACACCGGGATACATCCCTATGTTTCTCCCTCTTTTTTCGAAACATCGAGATACGTCCCTATGTTTCTTCTCCTTTTCCGAAACATCGGGATACGTCCCTATGTTTCTCCTTCTTTCTGAAACACCGGGATACGTCCCTATGTTTCTTCCTTTCCCGAAACACCGGGATACGTCCTTATGTTTCTTCCTTTCCCAAAACACCGGGATACGTCCCTATGTTTCTTCTCCTTTTCTGAAACACCGGGATACGTCCCTATGTTTCTCCTTCTTTCTGAAACACCGGGATACGTCCCTATGTTTCTTCTTTTCCCGAAACACCGGGATACGTCCCTATGTTTCTTCCCCTTTCCCGAAACACCGGAACACGTCCCTACGTTTCTCTTTTTTCTGAAACACCAGGACACGTCCCTATGTTTCTCCTTCTTTCTAAAACACCGGGATACGTCCCTATGTTTCTCCTTCTCTTTCTGAAACACCGGGACACGTCCCTATGTTTCTTCTTCTTTTTCCGAAACACCGGGATATGTCCCTATGTTTCTTCTACCTTTCCGAAACACCGGGATATGTCCCTATGTTTCTCCCTTTTTGGTTAAGAGCATTTGGAATACATTTCAATGCTTATACCTTTCCGAAACACCGAGATATGTCCCTGTGGGTCTCCCTCTTTGGTTAAGAGCATTTGGAACATGTTCCAATGCTTGTATCGCTCTCTTTCCTTTCACGTGCAATGCATCAGAATCTTGTTTGAGACCTCGGGTGTCCCCAATGGTCGCTCTTAGTCTTTCTTGCGTGGTGCATGGTTGAGATTGCATAATTTTCTTACATCCTTTCTGCATGAGATGTAGTTTGGTTTGTGTTTTCTTGCTTGCATAGCATTCGCTTAAAATGTTGCCTTTATTTTGCATGATTGTTTCATTACAGCCCTCTTTGCATAATCATAAGTTATGCTCTTGCATCATGCATGTCATTTGCATTTTGCCCCAGCCTGCGGGCATATCTATATTATTTTGTTTGTTTGTTTGTCCAAGTCTTCGGCCTTGTCCAAAATGGGTCGTCTCTGGGCTTTGACATTCACTCCCGTCACTTCGTGACTTTCGAGTTCTGTCAAAGAGGGACAACTGTAGACATCCCATTTTTGACCGCCCTTAAGACTTGGGCGCTACTGATGGTTTACTTGGTGGTGAAAGGTATGCAGGGCAAAGGTTCGATTTCTTCGGCAAGAGGAGAGTTAAATCCTAACCTCACACCCCATTTTGGACCAAAGCTATTTTGGATGGTTTTTAGACCTTAAAACCCTCTTTCAAAATATTTTTGAAATGATGTTCCTACGATGTTCCGAGGCTCGCATTTTGTCAAATGTTGCGCTTTTCGGTAAACTGAGCAAGGACAAAGTGGAAATAAATGAAAGAGAGGTGAAATCTCTAAAAAATCTTTCAAAACACCTTGCTTAGGGGTTTGGAGTTGAAGAAAAGAGGAGAAGAGGGAAGAAACCAAGTTGGTGAAGAAGATGGGGATGAATCGTTAAAAGAGAGTCGAGTGGCCCTCGCTAAATCAGGCCTATCCGTTTGCATACTTGGATTCAAACTATGAGGCCACCACCATTGGAAATCTTACTTCTGGGGCTTCATTTTTCACTTAAGAATCTCCTAAAGTCGAGTCCGGATGGGGGAGACATGACTGGTTGAAGTTGGGCATCATTCCGGTTGGACCGAAACTGAGCAACCTTCACTAAAAGAGGGATATCTCTTAGAACACATGGAATTTTTATGTGAGGCTTGCATATTTGGAAAGAAGACTTTCGGGGCTACATTTTGGACAAAAGAATGACCTGAAAATGAGTCCATATGAAGGATTTATGCCCATTTGAAGTTGGACCTGCAGAGCAGAATTTCCTGTTGGCCACAAAAGTAGCAGATCGGCCAAGTAAGTAGCAGACCGGCCATCACAAGTAGCAGACCGGCACTAAAGATGGCCGATCGGCCAAAAGTGACCCAAATTCATTTTTTTTGAAGATACTTCATCTCCAGCTGTTTCCAGCAAGCTCCAGCTGTCCTATAATCAGATATTTTCGACCAAAAGCTCATTTGTGCTATATATGAACCTATATCTCCCATTTTGCAAGATAGAACTTCTTGGGCAAGTTTGGGAGCCTCTCTTTCTAAAAACTCCTCTCTCTCTAGAATTTTCAGACAAAAACCTCTGCCTCTCTCTCTAGAGCCTCTCTCCATTGCCCCTTTGTGCATAGAAGTCCGTAGAAGTAGAGAAATACTTCTTGTTTGCATATACTTCCTTCATCAAAGTTGATCACTATTGGCTTCAGGTCCCTTGGAACCTATTTTTGGGCTGATTGAAGGTTGTTTGGCTCAGAAAAGTGATTGTTTTGCTGCTGTCTTTCAAGGTTCTTCAAGGGTGAGAAACTACCCTCTTTATTCCCCATTTTTGAACAAGCTTTTAGCCTATCTTGCATGCTATTTTGAGCTTAACTTATAATTGATAAAAGTTCTGATTTTGCATGCTTTTGATCTTTGTTTGAGATCACTTTTGTGTTTGGGGTTGTTTACCCCCTCTTAGGCCTTGTTTGGCCTCATTTTTGTGCCTTTTTTGTGAGCTTCGGGACCACCTTGTATTGGCCTTCCCACCACTGAAATCCACAGGGATTTCAGTGGTGGGGATGGTGTTTTGAGGTCCTAAGAAGGAGAGGGCCATCCCCTCTCCTTGTTACCTTCAATACATGTCATATTTGCCTCACATGTGAGCACCTTTGTTAAGTTCATGTTGGCCATGTCTTAGCTGGTATTTGTGGTTATTTTTCTGTCATATGCCACTGTTTTTGCCTATCTTGGTCATGCCATGCTTGGTTTATACACTCGTAGTGTAAATTTTGCAAACTAGTCTTGTATGCTTCATGTTTGAGCATGTCCTTCTAGCTCATGTTGACCTCATTTCAGTGGGTTTTTGGGGTTGTTTTAGCATGTCATAACTCTGTCTAAAGTTGGTTTAATAGCCCCTTACATACACCATGCACTTGTAGTGCATTTCCATGAAATTGCCCTAACATGCTTTGTGCTTTGAGCTTTATTTTTAGCATGATTTTGGCTTGACCCAAAGAAGATTTTAGCCTTGTTTTACCATGCTTAAGGTCTGTTCGGTGTTGTTTTGGTCATGCTTGCATTGTTTTGTATAGCCACGGTTCAACCTAGCTTGTTGGCTTTGAATGTCCAAGTCATTAGTATGCATTGCTAGGACTATTCTTATGATTTGAAATCATTCCATATGATATATCAGTGCATATTTCACGGTCATACACTTGCATTTGTCACTCTTTCATTGCTTTGAAAAGTTGTTGTTTTGTGTTTCAAGAATGGACCATTGTGCATGCCTTTATGCTTAGGACTTTAGGATGCCATCTCAGTGGGTTTTTGGGCTTATTTTGACATGCTATAACTCTGATTTTCATTGGTTAAGCCATGCCATGTTTGGTTGTAGTAGGTATAGTGTAGCACCCCTTGGTTGGCCTTGCATGCCTCATGTTTTGTGCTCACCTTTCTGGCATGTTTTGGCCACATTCCATGCATGTTCTAGCCTTGTTTTGGTCTACCTTGGGACTATTTTGGTTCACCTTGGCCCTTTGGGGCTTGGTTGATATGGCCTTGGTACAAGCTCCTTGGCTAGCTTTGAGCTTTAAGTCCATTAGCATGCTATGCTTATCCTATGTGCATGATTTGGCATCACTCTTGACATGATTTCAGAGCTTATTGCATCGTCATATTCTCATGTTTATCCCATCTTGCTCATGTTTGAAGATTGTGCATTGTGGTCTAGCTTATGGACCAATGTATGTGCGTGCATGCCTCCCCTTTTGGTCCCTTGATTTGGGTGTTTTGGCCACTGATTAGGGCATGGCTGAGGTCCCCCCCCCCCCCTTTTGGATTAAGTCCATTAAGCATGTTTGCTTTCATGATATTTGCATGCTTTGGATTTACATGGTCCATTACCATTGCATACTTGCTCCAAGATGTATTATTGCATGCTTCCTCCATTGTATTGGTGATTGCATGTTTGGGCTGTTTGCATGATTCTTGACATGCTCATATTACATTGACTTAGTTTGTATGCTTAGATTGATTGCATTGGGTTGCATTGCTCATGTTGCATTACATTAGTTGCATTGCTTTGCATTGTATCTGGCATACATACATTGCATTATGTTTGGTTGAGGGTGTCAAACCAAACACGAGGAACGAGGGACGTTCGTACTTGAAGTGACGAGACGTGCCTCAATCCTCGGTTGCCGACACTCTTGATCCAACATGATAGAGTGTGTAGCATTCATTTGCTTTGTTGCATTCATTCTACATTAATTTGCACACTCGGCACCTTTGGCCATCATGCATCGAAATGCTTGATTGGTGGCCCAAAGGTCGAGAACCATACTCCTTTCAGTCTTAAACATGATAAGGAGGGTGGTGGTGCATACATTGTCTTGAAAATGCATTGGCATGCTTTATCGGTCCTCTGCTGCAGTAAAACAGGATTCTGCAAGAAGATATGGCCGGTCGGCCATCTTCAATGCCGGCCGACTATGTATTGTTGGCCGATGTCCCCACTTTTGGTCGATGACCATATTTCCATGGCCGGTGGTCCCATTTCTTGGTCGGTGGCATCCCTCAGTGCTCAGGGAGTGGTTCAAAAGCAGCCTTGGGACTTGTGGAGCTTTCAGAGGTATAAAACAGTGCAAATAGAGACAGCATGAGCATGGCGATGGATTTCCGAGTGAAGCCGAGCATGCATGCATTCGTCCCTCTTCCCGAGGCTGTTTTACTGCTTACATAGCTTAATTAATTTGTTTAATTAGTTAAGTGTTGTGTAATAATTAATTAGCTTGTTAGTTAGTCAATTATGTAATTTGTATTATTCTTTCGGTCCCTCCGTCGAGAGAGCGCAATTGTGTAATAAGCGTGCGTATGTGTGATGCATGTCTTCCAACCTCCACTTCTTGCTCCCTTTTACTTAACCGCTTACGATGGTTAGTTTTAGGGCATATTTCATTTAGTATACCTTATGCTTGCATGTTTGCATCCATCCATTTGTATTGCATGCACCAGGCTCGGTGCATCATACTAACTGCATTGTATTTCGATTCCTACTTGAATACATGATTATCAAGTTGCATTTCATATGTCATCTTAGAATAGCCGAGCCTATTTCTAGTTGCATTTTGCATGTGTTGCATTAGCCATCTAAACATAGCTAGGATCATGCATTGATTTCTGACTAGTTATTGTTTTGGCTCGGAGTACTAGGTAAGTGTTTACACTTTAGCATCTTGCATGAGTGTGAGTGTTGCCATGATAGTATGCTTGCCATGAGGCTATTTGCTTATGTGATATAACTGCCTGAATGCCTGTGGGTGAAGGTTAGATTACTGGAATTGGAACAATTCATTGAAATGTGAGTTTTAAGCCCACTTGATTGTGGCAAAATCATGTTTTTTTAAGCCCACTTGAGGGTGACAAATCCACGTCTTAGCCTACTTGCGAGTAGCACATTCAAACCATTTTCAAAACAAACATGAGATGTTTTGTTCTAATTTAGGCGATCCAATCTATACTTATGTGTTGTGTGCATCACATAGTAATTCTAAGCTAATAAACCGAAATAAGAACGCATATGTTTTCAAAAAACAAGATATCATGTTTAGTACAGGCCGATCTTTGATCGGGCGAGTGGGGGTGCTCATAGATGACCTTCCCCAATCGTACCCAAGTTCCCAAGCCGAGGCAACTTTGGTGATGACGAACACGTGGCCTTAGGCAACGAGTCAGGGTTTCCTAAATTCCCCCAAAATAAATATTTAAGTGGCGACTCTGTATCTGGCAAAGCAGTCCATGTTTGGCACTTCTTTCTTAAAAATCAGTTTTCCAAAACGATTTACCGGATTTGGACTATTTGGTGATTTATCAATCTTGCATTGCACTTTGCGGGATTAGATTCAGATCCGTGACATTTGAGTCCGAACTGTAGCATGAGGCCCTTGGGGTGCGTCTACAGCAATCGTCGCCATTGATTACTTCACTAAATGGGTGGCGGTGGAACCCCTTGCCACAATTAACGAGCGGAACATAACCAGATTCATCTAGCAGTCGATCGTGTGCCGATTTGGCATCCCTCAAGTCATCGTCTCCGACAACGGCAAATAATTCGATAATGCCAAGTTCAGGAAATTTTGTGCAGAACTTCAAATCCAGCCATGTTTCTCTTTCCCAGGTCATCCCCAAGCTAATGGCCAAGTTAAGGTTACTAACCGTTCTCTTCTGAAGATCATCAAAACTAAGCTGGAAGCTGCTAAAGGATTCTGGGCTGAGGAATTACCAAACGTACTCTGGGCCTACCGCACTACCGCTCGAACCCCCACTGGGGAGACCCATTTCGCTTAACATACGGCGCTAAGGCGGTCATCCCAGTAGAAATCGGTCTGCTTGCCCAGAGGGTTCTACACCCGAATCCAGAACTAACTGAAGAACTGCGTCTGGCAAACTTGGACCTAATCGAAAAACTCCGAGAGACCATTGCCGTTAGACGGGCCTCATATCAACAGAAAATGAGAACACACTACAACCGCAAAGTCCGATCGAGGGAGTTCGCCGTGGGGGACCTTGTTTTGCGCGAAGCAACTCTTGCCACCAAAAATCCGGCTGAGGGCAAGCTGGCAGCCAAGTGGGAGGGATCTTACGTTGTTAAGGCCAGACCTCGTCCGGGCACTTACCGACTTTAGGACATGGAAGGTCGAGATCTTCCCCATCCGTGGAACGCCGAGCACTTGAAGCGTTATTTTCAATAAAGCCCTATTTTTGTATTAATCAATTGCTGTATTTTCCTTTTTGACAATCTACACATTGGGATGTTTTTATTCTTTTCTCACATGGTGTAAATTTGTGATCAATGGGCTACACTTTAAATGACAACAACCTTATATCTCAGTTACCTATGTAGTATTTCAATAACACCCTACTTAAAGCCTCAGCCAGACTGAGCACGAAGAGCTCAGCCAGACTGAGTTACTCAAAGCCTCAGCCAGACTGAGCACGAAGAGCTCAGCCAGACTGAGTTACTTAAAGCCTCAGCCAGACTGAGCACAAAGAGCTCAGCCAGACGGAGTTACTTAAAGCCTCAGCTAGACTGAGCACGAAGGGCTCAGCCAGCTGAGTTACTTAAAGGCTCAGCCAGACTGAGCACGAAGAGCTCAGCCAGACTGAGTTACTTAGTTTTGATGATTTAATATTATAGCATGGTGGCCATACTTAGTCAAAATCCAACCCATTTGTGCAGTGTCGATATTTTTAATTTCACATTTTCCACATGGTAAATCAGTCTTACATCTTTCATTATTTAACATTTTCATGTACCCCCATTTTTCAATGATTACAGCTCAGAAGAAATAAGAGCAACAATGATACGCAAGACTTGTTTTATTCCCAAAATGGTGCTTTACAAACAACTTTCTACAGAAATTACACGATCAAAAAACAACAAAAAACAACAACAACAAAAATTTTATTTACAAACAACATGCACAAAATTTTACATCAGTCATTCATCTTCGCTCGAGGCAAGGTCTTCTTCGTCCACCCCTTCATCTAGGGGGGTCTGGGCCACGTCGTCTTCGTCTATCCTAACATTGTTGAAGTCCAAATCTGGGAACAACTCTTCTGCTTTACGTTTAAACATCTTCCAGCCGCTATCCCAGAACTCAGCCATCTCATAGTTGTAGAAGTCTGACCGCTGGAAGCTTTGGATCACTTCCTCTTCACTCTTGCTTCCAGTGGTCGCTCCAGACGGGCCAGCCCCCTATCTCCTTCTCTCGCCAAGCTGCTGGCAATGGCGGCATCAATGGCCATCTAGAAGTCGGCGGACCCCTTGAACTGCTCTACCGCTGCAACACACAGATCGGGGTACGCCACCCTCTCAGATGCCAACTTTGCCCTCTCCTCCTCCAAGGCCTTCTCCAACCTTGCCTTCTCAGCCACTGATTTGGCCCGCTTGTCTAGCAGCGCCCTCTCCAGCTCAGCGATCTTCAGATCTGCCTCTTCTTTCTCTTTGATCGACTGAGTGCACAGATCTTCATTGCAGACCATGGCCTCGTCCCATCTTTCGTTGGCGACGGTACAGGCTTTCTGAGCCTCTTCTAGCTTCTTCTGCTCGCCAGCCAACTGGAACTCGAGCGACACCACCTTGCGGCATTCCATCTCCAGCTCTAACTTGGTGGCGAGCAGTTCAGCATTGGCACGTTCGGTTGAATTGCCCTGCACCATCGCCAGCACCTTCATCTTCTTGGCTTTCTGGGCCTCTTCCAGCCCCTTAACACACGCACTCCGCGCGGTCTTCCTCCACCCTACAGTCTCCCTCCTCAAACTTTCAAGTTGGGCCTCCACCTCCTCTAACTTTGCCTTCAGTGGCCTAACTTCGCCTTTTGCAGCCGTCGCCTTGTTCAGTAGGGCCCCTGCTAGGGCAGTCGCCTCCATCTGGGCAGTGCACAACCCCCTTAGCAGTTCGGCCTCAACGAAACTGGCCATTGAGCGCACGGCCGCGTCCTCTACCACCCCTAAGAGGCGATTTGCAGCAGTCCTGGCTTCAACTCCTTCTCCTCCCAGTCACCCGGACACTGTTGGGCCATGGTAAATGGCGGTCTTCAGCCTAGCCCTCCCTCATTCTCCTTGGGGCGCAGGACCCCCCTCAGGTTGTTGCTCTGCCCCCTGCTCAGGGCTAGCCGCTCCACCTTCCACTTGTACTTCGGGGCCCATGGCAGTCTACACCCCACCCCTTGTCTCCTCCAGCCCCACCTCTGGGGCGACCTCCGCCACCCCCTCCTTCATTTTCTTTAATGCTGGCCCCTCCTCACCCTTGTCCACCCTCTTCTTCTTCTTCCCCTTCAACATAGCCTCCATCTCCTTTTTATTCTTCTCTTTCAGAGGATCTACTGGAGGTGGTCGTGGCTCAAACCCGCTCTGATCCTTCTCCCCCAGTGGCTTGGGGCGCGGTTGGATTCGCTTCCTCGCGATCGATTTAGGAGCAGGCCCCAACTTTGCCTCTTTATACTTGTCCGCTCTGGCGAACAATCTCCTCTCCTCCTCCTCCTCCTCCACCTTCCTCTGCACCTCCAACTCCTCCCTTATCGGATCCTCCCTTAACGGTTGCGGTCCCAAGTTCAGGGCAAACAATGTTGAAGGAAGGACCAGCTCGTCCCACCTCACTCCCTTCTCTTACCTCCATTCCCCCACCCTCTTCACTCGGTCCTCAGCCGCCCCGTCCAACTTGGGCTCGACTGACTTGGTGGGGACCTTCCACGTTGTGCGAACTCCTGTCCCACTATTCGCCGTCACAAAGAACCATCTCGGCCTCCACCCCTTTACCGAAGATGGAAGACCCGCCACCAGACCTCGCCCCGCCACTGCTTGTAGAGTCACCCAAGTCTCCTGTTGACCGGAGGCCTTGTAACAGGAGAAGAACTCCTCTACTGTCATTGCCGTCCCTCCGGTCGCCTGCTGCCAGGCACTCGTGCAGGCCACTACTATCTTCCAGGCATTCGGCAGCAACTGCCCTAGCGCCGCTTCTAGTTTGTTTAGCACATCCACCACTATTTGGGGGAGAGGTAGCCTCAAACCCCCTCGCAACGCTTCCTCGTACAGGCTGAATTCGTCTGGCCGCACATCCGACGCCCTTTCCTTGGATGTGGGCAACCTTAACCCTATCTCCGAGGGAATTTAGTGCTTCCTCCTTATTCCCTCCAACTCCTCTGCCGTAAGTATGGATCTGTCCGGTTTTGTGTGCCAGTGGTCTGGCTCCACTTAACTAATAGGTCTCGCGGCTGCAATCATTGTCCTTAGGCGAGCTCACACCGCCTCACCAACTACCCCTCCTTCCCTTCACTCCGTACGGTACTGTTCCGCCAACTCCACCGCGTCATCGTCGCCTAACGCATCAAGCCTTGCGGTTGTTGCTTCCTCTTGGGCCACCTCTCTTGTGTGTCTGCGAATGGCTTCGGATGTGGGCACAAAAAAGTTCATAAAGTGTTGCAAGGGCGTATCACTAGCAACAAACGAGTTTACCTCTGGGACGTTTTGGTTTTTTGCAAAAAGATAGGTAAAACGAATAATACCAAAAGCCCAAGGCTTGCCTATATTCCAAGGGTCACAATTAAATTTCGCTAGTTTGAAAATTTTCAAAAATCCACCAAAACTATCTTTTCAACACCCTATATTAAACTATCGTTTTATTTCTTGCTCAACCCCTAACCTTTCCCACTACGGGATTCCGCCACGTGTACGACCACGATCCACTGCCCCTTTCCCCTTCCCCCTTCCCTGTCTATTCCACTTCACTTCACCACGTGCCCCGCCGCCTCTCGAGCCCCGCGCACCGCCACTCACCCTTCGCGATCGGCCCTCCTCATGGTCGGTTTCCCCCCTCGGTCACTCCTCATGGTCGGTCCCTCCATTCGATCACCCTTTGCGGTCGGCCTTCCTCATGGTCGGTTCCCCCCCTCGGTCACTCCTCATGGTCGGTCTCTCCACTCGGTCACCCTCTGCGGTCGGCCCTCCTCATGGTCGGTCCCTCCACTCGGTCCCCCCACTCGGCCCCCCTTTGCGGTTAGCCCCTCCACTCAGTCACCCTTTGCGGTCGGCCCTCCTCATGGTCGGTCCCTCCCCTCGGTCCCTCCTCATGGCCGGCCCCCCCATTCGGTCACCCTTTGCGGTCACACATCGCCGTCGGCCCACCTCTCGGTCAGTCTTTGCCCCGACAGTCTCTCACAACCATCGCTTTCTCCATTATTCCCTTCGTTGGACTAAAGTTGCACTCAGGAATGGGGGACTACTGACATGAGTAAGCCCATTAAGGTTACAACCCACCACTTAGGGCCCAATACATAATCCAAACACTAAAGCCCAGCGTTGCTGGAGCTCAACATGGCATTAAGAACCAATGGCATCTAAACACGTGGCAAGAGAATGACAAGCCACATAAGCAGACAAAGATCCTGCAAAGTTATTGCACTGCACATCAGCCATTAATGAAGTCCCTTGCAGCATTTATTGCGATGACCCCTCCCCGTCGAGACAGAACGGCCTCACCATGAACAAGGCAAGTTAGAACATAGACTTTCGGCTAAGATGACAGGTCGGAAGGGACAACGAAATGATTACTAGAGGATATAAGCAGACGTCGAAGACAAGAAGAAGGTTAAGCTTTTCCACCTCTAATCTATCTTTACAATCCATCTCTCTTTCTAACTTGCTCGTCGGAGGGTTTGCTGGGGGACTCCCCGTTCCCCGTTGAACTCTTGTGCAGGTTCCACTATGGGCTCGATACCTCAGACATTGGTTTGGGAAGCGTGAATCAGTCCGACCCGTTCCATCTGGAACACGCTATATTATCAAAATTAAAACCTCAAGAAGTGAAATATAATTTTTAAAATCATAAAAAATTATTTATATTTTAATCAAATCTCAAAAATATATTTATAATTTACCTTAAAATTAAACCCACAATGAATTGTTGTTCAAAAAAAAGGAGACTCACGATGAATCTTACAAGTCAAAACAATATCCTCCAGTTCAGAGGAGCAACTGGAGGGCGCCCAACCCAAAACAAGTGCCTACTTATTAGTACATTTGTTGGACTTTCCTTACGAGGAATGCACACGTTGGACAATCTCTGTACCAAATTATTATTATTTTTATTTTATTTTTTTGGATACGATAATTCCACCACTAATAAAACTTTCGCTTAATATCCTAAGGAGATGTTTGATTTGATGAATTAGAGTATGAGATTGAGATTATTAATTCGTGAGCTCAATTATTCTATATTTGTTTTAACATTTTGATTTAGAATTATTAACCCAACGGATAATTAATCCAATAAATTTGTAAGATTATTAGTAATGAGGTAGGGGTGGGACTATTAATCCAATGGATAATTTATCCTATTAATCCAATTGGAAAGTGAATATCACACTAATTTGATAGGATTTTTAATATCTCACTATTAGTCTTGTGAATCAAACATGGCCTAAAGGTATGTTTGATTGGATGGATTAGAGCATGAGATTGAGATTATTAATCCGTAGACCCAATTATCCTACGATTGTTTTAACATTTTGGTTTAGGATAATTAATCCAACAATTTGTAAGATTGTTAGTAATGGGGTAGGGGTGAGATTATTAATCCAATGGATAATTTATCCTATTAATTCAATTGGATAGTGAATACCACACTAATTTGATAGGATTATTAATACTTCACTATTAGTCTTGTGAATCAAACATGGCCTAAGAGTTTGTTTGTTTTGATGAATTATTTCATGGGATTGGACTATTAGTCCATCCGGATTAATACTCCATTGTTTGATTCAATTTTTTTTGTTCCGGATTAATAGTCCCTCATATGAGGGATTAGTGTATCCTAAGGGATGGAGTAAGATTATTTCCATGAAATTGGTATCTCATGGGACTAATGTGTGAGATGTCTATTTTACCCACATACTATTACTTAATAAATAATTGAAAAATGGTAAAATAGTCTTTTGAATATTTATAAATTATTTTTTTAGTGTTATTAATTTAAAATTATATATTAAATAAAAATTATAAATTATAAATTTAATTTAATTAAAAATAATAAATTAAAAAATTATGGCCTTATAATTTTTTTAGTGTTGTTAAAAAATTAAATCTATATATTAAATAAAATTATTTTTTAGTGTTATTAATTTAAAATTATATATTAAATAAAAAATATAAATTATAAGTTTAATTTAATTGAAAATAATAAATTAAAAATTATGGCCTTATAAATTAAAAAATTTTAGTGTTGTTAAATTATAAATTATAAATTATAGCATACAAATTTAAAATTATATATTAAATAAAAATTATAAATTACAAGGGTAAAATAGTCTTTTCTACAATTATTCTTATCCAGTCTGTCCAACCAAATATTGGATTTACTAAAAATAGTTCAATCCAAATATCTAATCCCATGATTAAATAAACATAAGATACAAATCTAGTCCAACCAAATAGTCCGGAGACTTCCAAAACTAACAGTTTGATGGATTACAATTCCCTCTTATCCAGTTCGTCCAAACAAACACACCCTAACTTTCCCTTAATACCCTCCACAAAAGAGGAATTCTTTTTCCTATTGACAAATGTTATTGCTGTAAAACCCAAGTTGTGTGTAGGATTATTTTATTGGATAGATTGGTAATTAAATTAATTTATATGGGTCATTTATTAATATCAAAGAATTAGTTATGAGATGGCATTATATTTCCTATTACTTAGATGGGTAATTTTGTAACTTTGAGAAATTAGGTTAATAAGCCCACCTATAAGTCTTGGAAAACAAACAAAACAGAGGCTGTGAATTGCTCCATAGGCAGCTAGGGTTTGAGAAGGTAAAAGAAAAAAAGAAAAGAAAAGGAGAAAAGAGGTTCAAGGGAGGCTGCAATAGGGATTGGAGGCAGCACGTTGGTGATTTTGGGACACCCATTGGTTAAGGTAAAATCTGTCTTTACTGTTAATTATTAAGTTTATGTTGAGGAATTTAACAATCAATGCATTAAGGGGATTTGGAAGATCTATAGATGCCTACTTAGGTTTCGAGAATTGGGTGCAATGTGTAGGTGTAACTTTGCTTTGGGTGGGTAATAGAAACAATAGAGTTTTGTATCATGGGTAAGGGTGTGTTTGGCTTTAAAGTTGGGTTGAATGGTTTGATCTCTTGGATATTAAAGCAATACATTAATCTAATATAGTGGGGCTTTTGTGGATGTATGTAACATGTAAAAAATATTAATTTATTTGAGGTTTTATTTATTAGGTTTGTGTGATTGAAGTGGTGGAGTTGGGTGTTTGGAGTTGGTGTTGGAATATTATTTCTAAGCTTTTGAGGTAAGTAACCCTCTATCACTGTTGGTTCATTTTTATTCCTATCGAATCGTTTAAAATCATAAATATTTATTTATAGCCTTCATGTTCTCTTAAAATAAAATATGGGTCAAGTATAAAACAGCATCGAAAATTATTATGAAAATTATTTGAATATTTTGTGGAACTATTATGAAAATTGTACTAAATATTTATTCTGAAAATATCGAATGTTTTATTTAAAAGTTGTATATTGTTTGAATTTTGAACATCACTCTAGTCTGACTATGATTTGGACCCTAGCCAATAGGGGTTATTTATTGGCACAGAAACTAGTTTCTTTTGGGGCTTTACCACCGGCCTATGTGTGGTTCTGGGCCTTGTTACGGGCTAAGTAACCGTAGTCACCAAGACTTGGGTTTTGTGAATTGCATCATTGAACCATTTGAATATCGAACCATCAATTTTGAATAGCGAAATTTCATCGAATTACCTCATTGTCTTTTCAATTAAAATGTATTGCTACACTGTTTATTTTCAGCTACGAAACTATCTTACAAAATAATTGTTCATTTATTGAACTGTAGAAAAAATTATATTTATTGGTTATCGATTTATTTATTTATTTTTGTATACTTGATCCAGCTAGCAGTGATGGTTGGTTATTTACTGGACTATCTAGCTTACCCTTATTTTTTTTCAGATTCTGAAGAGTAGAGCTGCGCGGGATTTTTTTTACATGTGGGAGTGCCGAGAGTAGGATCATGATTTAAGTACTTGGATTATTGTTTTGTTAGTGGATTAAATTAGTGGACTTGGTGGACATTTTCATATAAGAACTATTTATTTTTATGGATTTGGGCATTATGACAATTAAGGATTTAATTTGAGTATTTTACATTGTGGGTTATGTGATTGGATTCTTAGCCTTGCATGCTCACTTATATGAGTGTGCGGCGTTGTCACGGAGCTTGGGGCGTGACAATTGCTATGGCATTGTGGTTAAGGCCTGGGGATCAAGCCCCCAGGTCACAGGTTCAATTCTCTTCTTTGGGCCAATCTTCTGAGTGAAGCACAGTTGGTTAGGAGGTTGGATTTCAAGTTGTCTAATCAGCACTTGGTATAGATTCAATGCTCATCCGATGTGCGAGTCATGACTTAAGCAGAGCTTGTCTTGGAAGATAGGGATAAGTTCCCAAGTTATAATCTTCTTGCTCAGAACAGCTAACAGAACACCCCTGTGATCTCTATAAGGGGCGCTCCCTTGGATCTGCGGGAGAGTAAGGAGGATTTTCTTGTAACAAAAAAAAAGAAGAAAAGAATAAGGCTAAAAAGCCTATTTAGAATTTCATGCAAAACATACATAGACCCGTTTTGGGAACCTTACCAAAACGCAGCGTTCTCAGCCCCAAATCAAAACGCCATGGACGTTGAAAAAAGCTGAACCACCATTTGGGAAGAGCTGGAAACGCAACTTTTTGTTTACCAATCTGCCCTCATATCTCATAAATTGGGGCTAGGGCAAAACGAAGCAACATTTGCCTCCTTCAGCTGCTTCATTCTGCGAACTCCTCCTTCAAGCGTCGCCGAACAACCGACGACCTTGCCGTCCCCCGCCGAAGCCGCCGCCGGATTCGTCGTCCACGTCCTCACCTTCGCCGGATCTGCACAATCAGGTACGCCGAAAACCGTCTTCCATTTACTATCGCAACTAGTGACGGACCCAAAACCATGGAGGTTCCAATTCTTCATCTTGTCGACCAACCGATTGCTGATTAGATCCGAAACACCAAGGTGTTCTGTACTTAGAACACCTGTAGATTAGATCAAATTTACTTTTAAAAACTAAGAACTCGATTTATTTCCCATTAACTGAAGTGTGGTATATATATATGAAAAATATATGTAATATAGTGAGAGATATCATGGAGACAGCGAACGAATCCGCTTGAATCTGCTTTCATTGTTTGGATAATTTGGTACAATTTTTGTTTTTTGGTTTTTGTTCTGAAATATTTCAATTTGATTATATGAAACTCATTTGATAACTCTTTCAGCACATCGTTGTAATCTTTGTGACTCGTCGGTGAATTTTTTTTCTCTGGTTTATGAGTCCTGTGTATAGAAAAATATGTTGTTCTTGTTGTTCTCTCAGGGACGTTTTATCGAAAACTTGATATGCAAGTGGAAATGTTGAGCTATGTATGAATGGAAGGTGAAAAACAGTTTGTAGCATTCTTCAAATCGTTTTAACATGTTATCATTAGTTTTGTTTTGTAATTGAGAAATTCATTGCTGTCAATGTAATAATTATTTATCCAGCACACAAAAAACTATACCATTGCAATGAAAATCTAACACAAATTTCATTCAAAGATAAAAATAATTACGGAATATCAAAGCGCGAAAATATACTCTAAAACATAAAAGATTAGGTCCCAAAATTTATTCTTCATTTCAATAAAACATAAAACATGAGGTTCCAAATGAATCATTTTTTTTTGTTTGTATTAGTTTTGTGCATTTGATATTTATAATTGACCACCGTACTAATGCGAAATTATCGACATGCAACCAGGAAAATATTACCTTGTTGACGCGGGGTACAAGAACCAAAAAGGATTTTTGGCGCCGTATAAGGGATGCCGGTACCAGCAGGAAGTGTTTCGCGCAACAGAACGGCCAAAAAATGCAAACGAAATTTTCAACACGGTGCACTCATCCTTACGGAGTGCAATTGAACGTACGTTCGGCGTATGGAAAGCGCGATGGGGATTCCTACATAACATGCCGCGATATGATTTCGGGAAAGTGCAGGTGCCATTGGTTGGGGCTTCAATGGCGATACATAATTTTATACGCCGCAACTCGAGCGACGATGAAGCATTCAACAAGGTTGCGAATGCAGAGAATTTTACATTCAACGACATGCCAAATGTTGACGGTCTTGGTGACGATGATGATGGTGAACCAAAGGGCGACGATGACGTACATATGAACGAAGTGAGGAAATCAATTCAGAATGAACTAGTGCAACATCGGCGTGAACTTGGATTGTAAATCATGTTCGGTCTGTACGAGGTGATGGCAAATGAAATGAATGTGTAAACAAGTAGAAAGTGTCCAAAAAAATATACGGTTCTGTTGGTAGGTTGCAAGTTCTGAAGGGCATTTACCAAATTGTAATGTGGAAATTCATTAATGTAAGAGTGCAATTTGTTGGGAAAAATTAAGAAAATAAATATGTCATTGAATAATAATAATAAAAATAATTAACAAAACTGTCATAATAATTTGAAAAAAGTTGGTACTGGTATTTTGGTCTTTTGTAATAATTGTTTGGATAATTTGGTAATTGTTTGTATTTAAAAAATAATACATTTACTAATAAACTTGTACTCAAAAAACTAAAAAATTGTAAAAAAGAGAACAACAAATTTGTAATAATTAAAAGTATTTGGTAAAATTTGGAAATTGTAGAATATATAAAAAATAATACATGTAGTAATAAACTTGTAATAATTAAAAAAAAATTCGTAAAAAAGAGAATAATAATAAATTTGTAATAATTTTAATTATTTGGTAAAATTTGGAAATTGTAGAATATATAAAAAAATAATACATGTAGTAATAAACTTGTAATAATTAAAAAAAATTCGTAAAAAAGAGAATAATAATAAATTTGTAATAATTTTAATTATTTGGTAAAATTTGGAAATTGTAGAATATATAAAAAAATAATACATTTAGTAATAAACTTGTAATAATAAAAAAAATCGTAAAAAAACAGAATAATAAATTTGTAACAATTAAAAGTATTTGGTCAAATTTGGAAATTGTAGAATATATATAAAATAATACATTTAGTAATAAACTTGTAATAATTAAAAAAAATCGTAAAAAAGAGAATAACAAATTTGTAATAATTTTAATTATTAGGTTTTATTTGGAAATTGTAGAATATATAAAAGAAGAATACATTTAGTAATAAACTTGTAATAATATTCCCAAAAAATTCGTAACAAAAAAATGAAATAAAATTGTAATAAGTAAAAGTATTAGGTCAAATTTGGAAATTGTAGAATATATAAAAAAGGAGTAAAATTTGTTGCAAATTCCTGGTGGTGGCAGTTAGGTTGGAAACACTGTTCATGTACTAAAGGGCATTATCGTAATTTCTAGAAAAAGGTAAGGGTATTTTCGTCATTTTGCATTGATTTGACACTTTTAAAAAATATTAAACCAAATATCCAAAAAGCCAGCTTTTTGCTAGCTTCCCAAATCACATATTAAAAAGTCAAAAAGCTTGGTAAAAAGCCAAAAGTCAGCTTTTTACCAACTTTCCAAAACAGCCCATAGTGATTTTGGTTTTAGTTTTGAGTCAAGCTTCACCTTGGTTAATATTTATTAAGTGTAGCTCGAATTTGTTCAATTATCTATCTAAATTTAGCTTGAATATAAATTCGAACTCCATTAATAAATAAATTAAAATTACTCAATACGATTAATTAGTTTGAAGACATATTCAAGTATTATTACATATTCAGACATTGTTATCAAATAAATCTACTAGTCATTTACTCTTGGAAAGTGTTATACTATACCTTCTAATTTTTTGAAAAGGTTTTGTATACGAATAGAGTATCACGTGGCATTATCTTTCACCAATTACAAATGTATATGTCATCTATTGTTCTCCAAACATCAAACATAAATGTAGTAGACCTTGTTGTTAAATCCAATCACAATAGTAGAATCCACCACATGACATATATCTTATCAACCCCGTTTTGTAGCTCGAAAATTATGAGGCTCGAATGGCCCGAGTCCAAAACAACGACGTTTTGGTTTTTTTTTTTTTTTCTTTTTTTTTCTCGTTTTTTCTGAAGATAAAGAACATGAAAGTGAAGAAGAAGAAGAAGAAGAAGAAGAAGAAGAAGAGAGAAGAGGGAGCTGGAACTAGAGAAAACAAAGAGGGAGCTGGACAACAACATCTTCATCAACACGTCATCATCATTAACAACAACTTCATCAACATCTTCGTCAACAACATCTTCATCACATTATCATCATCAACCATTTTTTTATTTTTTTTCCAGATCCAAATCTACTTAGAAAAAGAAAAAAAAGAAAAAAAAAAGAGAAAACAAAGTCTGAAAGAGGAACATCTTCATCAACAACAACATCTTCATCAACATCATCAACACATTATCATCATCAATATTTTTTTTTTCAGATCCAGATCTACTTAGAAAAAAAAAAAAAAAAAAAAAAAAAAAAAAAAAAAAAAAAAAAAGAACAGAGTCTGAAAGAGGAGATCGGAGATACCCACTAGCGCCGCCACCATCACCGTTGATCATCTTTTCTCCTTCTTCTCTGTCGCCTCTTCTCTCTTCCTCTTCTCTTCTTTCTCTCTCTCTCCTCTTCCCTATGTCTGTGTTCGAAAGAAAGAAAAAGATAGAAAAAAAAAAAAAAATGCCCAAAACAATATCGTTTTAGGCAGTCGGGCCATTCAAGCTGGAAGAATTTCAAGCTACGAATCATTTTTCATATTCTATTCGCTTGCAAAAATTACTCAATTTTTTCAATTTAACAAGTGGAATGATGTGAATTGTGTATTTAAGAATCAATGGATTGTGAATACGAGGAAGATAACAAGTAGGACAAAATTAAAATCATTAGTTATTAGTGCATTAATTGAATTTCTTACAAAGAATACTCTCACTAATGATTGCTGGGCATGGTTACCAAATTCGATCAGTCCCTCTACCAATAGAACTTGCCCTTAATACCCTCCAAAAAAGATGATTTTTTTTTCATTGACAAGGGCTTAAGAATGAGGCTATTTAAACCCCAAAAATATATATATATATATATACATAGAATTTCATGCAATATGATATAATTATTTTGATTAACCCATTTTAATGCAATACCCATGAAAATAACTCATAATTTAAATTTAATAAGAAGAAGCTATTATGTGCAAATACTTTTGCGTGAATTATTCAGTCTCATAAGTTTCTTATTATGAGAAAAAAAGAATATCATGTAAAATAAAAATAAGCAAAAGCTTTGGATTATTGAATGAGAATTCTCCATAAAATTTCTCAAATAAGATTGGGCAGTTTGTAAAACTAACAACCCCACTAGGTAGCTTGAGATATTGGTAGCCCGAATGGCTCGAGGGGTCAAAACGACGTCGTTTTGACCCTTTTTTTTTTTTTTTTTTTTTTTTTCGACTCCTTCATCTTCATCATCTTCTCATCCCATTCACAGTTGCTTACACAGATAGAGAGACCAGATCCACGAGGGAAGAAAAAAAAAAAGAAAAAGAAAATAGAGATGATCTGAGGTGATTTAGGTGGTGGTAGTGAATGATCTGGATTTCAAGAGAGAGAGAGAGAGAGAGAGAGACCTCAAATAGAGAAAGAAGAGAAAAAAAAAGGAGATTTTAGAATTTGAACTCTTTCCATCAAATTTTTTAGTAGCAAAACTGGGGATTGATAATGTTTGATTCTAGTAGCAAAAATCAACACAAATTCAAAATAAATTCCAAACTGATTTTTGCTTCAACCGATTCGATTAGTAATCGGAAATGGAATGAAGAGAATGAGTTCGTTTGGTGGCCACTGAAGTCGATGATGGAGCTCGCCGGCACACACAAAACCAGCACCAGCTTCGTCGGCAGCAGCACTAGCCGATGATGGAGCTCGTTTGGTCTCCTCTCTACCTCTCTCTACTCTGTTCATCTTTTTTTTTTTTTTTTTAATTTGAAATGAAAGGTAAACTGAGATGAATAACAATGGAAGTGTAGAAAGATATGTGGGTTTATATAAAATTCAAGCCATTTTTTGAGCCACAGATTCGAGCTACCAATCTTTTCTGGTAAAACTAATTTAACTTTACTAAAACATTTTTTAACATTTGCCTATTCCCTATGTTTGTTCAGCATGAGATTATTTTTAGTTTCTTCTCATTGTCTCTTATTCTTTGTACCCACTTACCTTTAGAGCTGGAAAGTATCACCTTTCTTTAAGAAAAAAAATACTTTATTTCTTATTGCGATATAAAATGTATATTTGACTGGCTTTATTGTAGTCATTTGATCACATAATCATTCGATCACATAAATTTTGTTTGAAACTCTTTAATATATTTTAAATTTTTTTTGATACATCTATTATATGAATTATAATATTTGTACGTTTTTTAAAAAACTATTCTACAAGTAAATATAGAGAGAAATTTATTGTTTTTTTCCCCATTTTATTATGTGTATTTCCCATCTTCTTGTTTTCAAACTTAACATTTCATTAATTAATTTACATCCAACATCTAAAGCCAAAAGGAAGTGGCCATTTGCCAATCAGAAAGGGTTAATTTCACTTTCATCCTTTAAAATATTACTATTTCATCTTAAAGTATCACTTTTATTTATTTAGTCTTTAAAATTTTTAATTTTAATTTATGTGATCTAAGTGGAGAATATTGTATAAATCAGTAACTATTGAAACTTGATTTGTTGAATAAACAAGTCATTTTATACAAATCAGTAATAGTTGAAACCTGATTTAATCAGTAAAAAGGTCGTTGCAAAATTTAAACAACTTAAATCATACAACAAAGTACTCATATTTTTTTTTTATAAATTAAAAAAAAAAACATTTTGAACAAATATCCCACAACCAATTTTATGAATGTTTTGTATGATTACATTTTTTAAATTTTAAAATGATCCTTTTGACCATCAAAATAGCGTTCAACAATTAGGCCTTGTTTGGGTACCCAATATAAGTGCACTTATTTCATCTTTTTATCTTTTTTAGGTCACATCAATCAACATCTCCTCTCTATTTTTTTTCCACATAATACAAGAAAAGTCAAAAAATACACTTATTCTAAATTTTTCAAACTTGGCCTTTCGTACAATATTTCATAAGATCACAAGAACTAAAATTAAAAACTTTAACCACTAAATTGATAAAATTGATAATTTAAAAATAAAGTAGTGACAGTTTAGAAGATAATAATGGAGATTAATCCAATCAAAAAAATGTAGTGGCATTTAAGCAACAGTCAGAGAAAACAAAGGCAATTGTAGCCAGTAACAATCTGACATGTCTTTCTGAACCAACGAAGACTCTCTTCCTCACTGACCACTGGCCTGAAGCTAGAGAGAGAAACTAGAGAGAGAGAGAGAGCGAGAGAGAGAACAGATGTCTCTGCTTCCATATTTGATCCACAAGCTCTGATTTTTCTACACAGATTTGTTTGGTTACTCAGAAAACTCGAATGGGTCTGTCTCAATTCATCCAATCCATTGATTGGCAACAAGAATCGTACCCAGAATATGAAGATTTCGCAGTTCTTCCATTGTTTGCTCTGTTCTTCCCATCTGTTCGTTTCTTTCTAGACAGATTTATATTCGAGGTACTATATATATATAACTTGTATAATCACACATGAATCGAATTGGGTCTTTGATTGTATCGACGCGTTTGAAATTTAGATCATTCTACACGTACAAAAAAAAGCTAAAAGATTAAATTTTGCGTTTCAAATATATAGCTGTGAATGTTTTTTTAATATGGGTCAATCTTCATAGCATTTACACTTGTAATTGACGGTTAGTGTTTGTTTGTAGTAATACTTTTTATGGGGTTTTACTTGTTAACATTATGTACTGAATCTACTTTTGACAATATACTATGGTGGTTGTACCGTTGTTATAACTGTATAGGAATATTTGGTGATGTTATGTGAGGTGAACTTGTCTTAAACTTTGGGGATTTAATGTTGGGTTCATCTTTTTTTGGTTTAGTTTTGGACTGTTTGGTTGTTATTGTGTGTTATTCAAGTATATTCATTGATACCAAATAAATAGATAAACAGATTGTTGTTCAAACATTTTGTTTCAAATGTGATAGAATTGTGGGTTTGCTTTTCAAAAATGATAGTAAAGAGTAAATTTGATGTTTCACAGTGGATTCTGTTTGTTATCTTACCTGTAATAATCAAAAGAAACTGGTGGGATTTTTTTTTTCTCCTTTGTTTGAGAAAATTTAAATACGTCGAGCAGAATTTTCTTTTGGCTGGTTCGTGTAAGGGGATTTCATTTTCAAGTTTATTACATAGCCTTCATAAAACACGAAAATGTGTTTCTTTTGGACTATGAGCGTTTTGGAAATATTTTACTTGTGAAGGAATCAACACCATCTGAAGAATTAAAGATTCCTTTGATAACAATGATGTGAGCCTTCATCATGATGAGGGCTTCTATCTTTGGGGGATCGATTTTCCCAACATATTCTAGCCTCACTAGCTTATCATAATGAAAAATAGCAATTCTTTTGGCTTAAATCTTTATGGTTGTGGGCATGATAGAGTCCATTGGACTTAGTGTGTGAAGCACGTTCCCTGATCTGGCTGAATAGGCTGAGTATAAAAAATAAAAAATAAAAAGATACGGGAAGTTACCATTAATAAGTAATTGAGCGTGAGAGCCAAATGAATCAAAAGATTCATGTTTGGCTCGGGAAGGGATCAAGATAAACATAGAAAACCAAACAAAAGGACTTGGAACACAATGTAAATACCTCCATTAATGAACTTTGAATCTCTGAAGTACAAAAAATTAACAATTACTGAACTGAAACTCACAAAAGATAATTAATGAATTGAAATGGCTTGGGGGCTAAAACTTTGCTACTGGTATAAAATCAAAGCTTAAAATTAGGTTTACATGTGCTGCAAAAGGGAAGATCAGCCAAGACAATAAATATTTTTAGTTTTGGAAATCTCTCCATGTGTATTTTGCCAGTTACTGTCCACCTTTTAACACAAAAGGGAAACTATGGCAATAGGAAAGAAGTATTGCATGCTCTGTCATGGTACATGTTTCGACAAGACGGAAACTGAAAACTCATCCATTTTAGGAGATAGTATTTTCATAAACTTCATCTGGTGATGAAAAGAATAGTCTTACATTTCAAATAGCATCTGAGTCTCTCTATCTACCAGGGGATTTGGAGAAACCTTTATCTATGTACCATAAAGGGCATATTGCATATCTGTTCCTATGATTTTTTTAAAAAATTTAATTTTTTTTTTTAATTTTTTAATTTTTATGATTATGAAATGTGAATAAGCCTGCTCTTTTAACCAATGGGCATCATGTTCAACTCTCAGATTATCTCCCCTTTTTTGCTTCTAGCTCTATAACTCAGTTCAAAATGGATGTCCATGTTGCAGAAATTGGGCAGACAATTGATATTTGCCAAAGGACAGCAGACACTGGCTGTTGAGACGGATGACAGGAAAAAGAAGATACGAAAATTCAAAGAATCAGCATGGAAATGTATTTATTATCTTTCAGCAGAGATTCTGGCGGTTTCTGTCACTTATAACGAGCCTTGGTTCACTAACACAAGATGTTTTTGGGTGGGGCCAGGAAATCAGGTCTGGCCTGACCAGAAAATTAAGTAAGATTTCAAAGACTATACATTAATGATTGTTTATTCAAGCAGCTATATTTGTTGCACTTGGTCCTTGATTTTGTCCAGGTCTCTTATTAGTTCAGTGACCATATTGTGGAATATTCAGGTTGAAATTGAAAGGAGTGTATATGTATACCGCTGGATTCTACACATACTCCATATTTGCTCTAATTTTCTGGGAAACAAGGCGCGCTGATTTTGGGGTGTCAATGGGTCATCATGTTGCAACTCTCATTCTAATTCTGCTTTCTTATATATTAAGGTATGTTTGCAAGAGGTTATCATGTAGCACATCAATTTTTTGTATGCTATAATCGCAAGGAGGAATGAGTTGGAAGGGTTAGTTTGTTGCTGCCAAAAGAATGATAAGCAGTGATGGGGATTGGAAAGGCATTGGATGACAATAAATTGAAGAGTAAAGAAATTTTAGTTTAGTTAGGAATTTTGTTTTATTTTCTTTATGTTTCCTTATTCGAATTATTTCTAGTTTTATTAAATCATTTGTAGGGTTTTTCTTCTGTTTCCTTATTGGTAGAGAATAACTATAGATAAATAGAACATGTATGGGAAGCACTTATGTTTGATGAATGAATATTGATTGAGAGTTTTCAGAACCCAAGTTTGCTCCATTTTTTTTTCTTTCTCTGGTTCTACATTTATGAGTGTAATTCCTGTTACATTTATGAAAATTTGGGTGTTAGGCTTATCAAAAATAATGATTAATTAATATGAAACTTTATTTGCTTTCTGTGTCTTCTTGCAGGTTTGCTCGTGTTGGCTCAGTTGTTTTAGCTCTTCATGATGCTAGTGATGTATTTCTAGAAGTAGGGAAAATGTCTAAATACAGTGGTGCAGAAACTCTCGCTAGCTTTGCGTTTATTCTTTTGGTTTTGTCTTGGATCCTACTTCGCCTGATTTACTATCCATTTTGGGTCCTCTGGAGTACAAGGTGAGCAATTGATGATGCATATGTGTATTTGGTTATCTACACTTTGTAGTTTCTTCAGCCCTAATATCTAACATAGATTAGGTTAAAATCAAATGTGATCCCAAAATGTTGTTTTCTATCGAATTTAAAACCTCTATAAACACAACACATTAGAACTTACAAGGGATGAACTACTGAAGGAAACATTCATGATTTATGAAGCTTTTGTTAATTTAGGGTGGTTTGATGTTCTTGACTTCCAGATTTATCATTCTTGAAATTATCTAATAGTTTATTTGATTGTTGTATGAATTATGACTTCTCATTTTGTTGTTAATTACAGTAATGCATTTTTTATTTGTCTGTTGATGTCTATTTGTGCATATCTTCATACTGGTTTATGTTTATCATGGTAAACTCTCTTCTCTCTTAAAGAAATTAATTGTTCTTGCATTCTTGAGTTCTTGTGGAACTGTCTACTGCCTAATTGGCTATGAGCATCGTCCATTAAAAGATATGTACTTGTGGAGGGTATGCAAAGCTTCATATATGATATTAATTATTCAGATGTATGGTAGTGAATGCACATAAGTATGCATGATTGCTTGATTGTACTTTTGGCAGTTCACTGAATTTGGAACAGCTAATCTGATTAAACATGTGGCTTAGAGTTGAGGTGCATAAAGTCACTGTGATTAAACTAATGACAGATCATTCACAATGAGAAGAGTAACTAGTGGATTATAGTTATTTTAACTATTACTAGAAATCTCTCGGAACAGTGAAATGGTTCATGATTGGAAAGTTGAAATTGTTACTAAGGGGCAGAACCAGAGGTGGGCTGGAAGCCACCCCCACCCCCCCCTCTAGTTTGGTTATATATTGTTTGTAGGGTTTCTTTCACAAAGAAATTGGCCCACCCCTTCAAAATTTATGCAAATTTAGAGGATATTCAACTATCCTTAAGTAGTAATCCTTTATGAAGTAGAATAAAATATCCACAAAAATTTGTCATTTGATTTCCCTGAATCAAGTAAGTTAATCTTTAGCCTCCAAAATCTCCTAATTTTTAGGTGAAAATAGGAGGTGCATTAATGTACCTATTTGATTCTCTCCTTAATCCAGTAAGTTAATCTTTGGCCTCCAAATCTCCATTTAAGGTGAAAATAGGAGGTGCAATAATTAGGTACATCATTGTCCCTTAATTTTCTCCTATTCTTGAGAGACTAGTTTGCTGTAAAAACTCCCTCATTGTCCCAGAAAGAGAATTCACTTTTAACATGCCATCTCTTTTGAATTGGCATCAACTTCCCTTGATTAGTACTTTCTACATATAAATTATTGTAGATTGTAATAATATTCATTCTCTATAAAATTACAATTCTTAAAAAGTTTAAGGTGATTGTAACAATATTATCAAATCACTACTGTAAGGAGATTGAAAAGGAAAAGAGTTTAGTTCTAAACTTGTTATATGATTCATGTGTTCAGTCTGAACTGAATAAGATTAAAGGGCTCACAATATTTCTTATATGCCCAAGTCCAAAGATTAAAGGGCTCACAACATCCATGTGTTCGGTCTCTTATATGCCCAAGTCTGGGTCATTTCATAACTGCGATACTTAAAACACAGGCCTTACCATTGCTGTTGTCATACTACACATCTCATTACTTAATTACGGTGGTTATATCACAGATGTTGTCCTGGGCCAATCATGTACCGGGGTCAAGAGTCAAGAGTCTTAAGTATACCAAAGTTTTCACTGTGCATTGTGGCTGGGAGGCTGAAGATGGAGGTTTCACAATGGTGTTGTGACATGTGTATTGAGCTGCCTTAGGTCAATCCTACTAAGAGAAAAACATCACCACTAAACTCTACTCTGGAGTTATATAGAATCAGTATGTGATCGTAGTGGTCTAAACTAACTTCTGACAAGATCCCTAAAAATACAATGAATGTTTTTGACAGTTAGTTATGAGTAAAATGGAATTTTGAGGGTTGAGAAATGCAAATCTACTGGTTAAGAAATTTGCATCTTGAGCTTGCTGGGGCTACTTGAGCTGGCATAGATTAAAATAATAGTTGCCATTTGCAGTTGTTATTGTCTTTGTTTTCCATTTATACTAGTTATGAAGTGTTTTTGTACATATCTGCTATTTAGTTCCTATATGGTTTTGTTGCTGCCTTGGCTGTTGGTTCAGCAATATCTTTTACACTGGTGTTGCTCACATCTCATTTTGTGGTTTCTTTTTAAGTTTTCTAACATTGTTTATGCTGAGGGGCTTAGACTGTTATACGTTATTTATTTATTTATATCTGTACATAATTTTTGTTGCTTTATCCATATTGCAGTTATGAAGTTGTCCAGACCTTGAACAAGGAGAAGCACAAGGTGGAAGGACCAATTTACTATTACGTGTTCAATTCTCTTCTTTTTTGCTTGCTTGTTCTTCACATTTATTGGTGGGGGTTGATGTATCAGATGCTTGTCAAACAAATACAAGCAAGAGGCCAAATTAGTGAAGATGTTCGATCTGGTAAGTGAATAATAACTTGGTCTTTCTTTACTACATGAATAACTGAGATGGTTTTGTAATGTGAATGCTTTGCCACAGACAAATAGGTGTGGAATGTATCTCAAGAAGAGAAAAACATTACTGACCATATCTTTTTATATTTGACAATGCATGAGATGATGATTTGTTTTTACAAAATTATTAAAAAAGAAAGCTTGCTGTAAAATCATCTTCTGCATGGGCATTACACGGACCTAATGATCTCACTCAGTATTGTCGGATTCCTGCACCGGGGTCATTTGCCTGGGTAATGCTGATAAATTTTCATGTTATGTATATAGTCTCAATATTGTGTTAGGGAAATTTCATGTAATATACCATAAATACTATTACAATAGAAAATCAATCAACATAAAACAAGTATGTAAATTAAATGTAAAGCCAGCAAATCTGGTCTGTGATTGTGAAAGGCATGTAGTCACTATCCTAAAGTTGCGATTGCCTCTCCACGCGAAGGTATTAATGGACAATAACTTCAAGATACAACCCAAATCATAATCAATCCTACCAACTTTTGTGCACACCACAAGGGTTACTGAAATGTCTATGATCAAAGTTGTCCAGAAAAATAATAATCGAAGAAAAACAACAAAGAAAATACAATATTTTAAAGTAAATAAAACTAGAGAGCTCCAATGTCTTATATAGAAATTGTAGATTAGGGACACATTTAGGGGGTGTTTGGGAAGGAAGTTTTTTTATTTTTTTATTTTTTTTTCACTAAAAGACAAATTGGTTACAAAACCAAAAAAACACTAATCCAAACAAAATATCACATCAAACCCTATAATCATTTCACTTTTTCTCTTACAAACATCACATCCAACCACAAAAAAACCCAACTATCTTCACAAACACAATTTTTTTTCTCTAATAAAATTCTATAACTAAAAAATCCTACAAAACAACCCACTTCCCAAACACCCAATTAGTTTCAAAATATTCAAGTTTTGAAACTTCTAAAATATTTCCAACATGTTGCATTTGGGCTTCTGTTGGATATGAACATGAGCCACTTCCTCTCTGGGTTGCTTTGTACTAGTTTAATTATCTGGGTTCAAACTCATAATTCAATTCTCCAAATTGCACGGAAAATAACAAGTCCTGTATGGGGAAGGTTGGGTGCATTTTATTTATTTATTTATTTATTTTCTGCTCATTTTTATATATTGGTGAATATCAAACTATCAGATACCTCCTGTCATGAACCTTCTTGTTCATTTGTGATCTTTAATTGGGCTGTTTTTACTTTATGCAGATTCCGAAGGTGAAGATGAACATGAAGATTGATCATTTTTAAGATTTGCAATTACTGCTTCAAATATGTGTAGGTGCTCCGAAGTTTATAAGAATGCGTTTAATCTTTGAACATCCCATGGAAGAACTGGTATCAAATCATTTTGACCAATATCACAATAGACATTCAGGATGAAGTGATTTTTCAGGATCCTAAATCACCTAACCTTAGAGTGGTCAGATTAAAGGAAGGGCACATGTTCAAGTGTGCCATTTTGTTTGGTTTAGTTTTTGAAAACTGTTTTTGAGTTTTTTGTTGTTCATATTTTTTTGTTGTTGTTGTCTTTAGTGAACTCTTTTTTTATACTCTCTTTATAGTGATTTTTTTTTTTTTTTTTTTTTTTTTTTTTTTTTCAGATTTCTTCACATATTTTACTTTAAGAAGTGATAGAGACGCACAAGAAAAAGCTTACTAAAAACAAAAATTAAAAACACAGAAAACAAGAAACTCAAACACAGTTTTTGAGTTTCAAAACAAAACAATGCAATGATCCAACATCCATGGAATGTTCATCTCATATTGTCATTCATACTCGCATCCTTCTGTCTCTTTACTTGGATTGAGAAAAGTACTCTCTTCATATTTTCTTTTGCAGGTAGATTGAGCAGTTAAGGCTTACACATGTTCTCGAATGCACGCTCAACATTAAGATCAGCATGTATACTAATTTGCGAGAAGATGCAAAAGCAGGTCGAGGAGTGTGGCAAGCAGACAAAAGTTGCATTTGTGATTTGGACGCATAAGCCTCTGGTCCTACTGTCTCAAAAGGGGAAATTGTTGTGAGGAAAGTTCATAATTGTATTGATTTTGTAATACTAGGTTTGTAACAATTGAGATTGGTGTCTGCAGTGAAATTATTAGGCACTCTTTTTTCTTTCCCCTTCTTCTTACCAAGAAACCTTGGTGTAGCAATTGAGCTTTGGTGTCTGAAGTGAAATTATTTAGTTGGTTTCTTTATAGTTTTTTTCAAGGGATGTCTTAATACTTCTATCAGATATTATTGAGTCTCGTCTTGTCTACTAGGGACGACTTGTTATTGATAACCAAAAGAACACTACCCGAACCCTAAAAATGCTTAGGGGCAATTTGGAAGATTAGTTTTTTAGTTTTTTAATTTTTTTAGGTCACATCACCTCTTTATTTTTTTATACAAATTTTTTTTAAAAAAAGTCAAAAAAATCAGAAAGTAAATTTTTTACCAATCTTTCTAAAACAGCATTTAGGTTACTCTTTGAAAGACATGTGCAACAAGTTGGGCTGTATTGATCTAAGCCCAATTTTTGTCTGACCCAAGCAGATTCGGGTTGAGCTGGGTTGTGCCTAACACACTAGACTGAGCTTTGGAGTAATCATCTAGTGTTTTGGGAATTCCACAGTGACGGCATAGCATGTATGTCCAATAGTAAGAGATTATACAGTTAGATGATCTAAAAAAAATAAAAATAATATGAAAAATTACAAATTATTATTGATTGAGCACACAATTGCATTTAAATAATTTTTGCTAATTTTGAGTCAAGCTTTTGTCGTGGCCAATAATTTCTTTAGTATAAGTTTTTAGAATGCATATATGACGAAATCAAATTAATATAACTTTTACATTAATTTAATTTTCTGTTTCTAAATGATTTATTAAAAAAAACACAAATTATTAAAATATGCACCAGTTCAAGGCGTTATGGTTTGTTTATTTTTTTATTTTTTTGGAATAATTACATTTTACCCCTTGTGGTTTCACGCTTTTTCACATTACCTCCCTGACGTTGATAAATGTACTCATAAACACCATGTGCCTTTGACTGAAGTGTAAAAGTGACGAGACGTGACGGAATTATTGAAAAGATTAGAATACCCTTAGATATTTATATTGCTTACATGCTACAGTCCATTCAGTTGCTTCATTACGATTTTCAGAGTAAGAGAGATAGAGAGAGATACACATAGGTTAGGGTTTCAAAGGATTTGCGAATCGAATCAGTAACAATCGATTGAGACTACAAACAATCTGCTTTTGAAAATTTTACTCCAAGTAACAATCGGCGAACCCTAAATTTATTGAATGTTCGATGTTTTCTGTGACGATTTGCTGATTTGATTATGATTTTTTAAATTTATTGTATAATATGTTTAGAAAATGACTTGTTTGATGTTTAATGTTTGCGAATATAAAAAAACAAAAAGAAGAGCTTTATTGGTAAGGTTTTCTTTACGATGTATGTTTGTTGGCTTTTTGTTAAGGTTGTTGCCTTATTGTTAGCTTTTTTGATAGAGTTTGTATTGTATGTGTCGATAAAGTTGTGGGGTATAAGCGTTTCATCAATTTTTTTTTAAGTACATGAAGATAGATATATCTAGAATAATAAATTGGGATTTTTTATTTTTTATGCAAAAATGGCTACAGATTTGGAGTTTCGTTGATTTTGATGCATGACTAGGATATAAAATATTTGGATTTTTATGATTTTTGCGCATGGAGGTGGGGTTGATAGTGGTCCCTTAACTGTTTGTTGTGTATTAGGAGGTAATATGTCTGTTTATTGTTAGGTTTTTTTATTTGTTTATGTATTCTTTTTTTCTTTTGTGTATTGTAATGTTCAGGCATTGATTTGTTTATGTATTATTTTTGTCTTTTGTGTCTTGTATGAATTAGGGTGAGGTGATGTCAATAGATTTTAGTGTTGAGTTACATACTTTACTAAATATAGTGTATAAGGGAGGAAAAGTTAATTACTTTCAGTACTTGGATCTAGATAGGGTTGGGTTTTTTGATTTTTAGAAGTTGTACTTGAGCCTAGGTTATCCTTCTACTAGCCAATTGTGTTACAGAGTTCCTGGGAAAATACTGGACATTGGTCTTAGGGAGATGAATTCAGATAGGGATGTAATTGATACGTTATTCCATTATATGGGTCTGAATGTGGTTGCCTTATATATGGAGAAAGGTCATGAGGCACTTCAGGTCTAAGATCCAAATGAGAAAGTCATAAAAGGGCCACAAATTCTACAAATAGAAGCACAAATAGAATTGGATGAAGAGGGGATAAATGAGCTTGAAATGGAATAAGATGAATGGGGAAATGGGACTGAAATAGAAGAAGAAGAGGGGGTGATAAGGAAATGAATGACTCTGATGGTGGTGATAGCACAGATCCAGAGTGGATGAATTATGGGTTAGAAGGGAGTGAAAATGAAGATATATTTTCTTATGTTGATAAAGATGGGGGGGTAGAATCAAATGTGGGTGTTGAGACAAACTTGGGGGTTGAATCAAATGTAGAAAATGAACCAAATGCTTCATATTCTAATGAATGGTATTTAGATCAAGATTTTGATATGCATACTTTGTATGGATCATCAGATGAGGAGGAAATGGATGATAGGTTTGCAGACTTTAATGAGGATGTGGATATGGTGAAACCTGAACTAAAAGTGGGGAAAAGATTTAAGAATGCACAAGTTTTTAGGAATGGCTTGAAGGAATGGCAAGTGCAACAGGGATATGATTTGAAGTGGGTTAGAAATGAAAATAAAAGGATTACTACAATGTGTAAATAAGAGTGTGGCTTTAGAATTCATGCATCACCAATGCAAAATGAAAGCACATTTCAGATCAAAAGCTTGCAACCAGTTCATTCTGTGGTAGGATTTATGACAATCATCTAGTTACCTCAAGGTATTTATCACAAAAATACCTTGAAAGATTAAGGAATTCTCCTAATATAGATATCTTAGCCGTGCAAAAGGACATTCATAGAGAACTAATGGTTAATGTAAGTAAAAGTCAAGTGTATAGAGCAAAAAGAAAAGCAAAGAAAACAATTGAAGGGGATTTGAGGAAGCAGTATGCTAGACTTTGGGATTACTGTGAGACAGTCAAATAGTATAATCCAAATAGCTGTTTAGTGATCAAATTGGACAAACCTATAGTTGAAGAAGATGATGATCAAGTAGAAAGGCCTAATAGACAACTTACACCTGTTTTTAAGAGGTTGTATGTCAGACTAGATGCATAGAAGCAAGGTTTTCTCCAGGGTTGCAGGCCTGTTGTTGGGTTAGATGGTTGTTTTTTGAAGGGCATATATCCGGGCCAACTTTTAGTAGCCATTGGTTTTGATGGGAATGACAACATGTTTCCCATTGCCATTGCTGCAATAGAGGCTGAATGCAAGGATTCATGGATATGGTTTCTGACCCAATTAATAGAGGACATAGAAGATGGCATTGACATTGGTTAGACATTCATTTCAGATAGACAGAAAGGATTGGTGCACACCTTTACACAAGTTTTGCCTAATGTTGAGCACAGGTATTACTTGAGGCACTTCTATACCAACTTCAAATAGAAGTTCAGGGGAAAAGAGTTGAAGGAATTGATGTGAAAAGCTGCAAAGGCTGGGGCACAAAAGAAGTTTGATTATGTTAGACTTATTTATTTTGATGATTTATTTAATTATGTTTTAATTTATTTGAAAGAGAAAAATAAAGTCCAAAATTTATTTTGATGATTTATTTGAAAGAGAAAAATAGAATCAAAATTTATTTTGATGATTTATTTGAAAGACAAAAATAGAATCAAAATTTATTTTGTCCCATTATTTCTCACCTAAACTTTTATCCTAAATGTTGTTAGAATGTATTTAATATTTGATTAAATCAGGAGTTCAAACAGCCCAAAATAAAGGTTCAAACAGCCTAGCACAGCAGAAGGCCAAAAGGTTCAAGTGGAAGATATTCAAATTAGTAATGATGGAAGTATAATGGTTATAAACGGCTATAGAGGTTCAAAAGGCCAAAAGGTTCAAGTGGAAGATAATCAAATTTGTAATAATGGAGTGGAAAATATTCAAAATCGGTAATGATAGAAGTACAACGCCTATAAATTCAAATGACTACAATGGCTATAAACGGTTATAAATTCAAATGAATATAATGGCTATAAACGACTATGATTTTCATTATATATACCAAAGCCTCTAATGTAAACAAGTTACAAAAAACCTGAAAATATTCTTTGATCTATAATCACTCACATCTATTATCAGAAATTATACACTGAGCCTTATAGCTTTAAGCCCATCTTTTCTGTGTGAGATTTACAGAAAAATCAAAGCTTCATTTTATATATCTATCTTTGAGAGATATTTATTGTAAGCTTTCTTTGAAAACAAAAATACCATTTCATCTTGTAAAAGTGTTGCAAACACTGTGTTCTTGAAATCTCGAGAGTGATTGTGAATCGCCTAAGATTTGCAAGGGTTTGGGCTTGTGAAGTCTGTGTAAAATCCGTGGAGGATTGCTCCATTTGTAAAGAGGTTGCTAGCACCCCTGTGAAGCTAGAAGATAGTGGAAAATCTCAAGTGAAGCTTGAGGAGTGGACGTAGGCCGAGTTGAAGCCTAACCACTATAAATTTGATTGCCTCTCTCTCCCTTATCTCTTTATTTTATTTTAAATTGCCATAACTATATTTCACATTTTTACTGTACTAAAATCATTAACTAACATAGTTGTTAAGACACTTGTTTTAATTATTTTTATTTCATTAATTATATTTATTTATTGTGCTAGTCATAATTTTTATTAGGGTATTATTAATTTTAATTGTAAAAACCTAATTCACCCCCCTCTTAGGTTGTCTTTTGGGTAACAGATTATCGCATAAAGAATTTAGGGAAATTGAACAAAGTGTATGGGTTTTGGACACAATAGAAGATCATGCAAATGTCCAGTACATAAAAAATCCCAAATGTTCAAGAGAATGGGTGGACCAACCACTAGTTCTAGAAAATCTGCAAGGCAACCAAGCAAAGTAAATTTCAATTTATTGTAATGCACTATTTGTATACAAAGTAAATTCATTTCAATTTTAGTAATTTCATTTTGTGTATTTCAATTTATATTTTTATTGCAGTTTCTCAAATGCTTCATCTCAACAAGTTACAACACACACATCTTCATCTCAACCAGCTGTCACTCATCCTGTTTCATCCCAACAAGTTACCAGTACTCACCCATCTTCATCCCAACTAGCTGCTATTACTCAAACACAACCAACAATGCCTTGTGGAGCAAGTGCAAGTGGAAATGCATCAACTAGAGTTGTTGCTAGTTTTGCATCAGCTAGACATGTACCCCAATCTGGAAGGGGATTTACAACACATGGGATGAATGCAAAGGACAAAGCAAAGGGTTTGAGGGATTAGGTTTAGGTGGCCTATCTGACAATTGAAAAGTTGTTTTTTGTCATTTTTGTAAGGCCTGATATTTGGGGTTGCTAAAACAATATATTTTTTTATCATTTTTGTAAGGCCTATTCTAATGGTTTTGTAATTAAAATGTTACTGTTGCTGATATTTGTAAGGCCTAGTTGAGGTTGGTAGAACAATATTTGCAAAGGCCTGTTCTAATGGTTCAATCAAGTGTTGATGTTTAATGATTATTAAGTAGTTTTTGTAATTGAAGTGTTGAAATGTTGGTGAACATTAAACAAGTTTTGTAATTCAAATGTTGAAATGTTGGTCTTAGGGAGCAAGTTTTGTGAGTGAAATGTTGATACTTAATGAACATGCTTCAGGTGTTGGAATTGAATAGGTTTTGTAATACTTCAAAAATATATTTCATTTATATCTAAAAAGTCTTCAATATTACATATCTTCCTTCCTCATATCAGGTTACATAAAACTTTTTTTTTTTTTTTTTGCTTTCATTTTAGAGTACATGCAATATAGCATAAAAACAGCATCCAGCTTCCTAGCAAATATTCTTTGATACAACTTTTCCTTTTTTTGAGCTTTTTCAACTTCTAACTCCATATGATTTACTCGTTGCACGAGTCTTGGTAGTAGATCACGCGAGCGGCGGCATAATGGTGGGTCAATCCACTCAAAATATTCACAAGTGGCATGAATCTGAAAATTTTAATAACTAAGTTTAGATTTTTATTTCAATATTATATAACATAACAAATAAATAAATTAATTACTTAATTACTAAATATTGAAAGTGATTACCCCATAATTTGCGCATTCTATAAATCTTCTTCCCATATTTGCATTTGTCCAATTATCTAGAGATCTTTGGCCACAGTAACATGTACGAGCTAAACTTTGTGCACTATAGTGAGAACCTTGGAAAGATGACATCTTCAAAAATGGAAGTGGTCCCATAATTTTTTTGGTTGGAAAAAGTGAGTTTGGAATTTTTTTTGCATAAGGATCCTTTAGAGTTAATCCCTGCAGTGATCTCCTAAAGTGTTTAATCCGATGGCTGAAAATAAAACTCACCAAAACGACGTCGTTTTGGTGAGTAGTTTGAAAAAAAAAATCAGATTCAGGGATTTCAAAACATCGAAAGTTCCTGGAAATGCAAATTTGAAATTAGAGAGAGAGAGAGAGAGAAGGACGGAGAGTTTCCCACGTCCGACGCGCTACCGTCGCCGCCACTGCTGCCACACCGCTGGGTCGCCATACTCCAACAGATTGAAAGAAAAAACCACTGGTTCGTTCATCCTCCAAACTTCAAATATTAGGGCTTTGATTCCAAAAACTAGGGAAAAAATCAAAAAATATCTTCTTACGGTTTTGATTTGGGACTTTTTACATGATTTATTTCAAATCTATGCTTAAAGGAGCCGAACTGTAGATGATTGGAATCATCAAAGAAATTTATGAATATATATATATGCATCTGTGTATAACTAGTTATTTGTATTTAGGTATATAAGATAGTGATGGAGAGAGAGATGGTGTTGAAATCAAGTTTTCTCTGGTTGATCATAAAATGGGCATTTTCAGTTTGGAATACAGAGGAATGTAAGAGAATGATATATGTAATTAAGTTTGTTTTCTTTGGCATTGATTAATGTCTATGCATAAATGCTCAGTATAGTTTCTTCCATACTCTTCCTTTACATTAAAGAAGTAGTGTCCCATTACCAAGGCATGTCAAACACTTGTTTAGAATAATAATCAATCATGTTATCGAATTTAAAGTCTCATTTTAAAGACACATGCATCCAAGAGTATCTGAGAGAAGTAATGATATTTGACACACATATGGCTTCTATAATATAGAAATACACATCTTGCCCTTCAAAGATTCGTAACTTTAGATAAAGAAATGTTGGAGCAAACAATAGGAAAGGATGAGCAATATAATTGAGTTTTTTTTTTTTTTAAACCAAACCCAAGTCATACCAACCAGCCCTACTTGCACACTGGTGTTCCATTTCTAAATTGCTAGTGTTTCATACAACTCAGTTTCAAGTTTGAATGATGAAATTTTGAAGCATCAATGGAGTAAGGTTCCTCGGTCTATTATTATTTTAGAAGCTGAGTTAATACAAGGCTATGAATCTAATAAAACCACTAGCTCCCAATTTTAGAAAACTGAAATCATTTATGGTCCCTAAAACTGCAGGCGAAATTACATTAAACACTTAGATAATCCAAATCAGGGACTCTATTTTTAAATCTATCAAATCCTACAAGGAAAATAGGACATTATGACTTTTTGGTGAACAATTTAAGCACTTGAGAAATTATGTACACATTTTTAGATATTTTTCTTTCACGACAAGTATTACTTATTAAAGATAAAAAATAAAAAAGAATTGTAATTTTATAATAACTGCACCAATAAAATAAATAACAAATAAATAAGAGGTAACCAAAGATCAAATAGCAATATGTAAGCATACTTTAGTTCAACCTCAGGTTTGTTTTGCCTTTCAACTTCTTGACAAGGGAAGTTCTGCAACCACCATATGGATAACAAGTTATGACATTAGTAATACAATTGTGAAAAATGAAATGGTGGAAACTTGAAATGGAACACCAGTGTGCAAGCAGGGTTGGTATGTCTAATTTTTTTTTATTTTTAAAACAAGTTCTAAATTGCTAGTTTTTAAAGAAAAAGAAGTATAAGATTTGGGATGAACAAAATGTAGATATTGGTGTGTCATTATTATTTTTTTTTTGTTCCATTGTTCTTGTCTAGATATTAACATTGGTGAAGAAGGCTAATTTGATCTCACCTTTATAATATGTTGTTATTTCAGGTTAAAAAATGTCAACATCAAATTTATCCATGAGTGACACTACTAAAATTCAGTTTAGAAATCGAAAATGTCGTTGCGGGGTAAGAGCAGCATTTAGGATTTCAGAGTCAAAGGAAAATCCAGGGATGGTATACTTTGCTTGCCCTTCCAACAACACCAATGAATGCGGCTTCTTTGAGTGGTGGATGTCTTTACAAAAGCAACGTGAATGGTTGAAGATGGTAAGGGAGGAAAACGACGAAAATTGTAATATCAAGCCTTTAGTCAACGAACTAATTGTATCCAATGATGAGCTGAAAGAGATGGTTATAGAGTTTAGGAAGGAAATGAAACAAATGGTTGTAGAGATTAGACAACTTCGGGAAAAGTTGCACCACGCCATTGTAATAGTATTAATAGGATTTGGACTTCTTCTTTTCTTGTTTAAATATTAAGTGTAAATTAAGTTTGGATTTGGACTTCTTTTGTCAAACTAAATATTAAGTGTAAAATTGTAGACTTGAAATGCACAATATGGTAATGTTGGTTGCGTAATGTTAAGTATAATGTTGTTGTAATGTTAAGTGTAATGTTGACTTGAAGTATAAGATTGTGTAATGTTGTTGTAATGTTGATTGTGTAAATATTAAGTGTAATGTTGATTGTGGACTAAATATTAAGTATTAATGTTGATTGTTGTAATGTTGTTGTAATGTTGATTGTTGTAATTTTGAATTAGTGATTTTTTTCACATTCCAAATTGTTCATGCCAAATGAACATGAAGGGAAAAATGCAAGTGTCATAGGAATCTCTGATGAATGGTAAAGTTCTTAGTCCAGTTTGAGAAAATGAAACCTTAGAATAAATCCCACACCTTAGTCCAGTTTGAGGAAATGAAGCAAAGTTCCTATGTGTTATTAACTTTATGAATGTAATATTTGGCAGTGTTGGCTCAATTCTTGGATGCAGAGCAGAGATACTATGCAACTTGATGTCACAGATGTCAAAATTTTGTTTGGGTTTCTTCTGTTCTGTCTAAACAACTTCGACATAAAAAAAGAAATTAGATGCTTATATTAATACTTTGTTATTTGCTTGAGGTGTTCATTTATGCAACATCAACATTTGAACAAAAAATTCTGCAAAAAATGAGTAACATTTTATCAAAATTTCAGCAACATTTCATCAACTGTTCAGCAATATTTCAGCATTATTTCAGCAACATTTGAACCAAAATTTCAGCAACATTTCAACCAAAGTTTTAGCAAATTTTCAACAACAATTTCAGCAAAAATTGAGCAACATTTCATCAAAGTTTCAGCAACATTTCATCAACTGTTCAGCAACATTTCAGCATTATTCAAGCAACATTTGAACCCAAATTTCAGCAAGATTTCAACCAAAGTTTCAGCAAATTTTCAGCAAGAATTTCAGCAACATTTGAACAAAAATTTCAGCAAAAAGTAAGCAATATTTCATCAAATTTTCAGCAACATTTTATCAATTGTTCAGCAACATTTCAGCATTATTTCAGCAACAATTGAACCCAAATTTCAGCAACATTTCAAGGATGGTATCAGCAAATTTTCAACAATAGTTTCAGCAACATTTGAACAAAAAATTTAGAAAAATTTCAACAACATTTCATGAAAGGTTTTCAATATTACATATCCAACAAAAAAAAATAACGCTAAGATATTGACATGTGATCCACATGCCCATGCCCACGACCACGACCATATAGTACCTAAAAAAATAAATAAATAATATTACATCAAAGGAACCATAAAATAAAATGGAACTTTAAATAAATGAATGACAAAATAAAATAGGAAAGGTGAAAAATAAATTACTTCACTACATGCGGGACTATTTGAGGCTTGCGAGTGATAACCGCTTGCATTGTTAAGCAATACTTGATAGATTCCATGGACGGAATACATCGATGGCATTGAAAAAGGCATATTGTGATGAAGAAAACTTGGCTGCAACAATAACAAACACATATCAATTTAAAATGATAATAGCCACCTACAAATCCCTACTAAAACTTCTTATTAAACTAACTTACATCATAGGCGGGATACATAAATTGAGACGAAGAAGCCCTAACTTGAGGAACACTCGGCGAGAATGGAGGAAGTTGAGGAGCACTTGAAAATAAAGGTGTCGACTGAGGAATACTTGGTGAAAACAAGGGAGGTGCTTCAGGAGCACTTGCCGAAAATAAGGGAGGAGTTTGAGGAATAACAGACATGGAAGTTTGAGAAGCATTATGTGAACTTGTTTTATTTTTCTTTGCCAACGCAAGCTCCAAACCACCTTTTGTCCACCTTCGTCCCTTGCTAGTGCACTCTCTTCTCTTGAGTCCTTTTGCTTGAACTACATTTTTATCCGCTACACCATCCACTTCAAAGCTTTCGGGGCATGTGTCGGGGGGGCTTTCTTGTTGAATAGTATCTGAACAAGGCATATTGAATTTTGCGCTTAACATGGTTTCAATGTTTGCAATTAATTCATCTGCTTTCTGTACCGTCAAATTATATGTTTCCTCACTTTTAGAAGCTCTACACACTACTGCTCTGAATATTGCCATCAATGACCTATAGCGTGAAGTTTGATGCAATCTTACATCAACCTGAATATCATGCCCACACCTATCTTTCACATTTTCAGATTTTGCTTTTTTAGTCCATCTCTTCAGAATATATTGTGAAGAAATCTCTTTGAATTTGAGTCTTTCTCTAAGAATCTTCAAACAATGACTACACAAAATGCCCTTCATTTCAAACTTCCTACAATTGCAAGTGACTGAATCATCACACTCCTGCCTCACCTTCCTCACCTTTATACTATCACTATCAAGAACCGTATAAACGGTACTCTCACCATCATTTTCAATTTCTTCAATGTTTACTTCAAGGGACTTGACATATTTATCTTGAAATTCTTCATAAATTTTATTTGTGTAAACATTTGCAGCTTGCTCCATAATCTTCACTTTAATATTCACCCTTGGCAACTTTTGGCATAGAGCATATTCGGCTTGTAACTCTTTGTACCTCTTCTCACAAAGAACTCGATCAAAATGCATGAAAAATTGCATTAAGTTATGATCAGACTGAATGAAATCCTTCAAGAAAGTATTAAAGAATTCACTAAGTTGGGTGCTACTCATGCCCGCACCCCATGCATTTCTAACATATGGCCAACCCCATTTTTCCTTGACCCCAAATGTTAACTTCAATCAATGATTATCTCTTACTTTGTACTTGTCAAGCATTTCCTTCAATTTTAACGTAAACTCTTCCTCATCCTCAATGTCATACATAAACGTGGATAAAACACTCTTCATCCCCTTATCCTTCACCGCCTTATCCTTGAAGATAGAATTTGCATGCCTTAATGCATTTTGCATCAAATGCCAAGTGCAAAGGCGGTGGGTTGTGTTAGGCATGACAATAGGTATGGCCTTAGCCATTGTAGCATCCTAATCCGTAAAAATTGTTTTTGGAGCCTTACTTGACATTGCCTCCAAGAATCTTCTAAAAAGCCATATAAAAGAATCGGCGGTCTCATCATACATCAAAACTGCACCAAATATCACAGTTTCCCTATGATGGTTAAATCCAACAAAAGACGCAAATGGTCTATGTGCACTATTTAACTTGTAAGTAGTGTCGAAAGTCACAACATCACCAAATTGCCATAATCCATGATCATCTGAGCATCGGCCCAAAATATGTTTGTAATCTCCTCCTCGTTGTCTAATTGGACCGAGTAAAAAAAAGATGGATTCTCCAATGATTTGTCACGAAAATATTGCAAAATGCTACCTGCCTCCCCATATGCTAAACTGCTTTGCCTCTTCGTTCTCAAATAATTTTTTTGGTCCAGTTTTGTGAACCCAAGCGACTCCCTTCCACCAACTTCATTACCCATGAGCTCAAATGCAGCATTAAGACGGATTCCAGATTTTTCGGCTAAATCTATTTCAGTTGCCTGTGATGCAGATATCTTCTTTTGGGATGATAACATATGCGTACATTTTGCTGGTTCAAAGATATGATTATGTTGTTCAACAAAATCACTAACAAAAAATTTCTAAATATTCCTATCCCACTTAATGACAAGTCGGGCTTGACAACCAGTCCTCACTTCCTGTCTGGGATTTTTTGTTAATGGATCTCGTTTGTCGACAACTCGAAATCCCTCCTTATTACAAACAAATTGCCTTGAAGTGATTTGCCCCACCTTGCTCTTGTTTACATAACCCCTTCTAATACTAAAGCCCAACCTTCCTCCATAAGTATTATAGAAATCATATGCTTCTTGTTCTGTATTAAATGTCATGTGAACTCTAGGCTTCTAATCACACTCACCCCCGTCATTCTCATGATTGTTAGGTTCCATATCAATGTGCCAAGTCACTTAAAAAATAAATAAGTGCTCAATATTAGCATAAAAACTATAAATTATGTTTGCAAAATAATACAAACTGAATAAGATAATCAACGAATAACAGAAATTAGATAATCAAGGAAAACAAAAAAAAAAAAAAAAAAATTAACAACAACCAAATGCCAAGTGCAATAATAAAACAAGAACCAAATGCCAAGTGCAATAATAAAAAAAAACATGTTCTAAACATATGTAATAAAAAAAAAAAAAGATAATCAAGGCATGCTCAAGCTTTTTTAAAAAAAGTAAAGAAGACTGTATGCTCAAGCTTTTTTATCATAGTGACTTGACTTGAGTATGATGTATGAAAAGAAAGTGTCTCAAGTTACAATTTTGAATAATGAGAATGGATAGACTGCAAAACCCTTCATATGTCATGAGGAATACTTTGGATAGACCGATTTTGTTTTCTTGAAGTTGCGAGAAGGCTCTGTTAATTTTGAAGTTGAAATGCCATTATTCTCCTTTGCTCAGTGTTCTCTGTTAGTAAAACATGTTTAATATACATTTTAGTAAAACATGTTCCTTTGCCTGTTGTTTAAAATTGATGTAAAATTACTTTATTTCTCACTTGATATGGTCTTTGTTATGTATCCCAGTGTGGTTTTAAGATGTTCACTACAGCAGGTATTTATTGTTAAATTCAGAAGAAAAAAAAAAGGATTATTTTTCTAGGAAATACCTAAACTATCTATAAATCTATATAATATATATATAATCACAATGAATATATGTTCTAAATAATCAAATTCTCCAGGGATAGTTCGAAATCTATATATATATATATCTAAACTACTGTTCTAAATAATCAAATTCTCCAGGGATAGTTCGAAATCTATATATATATATATATCTAAACTACTGTTCTAAATAATCAAATTCTCCAAGGATTGTTCTAAATCTATATACATATCTAAACTACTGTGTATATATATAATGTATAATGTATATATATATATATATCTATTATCATAGGGATAGTTCTATAATCAAATCCTCCATGTAATAATGAAATTCTCACTGTATAATGTATATATATAATATAATCACAGGGATTGTATGTTCTAAATACCTATATTTTCTTCAATCGGTTGGAGCAGGGGCGACGGCCACGGCGGCGGCAGGACAGCGGCGACAGCAGGACGGCGGCGACAGCGGGGCGACGACCACGGTGGGGCGACGGGATGCAGGAAGTAGCGGCCTCTTTATCTCTTCTTCGCTCTCTTGTTCTTTGTTTGCTTCTTCCCGCCGTCTGTATAGTTCAGCCATATGGGGGGAATTTTGAAATCCCTGAATCTAATTTTTATTTTTTTTATTTTTTTTCAAACTACTCACCAAAACGACGTCGTTTTGGTGAGTTTTATTTTCAGCCGTCGGATTAAACACTTTAGGAGATCACTGCAGGGGATTAACTCTAGAGGATCCTTGCGTGAACTATACAGACGGCGGGAAGAAGCAAACAAAGAACGAGAGAACGAAGAAGAGATAGAGAGGCCGCTACTTCTTGCATCCCGTCGCCCCACCGTGGCCGTCGCCCCGCTGTCGCCGTCGTCCTACTGTCGCCACTGTCCTGCCGCCATCGTGATCGTCGCCCCTACTTCAACCGATTAAAGAAAATATAGGTATTTAGAACATACAATGCCTATTATTATATTATATATATATACATTATACAGTGAGAATTTCATTATTACATGGACAATTTGATTATAGAACAATCCCTGTGATAATAGATATATATATATACATTATACATTATATATATATAGTTCGTTGACTAAAGGCTTGATTTTACAATTTTCGTCGCTTTCCTCCCTTACCATCTTCAACCATTCACGCTGCTTTTATAAAGGTATCCACCACTCAAAGAAGCCGCATCCATTGGTGTTGTTGGAAGGGTAAGCAAAGTATACCATCCCTGGATTTTCCTTTAAATCTGAAATCCTGAATGCTGCTCTTACCCCGCAACGACATTTTCGATTTCTAAACTGAATTTCAGTAGTGTCACTCATAGATGCATTTGATGTTGACATTTTTTAACCTGAAATAACAACATATTATAAAGTTGAAATCAAATTAGCCTTCTTCACCAATGTTAATATCTAGACAAGAACAATGGAACAACAAAAAAACAATGACACACCGATATCTACATTTTGTTCATCCCAAATCTTATACTTCTTTTTCTTTAAAACCTAGCAATTTAGAACTGGTTTTAAAAATAAAAAAAAATTAGACATACCAACCCTACTTGCACACTGGTGTTCCATTTCAAGTTTCCACCATTTCATTTTTCACAATTGTATTACTAATGTCATAACTTGTTATCCATATGGTGGTTGCAAAACTTCCCTTGTCAAGAAGTTGAAAGGCAAAACAAACCTGAGGTTGAACTAAAGTATGCTTACATATTGATGTTTGATCTTTGGTTACCTCTTATTTATTTGTTATTTATTTTATTGGTGCAATTATTATAAAATTACAATTCTTTTTTATTTTTTATCTTTAATAAGTAACACTTGCCGTGAAAGAAAAATATCTGAAAATGTGTACATAATTTCTCAAGTGCTTAAATTGTTCACCAAAAAGTCATAATGTCCTATTTTCCTTGTAGGATCTAATAGATTTAAAAATAGAGTCCCTGATTTGGATTATCTAGGTGTTTAATGTAATTTCGCTTGCAGTTTCTTTAACCTTATTATTGTATTATTTAGGGACCATAAATGATTTCAATTTTCTAAAATTGGGAGCTAGTGGTTTTATTAGATTCACAGCCTTGTATTAACTCAGCTTCTAAAATAATAATAAACTGAGGAACCTTACTCCATTGATGCTTCAAAATTTCATCATTCAAACTTGAAACTGAATTGTATGAAACACTAGCAATTTAGAAATGGAACACCAGTGTGCAAGCAGGGCTGGTTGGTATGACTTAGGTTTGGTTTGAAAAAAAAAAAACTCAATTATATTGCTCATCTTTTCCTATTGTTTGCTCCAACATTTCTTTATCTAAAGTTATGAATCTTTGAAGGGCAAGATGTATGTTTCTATATTATAGAAGCCATATGTGTGTCAGATATCATTACTTCTCTCAGATACTCCCGGATGCATGTGTCTTTAAAATGAGACTTTAAATTCGATAACATGATTGATTATTATTCTAAACAAGTGTTTGACATACCTTGGTAATGGGACACTACTTCTTTAATGTAAAGGAAGAGTATGGAAAAAACTATACTGAGCATTTATGCATAGACATTAATCAATGCCAAAGAAAACAAACTTAATTACATATATCATTCTCTTACATTCCTCTGTATTCCAAACTGAAAATGCCCATTTTATGATCAACTAGAGAAAACTTGATTTCAACACCATCTCTCTCTCTATCACTATCTTATATACCTAAATACAAATAACTAGTTACACACAGATGCATATCTATATATATATATTTATAAATTTCTTTGATGATTCCAATCATTTACAGTTCAGCTCCTCTAAGCATAGATTTGAAATAAATCCCTCTAAGCATAGATTTGAAATAAATCATGTAAAAAGTCCCAAATCAAAACCGTAAGAACATATTTTTTGATTTTTTCCCTAGTTTTTGGAATCAAAGCCCTAATATTTGAAGTTTGGAGGATGAACGAACCTGTGGTTTTTTCTTTCAATCTATTGGAGTATGGCGACCCAGCGGTGTGGCAGCGGCAGTGGCGACGGTGACGCGTCGGACGTAGGAAACTCTCCGCCCTTCTCTCTCTCTCTCTAATTTCAAATTTGCATTTCCAGGAACCTTCGATGTTTTGAAATCCCTGAATCTGAATTTTTTTATTTTTTTATTTTTTTTCAAACTACTTACCAAAACGACGTCGTTTTGGTGAGTTTTATTTTTAGCCATCAGATTAAACACTTTAGGAGATCACTGCAGGGATTAACTCTAGAGGATCCTTACGCATTTTTTTTTTTGCTGCAAAAAGTGGGTTTGGTGGCTTGATGGTTATATAAGCAAGTGGAAGGGCAAATTAATCATTTAACCTTTCAATTTTGGCGCCAAAACACTTAATTTTAGTGCAAATACGCTACTCTGGCGCGTCTTCTGCACGCGCTGTTAAGTCTACAAGATCTCGTCACTTTTGCACTTCAGTCAAAATCACAGGATATTTATAAATACATTTATTAACATCAGAGAGATAATGTAAAAACACATAAAATTACATGGGGATAAAATGTAATTATCCCTCTTTTTTTTTTTCCTTTTTTGTGGGAACATTCAAGGCTTTAGTTATTAGACCAGGGACAAGTCATTCCTTAAAAAAAAAAAAACACAAATTATTAAAATATGCACCGGTTCAAGTGTTTTTTTTTTTTTTTTTTTACATTGAAGGCTTTAGTTCTTGAATAATACTATATGCATAAATTAGTATATTAATTAGTATATCAATTATTGATGTGACATAATTTAAATTTTTTTGATATTTATAATTTATATAATAAGTGTGATCAATAATAATGTTATAATCAGTGTTAGTACACTAATTGGTATATGTGACACAATCAGATTTAATAACTAGTGTATCAATACTAGTTATGATATTATTATTAATTTTACTCATTAATCACATTACAAATACAAAAAATCTTTTAAATTATACTACATTATCAATTGGTACATTTTACTAACCTAGATGCATATAGCATTATTTTATTAGATCGGAGAAGTCATTCGTTAAAAATAAATAAATAAATGTTTAGAAGGGAAACGGTTCGGGTTGAATTGCTTCAACCCAAATCAGAGACCTAGGAGGAGGAGGAAGCCTCTTCCCTCACTCTTCTCTGTCTCTCTCTCTCTCGCTTTTTGATTTCTCGACGGTGCCAGGAAAACGCAGGTCGGTTTCTCTCTCATCGCCTTACAGTCTTCTTCTTCTTCTTCTTCTTCTTCTTCTTCTTCTTCTTCTCTCTCTCTCTCTCTCTCTCTCTAGAACTTTGTATCAACTATCGCCCTTTTCAAGCTTTTGTTTTTTTTGTTTCTACTATGGAAGATGAATAATTTGTATCAGTCAGATAATTTTTTCTAATTATCATCACTTGGGTAGGTATTCTGAATCTCCATGTTGAAAAAATTGTTTAACTTGTTTGGATCTCTAGTCTCAATTGATGAATGATACAACTTCAATCTTTGTATTGGTCTGTGGAGATGATTAGGTTACATTATATTTCATATATCATGGGTGTACATTTGAGTTTTAAAACCATGTCCCTTGTGTTGCTGCTATAATTTTTATTTATTTTTAGAGTGCATAAAGGTCATATGGAATCTGAGTTACCATTTTCTCCAAAATTGTAAAGATGAGTTGGAATTGTGTATGCCTATCGAGAAGTAGAATATTCTTTGATCATGTAAATGAGGGTTTTGAGTGTTTTTTTTTTTTTTTCCTTTTCAAGCTGTTGTTATGCAACTTTTAATATTGGGGTTTGCTTAATTGAATACCGTGTTGGCTGATTTAGGGTTTAGTGGCATTGTGAGAACAATTTGAATCCTTGTACACTTTAGTTTCTGGTCCTTCTTGCATATGGTTGGTCAATGATATGTGCACATATGGATGTTACTTTTGGGGTTGCCATGTTTCTCATTTGGACCATTGCGTTACTGGTCATCTCTATTCTGTCCATAAACTCATTGAATTTTCACCTGTTAATTCAATGAATTGCTTGTGATTCCATATTTTGATGAATACCTGTTAACATCAACCATGGATTTGTCCAACTTTGAGAGCTAAGCCTTAGTAAACTATTTTTAAGTGTAGTAAACCCCCTAATTAATCTTATGTTAAATACATTGCATTTGTACATAGAGTTAAATACTCTTAAGTTTACATTTCTTTCTGTGCCTATATGTTGTTATGTATATACTCACTTTTAAACTAGTGAATTTTCACTTTCTATACATTGTTTAGATTCATGTTGTTCTCCCACACTTTAAAAAAAAAAAAGAAAAAAAAGAAAAAAAAAAGAAAAAAGAAAAAGAAAGAAGTGATACATAATAGTGAGGAAAGAAAGCAGTAGAGAAGAAGAGGAAGAGATAGAGAGGAAGAAGGGAAGAACTGGAGAAACAAAGAAGAGGAAGAAGGGAAGAAGAACAGAGAGAAGGGGAGAACATCAAACCAACACCAAATCAATACTCAAAAGTCTCAAATCATAGGATGCCAAAACATTTTACATATAAACCTATTTATAGGAAACCAAACTCTAATGAAAAGTTACAAAAATAAAACATGACAATATAATTAAATCATAATCAATTAAGTAAACCTAATAAATCCTAAAATAAATTCCTGAATCTCTAATCTTCGATTTGTGCTTCATACAATGCCTTTTTGTTGCCAATCAAGAAGATTCATGTTGTCCTTCTCAATCCTGTGGCGTTTGTAGGATATCAAAGAGGTTGGGTGCCAACCAAAATGCACCTGCTTAGGGCCTTCTACCATGTATGAGTTGGCAATGAGTTATGCCCCAATGTGGTTGTTGAAGTGTTGGTTTGTTCCCGAAGGGGCTGCTCTATTGGTTTATATGGAAAGAAACACCTTTATGTCTCCTGTGAATTCGTGACACTTGATATGAGTGATTTCCACAAGTCCTCTTTAGTAAGACAGATTGTATGCTTATGATCTAAAATCTTTACCGTATGCTCTTAATTTAGTTGTTTTCCAACTTGGCTGATTATGCCAACGCATTTGGCTTACTAGGTTGCACCAAGCTATTTGCTTCTCTCTCTCTCTCTCTCTCTCTCTCTCTCTCTCTATCACACACACACACACACACACGAGTTGTGCCAGGCTACTTTATTAAGCGTGCTGATGACATATCTTCTTGCTTAATTTGGCAGAATTTGGTGAATAGGATAAAGGAAAGAGATGGAAGATGTGATAACAGCCATTCCCCCACCTTCAAGGTTCTTTTTGGAAGATCTTAACAACTTCACTCCTCCATCACCACCTCTTCCACCTCCTTTCCTCCTATTCTCTACCCCGAACCCAAACAAACCCATTTGCCCCTCACTCCTCATCATTGCCTCGTCTTCTCCATCTCTTCATTTCTTCCACTACGTGTCCTCTAAAACACTAATAGGAACCCTCATCCTTCCTGAGATCCCCTTCTCTGGCAATTCTATTGAACCCTCTCTCAGAGACAAATCGTGCAATGTTTATGCCCTCAACAACGATGACAATAATTTGATTGTTGTTGTCTCTGTCCAGTGCCCAATTGCTGCAGAGAGATTACATGCCGTCGCAAAGTTGCTGATTGGTGAACAGATTGTTCCGGAAAAGGTGTTGATTTTGGATTCAATTCAAAGCAGAAACTTCCGGGGTAAGCTCTCCCCAGACGAAACATTTGCCTTCAAGCTGGAAACATCACAACAAAAAAAGGGATTGCTGTTAAAAGGTGTAGACTATTTTCCATCGGGAAGTGTAGTGGATGGATTGAGTGCTGCTCTATTGGGTCGATGCCAGATGAGGAAGATCAAGGGAACTCTTTGTGTTTCATGGCCTGAATTTGGTGGTTCTGTGGCGTCGTTGGTCAAGTCTTTGCTGCTCAAGGATGTTGTACCTGGCTTGGAATACAGTATTGATGGTGAAGTTGAGGATGTTTGTTTGAGGTTTGGTCGAATAAATGATCATCCTCTTGATTCCGAGTTATATACCTGATGAGTTAGTCACTCCTTCAACATGTACACCATCTTCCTCTTTTATATATATTTTTTCATAGTTTTTTTGGAGGTTGGGGAAGGTGGCAAGTATCGAACTGTTGTGATCTCATAGGTCCATGTTCTTCTACATTTTTGTGAGAACTTCAGCACAGATTTTGTGAACTTTATCCTGATGTCACTAGATATGTTAACATCCTGTCATGAAAGATTTTTTCTCCACATTTTGTTAATTAGGCAGTTTTTATTGTACTTGACTAATAATTATGGCCATTAAAGATCCGAGTTACTGAGCAGTGGAATTCCATCAAATCCTCCAGGTTGAGAAGTGAGGGCATGCGATTACATGGCTCAAGAGCTTAAGCAGGCAAAGAAACTGGGCTCCCCTCTGGATGTCTGTGTTGAGCTCTTGTAAAGTTCATTATGAGATACAAATGAAGTTGAGATGTTGCAGTTGTATATCTAGATTTTACTCTATATGTCACTTTGAGAAGAAGCAAATGCCAGGGGAGGTAGAAATGCTGCAAATAATATTCTACTGTTTTTACTTTATAGTTATGTCAATAAATTCTTTTTTTACCACCCCCAACCCAAAAAAAAAAAGAAAAGAAGAGGAGTTCTGCAAATATGGCAAGTAGCGCGATTCAAATGGATGGAGTTTGGTTGTTGGGAAAACTGTGGCTTCCATGGGAAGCAGCCATGAGGTGGTATTTGGTGAAATTTTTTGTTGGACAATTTTATAAAAAAATTCAAATGTTTTATCTTTTTAGGTTCTATTCAACTAACCGAACTAGAAAAGTAAAATAATTTAAAAAAGGGCAAATTACATATACCCTCTCGAGGTTTAGCAAAATTACAGATATCCCCTTGAGGTTTTAGAAATTACAGATACCCCTGACGGTACTATTTGTTAGGAGGCAAATTGTTAATGGCCATAATTTGTTGGGGTACTTACCAATCAGTCCTATTAACTAGACTTATTTACCTACAGGTCCTAATTAATAAATTTAACACTATAAAAATAAAAAATTGATAAATTTATCACTATAAATTTATTCATAAAAACAAAGAGAGTGATAAATTTATCACTATAAATTTATTCATAAAAATAAAAGACTGATAAATTTATCTTTATCACTTAATAAATTTATCAATAGGACTTAATGGGTAATAAGTCTCAAAAGTAGGACCTATTGGTAGTTTACCCTAATTTGTTATGAAAATTGTTATGAAAATATAAACCTCAGGGGGTAATTTGTTATGAAAATATAAACTTCAGGGGTATCTATAATTTCCGAAACCTCAGGGGTATCTGTAATTTAGCTAAATTTCGAGGGAGATATATGTAATTTGCCCTTTTAAAAAATTGAAAAAAGATCACTAAATATAAAAATAAAATAAAATCCAAACAAATCTTAAAAAAAAAAAAAAAAATCATTGAAGACAAAAAGTTTGGGAAAAAAAAGGCGACATTTTTAGTTGGATCACAGACTAGATTTCCACAGTAGAAAATGTAAGCAAAACTTGTTTCTTAAGAAAACGTGACAATGATAACGTGTTGATGAACTTTTGATTGCATGAAGATTGATTAATTAATTAAATCATACACTTTAGCTTCTGAACAAACAAAGTAGATGTATAATTTAACTATTTATAATCACACTTACTTATACACATTTTATAGGGGTTTAATTTTGTCATGATATGAACAATGTAAAATCAGGACCAAGTGGTTAATCAGTTTACACTAAGCACAAGATTGTTTGTTAATATATATTTTTATATTAGATTTGATGAACCTGCACGCCAAAAAGCAGTTAGGAAAACTGGGATTATCAAGTATTCTAAGAAATCAATTACTAACATAGTTTTCTTTCTTCTAGACTTTCTCACCCAAGAAGTCTCAATAATATAGAGTCTCTCTCTTAAAGTTTTGAGAGATGATCAGAACAAGTTGGACCTTCAGATTGTTTTTAAAAAAAAGGGGTAAACGACTAAACAAGAAATATATATTTTGGAGGGAGGAACTAGCATTTCTCTCTCTCTCTCTCTCTCTCTCTCTCCGTCTCTCTGTGTGTAACTTAGGTTAGGGAGTACCCACCAACCAGACCAATATTAGTTACATCCTCTTTTGACTAGAAACATATTTACAAAAAATACTCAAAACAGCCATGACTAAAACAATGTACAACACTACATCTTTTCTTTCTCACTTACATATATATATGTGACAGTCCAACCCACCTCTCCCAATCTCCATCTTAGTAGTTATTAGTACAAGAAAAAAAAAAGAAACTCTTGAAAGCGAAAAAAAATGGCAGAGTCACTTTCTTCATCATGGCTCATGCTTCTTGTAGTCTTTTGCATGAGCATGAGCTTGCACGCAAGTGAGCCTCCATTGACATTGGATTACTATGCGTCTACATGCCCAACTGCGCTTGAGATTGTGAGGAGAGAGATGGAATGCGCAGTCATGTCTGATCCTCGTAATGCCGCCTTGATACTTCGACTCCATTTCCATGACTGCTTTGTTCAGGTCTGTATCTTTCTCTTTTGTGTATACGTACTCAGAAAAATATTTGAAAAAATTCCTGACATACGGTTTAGTGTTCCTAACATAATTGGAATATCCCCGTGCCCACTATCTGATGTAACTTTTTTTTGGGTGAATAATATCTGATGTAACTTGACTTGAGCTTTTTTGGTTTTTTTTTTTTTTTTTTTTTTTTTTTTTTTTTTTTTTTTTTGGGGGGGGTACAAGTACAACAATGCTATGTACTCAAAAAATATTCAGAATTTGAAAAGATTGAACTGAATGGTCAGTCCAGCTATTTGGGCTCACCATTTACTCAAATCCAATTTGAAATGTATAGTTCACTTCACTATGTTTGTGGTCTGGCTAGAGATTTTCTGTCCCAAATATCTTTGCCCTTTTGTTTCAAACCACTCACAGTCAATGAATACGTTTTGAGATTTTCACACATCAAGAAACTCAGATGATCTAACAATTGTGAGTGAATTGGGACAGGAGACCGGGATAATAGGAGACAGAAGATACTTGCCCCGTATATAGTCTACAATAAGCTATTTAAATTCACATCATATATATAATCAAATTCTAGACATTCTTGAAAACATATTTTTGGATGCATAGAATGTCTATTTGTAGAATTATTGTTCTCTTTTTTACATCATCATTCAAAAATAATTAAAATCAATTGACATGGTTCAAATTGTTGTGTATGTGTTACCTTAAAAAGAGGGTTCTATGATATGCATGACATAGGTTTAATTACTATAAATTTTTTCCAGTTAGGTGAATGAATATATATAATGGATACATACATTACAGGGGTGCGATGGATCGGTATTGCTAGATGACACATACAGTATACAAGGAGAAAAGAAAGCTTCCATTAATAAACATGCCCTCAAAGGTTTCAGAATCATTGACAGAATCAAGAACAAGCTCGAGTCCGAGTGCCCTGGTATTGTCTCCTGTGCTGACATCCTCACCGTTGCTGCAAGAGACGCAGTTATTCTGGTATTCATGATAACCTTTATAAAAAAATTCCACATTTATACATATCAACATTTTAAATAACACTATCTGGCATCAGCCGATATATCAGTGAATATCAGTATTCCAAAATCCCAATACATATCTGCCGATATATGTATTATTGATATTGTTGTGGAGATCAAATTGTGACGGTTGGTTGGTTTTAATGTGTTTGTAGGTTGGTGGACCTGATTGGGAAGTTCCACTGGGAAGAAAGGATTCAAAAACTGCAGGATATGAACTGGCAAATGTAAACTTACCTTCTTCAGAAGAGGGGCTTCTCTCTATCATTTCCAAGTTTCTTTACCAAGGTCTCTCTGTCACTGATATGGTTGCTCTTTCTGGTAAGCACCACTCAATAATCATATAGAGATAAGAGCTGAGAATATATAAACTTCCATTTCTAATTCCAGCACTGTGTAATCTGTGTGCTTTCACAATCTTGAAGTATTTGGAGATCAGAGTACTCATAAAAATAAGTACTCAATCATGCATGTTCAAGAAGAGAGATAAAAAATGAAGTAACTATTATGAGTTTTGGGAAATTCAAAAAAGTTTTTTTCCTCGAACATGTCAACCTCTAGGGAAAAAAAAAACAAAAAAAACAGAGAGCATGTTCTACAAAAACAGAATGAAGAAGTTTTTTTTCAGATAATTGAATCATGGTTCAATTCTCACCAAGTGATCTCTAGGGTGTGAGGTTAATGACCATTAATCTTAGGCCACCGACTATTTTTTCATTATATCTTCTGTGGAGTTGGGATCATGATATAGTCTAGTCTAATCCCCTCTTATCCGGCTCCCCAGCGAGTAAGGGCTCATATGGTCTCGCTCAGAAAAAATTACCATAGTAGTCCCCTTCTTACCCCTTTTTTTTTTTTTTTTTTAATTGAAAACCAAAAGGAAAATAAAAGGAACTACATATTAAGGATTGCAATTTGAGTATAGTGAATCTCATGTTGGTCTTGACACTACTTATACAGGGGCTCATACGATTGGCAAGGGGCGCTGCGTGAACTTCCGATCAAGAATTTATGGAGATTTTGAAGTAACTTCAGGGGTGAATCCAACTTCTGAGGCATACCTAAGCAAATTGAGATCTATTTGCCCAGCAGCAGGGGGAGGAGACAATAATGAAACTGCTATGGACTACGTTACCCCAAACTTTTTTGACAATTCCTTCTACCAAATACTATTGAATGGGAAGGGATTGCTAAACTCTGATCAAGAACTGTATTCAAGTGTATTTGGGGTTGAAACAAAGAAGCTTGTGGTCATGTATGCCGAGAATCCAATGGCATTCTTCGAGCAATTCTCAAAGTCCATGGTGAAATTGGGAAATATTATAAATCCTGACACCTTTGTTAAAGGGGGAGGGGAAGTTAGGAAGAATTGCAGGTTTGTGAACACATGATCTGGAATTTTTGTTGTTTTTGCAATTTGTTTGTCATGTCTCTAGAAGTGAGAGTCACAAATTTTATGTAATAAAGATACTGAAAAAAAATTTGAAGTTTCGGTTTAATTTTGGATGCATAAAGTGTTGTTATGATGTCTGAACTCAAGGTTGTAGTAGGCAAGCAAAAGTACATGTGAAAAAACAATGCTAGGGGCAAAAAAAGTGTCAATCAGATTCATTTCAGGTATGATTCACATTAAATTTGAGTATACACCATATATTTATTTTAGGGAGACTTATGTGTAGGTCATAAGAAGTGGACTTATTATCCAATATGTCTTATGATAATTAATGGCATTTTTTATTGAACACTATTAAAAATGTAACTAATTGTTAAATTTCAGCGACATTGAAAATTGTCACAAAAAGTCACTAATTATAAATTTTAGCGATAATTTTAAAAAATCGTCACAAAAAATGTTACTAATTTATAACTTTTGGCGACAATTTAAAAAATTCGTCATAAAAAAATCACTAATTATAAGTTTTAGCAATAATTTATAAAAATCGCGACAAAAAACATTCAATAATTATCAATTTTTAGCAAAAATATGTAAAAAAATCATTACAAAAAAATTATTTGTAGTGATGATTTTATTAAGACTTATTTTTAATAGAATTTGATGAGAATTAAATTTAAGTATCACAATCTATTGATAGTTTACACTTTTATTTTATGGCAAGTTTTATGGCTTGTAGTTTTTTCAAAACAAAAAAACCTTAAAAAAGTTTATCTGAATTAGAAGGTCCATCTAGGAGAAAGCCCAAAAAGCTTGAGAGGGTAAACTACAAGACGTAAACTATGGTATAATGGGCCTTATTAAGACCTTCCATTGGAATGTCAGGCGGCAGCTGTGATCTAGGCCCAAATGCAATGGAAGCTCATAAAATTGTAGAGCTTATTGAAAAATTCTTTATTTGATGAAAATATATATATAAAGAATAATAAACATATTTTTTTCTAGGGGGACTTAACAGCCGGTCCCATGCAAAGAGAATAATACCCACCAAGTCCTGCCTTATTTCAGTTTTCAATTTTACCCCTCAATGTCACACCACATGCGTGAAGCAAAAAAGATATCACGAGCTCTCCCCTGCGCGTATGACACACACGCTCCTTCTCAATTGTTCTAATTTGGAAACTATTCTAAGGCGATTTGGAAACCATTCTGAGGCAATTTGCGATTTGGAAATCGAAACAAACGAAGAGATTTTCTTTGAATCTCCCATCGTTTCTAAAGAAATCACCTTTGTTTTCATACCGATTCCGAACAGATCCCCAGCAAATCTTCCACCGTTTCGATCTATATTCTGATTCGGACATCTACTCTCCCTGTTTAGTTCATCTTCAATAAACATGCGAATCAAATGCGAGTCGCATTCATCTTTCCTTCTTCTTTCATAACTATAATTAAGTGATATTCAACTTCATAATAATCACATCTTCATGTTCATTTGCTATACAATGATGGATTTGCTCACTTTTTGCTAATTCAGTGATAAAATTTGACATACAACTACAGATTTGCTTATTTTTCCCAATTCAGTGAGAAAATTTAACATACAACGACATATTTTCTTATTTTGCCCAATTTAGTGAGAAAATTTGACATACAACGACATATTTGCTTATTTTGCCCAATTCAGTGAGAAAATTTGCTATAAGAATGATAGATTTGCTTAATTTTCTTAATTGAGTGATAAAATTTATTATAATCATAGATTTGCTTCCCTTCTTCTTTCATAACTATAATTGAGTTATAAAATTCGACTTGAAGCTATTTTCAATGTGTATTATACAGTATTAATTTATGAGTGATATTCAATTTCATAATAATCACATCTTCATATTCATTTGCCATACAATGATGGATTTGCTTACTTTTGCTAATTTAGTGATAAAATTTGCTATACAATGACAGATTTGCTTACTTTGCCCAATTCAATGAGAAAATTTGCTATAAGAATGATAGATTTGCTTAATTTTCCTAATTGAGTGATAAAATTTGTTATAATGATGAATTTACTTCCCTTCTTATTTTACAACTATGGATTTACTTCCCTTATTCTTTCATAACTATAATTGAGTAATAAAATTAGACTTGAAGCTATTTTCAATGTGAATTATACAGTATTAATTTATGAGTGATATTCAACTTCATAATAATCACATCTTCATGTTCATTTGCTATACAATAATGGATTTGCTTACTTTTGCTAATTCAGTGATAAAATTTGATATACAATGACAGATTTGCTTACTTTGCCCAATTCAGTAATAAAATTTGCTATAAGAATAACAGATTTGCTTTCTGTCTTCTCTCATAACTATAATTGAGTGATAAAATTCGACTTGAAGCTATTTTCAATCTGTACCATACAGTATTAATTTATGAGTGATATTCAACTTCATAATAATCACATCTTCATGTTCATTTGCTATACAATGATGGATTTGCTTACTTTTGCTGATCCAGTGATAAAATTTGCTATACAATGCCAGATTTGCTTACTTTGCCCAAATCAATGATAAAATTTGCTATAAGAATGATAGATTTGCTTAATTTTCCTAATGAAGTGATAAAATTTGTTATCAGTTGTTTTCATCTTCATCATGATACTTCATGTTCTTTTGCAATTTGGAATCTAGACTTTGCTATACAGTTATATATTTGCTTAATTTGCATAATAGAGTGATAAATTATTCTTAGTTTGCCTAGTTCAGTGATAAATTCTTCTTAATTTTCAATGTTCATGCTTGATGTTTTTGTACAGATGTTTCCAGTCATCGTAAAAGATTACGTCGTCGAGAAACAAGTTTCTCAAAGAAGAAAAAGATTGAAAAAGTTAAGTTTGTTATAGTGCCAACAACACATGAAAGGGAAAATCAACTAGAAGTTAAACCTGAATCTAACATTGACAATGAGGAGCCCAAACAGCAGCAACTGAAACAAGCTACAGAGCTCCACAAAGTAAGAGAGAAGAAAAACTAGGACTGAACAGATACATGATAATGAAGCAAAGTATGTCTATCGTTCTAACCTTCAATCTCTTATCAAATTTTTCAAGACAACCAAACTTAGAGAGGAGCATTTGACACTATTGAGAAAGACTCCTTTTTCACTTCTAGTTGATACATTGAGTGAAAATAAGGTTAAAAGAAGAGATTCAATTAAATATGATGATGTGGTTGCAAAAATTTTGCAAACTTATCAAATGGATGGAACTACATTTGAAATTGGTGGGAAGAAACTGAAGTTGAAAAGAAATGACTTTAAGTTAATTTTTGGGATTGCATGTGGACAGAAGAAGATGAATCTTGCATACGGAAGAAAAAATGAGGTAACTATGGTGCAAAGAAGGAAAATAACCGAGAGCAGAATGGCAAGTGCTGCAATCCAAAAGTTGTTAACGAAACTTTTGAGAAACAACAATAATGAAGATGCAGAAGATGTTGTTAGGCTTGTGTGCCTTCTGGTTTGTTTGCTTTTGTTGTATCCGGGTATTAGGACTACAATTGGTTGGGGGTTCATGAAATACCTCGAGGATATTGACAAAATGAAGTCTTATGATTGGTGTGGCGCAGCAAAACAACATCTTACAAGATCAATAGCAAGCAACATCAACCAAATTGATAGAGTGTGAGGATGTGTGATCATCTTATTGGTAAGTAAATACCTCACTTACAACTTATAAACTATAATATTTATATTTACTAAATACTTATTTATAACATTTTTTTGGTCCTCAACAATATTGGATATGCGAGCATACAAAGATCATCAAACAAAATGACAAGAACGCAATCCCAAGATTTGCAAAATGGAACATCACACATCTGGGAGAACAACATAATGGCTACTTTTTCCAGGCAAGAATGCAATCAATTGAGAGCCGATATGTTAACTATCTTTTTGACTGACAAGCAAGTTGCTCAACAACAAATACCTGATGAAAACATTGATGACTTGCCTCTGCAATAATCAACAGATCTGGAAGAGAAGAAAACAAAAGGAAATAGTGATTCATTTGGTTGTTAGAATGTCAATACTTCATATATTTTGCTTGTTTACTTGTTACAGTGTTACATGTATTTTGATGTTTTTGGTTCTTATTTTCCTCCAATGAATATTACAATACTTGGTTGTTACAATGTCAAAGTTATGGACAATGCTTGGTTGTTACAATGTCAAATTTACTTCATGAAACATTCAGTCTTTTTTTAGCCATAATGTTACCAGATATGGCTTTTGATATCAGTCTTGTTATCCAAATTTCATTCAAAAATATTGATTCTAATCTGAGTATTTGTGTTGAATTTAAAGGTTAATAGCAGGTTTAGAGTCACTATACTGATAAATTTATTTTTTATAGTGTTTTGTTTACACTGATAAATTTATCATTGTTTCAACAAATTTATCACAGTGAACACTGATAAATTTACCACTGTTCAAACAAAAAAACCAGCAGCTCTCTCTCTCTCTCTCTCTCTCTCTCTCTCTCTCTCTCTCTCTCTCTCTCTTCTTCCCTAATTCAAGTAAACAAAACACTATAAAAAATAATAAAAAATTTACCTAATTGAAAATTAAAACACAAGCACTATTACATTGTCCAAATTGGAAATTAAAATACTGTTATAATTTGTAGATATTCCCAAGTTTGAGAATGAATGTAAGAACACGCCATCCTTAGTGATTTCTGAATAATCAAAACCATTTGATACTTCAATTAAACAACTCAAACATCAAAAGCTTGCTTCTGAGTTACTACAAAACAGTATGCAGACTGAGAACTTGTTGCTAAACCAGAAAAACATGGTAGTTGATCTAAATTTTTTCTTTCTTTTTAAAGCAATTAACATAGCAGATATGCAATTATGTATTCTAGAGATTTGATCAACACCTTTGTATTGTGGAAATTTTTCCTAGGAAAACTAGATAACTCCAGACAATGATAAATTTATTACTATAGAAAAGAACATTTGCTTGGATATGACAGTGATAAATTTATTAACCACTGACATAAATGTAATAAACCATCAACTCTTCCCACACAATTAGTGATAAATTTATCATTCTTGAAAATAACAAAATTCAAGAACCACATTAATCGTAAATTTATCATTTTTACAAAAAAACAATCCACCAACTTGTCCAAACCAACCAGTGATAAATTTATCACTTTATAAGACACCAAAAATAGCAACTACATTTCCCAAATCAAATAATATAAATCTGTGAAACTTAATCTTGTAAAAATATCAGCAAAAAATATAATTTATATTCAACAAATTCCTCAATTATTCAATGCAAGTAACACCTCTAAACAAAATACTTCAATTAAAATCAATACAACTAAAACAAAGCTTCTTTACATGTCTTCCGATTATGAGTTCCCATCTTTCCACACCTACTGCACCTAATTCTATTGATTTCGCCCTTAAAAGGTATTCTCTCCGTTCTTGGACGTCTAGCTGGTCTCTTACAAAGAGGCGCCTTCAACAATGAGATTTCAAAAGACGATTCTTTCTCCACTGCTTCCTGACGAATGATTGATAGGAACGGATTGCCTGGGCTTCCCTGCATCCGATCAGGTTCCACCACAAGAAAGAAGGACAAATAGAAGTGGACTGGGGGGTCGTCATATGTTTTAGGTGGGGTTTTCTGAAAGAGTGCCCTTTCCTCAGCCTCCAATCGGGTCAGAACAGAGGACTAATCTCACTAGAATTGCAGTCCGCCCCGGCCTCCACTTAGTGAGTTTTGCCTCAAAACCTTCCCACACTTCTCATGACAACATCACCGATCTTTGGTGCTTATGGGAGGCCTACGACGCGTGGGATCAACATCCAGTGGTTTTTTCAAACATGTTTTTGATGCATGGAAAGGATATAATACTTACCTCTTACGTGCTCGCCTTTTGAATCTTCAGTAAGGGCCAGAAAGGGGATGTTGAAGAGGTAAAACAATGTCATCATCAATAACTACATTTGGCTTCCACATACTAGGAACTGGATAGATAGAATGTGAATAAGAATCACAATAACTACTAACACGGTAGTAATCATCAAGAAAGCAATTCAGATCCTTCTCACTCCTCTTTATAGCACAAAAACCATGTTTGCAAGGAAAAGAATGAATTTCCCACAATCGACAAGAACAACAACGTTTCCCAATATCAGCCATAACTGAATGATCCAATTGGATTTCATAAATGTCATAGCTACATTTCTTAATTATCCATGTTTTTGTATCATTAAAAACTTCTTCCAACTTTTTCTCTACAAAAGGATAAACAATACGATTCCACTTATTCCCAACTTCTCTCCTTTTTGAAAATTGCTCCATTAGTTTCACCCATATAGCATCTACAAGACTAGTTGAAAACAAATGGCGTTCATTCCTAATCCATGAATTAAAAGATTCCGCAACATTTGTGCACATTTCACCATACCTCTTGTCTTGAAAATAAGCGTTACACTAACACTCATTAGGCAAATCCTTAAGAAACTTCTCAACACTACGACCACAACTACCCTTAAATTCTTCAAATAACTCATTAAACAACTCAATAGTAGGATCATATGCACATCTACTAAAAAGAGTAAGCAAATACTCTTTAGATTCACGACTTTTCACTGACAAATAAGTCTTCAAGTTTGTCTTCAAATGCATCAGACAAAAAGAATGAGAAGAAAACGGAAAGACCTCAACTAAAGCTTTTAGCAAACCTCCATACCGATCAGTAACAAACGCAATATCCCTCCCCGGAGTCAAAATAACAAATAACTTTGACAAGAACCAATGCCAACTGTCATAACTTTCACTATCAACAATGGCAAAACATAACGGATATAAACCTACAAACAAAAAATATATACACGTTATCAATAATAAATAAAAATTACAAAAAGAAAATCAAAACACAAAGTATATAACATATAGCACCAGCTATAGATAAATTTATCACTGACAAAAATTCAATAGCAGCATACAACATATAGAATCAATGAATAATAAATTTATCACTGTATAAATATAAAAATTTAACAAAAGTATACAACATAAATTTATCACTAATAGATTGACCATATTCAATAATCAACACTCTCCACTAACAAAAATGAGAGAATTACCACTGTTTTAATAATAATAACAAATAGACACAGAATATACCTTGGTTACCGTCTTTTACCGTAGCAGCCAATAAACAATCTTTGTGTCTTCCTTTCAAGAAAGTTCCATCAAGCATCAATACAGGCCGACAATACTTGAAACCATGAATACGTACCTCAAAAGCGAAAAACAAGCATTTGAAATGTCTTCCTTTACTAACAACATCAAATTCCATATCAAAAACACTCCCTGAATTACAATCATTAGCGGCATCAACATACCAACGGAGATCGTCAAATGATGATAAATAGTCACCAAAAACAAGACTCCTTGCTTTTTCAACGCCCATCCAAGCTCACCGATAAGAAACTTCTGTTTCATAATAGTTCTTGAAATCACAAACCACCTCACTAACCGATGTCAAAGCCTTATTGCGAATATCACTTGAAATTAGCCCACCGGTCACACTTGAAGTCATCCTAGCATATTTAACTGTACGAAAAGAAGATCCACAAGTATGAACATCATCAAATTGTTTAATAACAAAAGCTTTACTATAATTTTCCATTCTAGCATGCACGCTCCATAAACATCCCAAATCAACCCTTTTCTTACAATGAACAGTGACATGATCCTTATCATTCTTAACAAAATCAAAATCAAAACCGGAATGAATAGAATACTTTGACAACGCATCTCGAAATTCAACAACTCCTTGAGCAAACCTTTGTCCCACTCATTTTATACAATTAACCCACCCATCGGAGAGCAAAGGTTTCCGTTGATTTGAATAAAATGAAGGCAAAAAATCAGTTTTACAAACAACACTACTACTACTACTACTAGCTTCACCATCACGAATCATATAACCTTCATCCAAAGAACAACATTTTACAAAAACATCAATACGATGAATATCACAAGAAAGTGCGAGTCCAACCATAACCTCCAAATCCTCTTTCCTTTGTAAACCACAACAAGAATGTCCAGGCATTGAATACAATATATTCAAAGAACTACCAACTAACTCACTCCACTTTGCACATAATTTATATACTAAATCCTTGAAATTAAATCCATCATTATACTTGAAAACCAAAGTCACACCTTTAAACTTGCACATAAGAAACAAACAATTCTCCATTACTATAAATCCTGCAACAAACAAAAATTATATTTTAGCAAACAACTCAAACACCCTAAAACAAAATCAAATACATTGATAAAATTATGCAACCTATTCATCTCTTATTCCCATACTCACTAATAAATTTATCACTATTGAAAAAGTTAATTCAACAACACCCCCAAAATACTCAGTGATAAAAATATCACTGTATAAAATAACAAACCAGCACCTGTGTTCAATCAAAATAATTTCATAACCAAAAAAAAGAAAAATCTAAAATTCTTTACATATACGTATCTCTAAGCTTTCAATATCATGATCAAAATACAAATTCAATCGCACAAGAAACAACAATATCACAACAAAATCAAAATCACCAACTCAAACTAAAAAAAATCAAAATATCGAAATTGAAATCAAAATCAAACATATCAGTCGAGCTAACTCCACGACATCGCAAATCGGAAAATGTAACTATACACCAAACGCGAAATCACAAATAGGAAGATTCACTAAGCACGCAATTGCAAATCACAAATCGCGAATATATACCAAGCGCAAAATCACAAAACGCAAAGCTCCACAATAATACATTAGCAAATCGTGAAGTTCCACAGAAATCCAAATCACAAACTATACTCACAACACAATATTTTGATAGAAAATCTAAACAGAAACACGCCAAAACAGGGGAGGGGTAAAACGGTAAAAAAAGAGAGGCTCAGGACCTATTGGTGCACAAGAGCAAAACTCAACACTAAGAGGGAAATAAGTGTAAAAGGTAGGATCGGTCAGTAAAAAACTCTTTTTTCTATTGATTGTTGTCCATTCCTTTGACTGACAATGGTTACTACTTGCTAGACTTCTCCAAACCTAAAGTTAGGGCCTAAAAAGTCCTCAAGAAAAATTGAAACCTTGAATGAGTTGATACACATGCATCATGTGTTAGTTGAAACATTGAAGTGAAAGTTCAACTTGCTCTCCTTGAAAGAGTTTATATTTTTGAACACATGCAAGCCAACTCTTTTCTAATTTTCTCAACACTCTGTTCCAGGTTTGAATTCCCAACCCATATTTAAGGTTGTTTTTGTTTTTAATTAGGAAGTATTACGTTATAATGAAACTCAATATTTTGCAATTACAATAGTTTAAATAAAATACATTACTATTTTAAAGAAATTTTCAAAGTAGAAGAACGAAATCCCAAACAAATACAAAAGAACACAACCTACATGCAAATGAGGAAGTCAGGGGCTATGGCCAATGTACTAGGCCCTGTTTGGTAAAGTTGTGGGAAAGTACTTATAACTTATACCTTAACAGCTTATAGCTTATAACTATGAATATAAGTTGATTTCTGACTTATAAATTAAGCTTCTCCTGCCCCACTCAAAGAATAAGTTGATTTCTGACTTACAAAAAGCTATAAGCTGTATTTTTAAGCTAAACCAAATACATCAAAATAGCTTAAATTAAGCTGAAAGCTGAAATAAGTTAAAATTAAGCTGTACCAAACAGGACCCTAGTCTTGTTAGTCTACATATTTGCCGTTTTTCTAATAAGGGAGAAGATTCATTGGGTTTGGGCAAGTGGGGTCTATATCAAGTCCACTGTTGTTCATCTTGTATAACTAGGTGTTTGTTAATTCACCATCAAAATTAGATTAATATGATATTTATAGCCACATAATTTCATCATTTTGTTTCTAAAAAAAGTAAACGATCTATTTTTAAAATCACACTAGTCATTTATTTTTATTTTTTTAAAAAGATTATAAAATTATCACAATTCTTCCATAATATTACAAAATAAACCCATCAAATCACTAAAGAGGGACTATGATGAAGCCAAACAATACCCAACAATTATTGCAGATGAAGATTTTTTTACAAAATATCATGTCCCACCATTCCAATATTCCTTTCCCTTTTGAGAAACAAAATACCACTAGGCCACAAGAGTTGTTACAATGTTGAAAAATAATGCAGCCAGCCCACTAAAAAGAGCCATTTTATTAACACAATTTTCTCATTTATGTACTTGTACCCCTGCGGTACACCTTATTCTTTTGTTAAAAAGTCTAGTGCCTAATTGGTTCTTCACATTTCTAAAAGACTAACCAAAAGTCCAATTTTATGCTACTCACAAAGTTACCAATCATATTATTTCCATGTTTAGCCAATTGTTGAGGCATTTGGATTTAAAGGTTCATAATGGGACCAAGTGGATATGAGTGTTTGCCTTGCTTGTAAATGTAATACTACATAATAAAAAAAATTTAGTATTCAAAATGAGATTATAAATGAAAAAGGATAAACGACAATGATTATCTTTGAGATTAAGAAAAAAAAATACAATAAATTTTTAAGTTTGATATAATTATACCACTTTTCCTTCTAGCTAGTAAGACTAAAACAATCAATTAATGCAATTGGTTTGTAGACATGTGAATAGGCAAATATAAAACATACATTTCAGTGAATTAAAACCTTGAGGTCATCTTTGATTGTCAGACTAAGTTAAGTAAATGATAAGTATGGTAGGAATGAATAATAGGACTACCATTGGTGGTATTAAATTGAAGATATAAGATATAAAGTGTTATTATTAGTATTCCATTAATTATTTTGAACTTTTTATTTTTTAGCTTTTTTTATTTATTACAATAATAACCTCAAATGAAATTACTAAAAAGGATATCAATAATTTTGGAACACCATATCTCACAATTAAGCCCACACACCGATTATATCATGAGTTAGGATTTATGAGAGCACTCATCTCCATCACTACCCATCCATCTTCTCCAAATCTCACCTTCAAAACATATTCATCTTCCAAATCTTGAAAACCCTTTGGCAATAACATTCTGGCGGTAATAGTGGCAACCCTTTAATTACTTACACTTATGTGGCAATGACAATGAGTGAAAGTTTTTCTGACAACCACAACTCCATGAGACAAGAGGAGTACAATATAGCTTTGATGGTGTTCTTAACTCAGAGGAGATTGGCCTTATAAAGGTAAGTCTTTTGAAAAAAAAATTACAAAAATAATAAAAACTGTTCGTTATTTTTTCAGAATTAAACTCCTAAACATATGACTGAAATTCAAGAATACAGGCCTGAACATTGTTTATTTGTTTGGGAATAGGTAACTGAACATTTCTTATTTGTTCGGAAACAGATAATCGAAACTCGTGGAGATCGCAGAACCCACAAAAAGGAAATTTTGAATCAACAATAAAAAAAATTTACATTTATTTTCTCAGGTCATAAACAAGTATGTGAGATGAAGCAGTAATCATCTTCGTAGGTTTTGTTAAGGTTTTTGGGAGAGAGGCTTTTTGGGGTGTGGGGTGTGCATTCAATTGAATGAATGAAATATTTTTACAAAGATAATTTTCATATTATTTGAGGGGAGAAAAGATATTTTAAGAGTTTTAGAATTTAAAAGTGAGGATCCAAAAAAATATAGGGTCCAAAATAATTGATGGAATACTAATGAAATACTTAAGATATATTGTGTTTTGTTTGTACACTAATGTTGTGGTATTAGTTGTGAAATTATGTAAAAATGCTTGGACCTCCAATCCCATCCCCAATGAGAATGAGAATGCTTAAACCCCCTCTCCCCCCCCCCCCCCCCCCCGGCGGCCGGGCCCGGGTAAGGGAATTCATAGTTCTATGAAACTATTAATCTCACACCATTTTTGTCCCCCCTCCCCCGGGCCCGGGTAAGGGAATTCATAGTTCTATGAAACTATTAATCTCACACCATTTTTGTCAATCAAATATGATTTATATGGAACCCACTATATTACTATTCTAATTTTATCACTTATGGAGCTAAACAAACATGATCTAAGGAAACTTAAATAATTATGCTAAATTTGTGGTGCTCGACATATTTTCTTCATTTTTAAAAGAGATTAATATAATTTATTCATAAATAAATTTATGAAATTTGTATATTTGTATAGTATTAATATTGACTAAATTCTTAAAAGAGAACCTAGCTTGTATAATTCTCATTTCAGGTCAATTTTTCTCTCATCTTCTCATGATTAGTGAAATATTACGTGCATCATTGTTTTAAATGAATATCAACTATTTATTTATATCATCATATTCATACAAATAAATTATTAAAATTTATTTCTATCTCCACGGATTGACTCTTTCAAGGTCATAATAGTGATTTTAATTTGTCAATTGATGGCAATAAATGTGTCCTCTGAATTGGTCAACTAAGAGAGAGAAAGAGATGGGGCATCATATATCATATGAGCTCATGCATGGTTGACAAGAATTCCTGATGAATCTTTATAGTCCATTCACAACCCATAATTAATCCACAGATTGAATTGTTCCCTTTGCCATTCATCAAGTAGTAGAGGAACTGAGGAAGCATGCAACTGCCTTCATTGGCTGCTTGAAATCTAAAACTTCAAACCAAAGAGAAAACTACAAGCAATTCCTGTTTTTTTTTTTCTTCTTTTTCTTTTTCCTTTTGGACAGTTTTGTTCCTGACTTTTGCATTTGTAACTTTCATTAAATTCAAATGTGATTTTCTATTTCTATTTGAAAATAGAATTCCCACTAGATAGTTCTATCCCCCAAACATAGCAATAAATTACCATCATCAGATATGGTTGTGTACCTATCATCATTTGGTGGAGACCCAAAAAAACAGAAAACAAAATACCAACAATAAAAATATATAATATAATATAATATTTGTTGTTCTGATTAATTAATTATTCTCTTTATAATACAAGATAAAGTATTGTCAATAACTAGCATGCATGTTCCTTGATTGTTTTTACAATTTTTTATGGGTAAATTACATTGACACCCCTGAGGTTTCTGTTTAATACAAATTTTTTCCGTACGTTTGAAAAATTACGGCTCCGTTTGGTTAGGGTTTCAAATTATAGTTTCACCCATTGATTTGAGTGTATTGTTTGTTTTGAATTTTTAAATCATAATTCTACACTTATTCCTCAAAACTCAATTTAAAACATAATCATTATTTTTCAAAACTCATAACCAAATACATAATTCAAAACTTTTTTCAAAACTCAATTCAAATCAATATTTTAATTTTGTTAAGATTTTAAATATTCAAATATGTTACGATTTTTTTAATTTTTTGAATATTTTTAAATATTTTAATTTCAAAATATTACGATTTTAATTTTTTAAATTTTAAAATATTTTATAAAAAAAGATTCAAATTCTATTTTATAAAAATATTTTTAAATATTTTAATTTTTTTGTTATATATTTGGTTACGATTTGAGTGTAGAGTTGTGAAAGTAACATGGAGTTTCGAGTTATGTGTTTGGTTACGATTTGAGTGTAGAGTTGTTTTTAAATTTAAAATATTAACATTTTAAATTATTTAAATTTTTTGAATATTTTAATTATTTAAATTTTTACGATTTAAATTTTTTGAATATTTATTTTAATTTTTTACTTATTAAATTTTTTAGATTATTTAAATTATTTAAATATTTATGATTTAAATTTTTTGAATATTTATTTTGAAAAAAAAATTATTTCCTTTGTAGTATTTTCAATTAAAAAATTGATTAATGTTATTTTCTATTAATAATAAATTTTTTTAATTGAATTTTAAAAAAAGTTTGGTTATGAGTGTTGATCAGAATTTTCAATAGTGTGAAAGTAGTGTGTTTTGTTATGAGTTATAATAATTTGAATTAAATTTTGAAAACTTTTTCAAAAACTCATAACCAAATAAATTTTCTTACTTCACATGTCAAATCAAACATTCAAAACTTAATTCCACACTCAATTCAAAACTCAATTCAACACTCTATTAAAAAATCATAACGAAACAAATTTTCTACACTCAAATCATAATTCCACAACTCACAAACTCAAAATATAACTCATACTCTCAAATCATATTTACAAAACTCTACCAAACGCAGCCTACATTTTTCTTTCTGAAATTACCTCTGGATTACTAATGTCGTACCCTAAAATTCAATAAATGATCATTTTGTCATTTTTCATATCATTTATTCTTCTTATCATCATGACTACATTTTACAATTTTCTATCACACACCATAAACATTATTTATATTTACAACAACATTACTATCACAACATTTTTATGATATTTTTTGTATAAATTTTTATATATGAATATAATTTTTTATTTTTATTTCCACCATCATTTTTCTTTATCGTCTATTCACCTACATTTATTATATTATTATCAAATACCGTCATTCACATTTATTATAGTATTATTGAATTTATATATATATATATTTTGTATTTGGTGAATTTAAAAAAAATTATAAAATATTATACTTCTTAAGTATATCCAGGTGTATCTAAAAAATAAAATAAAAAAATTACTTAAAATATTAAAAAAATTCAGTCAAAATAAAAAAACACAAAAAATAAAAATAAAAATCAATTTTTTTGGTGAGTTAAACCAAAGAAAATAATTGTTATTTTCTTTGAAATGATATGAACAAAATATCAATCTTATTTTATTATTTTATATGTATAAAGGTTAAGGGGTAAATATGACATTTTAATCTGATAGGGGGGTAAATGTAATTTCTCAAACGTGAGGGGGGATCTATATTAAATAGAAACCTCAAGGGGTGTCAGTATAATTTATCCATTTTTTATTTAGTTAGAGCATATTCCATGGCAATTCATTGGAGCTGCTATTGCCATAATTTGGCAGTTGTAGCAGAGCAGTGTGCTCTAATGGTAAGAAATAGCAGCTGCTATTTGTGTCAAATCATTAAGAAACACCTCTCTCCTTCCCTCCATCCTCACAGCAAAACATCCCTGTCTCCCTTCCTCTTGCCTTTCTGCCATTTTTACAAAAGAAACATAAAAACTGGTGTATTCAGACGACCGGCCACACGTCCAACTGGTTGTCCGGAGACACCAGTTACTATGCCAAAATAGCCAAAATGGCAACTGAACTATTAGAGCACTATTGCTATTTTTCATCCATTTTCTACTATTCATTACCATAATTTGACAATAATAATGCTATTATAGAATTTGCCATTGGAGATGTTCTTATTTTTCTAAGATAAGATGGGCGGTTTTGTCTTACTAGTTCATGGTATTTTTATACACTTTTTTCAACACTTAGCCTCCGTTTGGGAAGTGGATTGGCTTTTTGGCTTTTTGACTTTTTGGCTTTTTTAACCTGGGCTAAAAAGCTTGGTTTGGGAAAGACTTTTTGGCTTTTTTGAATTTTTTTGTGAGAGAAGAGTAATAATTATGAGTTGGATGTGATGTTTTGTTTGTTGTGGCTAAAATAGCCTATTTTGTCTTTTGTAGCTAAAATAGCCAAAAAAGCCTCGTTTAGCTCTTGCCAAACGAAGCCTACAATTCTTAGGATTATTTTTAACATTAAAAAAAAAATTAGATGGTCTATTTTAAAAAACATACTTGCAGATCATTTTTTTTGAAAACAAATGTAATAAAATAAAAATGTTTTGATTATCGGATAAAATAATTTTTTTCTATGAATGATATACAAGGAAGATTTTACAAAATGAACGGTTCAAATTATCGAAACAGAATCTGTGATGACCTTTACGGTTCCTAATATAATAGTAAAATTCATATTTAAACTTGAAAAAAATGCAATCATTTAACAGTTTTTGTTAGCAGCTATTTTAATATTATAATGTGCTATAGGTTTGATTTTCTTTTCTTTCCCTCCAAGTTTTCATTTTCTTTGCCTAGTGAAGACTTCGCCAAGTAAAGTCAAGTCTCCAACCTATTCTTATCCATCAAGTCTCCAAGTCTTCCAAGGAAATTGCCCACCAATTTCCTTTCCTTTTTTTATCCACCAAGAAAAACCCTCCAAGCCTTCTCTCATATATATATTGAGCTATCTTCTTATCTTGGTAGAGGGAAGAAGTTTTGATTACTTTATTATGTTTTTGTATGAGATTATCAGACAAATAAAAAAGGATGTATGTGATAAAGTTTTGGGTTCAACCAATTGTGCAGTATTGATGAACTATACGATTTAGTCGGATTGTTGTATCTTGGAGGGGACAAGTCAAGGTTTTTTCTGCTGCACCGGTGTGAGACTTTGTCTAACCGCAGAGGGCTTGAATCTCCTTAAAGAGAGCGAATTTTCTGCGCCTCAGCCCTTATAATAGTTATTGTAATTTTTACTATTTATATTTTTTGATATTTTATTTGTAATTATCACCAACAGTTTTCATGTAATATATGTTGCTATTAGTTAGCTAGCATGTTCCTTGATTGTTTCTATTAATTTTTTTATTTAGTTATTTGTCTGAGATAGGATGAGGGAGTTTTGTCTTATTAGTTCGTTGTACTTTTTTATATAGCAAGAATATAAGATTTTTGAACTACTTTTTTAATTTTATTTTTAAACCGATAGTTTTTGTAAATTAGGCTATGACAAGGTAATTATAATTATATGATTTTATTAGATTTTTATTGTATCATACTTATTGTCTATTTTTTAATAAATTCAATCATTACGATTATCAAACGATTTTTTTTAATAGATGATCAAAGTACAAGAGCGTAGAAGATAAAAAAGATATGAATAAATAATTCGCTACCGGTTGGTAGCTCGAAATTTAGGGGCCCGAATGCCCCTAAATTGCCATATAAGGCAAGAAAAAAAAAAACAAGGCAAAAAGAAAAAAAAAAAAACAAAACAAACTTTTCCAGAAAAGGAAATTAGGGCCATTAGGGCCACTGTTTTTAGGGCCACAAAACATTTTTCTAAATAATTTCATTTGCTTTTCCTTCGATAAATTCATTATTCAAAATGTAGCCTAAATGTTTCTAAAAGAAATTTTAAAGTTACAATTAGGGTGCACCAAGAACCATGTGACCTCAGAATTAAACTAATAGAGTGTCTATGGATTGGGTTGCTTTTGTTTTGAAAGTCATTTGATTCAGTTTTAAATTAAGCTAGTGAATAATCCGAACAATCACAACGCAACTCGAACTCTATTATATCTTGTAAAAAAAAGAATTATTTGAGATCCCTTTAATTTATTGGACAAAACATGTGTCAAGGCAAACTCTCTAACCCATAATCACCAAATATAGAAAATTATTATAATTTGAATTGAAATGCTTGTAAAATAGTAGCATTTTCCAACTTGAACTAACCCAAGGTTTCTTCATCCGAATGGTTTCCTCTTGATTGAATGAGAATTGAGCAAGTTCAGCATTTAGGAAATCGTCTAAGTTTAGAATTGAGCTACTTTAGTTAAGACTTTTTTTGAGAGTTAGTTAAAAAGTTAACTTATTAAATTTTTTTAAAAAAAGAAACTTCAAAAAAATAATAATGTTGTAGAAATTACCTTGTTTGTCACTTTTTTAACATTTACATGAGCAAGTTTAGTTGATTTGAATTTTTTTTTTAGAAACCATAAATCAACTTTTCAAAGGAGGCATAACTTTTATAGCTAATTGGGTTAAGTTAGGCCGTTAGCTATACCCAAACGAAACTTAATTTCTAATTTCGGTTTCAAGATTTTTATAGTAATTAGATTAGTTTTAACTTTTAGTGATTTAATTTTAATTTATTTTAAAATCGAATCAAATCTATTATTTCCACTCTTATTCAACATTGAGAATCAACACAGTGAAAAAAAAAAAAAAAAGTTACAAAGACAGCAATGAGACCACACATAATTCATTTTTCTTCCAAATAAATATTTTTAATGGGGGTGCATTCGTTAAATTGACAAAAAAAGCTATTTAATTACAGTATGAGTTTTTATTTAAGAATTAAAAAAATATATATTATAACTATTTACAGAAGAAAGAAAAAAAGAAGGGTTAATTACACTAATAGTCCCTATAGTTTGGGACTTGTGTCACTTTGGTCCCTGACTTTTCAATTGTGACACATTTGACCCTGAATTTTGAATCTTGTTCCAAATAAGGACAATTGAAAATATTATTAGATTTTTCAAGGGTAAAATCGTCAATTTGATAAAATATAAACTAATTTGACAAAAATAAATGTCAAAAAAATATTTTTAATATTTTTAAAATTATTTTTATCCACCAATGATAAAATTATGTAAAATTAATAAAAATTACATGATTAATTTTATAAAATTAATTTTACATGATCATCATCCAAATACATAATAAAAATTAATTTGGTAAAAAAAAAAATAAATGTCTAAAAGATTTATCAATTTTGCATAATTTTATTTTTAGTATGTAGAAATAATTTTTAAAAATTCAAAAATATTTGTTTGACATTTATTTTTGTCAAATTAGTTTATATTTTATCAAATTGACAATTTTACTCTTGAAAAATCTAATTATATATTCAATTGTCCTTATTTGGAACAAGATTTAAAATTCAGGGTCAAATGTGTCACAATTAAAAAGTCAGGAACCAAAGTGACACAAGTTCCAAACTATAGGGACTATTTGTGTAATTTGTCCAAAAAAAGAAAAAAAAGAAAAAAAAAGAGAGAAACATAAACAGGTTCTGACTTCTGACATGTCTATGAACCGAAGAGAACTGCTATGGACCCCCAGTGGGGGTCGCGCCCCCAGTGACGTGGCGCGCCCCCACTGGTTGACAGACTTAAAAAAAAAAAAAAAAAAAAAAAACAGCTTTTTTTCAGCCATTCATGCCCCTCCACCTCACTGGGGGTTGACCCCCAGTGGGGGTCTAAACCATTTTCGATGAACCGAATACGTAGCCTCTGTCCTGTTGTGATAGGTGAGACCTGTGATGTGATGAATAACAATAAATATAAATTTTACTTTATTCTAAGGCCTTGTTTGGGAAGAGCCAAATAATCCAAAAAGTCAAAAAGTTACTCAAAAAGTTAAAAAGTTAACACTATTCACCAAAAGTCAACAATTACGGCTGCACAACTCCCAATTCAAATTTTTCTCTAAAAACCAATTTTCACAATTTTTTATTACACATTTTTCCATAAAAAGTCAAAAAGTTAACCCAAACATCCATATTTTCAATCTCAATTTTTTTGTCCAAAAAGACAAAAAGTGCACTTATTTAGTCTTCCCAAACAAGGCCTAAATATAATTTTATCTATATATAGTAAACATAAAAAATAAAAATATATTTAGGCTTATATTGATAATTAAAAAAAATTAATTTATTAACTTACTTGAATTACACCACCTCTTCAAATTTTTGCACATTTTTTTTTAAAAACGCCAACAAACTAAAAAAAGGCATTTTTCAAAATAGGCATTAACATAAAATGGTGGTGAGAGTAGTGGCTCTTTGAATAAATAAGGGTAAATTATAATTACATCAGATTTGAATTTAATATATATTATTTATTGATAGAAATTTATGAAATGATACTATGGAGTTTTTGGAAAGTGAGTTATAATCTACTTCTCATATTATAACTCATTTCTCTCTCTCACAAAAAACTGATTATAATCATTTTATAATCAGTTTCTAATCAAAAAATTAATTATAACCATCTTTCTAAAATAGCCTTATTTATAAATACGTGGATATAATTTTCAAAACATCAAAATAATAAGATACATGTCATGCTTGGTAGAGCTGTAGGAAAGTGATTATAACTTATAATCTAACAATTTATAACTTATAACTGTGAACATAAACTCATTTTTGACTTATAAATTAAGCTTCTCCTCCCTCACTGAAAGAATAAGTTGATTTTTGACTAACAAAAAATTATAAATTATATTATTAAATTGAACCAAATATATCAAAATAATTTAAATTAAACTAAAAACTGAAATAAATTAAAAATAAATCCTGCCAATCAGGCCACAATTAGATCATACCTTAGGAGGATCAGTGTAATTTACCGAATCAATGATAATAACAGATTTTAAAAGCATTTAATTGCTTTTCTCTCTCTCTCCATTGGGTCCCTTTCTTGAGTGTTCTCGTAAATTTGCAATTCCGTGGCAATTCCGCCAGAATTCCCACTCCTTCCCCCACAGCAAAATCCCGGAAAATCACATTCCTTTCAATCCGAAGGAAAACTAAAATCACACACAAAGAGAAAGAAATCTGTGTATGAATATATATAACATCATATATATACTCCATAAATGAGCAGGCTTTTTCTACGGTTTTAGTTGCTGAACTCTGTGTGACTCGGTTAGTATCTTCGTCTACACATTGGATTGATTTTTTATCCAATTTGTTTTCTGGGTTTTGTTGTTCGCCCCATTTTGCGTGATGGGCAATTCTTATTTTTTTTATTTGGTTTATGATTTCTTTGTTTAAGTCGTCACTTGAGTATATGTGGGTTTAGATCGGAAGAAATCCTGAAAACGAGTTGTAAACTCTTTCCTGTGGCTTTTGTTTGTGTAGAATAAATTTTGTGTTGATTTTCTCATCTTGGTATGATTTTTTATATTTTATTTTTCCTGATTTTTGTCTCTGGTGATTCTTGTTTAATGCTGCTGTAATGGTGGAATTGTTCAATTTTGTTTTTATAAGTAGACCGTAAATTAAATCTCTGTTAGAGTTTAGTATGTGTGTTTGAGTTCAATGTGTTTGTATACAGTGTAGAACAAAGATGGTTTTTGGAGAACTGGTATGCGTAACTATTTGGTAACTATTTGACAGTACCAAACTTGTTGGAGTATACCAGTAGGAATTCCCATGATTTTGTTCTTGAAGACATTTTTTTACAGATTTGCCAACTTGCCAACCTTGGATTGGCTGCAGAGATTTTCTGATAGGATTGATACTTTGGGGCCTGCATGTAAATAGCTACTACAGTTCGTGTTGTTTAACACCATGATGGTTTTTGGGCACTAAGGAGCTAAGGACCTAATGTTTTGATTCTCCAAATTGCTAATTGCCGATGTATCCATTTCTACCCTTGTAATTAGTTTGATTCACTAGGTTATGTGTGAAGAATGTAGTGTAGAGCCATCTTGGTTGTTCAGTTGACAACTGCATTACTAAGTCAGATTCAGAGCAATATATTGAGGCCCATTGCCAGTTTCATGAGTAAAAATGGGCCTCATTTATTCAATTTTCGAATTGCTAAATTTTCAATTTTCAACTGGTTGTGTTCTATCAATCCCCAAATGAGAAATATTAAATTCTATGACCTTTATTTATTATCCTCATGCTTCTGATAACCTATGAGGTAAAAATATTGACTGTTCTTCATTATGGGTTATCTTGAGCACTTTGCTATCCATCTAGCAACTTTCTCTGGACCTCCGGGTCTTTGTTTCATGAGATGGTTTGACATTTATGTTTTAATACCCTTGTAATTAATAATTTGTTCCATATCTCATGACTTAGGGTAATTGTGTTCTTTTGTATCACACAATTCAGTGTCTTTCATATCTTTTGTGCTTGTCAAGATTGAGGTCAATCGGGTAAATTATCGAAATATTACTGTCCTTCTTCTGCTTTGATGATTGCACATCTTCACTTATATGAACTTCTGCAAAGAAATGATGTTCACAACATAATTTCTTTGTGATATCTAACATCCTATTGATTGATGGTCCTTTCTACACGAGAATGCATCCCAGGTGCCTTTGCTTCTGTTAAATAAATTTAATTTGATTTGATATGAAGATGTTAACAAAAAACACACATGGATGGTTCTCTGTAGCTTGGACTTTGTCTTACAGTCCTTGGGTTGTCTCATGTGTGGTTTGATTTTAACTTGGTCAAAGTAACTTATTTTGGTGATTGAATATCTTGTTTCTGTTTTATCAGATTAAGCTAGCATATTTGCTATGGCTCCAGATAATTCTGCTGATTCAAATCAGCGAAAGCCTGGTCTCTTAAAAGATCAAGTTCGGTTGGTTAAGCGAAAGGATATTGATCGATATGAGATTGTCCCTATACAAGATCCTCTGTCATTTGAGAAGGGTTTCTTTATAGTTATCCGTGCATGCCAATTGTTAGCCCAAAAAAATGATGGGCTGATATTAGTGGGGTTAGCTGGTCCATCCGGAGCTGGGAAGACTGTGTTTACTGAGAAAATACTCAACTTTATGCCCAGCATTGGTGTCATATCAATGGACAACTACAATGATTCTAGTCGAATTATTGATGGCAACTTTGATGGTAAAATGTTCTTTTTATTATTATGCTTTTGGATTCTTTTTATAGGACTCTGTGACTGTATTTCTTAGGGCGTCCACTATAGTGAGCTGCTTATTCAAAGCTGTGTTCCCAGTGTGGCAACATATGCTTTGTTTCCCCTTTAAGGCATTCTTTTCTTTTGGCCATATTTGTTTTTACAGTGATTTTTTATTTTTATGGATATGCAATTTAGAAACATAAGCTGAAATTTCATTGATCTGTCTCAATTATCCTTTTGAAGAGGATGGTTTTGTGAAATACTTATTTGGTCTGAATGACATTTGAAAGCTGTTTGGAGCCTATAGGCAAGTGATAATCCTTCACAAAGTGGTTGAGTTTAATTGTGATGGTTATGCCAAAGTAGCTGACATGTTTTTATAATTAGATTTAGAATCATTAGCTCAAAAACTAAATGCTAGTTCATTCTATGAGTATGCCATTTGTAGATGCAACATTATATGTGAAACCCTTTTTCACTTATGAGGAACTTAACAACTGTATAGCCAATGACTCCAATTCAGGACTCAAGTCCAAAAGCCTTTACAAATGCCCTTTTTTCTTTCTTCTTCTTTTATTTTTATTTTTTCATCTTAGGACTTATGTTGAGTTGTGAATTAGGACTTAATGACTTACGGTGTTGGTTTTGACTTCCTTAATTTGTAGGATTTTAAAGATGGTTTAGCCTTGCCTTCATCAAAAATTTGATTTGTAATTAAGGGAATGTAGCTACTAAGGAACAGAATTGAGAGCAAAGTTCTTAGGTAAAGTAATGGAAACATACTGAGAGAATGTGTGTACGTGTTGCCCTATGAAAACCTTATTTTTATAACATCATACAAAATAATTGCATAGTACAATTATGTTAGTCATTTGATGTATATATACATAATAAATCAAAACATAAATCTACAGATACATATAAAAAAAAAAAATCAAATTACATATTGGGTTTCAACTTTTTACTGGTTTGATATATTTTTGAAACAGACCCACGCTTGACGGACTATGACACATTGCTCAAGAATATCTATGACCTAAAGGAAGGGAAGCAGGTTGAGATTCCCATATATGATTTCAAGTCTAGTTCCCGCACAGGATACAGGTGAGTTCCTCTCCAATTTATCGGCATATATTTATATGCATTTCATTACCTATAAAAACTTCTGGGCTTAACTCATCTCAATGTTGCCTAAAAGAAACTGCATATAAAATTCCATTTTATTGTTAAATATATGATCATATACCTATATGAAGATTAAAGTAAGCTTCTTTTCTTCTATTCCTAGAGGACATTCCTTTTTATTGAAGTGACAGTACCTGGTCACTCCACCATTTATGTGGAGATATGTCTCTTTCTATGACGAGTTTTTCATTTTTTGTTATTATCTGATCACTCTCCATACTTTCAAGTTTCTAACATATTGTAGTTCTGCTAAAGCCACTGTAGATTCATATAGTTGGCCTTTGCTTTTTTTTTAAATTTTCTTCCATCACAGCTGAAGACATTATTTTTAGAGTTAATTATTTAAAAGTCCTATTTACAAATTTTATGGTAGAGTAGGTCCTATTTAAGATTTTTTAAACCAATAAGTCCTATTTAGTAAAACTAAGAATATTATCAGTTTTTCCCAATTTTAAAAACTAAGAATATTATCAATTTTGCATAGTAATGTTTCAGATAGTTGTTTCACTACTTGATGAAAAAAAATTAGAGCATGAGATTAAGGGTATGTTTGGTTTAAGTTTTAAAGATGAGTTTTAGAAAAAAATTTCCAAAAAATTGTTTGGTTTGAGATTTTTCTCAAAAAATTTTCAAAATCACTTTCTCTCTCTTACACATCAATTAATAACTTTTTCTCTCTCCTCTCTCCTTCTCAATCACATTTTCTCTCACACACATCTACTCAATTACAACAAAATATCAAATCATCCCAAACTCCCAAACTCCAAAACTACTTTCAAAATATACAACCAAACAAACCAAAAAAATTTCTAAAACAACTCTCCCAAGTTTTTTTCAAAAACAACTCTCCCAAAAACAAACCAAACAAGCCCTAAACGTTTTTGCCCTTCTACTTATTGGTTTGATTCAACTATCCAATAAAACCGAGAACATTATCAATTTTTTTTTTTTCACATCAATGTTCCATCATCATGCTCCTTTATAGACACAAAATTTTCAATTTTGCATAAAAAAAATAATTTAGCTTTTCCAATTTTTTCAAAAAAAAAAAAAAGATAGATTTTTTTTTTTTTTTTTTTTTTTTTTTGGGTGCACATAATTTTTTTTGTTTTTTCAATTTGAAAGTTGATGTTTTAAAGTTTTGAAAATCAAAATAAATGTCAAATCATCATGTTCCTTTATAAATAATCATAAATGATGAACAATCATTATTTGAAGGGCAATTACTACTATTAAAAATTTTATGGGACTTGAAGGTCTAAAAATCTTTGTTAGGACTTAATGGAGTAAAAGTTCATAAATTAAAACTTGTGTGTAAATGTCCCATATTTTTATGGTCATCTCTTTTAATTTGTTGTTCAGTTATTTCTTCTTTAAAGTCGAGTGCTTGATTAGATCAAATTGTCTATTGATCCACTACCATGTAGTAGCTCTTGAAACTCATTTAAGCATGTGGTGGTATCAGGACACTCGAAGTTCCAAGCTCCCGTATTGTGGTTATTGAAGGTATCTATGCTTTGAGTGAAAAGTTGAGGCCTTTACTGGATCTTCGAGTATCCGTTACAGGTGGAGTGCACTTTGATCTTGTTAAACGGGTGTTGCGGGACATACAACGTGCTGGGCAAGAGCCAGAAGAAATAATCCATCAGATATCTGAAACGGTTTTAACTATAATCCTCAGCTTAATCTTCTTATGAAATTTAATGATCTTCTCCTCTACCAGTTTTAAACTATAAACAGTTGTGCAGGTATATCCAATGTACAAGGCATTTATTGAGCCAGATCTTCAAACAGCACATATAAAAATCATCAACAAGTTCAACCCATTCACAGGGTTTCAGTCTCCTATTTACATTTTGAAGGTTTAGTCTCTTCTTAATTCTCTCTCTGTCTTATGTTTTTTCATGTATTTGTCGTATTTTATGATTGCCCATCAATGCCCAAAGCTGAAATGTTTCTTCAGTGTTGACTTATATAGATTTATTTTAATAGCTATGTACTGCATTTTTATTTTAGTCATCAAAGAAAGTGACAGTGGATGAAATCAAGGCTGTCATGTCAGAAGAACACAAAGAAACTATGGAGCAGACTTATGATATATATCTTCTACCACCTGGTGAAGATCCTGAATCATGCCAATCATATTTGAGGATGCGGAACAAAGATGGAAAATACAATCTCATGTTTGAGGTTCGTCCCTTTATTATAATAATGGCACCTTAGGAATGCACAGACAGTTCTTCAAAAGTTTAGCTCTTTATCTTGTTTCCTTCACTTATTTTAGTAGTCAGCATATTTTTTAGAAAATGATGCTGTTTAAAAAATCTTCAATATATATATATATTGTTTATGTTAGATAGCTTGATATAACTTGTTGAGTCCATTTCCTAACAACTTAAGCTTTTAAGACTAGTGGTGTCTTAACATAGTATCGGAGCTCAGGTTGTGGGAAGTTTTGGGTTGAAGTCTCTACGTTTGTATTTGGTCCCTGTGTGCATTTTTTCTTCTCTTTATGTATGGATCATAGTTGTCAAATCGGGATTCGTATCGTGAACCGAAATGGTCTTGTACCAAATCGCGAATCGAATCGAATCGTGAATCCTAAAGATTCGGTCACTTTCTCTAAATTACTTAAAAACATATATCTACACATTTAGATGTTAAATATATCTTATGAATATAAAATATTTAGACTTAAATCAATAAAAATGTTATTTTGAATAATAATCACGTAGTTTAATAGGTAAGAAGTTAACAAAGGTTCTTATGTAAGATCACCATATTACCTTTTTTCTTTTTTAGATATTTCTTATCAACCATTCTTAATAAAGATGTAATATTACCATCTTGCTTTTTTTCTTTTTTAGATATTTCTTATCAGTCATTCTTAATAAAGATAGTAACCAAATAGACAAACTATCAATTTCCAAAGTAACAATAATTAACAACAATGTTGATATTTAGACAATAAGTATATATACTTTTCTAAGTAACAGTGAGCAAATAATAAGAAGGAATTATTTAGAATCTTTTATTTTAAAGCCTAAAACATTTTAAAAAGTATAACTGACCTCACACATATAATATTCAATTTAATAAAATAGTAATAGATAATTCATAGTGTAACTTTAATCTTAAACAACTTTAGAAGATATATTATGATTTTTTAAAAGGAAAAAAAAAAGAGAATAAAGGTTAAAAATATGTTGAGTCTGATTGAATCTAATTATGGATGTTTTGTCTCTCATTTGCATTCTTTCTTATCTCTGTGCACGGATATTTGCATCTCCACTTGCAAGACAAGGTTGCACGTGAATGAAGGTGTTAGATAGCTTGATATACATTGTTGGACTTATTTCGTAACAGCTTAAGCTTTTGGCAGTAGTGGTGACTTAACAGTTTCTACTGTAATCATAATGTTTGTGTGTATAATCTTAACCTATATTTACTTAAAAACTTCAGATATTTGTAGTTCTGAATACACAGAGTACATATTTTATTGAGCAAATTTTATGAAGCAAAGCAATTCTTTCTGATGTTTACAGACTGAAGAAGGAAAAATCTTTAAATATAAAACAGTTTTAGTTGGATTTTGGACTGAAGGTGGTGAGGGTTCTGTATGACACATTGGATATCTTGATATGTTTTGCTACCTGCCGAGTGCTAAGCATACCATCATGGTTATATATCTGCAACTCTTGTTGAATTTGTTGCTTAATGGCTACATTAACCAATTTCTTTCTTAGAAACCAAACAGAATCTATAAGGAAAAAAGGCTAAATGTTGGTATCAGTTATTTATGATCTTGTCTCTGGTTTTTACTTTGATTCAAGATTAACTTAAGGTTATTCAATTCCCTCTTTTATGCTTGGTATCAGCCTTTTTTTGGCTCTCTGAATTTGCTGCAAATTTTGATATCAAGAAAAATGAAAAGACTTGCATAGTGCTGTCTGATCAGACTAATTATCCTTTTTAATTTCAGGAATGGGTTACAGATTCTCCGTTTGTCATATCACCAAGAATAACTTTTGAAGTCAGTGTGCGGCTTCTTGGTGGCTTGATGGCGTTGGGATACACGATAGCAGCTATCCTAAAACGAAGTAGCCATGTATTCTCTGATGAAAGGGTGTGTGTGAAAATTGATTGGTTAGAACAACTAAGCCGCCATTATGTTCAGGTAATACAAGATTTTTCATCATCTGCTTGCTAGAGAGTACAATGATGGAACCGTACACCATAATTTTTTTTGTCTCTTAATTGTTCTAAACTTTTAATCTCTTCATTAGAGCTAAAATTTCTAACTAAAAATGGATGCTATTTTCATTGCAGGTGCAAGGAAAAGATCGCCTACTTGTAAAGTATGTGGCCGAGCAGTTGGAATTGGAAGGGTCATACGTTCCTCGTACTTATTTAGAACAAATACAGCTGGAGAAACTTGTAGATGAGGTTATGGTATGGAAACTTCCAGAGCTTCTAATGTCTTTTTCCAAGCACTCTTTTCCTGATCTAATCATTTTGCAGGCATTACCAGATGACTTGAAGACAAAACTCAGCATGGATGATGATCTGGTGGTAGCAAGTCCCAAAGAAGCACTTTCTCGAGCTGCGGAGAGGGTTGCCATGAGAAATAAGAATCTCAGGAGGTGTAATTTTCTAACCCTTATTTATCGTTGTAGTTTTGGCTCACATTTGACAATTATGTTTGTCATACATTCTTGGTGGGGCTTTAGAGACATTTCTTCATTCGTTTGAGATTTAGTCATTGATGTGGTTGAACTATTGTTGTTTGTGGCACCAACTTATTTCAGCTGCTTGAAGATGATAGTATGTTGTCTATTCCCGCTCCCCTCCTTTCGGAGCTATCTATGGAATTGAATTATATGTTGAAATCTTTCTTATTGCCAGTTGTTTTCCTTTTGATTCTCGTTGTTATTATATTCAGACAAAGATTAAATAAGTGAAATTGTATTTTGCACATTATAAAAAAATTAGAACTTAACACTATCTCAGAAGACTTATTAGAACAATAAATGATCCAAAATCAAAATAAGCAAGTAATGTTAGTGTCCTGACGTGTACAATATCTATATATTAGGTAGACCAAGTATTGCTGAATGTCAAGAACACTTGTTTTTTGCATGGAATGCACATCTCATTTAAGCCATTAAACCAATAATATTTCTACCTTGTCTTCCCATACTTGCATTTTGTAGATAAAGGGGAGCTAATATGTTGTGCACCATTTTTTTTCCTTCTGTCAAGATCTGATGCTTCCATCTTTAATGCCTGGATTATTTGTCAAACTGAGACTGATTTATTCCTGTTTGAATAGTGGTATGTCACATTCATATTCAACACAACGGGACAAAAATCTGTCAAAGATAACTGGATTTTCTGCCAATAACCAGCGGTTTGATGACAGGACAACAGAATCACAAGCGGCATTAGCAAACCAGGTGATTGGTGATTTTATAATTTTTTCAAGAATTTACCCGTTGTTCTTTGGGTATATGTAAATTCTTTTTAGGTATATGTAACTTTTTTGTTAACAAACTCTCCTTTGCTTCTTTTTGTTGGGAATGAATCCCCCTTAAACTCTTATACCACTAGTTGAAAAAAATAAACCCATGTCAGTGGAAGTAATACCCAAAATAGATATGCACACTAAAGAGAGACACAATATTAATGTGGTTCGGCACCAATAGCTACGTCCACGGAGGAGAGAGAAAATCCACTATGAATAATAGAGATCACATGAGATGAGAATACACTAATCTGACACCAATACCCCGAGACCCCAGCTTAAGGTAACTGAGTACTTAAGCCCCAAGCCTCATAGGCTTCCCATTCACTGGTAATTTTACATCTCACACCCCTCACCCTTTTGTCCCATCTCTCTCCCACACGCACACACTGGAGAGAGATTCCCACTCTCTCACCATAACCCATCACATCACATAATATATATAAATGATTGTGAAGCTAGTGATGGTGATACAAAAAACCTCTACACATCCCACAACATCGTCCCTTCTTTCAAAACCGGTGGCTTCAACAAGAGAGAAATCTGTGCACCATATCCTCTACACTTTTATTCTTCCAAGGCTCGTGAAGTACCATTATGAAGGAGATTGATGCATGGGCTTCCAAAAGAATACTCCTTTACATTTAACCAAACTAAATCATTAATTATTTATTATTCACATGGACAGAAAAACCTGACACTTTTTTTTCCCGGTAGGGAGTTATCACGCAGCTGTCAGAACAAATTTCCACACTCAATGACCGGATGGATGAGTTCACATCTCGGATTGAAGAACTGAATTCCAAGTTAACCAGCAAGAGAGTTTCTGGCAGCCAACAAAACATGGCTCTGCAAGCTGAAGCCTGCAATGGATCTGCTCCTACTTCTTACTTCATCTCTGGTTTAGGTAACGGTTCCTTGACTGGATCTATAATGCCTAATTCGTCGTCTTCCTCCCAGTTAGCAAAGGAATCTCCCTTAATGGAAGAGGTAACTGCATTAATCTCATTACATGTTTCCTATTTGAATTTACCATTTACCTCCTTTAGTGGCTGCAATATCTGTATGAAAGGTGTTACTAATCATAGTTCCAAAACCCAAGGGAAAAAATGAATTGGATTTTTCTCCTACAATGTCAAGCAAATATTTTTGTTCTTAAATTTGAAATGCAACTAAAGGTTAAAAAAATAAAAATAAAATTGTGGGATTATTCATTTGACAGACTAAATTGATATTCAAAATTAAATGTCAATATGAACTGATATTTAGATCAATGTACCCCACCTTTTTTTTTTGAAAAATTGTGGGATTCAAATGGTTTTGGGATAATGATGTGTACTGTTCCATCAAGTTATGCATCAATCCCTTGGATGGGTAGTAGCACCACACATCAGATGCATTAATGTTCTATTTGGATCTTGGATTTATGGAGAGAAAGGAAAAGTAAGGGGAAAAGAGAAATAAAGCAGTATGGTTAATGGCTTTTACATATTTGATTATTTTAGTTGTTTCTATTCATCATGGTACGCTTTTGAACACCTGCCTTTGATCAACTTGATTGATTCATTTTTTATGCCCACTCTATTTTTTAACAGATTTCAACTATTGCTCGTGGACAACGTCAAATCTTGCATCAGCTAGATAATCTTAGCAGTCTTTTCGGTGAGACCTTGAGAGAGAAGCCACGCCACCAAGCAAGAACGGAGAGGAAAAGCATAATGGCTGACATTGAACCAATTAGGGCTTCTCTGATTTTAACTTTGGCGATTGGTGGTTTGGGAATCTTCTTGTTTAAGAGTTTTCTACCTCGAAATTGACTTCTAGCAGCAACTAACTTTGAAATCTTCATTTTTATTTTTATTTTTTTTGCGGTTTTTCATTTTGGGTCGTACCAAATATGTTGCAATGCCACCCTTGAGCTTGGGGAAGGACAGACTGCTGATAACCGGAGGCAAATAAACGCTCTCAAGGTTATCTTTTGAGGTTTGTTAAAGAAAGGTGTGCTTTGGCAAATTTTGTAATTGGTAGAGAGCCCTAGAAGTTTTAGTAAAAATGTTTTTCCTATGACCTCTTCAAAAGTTCAATCAATACAAGTATAGGAAAAATATATGAATTCCATCACAAATTTTACTCTTCAACTACAGATTATGAATGACAAGTTCATAAAACATATCTCAAGTTATTTATTCTTGATTTCCTATGGAATGGTAAGTGGAATTTGAATTAGGTTGATAGTGGGAAACCCCAATTCATTCTGCTTATTGTTGAGAAGTGCAATTACTTATGCTGTGTTTGGTTGGGGGATTTGGGAAAGAATTTGGAAAGGGAAAGGAAAAGGGAAAGGAAAAAGGTGGGTGAAACTAGGTAAAATTTAAGCATGTTTTATTTACATTTCACCTAACTTTTTCATTCAACAATGATTCATCCCCCCTTTTCCCCCCACCCCCTTTGACCCCCTCTCTCTCTCATTGGTTACTTTTTCTTTTTTTTTTTTTCTTTTTTTTCCTGCTCCTCCAATCACCCCCTGCCACGTGGCAAAGGGGGGTGAGGGGGTGACCCCCAAAAGGGGGTCCCAAGCATTATTCCTTTTTCATTTCCCTATCCAAACCCCTCCTCAAACCCCCCCAACCAAACACAGCATTATTGAAGATTGGAATTTGGATGCAACATTTTGGTTTGGAAATAAAAACCATCTGTAGACTGTAGTTGAAGGGTTAAAATAGGAACCAATGTTTTTCTCTTTATTTGTTTTTATTTTTTTGTACATTGGCTCTGGCTGCTGAGATAATCCCAGCTTGATTAGAAATATATTTTTATGTGTTTCTAACTTTTTGATGCAATGTTAGAAACATAGAATGAATCACTGATTTTATAAAAAATATAATGAGTTGTTATATAAATAAAAAATTTATATATAGTTTCATATATAATGACGTGGACCTTTCATTTCAAAACAAAACATTCTTAAAGATGATGTATTTATAATAATGGTATTGTCACATTATTCTTATCAAATTTTTTATATAAATTTTATTTAAGAATAGAAATTTTGAAATAATAATGGGTGGTTATGTGGTTTGTTATGTGACCACGGTCTTCTTGTTGTAACTTTTTGGGTAAATAGCATATTATTGGAAAGTTCAAAATTTAATTACAGTTTAATGAGAAGTTTTCAAAAATTAAAAATTAGCTTGATAAAAATAAACTCAAACAAAATAGTTTTAAATTTTCAAAAGTAATTTCTACCTAAAAATGAGAAAATCATATAAAAATAATAAATATATTTTTTATTTTTTTCACCAACTTAATTTTTGATATTCTTTTTAAAAATAAATTCTAATAATAATCAAATAAAAATATTTTTTGTAATTTATCCCTAAAATAACGTTTTCCTTTTACATTATTAGGACTGAAAAAAATCAAAATGGCCAACCAATCTGCTGATCTATATCAAGTTTAATTTGGTGTTCATAATGCACAATTCGGTCTGGTTTAGAACCAAACCAAAATCCTCTACTCATGCAAGTGCGGAAACAATCATCTAAACAAATTACTATAAATAATGGCTTCATCTGGCAATTCAGATTGGTACTAAAAAAAAGTATATATAAAAAAAAAAAGTTAAATAAATTAATAAAATAAAATATGTCATCGAAATTATAATAATTTTACTTTTTCTTTCATAAAAATAAAAAAAAAAATCCCAAACAAACTTGTTAATTTTAAACTAAAAAAAGTCTCAATTTTAAAAAGGTAAACTATTTTTTTTTTTTTTTTTTTTTTTTGTCCAAAACACATGTTTTGTGGTGATGATGATGGCAATAATGATAATATTTTTTAAAATCATGACTACAAATCCAATCAAAGTACATATTACGAGTTTTGATTTGATACACAGACATATGTCAAGGTGTGAATCTCAATAATTTGTAAATCATTTAATCTCTATAATTTTAATAGTTTCGTAGTATAATAATTTCAAAAGAAGACAAGCCAACTCATAAAGTGGATTCTCCGTTGACAAAACAATCTAATAATGTCTTTCAATGACAAAAGTGAAAGCAGATTCTTGAACTCCAAACAATTTCAAATCCGAATCTCTTCCTCTGTAAAAGCCAACTATTCTTTTGAAGAAGGCACGCTTTCACAATATCAAAGACTACTGTATAATATCAAATAAAGTGTGAACAAATTTGAGTGTGTAAGTTTGAGGGTGCTTAGCATGTGAATGTACTCAGTGAATGCTGTGTCCAATCTACTTCCATGGTTGTGACCATTGTAAGTTTTCTTTTATTTTGTATTATGGTTTTTCAATTCAATATACATATTGTTTGTTATACTTTTAATTTTTGATTTACGTCTTGAAATTAATTATAGTATTCTATATATTGCTGGTTTACAAGAAGAATTAGTTAATTTACGATTACTCTTATTTCTTGCATCTGGTCAACCAATTATCAATTATTATCAATGTATTACTACAATTAAAAAGAAAATTAAATATGAAAAACTAATTTAAAAGAACTTAGAAAACAATTACAATATTTAATCTGCATCTAATCTATCCCTAAACAAATTACTATAAATAATGGCTTCATTTGGCAATTCAGATTGGTACTAAAAAAAAGTAACCAAAAAAAAAAAAAAGTTAAATAAATTAATAAAATAAAATATGACATCGAAATTATAATAATTTTATTTTTTCTTTCATAAAAATTTTAAAAATAAAAAAAAAATTCCCAAACAAACTTTGTAATTCTAAACTAAAAAATCTCAATTTAAAAAGAATAAATTACAAACACACTCCCTGAAATTTATTTAAATTATAACTTACCCCTGTGTTTCTAAAAATTACATTATGCCTCTAAGGTTTCTAATTTCATAGCAAATAGATTCTTTTATTAATAAATCATCAAGTTAATTAACAGTTTTTAATAATGTTAAAATTTTATTTTAATTAATAATTCAGATAATTTAATTATTATATAGGTGAAAGTTAGAAATTTCACTTTTTTCAATTAATTCTGTTGAAATTTTTTTTTGACAGTAAGGTATTTGTAATTTTTCAAATAATATGGGGTAATTCGTATTTTAAGCAAATCTTTAATTTACACATTTTATGAAGGTAAACTATTTATTTTTTTTTTGGGCCAAATGTACAATGTTTTGTGATGATGATGGTGGCAATAATGATAATCAATGTATTTAGTTTTAGTTTTTTGAAAATTGAATTTTTTATTTTTCTATTTTTAGTGAATATTTTTAAAATTTTAAATAATTTTTTTTTTTACTTTTCTAGATATAGCGTACTTAGGTGTATCTAAATAGTAAAATATTTGTAAAAATTAATAAATACACAAAAATATGAAAAATGTATTGAATTTTTATTTTTTTTAATTATATATTTTTGGTATTTAGTGAATTTTTTTAAAAACTTTTTTATAAATATTATACTTTTTAAGTGTGTTTATGTTAAATGTGTTTAAAAATTTTAAAAATTACTTAAACTATTAAAATAATTCATTAAAATAAAAAAAATATGAAAAAAAAAAAGAATTTTTTAAAAAGTTTCTGAAAACCAAACAAGGTGAATATTTTTTAAAATCATGTTTTTTTTTTTTTTTTTGGTTCCAAGAAAATCCTCCTTACAGGTGCTAGGCAGCGCCTTTTATAGAGATCACTAGAGTGTCCTGTATAACTTGAGGATTTGCCCCAACCTCTCAAGATAAGCTCCGCTTAAATTAAAACTCGCACAGCAAAAATCATTAAACCCACACCAAATACTAATTAAACAACTTAAAATCTAACCTCCGAACCAACTTTGTTTCGCTCATAAAATTAGCCCATGAAAGGAGGTGAGGCTGACCTTGGGGCTTAAACCCAGGCCTTAACCACAATGCCACTCACCCGCACAAATCGAATCAAACTACATTTGACGAGTTCTGATTTGGAAACTTTTCATGATTTTGTCTGATTCTAAATTTTATAAAATCCCATTGATGGTTTGATCATTGTGTTCTCTGTGATTTGAGAGAGAGAGCGAGATTGAGAGTGAACTGGCTGGAAAAGAGAACCCTATTATCTTTAGCGGGAAAAGGGTAGTTTCTTTCTACACTTCATCCGATCGTTTCCAGATTCCCCACTGAGGTAACTCTCGAAACAACACCTATGTATAATGCCTTTTATTAGGGTTAGGGTTTTAGGGTTTAGATTATCTTCATTTTCTCCATTAGTATTACTCTCATGAAAATGCAATTGTTATCGAAAATTTTGTATAATAAACTGTATATCAATCTGGGTCAAGTGGTGGGTATATCTGGATTGAAGTAATGTTGTGGGTATTGTTTGGAAAGCAAAAAAGGCAAGCTTTTGTCATGAATTTGCTATTTTATCGTGAATATTAGACTTTTTGTAATCCCTTTCTGTTTGTTTGACACTAATCTTTTGAATTAAGCATAATTGTGGGGGCTAACCCATTTGAAGAAAATAAGAAAAACAAGGGTGTTAAAACACCAGAGCTCTGTAGTTTGTTTAATTTTCCATATAATCAAGGCAAAAATGTGGCAATTTGCAAATAATTTCAATATCTCTCTTTTGTTTTTGCCACATCGGAGGTCATAGTCTAGGGGAGGCGGGTTTCTTGCCTATGGCAACACTTGAACCTTTGACCTCCTAGTGTGGTGCAGGGTTCTGGCCAATCAGACTAGTCCCAGTTGGTTAAACAGTTTCAACCTCTTTTAATTGAGGTTCGAAACATTTTTGAGTTCTAAAGATGTTATGTGGCTGACTAACTCAACCTTTATAATTGGTGGGTATATAATCAAGACACATATACCTTTTTGTTCTTCCTTGTATCCTAGCCTTTGTATTGATGCACTAAATTGGAATGGAAATTCATAGTATGATTAATTGCTTTACCTGATTTTTAATTTTTTGTAGACCTCAAACACTGTACAATGCAGAAGATTCAGAGCTCTACTAAAGATATAATCAGCAATCTACCAATTAATGTCACTGAAAATATTCTGAAGCACTTGCCATTGAGGGATGCAGTGAGGACAAGTGTCTTATCAAGCAGGTGGAGGTACAAATGAGTAACACTTCCACAACTGGTATTTGATGATCAGTTCTTTGTAAAATCGTGGGGAAATGGAAAACTAAAGGCAATTATTTACCAAGTTCTATTGCTTCATCAAGGGCCACTAATTAATTTCAAGCTGTGTGTTCCCCCATTTGGAAACTGTCTTGATAAAAACAATTGGATCCTTATCCTGTCGAAGAAAAATATCCAGAAGTTCACCCTTCGCCTTGCAATTGGCCTGTACCATGAATGTCCTTGACACCTATATTCATTTCTACAACTAAGGCATTTGAATATTTCTTTTTGTGTATTCAAACCACCACCTACATTCAAGGGATTTAGTAGGCTTGTTAACCTTGAACTCGAGAATGTCGTTATTGTAAAAGAAAATTTTGGAAGTTTCATCTCTAATTGCCCCCTGCTTGAACAATCAAGGTTACATGATTGCAGCAGTTTTGACTCCCTCAAAATCAATGCCCCTAATCTCAAAGTTTTCGGCTTTCTTGGCTTTTTCAAATTAATTTCTTTCAAAAGTACCACCCATCTTGCAGCAATTTCAATTGCCTTGTTTCCCTTGGATGCAAATGTTAAACAGCATGAGAAAGACAAAGACTCTGAATTGGTCAAGTTTTTCCATTCTGTACCTGCTCTTTGCTTGATTAAAAGCTCCCCCAACTTACAAAAACTTAAAATCAGCATGTGGGTGAGTTGCTGCAGAAGTCCTTTTCTTGTTTTTTTATGCTTAATGTTATATTTGGAATATTTTGATTGTATGATCGTGTTGTACTTTTTCTAGCTGCTAGATCATATCAAGGATCCTGTTGTAGAATATTTGCAAGCGCAAGACTTTACAAATTTATCTTTGAACCAGCTTCGAAAAGTGAAGATGCAACATTTTTCAGGTTTTGAACCTGAAATGCACTTTGTTAAGATTCTTTTAGCACATTCAACCATACTCAAGAAGATGACAATATTGGACAATCAAGGTACTTATGATGGAAAAGGATTTACGAAATTAAAAGAGTTGACACGATTTCCCAGAGCATCTCCGAAAGCAGAAGTCATATATCTAAATCCAGATGAACGGTAATTTTAGTGTATCATCATCATCATTATTACTACTACTGCTACTACTACTATTACAGGAGTAGTAACAAAAACCATGTACTATTACAGGTAGGGGTGTGCGCGGTGCGGGTCGGTACGGTTTGAGAGAAAAATAGAAATCGTATGGCGGGTGGCGGATTGATAAAAGTGTCACTAGAATTTGTCATTTTCCTTATCAAAAACCGGCGGTTCGGTTGGCAAATAATGGCGGATTTGCCTTGGCAGTTCGGGCGGATTGGCGGTTTATAAAAAATATAGTTCAAATTACAAAACTTAAATCAAAGAGTAAAAAAAAGACGAGAGATACCGTAATATTAAGCATCTTGTGAAGCTTTCTTCTGATGCAGCAAGTGTAGCAACAACATGATAATATCAACGACTATGCCATCAATTCATTACAAACATCTGTGGAAGCTACAATGATCAAATACAATACATAAAATTAATATCATTCAAGGTTTACAATATATTGAAAATGTTTACTGTTGAAAAGTATTTAGATTGAAAAGTGAGCTGATGCAAGTTTGCAATATGGTCAGAAAAAAAAAAGATTGAAAAGTGAATTGGAATCCAACTTTATTTTGGATTACTGACATTGAATTCCCCTCGAGCAGTAATGTAATACTATATTCTAAGGTATAGAACAACAAGCAAACTTAAATAAAAAAGAATTTTTAGAATCTTATAAAACATAATTTAATAGCGGTGCAGGTCGGTGCGCTTTGGAAGAAAAATAGAAACTAGCGGATTGATAAAAGTGTCACTAGAATTTGTCATTTTTCTTACCAAAAATCGGCGGTTCGATTGGCAAATAATAACGAATTTGCCTTGGCGGTGCAGTTTTGGCGGTTTTGGCGGTTTCGGCGGTATTATGCACACTCCTAATTACAGGATTAGTAACAGAAACCATATGGGGTAAATTTTAGTGTATGAAATAGGGAAGAATTCACCCTTTTTTGTTTGCCTACCTTTTATTGCTAATCCGACTGTGGATTATCATTAAGTGATGATACGAATGGTATTATGACTTTATTTTGTGCATTTGTTAAGCAAAATGTTGTTTGATCTTTTGCCATTTGCTTAATGCCCTTGGTTGCAGTCATTGTACAACAGGGGGTTTCCAACTATATTAATCTATCTTAAAATTCTTAACTGCAATTTGTCCTGGGGAATTTGTTGAGGTCAGACATACTACTTATATTACGATTGAGGTGAGTGACAACAGAGCATACTATTTCATGAAAGAGTATAGTATTGTACTCCCTTTGTTCCATATTGTTTGTGCATCTTTCTGTCTTTAGATGTCCCAAAAATGCATGTCCATTTTGAACAAAATTTTCAAAGGCGTTTGTGGGGTGCACATTAGGGCGAAGTGTTCCCTAAACACACTGAGGCTTGAATTTTTGTTCGCAACACCAACAATGTGTAAGCCTTACTAGATGAGGTGTTCACCTGGCGTGTGCATCATGCGCTTTTCACACACATAATCTGTTGAGACTTATGCATTTTGTGATGTGATGAGAGAGAGAGAGAGAGAGAGAGAGAGAGATTAATTTGAATCTTGCCTGATAGACTATCAATATCCAGCCTGAATCTGAAACTCTGAGCTTCTGAATCACTATATGCTGAAATTAATTTTCTATATTCTTACTCACGTTCAACTAAAACTGAGAGCTTCTCCTCTCCAAACGACGTGGGCTCCGACGTCAACTTCCACTGAGACACGATCGACATCAGGTTCATGCCCTGTGTCCTTGTTCTCTGTCTCTGTTTTTCTCCATCGTTCTCAGTCTCTCTTGATTTTCTCTCTCTATTGTTGGGTCTCTAAAACTTGTCAAGTTAAAATCTGCTTATGATCTTGATTGCTACCACAATATGTGGCAATATTTGATTTGCCAATAATTGAATCATAATTCTAGGCTTTGCAACATGTGACTATTTATTAAAGGTTAAAATTTAATTTTTTCCAAGAAGTACATCATTATGGTAATTCAATTAAATCAACCTGTCATTTGCTGGCCTCAATTTCTAATCTAATGCACCATCAACAAAATTTTTCTACCTTCCTATTTCCTCTTGCAAGATTTGGCAAATTCATATACCCTATAAACTTTCAACTTTTCCTTAGGTAGGCATCACATGACAGATTACCTTTAGGATTAATCTCATCCATAGGCATTGTGAATCTATGATGTCCTTGACTCCCTCAGTTTTTCGTTTGCTGATCTTAGGTGATTTTCTTAGGCCAGTTTGGTTCAACCTTGTTGGGCTGGGGCTATGAAGCACGGACACCTCTCCAAGGGCTGCGTATCAGTGTCGGACATGTGTCGGACACAGACACGCGTTGGATACGCAGCAGAAGGTGTCCCTTTTTTTTTTTTTGATTTTTTGCAGCCGAACACGTAACGGACACGTTCAGGACACTGCGGCTGAAATTCAAAATTTATGAGACTTTTTGTGGGGGTCAATTTGTAAAAAAATAAAAAACAGATCAATTTCTTAACCTAGATTCGAACAGAACAGCGAGAATAGAAGAGAGAGAGAGAGAGAAGGTCGTCGGGCACACTTGGTAGCTCTTCGCTGGTCAGTCGTTGCTCGTTGGTGATCGGTCGTCAGTGGTCGGTGGTCGCTGCTTGCTGCTCTTGTTGTTATCTAAGATACAACTTCGATCTTCTTCTTAATTCTTCTTCTTCGATCTTCTTCTTCTCGGATGTTCTCTGTTGTCTCTCTCAGTCACTCTCTCTTTTGCTTTGATGTTCAACTTTTATTTTCTTTTTTCTTTTCTTTTTTCTTTTATATGGTCGATTGTAACATCTCTCTCTCTCTCTCTCTCTCTCTTCTATTTTTTTCCCAATTTCATTTTATTTTTTCTTCTCACTTTGCCTCTGTTATTTGATTATTATTATTATTATTATTATTATTATTATTATTATTATTATTATTATTATGTTGCTGATTAATTTTGTTAATTTTAATGATATGTGTTTATTAATTTTATTATAGGAACTAATTTTTAAATTAATGAAATGTTTATTTTTTTATAATTTTAATAGTGTTATTTTATATTTTTATTACCTTTCAATGATTTTTTTTATTATAATTTTATGACATATAATAAATAAATTTAATTATATCTATTGAATATGTCCCCAGCGTGTCGTGTCTCCCATTTTTTGAAAATTTGCGTGTCCGTATCGTGTTCGTACCCGTGCTTCATAGGGCTGGGATTTGTCTCCATATACGTTACACAGACTCAGATGCGGGTATTGGTGCTGGTGCGAGTGCGTATCTAAAGGTCGGACACTTCAAAATTAAAAATTGAAGATACGCAAATATGGATCCAAATTTGGATATAGATACAGAGATACGTTAAATAGTTATTTTTTAAATATATTTATTATATGAATACGAGTTTAAAAAAGTTAAGAAATAATAAATTCTGTTAAAAAAATAAAATAGAAATAACAAATAATTAGGTATAAAATAAATTATATTATATTTGATAAAATAAATAATTTTTTATTTTAGGCATACAAATTATATTAAAGCGAAGAGAGTGAGAGAGAGAGAGAGAATAGATCGAAGAGAGAGAGAAGTAAATAGAGACGAAGAGAGAGAGAGAGAAACAAACAAAGACGAAGAGGAGATCGAGAGAGAGAGAGAGAGTGAGACGAAGACGATCGAGATTGACAGTGAGAGAAGAGAGTGACAAAGACGATCGACGCCCTGAGAGACAAAGACGTTCGAGATTGATAGTGGGAGAAGAGAGTAACGAAGATGATCTCAGCCCTAATCGTAGGTATGCCCCGTATCCACTTTCTCCATGCCGTATCCCGGCCGGATTCTGCATCCGTACCCGTGTCGTGTTGTGTCGACATGAGTACTTCGCCAAAACTGATGAGTCTGTGTAACGTAGGTCTCCATCCCAACTCTCTTCCCTTCCTGTACTGGATTGGGCTTTATTGAGTAGTTGCACGAAGGAGCACTGGTAGGTTCTTCGCCCTCTAATGGACGAGATTCCATTTGCCTTTGTTTCCATTTTTTATGGTCTGCCCTTCTTTTGGCAATTGGTATATAGCTAGAGAAGAATGACTTGCCTCTTCGTAAGGGTGACCATGACGAGGTCTTCGTTTTTTATTTTTTAGGGTTAATTTTTAAAACTTTTTCAATAACAGCTTCTGTCACCCCTCCCTCTTCTGTTTATTATAGGATTAACAAGACTAGTAGATCTAATAAATTCTTTCATTTTACAAATTCCCCCTCTAATGATGACCGGCCTCACCTGTGTCTCAGTACTTTTCTGTTGAACTGTCAAGTCATTTTTTCTCAAGTGGGTATTGGTGTTAAAATGCCTTGTCATGCTTTTGAACCTTTTATTGTTCAGTACATTCTCATCATTATTTGCATGTTAATTTATCCACTAATGACTTAGGCCCCGTTTGGGAAGTGGGTTGGCTTTTTGGCTTTTTTGGCTATTTTAGCCTGGGCTAAAAAGCTTGGTTTGGGAAGGGCTTTTTGGCTTTTTGGCTTTTTTGACTTTTTTTGTGAGAGAAGAGTGTAATGATTATGGGTTGGATGTGATGTTTTGTTTTTTTGGGGCTAAAATAGCCTGTTTTGTCTTTTATGGCTATTTTAGCCCCAACCTTCTTGCCAAACGACCCCTTTGTTTGGGCAGCTAGCAGGGTCGAGGGATATCGATGCAGTGGCTGCTCGTTCATATTTTGATTTTTGCTCCTTTGCTATTTTGATTTTTTGCTCCTTTGCTCGGGACTTGCTCTTACGCATTTGATATCATTCGCTCTTTCGCTTTAGATACAAGCTAGTCTATGATTTTTTTTGGCATGTACATAGTGTTACGTTGTGTTTGGTTGGGAGATTTTGGGAGGAATTTGAAAAGAAAAAAGAAAAAAGTGTGTGAAACTAAATGAAATATATGTATATTTTATTCACATTTCACTTACATTTTTCATTTTTTTTTTCAAATCCCTTCTCAAATCTACTCATGAAACACAACATTTGTGTAGCAGCTTTTGTTTTTGTTTTTGTTTTTTGTTTTTTTTCTAGCTTAGTGATGTATTGTATTAGGCTCGTTTTGTATTGATATTAGCTTGTCTCCAATTGAATTTTAAAGTGGATTGCATAGTTAGAGGATCAAGATTGTGACTTGTCAGTATTTGGTAGCAAAATAAAGGCCATGATTTGTCCACTTACTCACACTTGCCATCATCTTTTGGGTCAGTCTATACGGGCCTAATATTGGGGTGTGAGTGGGTATACAAATTTGATCTTTTGTTTGTCGTAACATGCTTGTGTTGCAATCTCAATGCTCAGACTCCGCGGATCAATTCAAACCCTAATTAGAGACCATGTGTATTTTTTGTATTTGTTCTTATATGAACTAATGATTTTGTCTTTGCATAAAAAAAAATTTTAAAAAAAAAAGAAAAGAAAAGAAAGAAAAAAAAAAAAAAGAGAAGAAAGAAATGGAAAGCTTGCATTTTCTTTTGAGAAAATTGAATGAAATAATTTAAAAATTTTAGTAAATGTATTATGTAGATTGATAATTTAAAAGTTTTAGTAGATGTATTATGTAGGTTGACTCGCACCATTAGAATTAATTCTACTAAAAAATGGAATGGACTCTTTCTTGCATTTAATAAATTTTTTAGGTATAAAATTTAAAATCACTAATTTTAATCAGTAGAATTGATTGTACTTTCCAACTAATATGACCATATATGCTAATATTTTTTGGGTAAAATATTTAAAATTAATAATTTCCTACCATAGTTGGAGGCCTATATATGGGGAGGATTTTAATATAGCATAGAACCTTATCTTCCATGGATCTAATTAATTGTTGTATGATTAAAGATATCAGAATTAATGTATATGGTGTGATAATATAAAAATAAATAAGATAAAATATATATTTTAATATAAAATAGGTAATAATATCCATTTATTAATTGGTAAGTATTGATGATAATAAAAAGAAAGAAAAAGGTTTTTGCAAAGAAAAGAAAATCAGAGGAAGGCATATACAAAAAGAAGTATCTATTTATAAATTTCAGTTTACCTACTAATGTTCTGTTTAGTCTAAATTATTATTTTTATGTCCTAACAAATTTTATAAGTGACATAATTATCAAAATAACCTTAATAATAATAGCTTAATAATAAGAAAAATGATATAGATTCCAAACTTTCTACCAAATAAATGACTAAATGTGTTTCATAGGTGTGTGGTCCACAAAATTGCGGACGCCACACCTATGCGAGACATTTAGTAATTTATTTAGTAGAAAATTTGGTATCCTTAGCATTACTTTAATAATAATAGGGTGAAACACGCATTAACATTTACATTGATAGTGTAAATGTTTAGATCATGAAACATTTACACTATCAAACTTATTTAATGTAAAAGTTCATATTACCAACTTTTAAGTATTCAAAACATTTTTGTAAGGGTAAATTATCTGTAAAATATTTTAAATATGAGAATTAAAATTTAATAAATCAAATGTTCAAAATAATAGCACTTATTAAAATATAAGACTATTGTACGGCTGTGTCTGGAAGGGTTTTGGAACTTTAGTTCCACCTTTTGATTTGCTTATGGTGTTTGTTTGCAACTTTCAAAAATTAATTCCATGCTCACTTTTGAAAACTCAGTTGAAGGCGGGAAAATTTAGACTAACCGGTCGTCCCACCGGTTGACTGAAACAGTGATATTTTTTTTTTTTTTTAACAATTGACACATGTTAATTTTTATATATTCAATAAAAAATATTTTTTAAATTTTTTAAAATTTTTTATGAGCTTTAATAGAATTTTGAGTTATGTGTTTAATTATGAGTTATAAATTTTTGTATCAAATATCATGTCACATCAAAAATTTCCCACCCAATTCAAAACTCTTTTCAAAACTCATTTAACAAACAAAATTTTCACACTCAAATCATAATTTCAAAACTCACAAACTCAAAATATAAATTCTATTATCAAATCATAACTAGAAAGCTTTACCAACTGCCATACATTTTCTAATAAATTTTCCATATAAAAATCCCGTAACTCTCCAGGAGATTGCTAGCAAAAATTTCCTCACTCCATGTCTGTCTCAAAACCTAGTCCTGCTATTTCTGAATCTTTTTTTTTTATTTCTTGTTTGATTTGAACTCTTTAGTTTTAACCTCTTGTTTGTTTGTAACAGAGTGGAAGTAGCAGAGGAACAAAAAGAATCATCAGAGACACCAATTAGGCCAACAAAATGTTGGGGTGTATCTCTTTATTAGAGTTTGAAATCCAATTAGTTTGTTAAAAGAAGTTTAATTTGATTTGATTTAGATATAATATATTTTATATATTATATCTAATTTACAGAGACCCAATTCAATTTGGTAACAACTACTCAAGATTTAACACAATATATATATATATATTGTTTTGTGTGTTTTTGGGGTGTGTGGCGGCAGTGGCTTAATACAATAGATTTGATTCAATTTGGTGGCTTTGGCTGTGTGGAGGAGCAACAGTGTCAGATCAAATTCGGTGATTTCTTTGTATGTGATTTAATGTTGCTACGGTCTCTGTTTTGAAGATAATTTGGGTTATTATTTTGGATCTTCTTCAACTTTAGTTTCGAAGATTTTTGTTTATCTATTTGGTGAGATCTTTCTTCTTATTTATTTGTGATTATTTAGAATTCACCTAAGAGTTGATTTTTGTTTATCTATTTGGTGAGATCTTTCTTCTTATTTATTTGTGATTATTTAGAATTCACCTAAGAGTTGATTTTTGTTTATCTATTTGGTGAGATCTTTCTTCTTATTTATTTGTGATTATTTAGAATTCACCTAAGAGTGGTTTTGTGAGACCATTCGTGTCTCGTTTGGAAACTTTTTGATTGATAGTGTCTCGTTTGGAAACTTTTTGATTGATAGTAGAATTGGATTTCGATCTCGTGGACGTACCTCACATTGAGGGAACCACGTAAAAATTATTCTCTTACTTTTGATTTAATTTTTCCGCATTAATTTTTATTCCTATTGATTGATTTACTTATGGGGAATCATAAATTTTTCATAAAACAAAAATGGTATCTTCTCCAATTTTCATTTTAGTTTTATCAAAAAATAAATAAATAAATAATGGCAAAGAAAGATTTTTTTTTGGGTCCAGCTTGTGTCCCAACTAGAGAAGACTGGACCATCCCGTCTGTTCCGTGAGTTCATTTTTGGGTCTCATTTTAATGATTTGAACCATTTACATTTTAGGATTCGTCGAATACATTATCCCTTTAAAAAATTAAATCGACCGAATAACAAAAATTACGTGTTCGAATCAGTTTTGTATAAAAAATTGGACGGTAAAAAAATAAACGATTCAAATAAAATTGATTTGAACACATAATTGCTGTTCTCCGATCAATTTAATTTTTTACAAGGATAGTATACTCGATGAATTCTAAAATATGAATAGTTCGGATTATCGAAATGGGGCCCAAAAGTAGGAAGCACATAGGAAAATTTTAACTTTTCCTTCCCCTGCAGCTTCAAAGTAGAAAATTTTAAACTTTCTATTCTGTATAGGAAGCACATAGGAAACAATATAAAAGAAACTGTTAATACATCATCTTTTGTATTCGCAGGTACAAGTACAAACTTTTGAAATCGCATAATGTGAATTAAATAAGTGAAATTCGACACGCAAACTATATAAATGCCTATTTATCTCATGGTCGAATGTTTTACAAATTTGGTAAGGGGATTTGATTAGAAACTACGGAAGTGGTTAGAAAGTTAGCTTCTATTCTTTCTTTTAGGATTACAGGTTTACTCATTAGTATCATTGTTAGTAAAGTTTAAAAAACTCATCACTTACCATAAAGCATTTAAAATAGATTTATGCAGTGGACTTAATTGGTCGGCTTTAGTAATACTTACTGGTTATTGCAGAAAATTTTAAGTAATTAATGAAAATATAACATGTTAAGATGGACAGTATACTCTCTTCCCTTTATATCTTAAATTTAGGTACCATCATTAATTTTTTTATTTTTTATTTGATCTCAGGAAATGTAATAAGAACCATGGGTGTTTGATGCTTCTATTTGGTTATGCTTGCTGATTGTCATAAGACTAAGAATATTTGGAAACATAAAGAACATGCGTGGCTTAAATTCAGACATAATCAGTAGTCTCCCAGACAATATTTTAGAAAAAATCTTAATGCGTTTGTCAATACAAGAAGCGGTGAGTACTAGTGTTTTGTCCAAGACATGGAGATATACGTGGACGAAACTTTCCCAACTCGTATTTGATGATACATTCTGCAAAGGAGTGCTCAGAAAAGAGAAGAACAAGCTTATGATGACTATTTATCATATTATGTTATTTCATCGTGCACCAATAGTCAAGTTTTCACTCTGTTTTTCTGGACTGGAAAGCTGTCCCGAGATTGATCCGCTGATACTTATTGTTTCAAACAATGGAATCCAGGAATTCATCCTTCTCATTTGGAAGGGTGAACCTTATAAATTACCATCATCGCTGTTTTCATGCCAACAACTTAAGCGTTTGAATCTTCGTTGTTGTATGATTAAGCCTCCTCCTGCATTCAAAGGATTTAAAATGCTCCTTAGCCTTGAGATTCGTGAAATTGTTATTACCGGTGATGTACTTTCGAGTTTAATCTCCAGTTGCCGTCTACTTGAACGACTGACAGTTGGATGCTCCACCAGTTTAGATTGTCTTGAAATCGACGCTCCTCGTCTTAAATTCTTATGCTGTGAAGGCCATTTCAGTTCCATTTGTTTCAAAAACACTCCGAAACTCTTTAAAGTTTCAATTTATTTGTTGGTGGAAATGGATGTGCCAGTATTTAAGCAAGCACGACCTTCGAAATTGGTCACGCTTCTTGGTAGTCTACCTGTCATTGACTTTCTGCGATTGGACTATTTCTATATTCAGGTAAGTTTAGCTTAGTAAATTATGTTTCTTCCAAATTGGTTACTCGGGAGGGGTTGTAAATAACCCGCGTTTCTTTGATTTTTTTCTTCTTCTTTTGCTTCTAGTACATGGCTGCAGGTGGTGTACCAAAGCGGCTTCCAACTACTTTGAAACGCCTTAAAACTCTCAGGTTAACCGGAATTTGTTTTGGGGAACTAGATGAGATCTTGGTTATGCTTTGTTTAATTAGAAGCTCTCCAAACTTGCAAAAAATGACAATTCGGGTAAGTAATGACCGATGTTATTATTCCCTCTGTTTATAAGGTATTTTCTGCATCTTTAAGCTGAGACAATCCCGTTTTCTTCTTTCCAGGTACATACCGATGAAAGTGTTGCTATTGATTCTGTTCTAGAACTTTTGGAAATGCAAGAATGGTCGGATGTCACTTTAAATCGACTTCGACAAGTGGAGATGAGAAGTCTGTCTGGCTCAAGGCCTGAATTGGAGTTTATTAAGCTTCTATTTGCCAAGTCACCGGTGCTGGAGACAATGCTTATCGAGCCTAACTCAGCGGTCGTTGTTGACAGAGGACTGGGGATTTTGAAAGAGGCGTCACGATTTCGGCGCTTATCACCTCGAGCAGAAATCAAATTCGAAAATCCAGATGTAGATCAAGTTTAGCAGATGGTTTGTGTCCTTTTTAGCAGTTTTTTGTTTGAGTGAGGCAGTGAGGTGATCTTTTTGTTGTCTGTTGTCTGCTAGGTCTAAGTTAAAGCTACAACTGCTAATTCCATTAAAAATTTGGAACTTCTTTTCAACATTTAAAATTTTCTGTTTGAAATTTGGTTAATTTTTTTGGTACGAGAGAGGTACAATGTTGTTGTTTGTGATTCTGAGTTTAATTGCTACTCATAACTTTGTCAAGTTCTCTCCCATCCCATTTCTAGGGCCGAAAATGAGCCCAGTCGAGTCAAGAAGTAGGTTGTCAAAATTTGGTTTGTTTACATAAGGGGTCAATCTTGAAGGAGCTTTTAACAAGCTGAACACAAGTTGAGTTCAAGTAGTTTATTTTTTGTAGTGCATATATAAGCTTTATCGAGTCGAGTAGTGGGTTATTCAAGCTTTTGGTTTGAAAACATAACAAGCTTAAAATTGTGTTCACATTTGGCTTGTTTACATAATGAGTCAATCTCGTACGAGCTCTAACGAGTCGAGTTCGAGTAGTTTGGTCCGTTTAACAACCCTACCCATTCCCTCTTCTCTCCCTTCAAGTATCAAGAAATAAGTAAGACACATTGTTTATTTCCCTTTTAAATTATTCCTTTGTTGTTGCAATTTTCTACTTGTTGGGATTATATTTTCCCTGTATTGGCATGATTTGCCATAAATCATGCGAGTGGAAATCACAATGGAAAGTGTATGTAATTTTAGATAATTTTCTCCATCTATGATATCTGATCTTACCTATTATATGTGTTATTATTGTATTGATACCACTATAGGAAAAATTTTATGGTAGTTATGAAAACTTGTGGTTTTAGATTAGTTCTGAATCATATGGTCTTCTAGTTATGAAGCTTTGCTATTGTCAAATTTGTGGTGAATTTGATTGTGAGACTTTGTAGTGGTGGTTATGGGTTGAAATGATCATCAGACTTTGTGGTGGTTTTAGTTATGATTCATGTCTTGTTATAATTTGAAGTGATTTTAGCTATGAGACTCTGATATTTTGTTATGAACAGAAACTATAGAAGTCTCAGTTATTGCTAGATACCTCAAGGGAGGTCTGTGTAACTAGCCCTTTTTTTAGTTTGCCAAATGTGCTGTTTACATGCTTTATAGAGGGTCTGTCATCTTTGAGATTTTTAATATTGAGTACATGAGCCACATTGGAGCATTGTGCAGTCCATTATATAAAAAATGGCACACTATGAGTCATAAATATTTTTAATCTTTCTGAATGTTTCTTTTGAAAAATATATGTTAAAGTGCTCGTACACAACTACCTTAGCCTTTATAGTACTGATAGAAAATGTCCTACAGAGAAAAGACATCAGATTGCAAAATGTTGAGCCCTGTTCTTTGTACCATGCTCATTTTGTAATGCATTTGACTTGAGGGTTTGACAACTTATTATTTCCAAAATCAAATATCATGATCCTGTTTGATTTTGTAGAAGAGGGTAACAAAATTGCAGTGCTTCATAACAAACTCTTTGAATCTCTAGGCTTCGAGTATGTTAGCGATTGATGGAGTTTCATCTTTAAGTTTGAGCATACAGTTGCCTTAGTTTCATCTTTTTGTGTCAAACAATGGTATATGGGATTTCACCCTTTACATTTGGAAGGGTGAACCTTATAATCTGCCATCATCACTGTTTTCATGTCTACAACTTGAGAATTTGGCACTTTGTTCTTGTATGTTTCAACCTCCACCTGAATTTAAAGGATTTAACAAGCTCCTCAGCATGGAGTTTCGCACAGTTGTCATTACTGCTAAAATATTTTCAAGTTTAATCTCCAGTTGCGCTCTAGTTGAAGGACTGGTGCTTGAAACCTCCACAAGTTTAGATTGTCTTGAAAGTGACGCTCCTAGTCTTAAATTCTTATGATTTGAAGGCCTTGTCAGTTCTATTTGTGTAAAAAATACCTCTCACCTTGTAATGGTTGCCAATTTATTTGGAGGTGGCTGTGGCTGTGGCTGTGGCTGTGAAGGAAGTACCTAAGCTAGCAGAAACATCCTACTTGGTCATGCTTTTTGCTAGTTTACCTTTCATTGAGTTTCTGAAATTGGACTATTATTCTGTTAAGTAACCCATGTTTCTTGGGAAATTATTCAATTATTCAATACTTTCGGAATACCACGTGATCATATTGCAAGCGAATCGCCAATTACTTTAATCCCATGTTATTTCCACATTTCCAATATAAATCGTGAGCCTTTATCCTTCTTTGTCAATCAAAACTTTATGGAACATTACGTGTTCGTACTTCAGGAATATTGAATAATTACCCTTGTTTCTTTGACTTTATTTATTTATTTATTTTTGACAAAAACCACTTTAACTGATGTGGTTTTGGGTTGTGGTAAATGACATTTAAAAATATACAGACATCTCTTATGGTTTGGATTGATCTGTAATTACCATAAGATTGATCTGTAATTATCACGCTATTAATGTCTAAACGTATCTCAAAAGCTTCCTTATATCCTTTGCTCAGCATTTCCTTGTCTATTCTAAGCTGTCTTGTTGGTCGAAAGTCTATGGCCTAGTTAACATTGTTCATAGTGATTTTGCATACTCCTGCGTGAGGGCTCTTGCTGCATTTAATGCTACTGTGACCTCATTAAATGGATGATGTGTGGGTGCAATAACTTTGCAGAATCTTTGTCTACTCACATGGTTGATTCCCTACCTGACAAGTGTTTGAATGCTATTAGTCCTGACTAGTTTACCATTACAGACACTCACATACTCACCCCCTACACATACGTCACACACGTACGTTTTCCTTCTCTCCTCTCCCTTTCTTTCTCTTTACAGAGCACATATCACATCACTCACCACACTTTTTTAATTAAAAAACAAAACAAATTTTATTCAATTTTATTTTAATAAAATACATATAACTTTTAATATATAAATTCTTTTTATAAAATCAATATTATTCAAAAAACTATCAACAAATTTTTTAAAATAAGATTAATATTTAACATATTTAATAAAATTTAAATTAATAATTCAATAAATATATAAAAAAACTTACATAATTAAAATAATTTGTATGATTTGAAATTAATGTAAATAACAATTATTTAGAATTATTTTTTGAACATAAAAAATTATTTTTTATTTCCTAAAAAAAACATAAAGACTAATAAAAAAATATTTACTCAAATTGTACAAAATTAATAATAATAATAATAATAATATTCAAACTACACAAATGTTAACTTAAATTGTATAAATAAAAAATACTAATAAACCATAAAGATAATAATAATTAAACCATACAAATATTATTTTGCAATTTTATTAACTCAAATCATACAATAAAAATAGTACAAATTAATACATAAAAAAAGTTCCCTAAAAATAACCAAAAAAATAGTCACATATATTTTAGCATTAAAAATAGTTTCAAAAAATTATGTCATGAGAAATCCAATTCATCATATTTGATTGAATTCTATCTTCTATTTTTCTAAAAATAAAAAATAAAACTAATTTGTTAAAGAAAAAATGTTTTCCCTCTAATGTTGTTTGCATAAGACATTTTAATATTCTTAACAAATTGTAAAATAAAGTTTAAAGAAAATTAAACAATAAAATAAAAAAATAAAAAAAGACACTATGGAGTGGAAGACAAATTAAATAAATAAATATTTGATTAAATAAAAAATAAAAAATGAAATAAATAAGAGGCAAAAATATAGTACGAAAAAAAATTATATAATAAAATTTAATAAAATATAATCAAGTGTTTCCCTCCAGTATTGCTTATAGAAGACATTTCAATATTTCCAATAAATTGTATGATAAAATTTAAAGAAAATTAAATAATAAAATTAAAAAATGAAAAGGACACTATAGAGTGGAAGACAAATTAAAAAAATAAATATTTGATTAAATAAAAAATATAATTAAAAAATGGGTAAATTACAAACACACCCTTAGAGGTTTACTTAAATTACAAATTATCTCCTGTAATTTTAGAAATTACATTATGCCCCATAAGGTTTATAGTTTCATAACAAATATGTCATTTTTTTAATAAATCATCAAATTAATTAACAGTTTTAAATAATTTAAAAATTTTATTTCAATTAATAATTTAGATAATTTTATTATTGTATAGGTGAACAGTTAAAAATTTCACCTTTTCAATTAATTCTGTTAAATAAAAAATTCTAACAGGGAGGTATTTGTAATTTTTCAAACCACTGGGGGCAATTCGTATTTTAAGCAAACCTTAAGGGGTGTATTTGTAATTTACCCTTAAAAAAATAAACAAATTAAAAAAATGAATTAAAATAAAATGGAGAGAGAGTACTAAGACTTCGTTTGACATGGGACTAAAATGAGGTTGGAGGCTAAAATAGCTATAAAAAGATAAAATAGATTAAAAAATTAATAAAATAAAATATCATATTTAAATTATAATCATTTCACTTTTTCTCTCACAAAAGTTAAAAAATCCAAAAAATCCAAAAAATCAACCCAATGAGGTTTTTAGCCCCAAATTAAAATATAAAAAGTCAAAAAGTCAACCCATTTCTCAAACGAACTCTAATTGTTCCAGGACAGTTCTACTTTTCCCTCTAATTTGGGTGGAGTATAACATCCATTTCATATCACTGTTGTATATAGTGAAGGATAAGGTCATTTTGGTCTTTTGGTCAAATCATTTTTAGAGGGAAAAACTGTCAAATGGACCAATATATGCAAATAGGGCGCATGCAGCTCACTTGCCGTTTATGTTGATGAAAAATATAACAATTATATTGTGTTTGGCTGGGAAATTTGAGAAGAGATTTGAAAAAGAAAAAAGAAAGGTGTGTAAAAGTAAGTGAAATATAAGTAAAAAAAAAAATTAATTTCAATTATTAAAATTGATAAATTTTATCATTGATTTGAAATTTATTTTAGAAATATGGGCTAAAAATTTTTCCTAATTTTTTTAACTTCTAAAACAATCAATACCAAATAATCTTTCGTAGCGGTTCCTTCTGTGTATTGCTGTTGGCTACATGTTTTGTATAAGCCAATTATAATTCGACGCGTTGCAGAATAAGGGTAATACAGGAAGACTATTCAAGTCTTCGATCATGATCGTACACGTGACGGTTGGTATTGGTTATTACGAGATCTGAGTAGCATTGGATCAGCAAAGAGATGCAAAGTGATGTGGCTTCAACGGTTACTCACATTCAAATTCAAAATTAGGAGGGAAGCCTAACTGCAAGTGATGGCATAGTGGAGCCAATTATAAGGCAACATGATCAGCAATCATAGAGGAGCAGTTCGATAGATGGAAATGCAATTCGATGGTCATCCTTGAGAAGTATAAATAGCAGAGAAGGCCCCAGAAAAAAGCCCAGACTCAGATCCAAAAAACCAGTCTTATTCTACTGTATTTCCTTTCCAGTTTTACATTTCCTGTTCTTTACATTTCTGCACTTTAAAATTCTTGCACTGCACTTCATTCATAGGAGTAGTTTCAAGTAGATTGTTCTTGTAAACCTCTACGAGGCTGAGTTTGGATCATTGTAAGTTTTTTCATTTTAATGAAATGCTTCAATTGTTCTTCATTTAATTGTTATTTTGCTTAATTCTCCTAAGTCAAGCCACCAGTAAAAATCCTCTTCATTGAGGCTGAAAGAAGTAAAACACAATCATCTGATAATTGGTTGGCAATTAATTTTCTGTAAGGACTGATTGATCCTTGCTAGCACGCTCGCAATTACAAAAATAACCTTTGAAAGGCAAAAAGCCAACATATATTTTTGGCACGCCCAGTGGGATTAATTGAAATGGCTAGATGTAGGAGACAAGGAGAAAATGAACGCTTGGAAGAAGGCGTGGAAGGGGAGGTAGAAGTGCCTAATCCAAAGGATAATGTGATAACACATCTTGTGGAAGCACCCAGTTCATCAGAACCTATGGTTGAACAGACCAGCACTTCGGAACAGCTACCTGTAGACACCCCATTTTTGACCGACTTTAAGACTTAAACGTCACCGATTGAGCACTTGGTGATAGTACATATTGTGCTCGTTCTGGGGTTTCAGAGTCTCGGCTGAGAGCCTTGCCTCCGGACTTCGGGGCTCTTTTGTGCTTTGCCTCGGTTTACGAATCGGGTCCTATTTTCTCTGTTTTCTCTTCCCGAAGGGAGGGAGAGGTCTCGTAGACCATCTCTCAGTGGCCGTAGGCCATTTTTCTCGTTTGGAGACCAGTTTCCGATTTTTCGGAGCCGTCGGCCGTGTGCCTCGGTTCGGGACCGCTTAACTACCTCCGTTTGTTCCGGTTTTTGGCACACACCTTGTTTCCTCCCTTTTGAGGGACACTGTGGCCCGGGAGGCCACTTTCGTGGTCGCACGCCACTTCTCGTGCCTAACAGCCTGTTTTCGGGGCCCCGGACTGCGCGTTTTGGCCCCTCGAACCCTCGATTTGCATCGGTTAGGGTTCATTTTTGGTATGGACCCTATTTTCATTGTTTGAAATGTGGTACTATGGTGGGAGACCAGTAATTCTTTTGGAGACCTTTTTCTCTCTCCTCCAGCCGATTTTCTTGACAGAAAGCTGGTTTTCCTCACTTTTGGGCCACAATTTTGGGTCTCCCATACCACCATTGTGTTATACTCATCTGGGAGGCCACCTTTATGGGTAGACCGACCAGATTTTCTTCCTGACCCTTTTGAACCTTGCTAAAAAGCTAGTTTTCCTCTTTCTTGGGTCACATTTTCTGGTCTCCCACCATACAGCTGTATTCTACTCATCTGGGAGGCCACCTTTCTGGGTAGGCCGACCAGCTTTCTTGCTTGAACCTTTTGACCCCTGGTCGGCCGTCTAGGGGGAGTGGCCGGCCGACCACCTAAGCTGGTCGGCTAGCTTTCTGCTTTTCGGTCTTTTTAAGTGCAACACAACTGTGCCAACTGTGAAGCATTTGCCCCATCCTCCGAGATTTTGCCCATTTGTTTGTCTTCTTAAGGAAGATTTGATCCTTTTGCTTAGCTTCAAGGAGAAGCTTAACCCTTTTGTCAAGCTTCTTGAGGAAGCTTGACCCCTTTGGTCTAGCTTCCTCAAGAAGCTTGACCTTTTTGGTTAAGCTTCTTTGAGAAGCTTTAACCCTTTCTTGAGGCTTCTCCAAGAAGCCTTGGCTCTTCCAAGAAGCCTTGGCTCTTTTCCTCTATAAAACAAACCTTCCCTCTCCATTTGCAAGGGTTAGAAACATTTGGCTGAGATAGATACACCCCACCCTCCATAGCTCTCTTCTTCAAGCTCCAAACCCTAATATTCTTGGCCATTTACACTACACCTCATAGCCTACCACCTCCACCATCCATTCAATCACCTTGGAGCTATTTTTCAGAGGTTGAAGGCTCACCTTCTTGGTCCAGAACTTGCTGCATTGCTGTGCTACAAGGGTAAGTCAACATTTCCCCATTTTTTGCATTATTTTGCTTCATAACTTAGCCCTATTTGCAAGCATTTTTGGGTTTTGACATAAACTAGAAAAAGTCTTGTTTTGATCTTCTAAACATGTTTGTTTAAGGACTCTTTTCTGTTTGGGGTCATCTACCCCCTTTCATGCTTCATTTCCTCATGCTTTGAGCCATGCATTTGAGCATTTGCATTGGCCTTGGTTTGGCCTTTTAGCCACTGAAATCCAATGGATTTTCAGTGGCTTAGATGTGTTCTTGAGCCCTAAAATTAGAGAGGGGTGACCCTCTCACCCCTTGTTCTTTTTACTAGCTTTGTTGGCCTTCCAAAGGAGCTCCATTTTTCATGTTGAGAAGTCTTATTTCAAGCCATTATTTGTGAGTTTCAAGGTCTTCCTTGACTCTGTCCTGGGCCCTTTTGGCCATATTTTGTGTCTTTGATGCATGTGTAGAACAATCCCATTCAAGGCCTTTCAAAGGGGCCTTTATTTGAATGTTTCCTAGACCCATTTCAGGCTCTTTTTAGTGGGTTTTAGGACCCTCAAAACCTCTGTCCAGAGGTGGTTTTGCCATTGTGTGTGTCCATCATGCATGTGTAGAACAACCCCCTTATTGGCCTTTCAAAGGAGCCCATCATTCTTGCATGCATTGACTGAGTTTCAGTGGTTATTTGGGCATATTTTGGCATGACATACTTCTATTTTTGGCTGGTTTCGTGAGCCTTCATATGCTCCATATAGTTGTAGTGTAACTCATGGTTCACTAGCTTTCTTTGCATACTTTGTTGACCCTTGATTTTAACACTTTTTGGCCATGCCTTAAACTGATATTGTGCTTATTTTGGACTGCCCTAGCTCTGTTTTTGGGTCTCATGGTTGAATGATGTTTGTTTTGCATGCTTGTAGTTCATTACCCATGCTTAACTTTGAGTTTTGAGGCTCATTCTGTGCATATACTGAGGTGTGTTCATGCTTTGGGTCCATTATACATCATATTTCAGAGCTTGTTTGAATGTCATATTGCCATGTTTTGTACTCTTTAAATGCGTTTGAGAGTCAGGCTTGTATGCCTCATTTACCGACCATTGAAAGAGCTCCATTTCTTTGCATTCCGAGCCATCATTTTAGGCCATTTCCCCACTGTTTTAGACATTCCTAGGGTTTGTTTGGAGTTGATTTTGCCATTGGTGCATTGCTTTGGGTACCTCTAGAGTAACGCACTTCACTAGTTTCGGTACTCGGGCCCCCTAGCATGCATTGTGTGACATATTTGCATGTTTCGGGACCATCTTTTATGCCATTTCAGAGCTATATCATGTCCCATTCTATGCCATGTTTCATCCTTTGCCATGCTTAGTTAGAGTTACATGTTATGCCTTAGGATCGGTCCTTTGCATCCATGCATGTTTGCATGTGTTTCAGTTGTCTCATTTCCACCATATGGCCACTGATGTGAGTGTGGCTGAGGTCCACTCATGTTGGTGTAAGTCCATCGTGCATTGTATATGCCATTTCAGTCCATAGCATTGCGTATGCTAGGTTGCATGTTAGAGCATTGTGCATGCCATGTTACATCACGTGCATTGTGTATGCCATTGTTTGCGTATGCTAGGTTGCATGTTAGTCGCATTGTGTATGCCATGCATATTGCATTGTGTTTGGAGTAGGGTTTAGTCCAAACACGGGAAACGAGGGACGTTTCGTACTCGAAGTGACGAAACGTGTCTCAATTCCCGGTCGCCGACACTCCGGATTATCTATGATGGAGTCTAGGCCTTGTTGTGTTTTCATGTGCATTCATATCACATCGAGTCGTGCATTTTGACTCCTCGGCCATCATACATCGAGATGCGCGATTGGTGGCACGAGGATCGAGGTCGTGCATACATGTGTGAAAATGCTTTGCCATGCCCCCCTTTCTTGCTCTCTGTTGCAGCAAATCAGAAATCAGCAGCCTTCCAGAGCTTTGCACAGCATTCCAGGATTAGTTGCAAACAGAGGCGAATCGGGGCATCGCAATGGATTTCCGCGCCAGGCAACTCAAGCATGCATCATTCATCATTCGAAACAGAGCTGAGGCGGTCTGTGGATTTGCATACTAGTTTATTTCACTTCTTAGTTAATTTGTTAATTAATTAGGGTTTTGTACTTATTCGGACTGTAATTATTTATTCGGACCCTCCAAGCGAGGGCGCAATTGTAATAAGTGTGCGTATGTGTGATGTATGTCTTCCAACCCCACGTCTTTCTCCCTTTTATTTACCAGCTTATGATGGTTAGATTAGGGCATGTTTCAATTAGCATACTTATGCTTGCATGTTTGTATCATTCATCTGTATTGTATGCACCGGGCTCAGCGCATCATACTAACTGTATTGTATTTCAATTCCGAGTTGAATACTTGTTAGTTGTAGCATTTCACATGCCATCTTTAAAATAGCCGAGACTATTGTAGTTGCATTCCTGCATGTGTTGCATTAGGCATTTCAGCATAGTTAGGATCATGTATGGATTTCTAACATAGCTTCTGTTTTGGCTTGGAGTACTCGGTAAGTCTTTATGCTTTAGCATCCTTGCATGCGTGTGAGTGACTGCCATGATAGCATGTTTACCATGAGGCTAACTGCTTATGTGATATACCTGCCTGAATGCCTGTGTGTGAAGGTTGGATTATTTGAATTGGAATAATGCATTGACTTCGAGTTTTAAACCCACTTGAGAGTGGCAAAATCATGCTTTCTAAGCCCACCTGAGGGTGGCAAATCCACGTCTTAGCCTACTTGCGGGTAGCACCATCAAATCATTTTCAAAATAAACAAACATGAAATGTTTTGTTCCAATTTAGGCGACCCAGTCTATACTTGTATGCTGTGTGCATCACATAGTAATTCTAGGCTAATAACCGGAATAAGAGCACATAATGTTTTCAAAACTCGATATCATGGTTAGTAGAGGCCGATCTTTGATCCGGCGAGCGGGGGTGCTCACGAAGTGACCTTCCCTAATCGTACCCAAGTTCCCGAGCCGAGGCAACTTTGGTGATGACGGACACGTGGCCTTAAGCAACGAGTCAGGGTTTCCTAAATTTCCCAAAATAAAATATTTAGGTGGCGACTCTGTATCTGGCAAAGCAGTCTATGTTTGGCACTTCTTTCAAAAAAAATCTGTTTTCAAAAACGATTTGCCGGATTTGGACTCTTTGATGATTCATCGGTCTTGCATTGCACTCTGCGAGATTAGATACAGGACCGTGACTTTGAGTCCTGAACTGTAGTGAGCCCAAATGAACAAAACAGGATTCCCTCCCGGGACGTTCGGGGACGTCTATAGTTTCTGGCGACTCTGCTGGGGAGTTAAAGAACTTGACTCGAACTCATGATATCTGGTTTTAACTACACTTATGTGTTTCTTTGTATTACATTTGCATTGGTGTGCCTAGGACACCGTGTTTGCCGTATGCTATTCCTGAACAGTTTGCTGGAGGCTCGCTTCGAGAAACGTGCCATAAGGCTGACCGGTTGCGGGCTCTGCCATGACGGGAACACAAACCCCGATTTTACCGAGGCACCCTTTTTGACCATTCGACCTAGTGCATATTCGGAATCCATAGTGACCATTCCAAGCTAGGACAGGTTGCTTACCCGATTATAGGTTGTTTGAAACGCTGCGTGCGTAATGAAACCCTAGCTCCTGACAAAATAGGACAGGGAAACCTTACCCCAACATAGGGGTGTTTTGGCTCTCACTTGTTTGCTATGTGCTTTTAGAGTGCGTCTCTACAAGAATGCATGTATCAGTTCACAAGTTTGGGTATCAGGCCTGCGGGCACCAGTTCAGTATTCTGGGAATCAGTTATTTGTGGGTATCACATTCAGTTTCAGAGGCAGTGATTTGGGGACAATGATCAGTCTTTGAGAACAGTGTATTTCAGCTTATCAACTGTGTGTTGTGATGCCCAACTGTGTGTTGTGTGTTTATTTTAAGCCGTTATGTTGTCCGTTTGTCTGGTTGTTTATTTCCTTATTATTGCTTTATTTATCTTTTTGCTAGGGTAGTTTAGCACAATTGCTTCAGACCAAGCAGATATTTCCCAAGCACTTTGGACAAGAGGTCGCCGACTCAATCGATCTGAGGATCTGGTTGATGGACAACCAGTGTATCATTCCCTACCCCCGGTTATCAGACGGAGGTCGAGAAGACGCAGTGTATCCGAGCAGAGGTTGCCAGAATAGTGGTTTGCCCCATCAGTGGACAGTTGGACTGAGGTCTCAATTGTTGCCATAGAGATAGACCTACCGGTAGTTCAGACAGATCAGGGCAGTATGGCAGGAACGACAAGAGTTGAGGAAATGATACGTCAGATGCAGGAGACCATGAGAGCCATGCAGCAGGATGCTGTTCGTCGAGATGAATTTGCCAAACAACAGGCCGAGATCATGGCCCAGCAGGCAGAGTTAATTGCCAGGCTGCAATAACAAGCCGGGGCATCTGCTTCCCACCAAGCTCCTCCCCCACCAGGAGTTCCGGCACCCGGGGAGGCACCAAATGTCCAGGGAGATACGGATATCCTGACGGGGCCAGCTCCGCCCCCGATTCTACCTTAGCTATCCAAGGCACCTACGCCTGTCAATCAACCGGACTCCCCCTTTGAGTTCGAGGTGGACCATACAGCACTAAAGTTGAGCAAGCTTGAGAAGTTGTTCAAGAAATCCCAAGGGGTAAAGTCCATCCCAGACATTGAGGACGGGTATACCGATGTGGCTGTGACGCTGCCAGATAGGTTCAAAATGCCACAAATCGACCGCTTTAACGGATCCGGGGATCCCATGGTGCATCTCCGATTGTTCTCAGATATACTACGGCTGATGGGCCTCACCAGACCGCAGAAGCTTTCATTATTCGGCTGGACCCTATCGGGTGTGGCCGCTATCTGGTACGCAAAATTAGAAGACGATGTCAAGCGGAACTGAGATGAGATGGCCGAGGCTTTCATTGCACAGTCCTCCTATAACACTCAAATTGAGATTACAACCTGTAATGACCCCGAAATGTACGTCATAATTATCGGTAATTAATTACGTGTTTAGACGAATTAATTGAAGAATATCTGTTTGACTTGGAAAATATCTGTTGGAATTACAACTTCGAGACTGAAATTGAAGACCGTAATGAGTTCAGAAAATGAAATTGAACACGCCTATGTGATACCGGGAATTTTTGGAACCATTTGGGATAATAAAATGGGGACTGAATTTCGTCCGATTCGTTAGGCCTTGTTTGGCTCAAGATTATGGCACAATATTACATATATGTTTATAGATAAGGATGTTGACCCTTACTTGACCCATTGACTCAACACAAAAGAGAGAAGAAAAATCTGGAAGAGGAAAAAAAAAAAGAGAGAAGTCATAGAAGAGAGAAAGGAAGGGGGAAGAAGAGGGAAGAAGGGGAACTCAAGCAAACTTCTCAAATCAAGTGTTTAAGTTAAGATTTTCATGAAATTAGTTGTTGATCCTTGGCATTTAGCATGTGGAACTCAAGAGTATGGCATAAGATCATGAAATTTATGTTTTATTGAGGGAGAACCTCCATGGCTTTGAAGGAATGAAGCTTTTATATGTATAGCCATGATTCTTTATTTCATTTCATGGTTTGGCCTTGTATATGATTCATATGAGTTTGGTTTTAAAGCTTAAAGCAAGTTGTTTTCAAGTGAGTTTGGCCTTGAATTTTATGATTTTGGAAGTTGATTTTGCAAAAATGGAGGCCACGGTTTGACAGATTTTGGGACTGGTTTTTCTACCCAGATTTTCACATTCCGCTCGAGCGGAGGTTTGGCCGCTCGAGCGGAGATTTCGCACTTCCAGTATTTGAGCACAGTTTTCAGTCCGCTCGAGCGGAGGTCTTTACGCTTGAGCGGGGACCAGTTTCCAGAGAATTTTAAAAAGTGTTTTAATGCATGATTTTGGTCTTCTCATTGCATTTTTAGCATTCTTGAGGCTTAATTACGTTATGATAATGAAGTTATGAGATTGAAACATCATTAAGAGCATACGTGGACTTGATTTGATAATGATATGTGTTAAAGGATCATGCGATACTGTGGATATTTGAAGGTCAAAACGTGAAGACCGTACAACCGGTTCTGGAAAACCACTGTAAGTAACATTTTTGTAAAGTTATGTTCTTATAAAGTATGTTCTGAAAATGCTACGTTAAGTTATGTTTTCTGAAATGATAGTGTTTTCTGTGAACGAATGTCCTATTTGCGAATCTAGTATGGCATCTATAGAGAGTCCCAAGTCATGGGGGACGGCATGAAAATGCAGGTCCATGACTAGTTTACGAGATCTCGTGAGTCACTTCATTGTGACGATATGTGTTTAATCAGTATCCGGAACTGATTACTCTAGTCGGAAGACGTTCTGTTATGTTTATGTTCTGTGGAGTATGCCATTATTATGTTCTGATACGAATTGATTATGTCTATGATGATTTGTTTTACGGATTTCTATGAAATGTTGGAGTTCGTTCACTAACCCCTTTACGTTAATGTTACTTGCTGGGCTTTAGCTCACCCCTGTATATATGTATTTATAGGTGAGCAGTCGGGGAGTCAAGCCTAGGCGGAGTCCTGCATCGAGCCGCCGTTTTGAAACCACCAGAGTTTTGTATGCCCCGAGCTGGGCTAGGCCTGGAAGGCCGTATAGTGAGTTTGTTTTGTTATGTATTTGTGGCATGTGCCTATATGTTTTGTATATGGATTTTGTTACATGTTATGGCATATGGTGGGTAAATTAACATTTTGGCATGTAAATACTTGTTCATATTAATGCACAGCTCTTTGGACTATTGTAGTTTCTGTTTTCGCTTCCGCGAGCCCCGATTAATTATGTTTTGTATAGTAAGGCCTGTGGTAATCTAGGATTACTGGCCGGTTACGATGCCAAACTTTTAGGGGCGGGTTTGGGTCGTGACACAACCCGTGATCTTGAGACAACAAGGCAGGAGCCTAAGGAGAACGTTTCGGATTTTGTGGCCCGGTGGAGGGCGAAGGCCTCAATGATGACCCTAAGGCCCACTGATAAAGATCAAATTTGGATGATTGTGCGCAATCTCTAACCCAAATTGATGCAGAAAATGATCTTGCTCCCCTTCCCTGCCTTTTCAGATTTGCACGAGATGGGGGTACAAATTGAGGATGCTATGAAACAAGGTCTGATTGACCAAGACAGAGAGCAACCCAGAAGAACCTTTAACCGCAACAACAATACAGGCACCAGCAATGCTGCAAATGCTAGAGCTTCAGAAGTAAGCATGGTCACCACCATGCCCCCTCCAAGACCCATGGCAGCTACACCTTTCTCCGGCGGGCCAAGAAGCAACACACAAACCACCAAATACCAACCCAGAGGCCAAAGAACCTTCACGCCTTTATATATGCCCCTGTCCAAGGCTCTGGGGGTATTAATCAGGAAAGGGCACCTAAAGCCCCTGGAGCCAAGGCCATTGCCAAATCCACTCCCTCCCTCTCACAACCCTACAAAATACTACACATATCACCAACAACATGGTCACGACACTGACCAATGTTTTAGATTGCGTCATGAGATTCAAGATCTCGTTGACAAGCAGGTGATTGTGCCTCCAGAAAAACCCAATGTCACAACAAACCCTCTCCCACCGCACAACCAAGCTCCACCTCCCAAACGTATCAACTTTATCCAGACTGGGGTCGTGTCTTACGATCCTAGCATATATATCACCCAATCCCACCTACCCAAGCTGGAGGTGCTCCTTCCTGACTGCACTGACTTGTGCATGTTGGACATCTCCAGAACTCAACCCGAACCAATGGTGGTGACTGTCGAAGACAGAACAGGGCAAATTTCAGGGGAGAATGGGATTGTTGAGTCAGAATCTGAGGAATTTGGGAGTTTTGATGAGGAGGTATACAGTCCGAGTGACTACATTCTATCAGTAGGCCAGGTTGGGCCAAATATGGAATTGCCGGCGGGAGCAGAGCTTTGTGTGATACAGGGGGATGAATCTGGTTAGAGGATAGATAACTTGGCAGTTGTGGAAGGGGACTTTGGTAATCTCCAATTTTTCAATGAGCAAGATCTAGAGGGCATGGTAGTCAACTGGTCATAATTTGAGGAGTCAGCAAAGGTCACTGGGTGGCTTGATGACCTACCAGATGTTGTCGACGAAACTCAGTTGGAACGGGGCCCGGCAGGGGCAAGAACATCAGTTGTGGCCGGAAGGGTCGGAAATCAGAATGCATCACCGGAGAGCGCCGATGCAAAGAATTTCGCTCAGGACTTGGGCATTGTGAATGTGGGAAGTGTTGAACAGCCAGCTGTACTGACGCAGTTGGAACAAAAAAGGTTCGGGGATTCTGAGAGAATCAGGAAAGCTAAGGTCCCTGAGGGGACTGAAAATGCTGTGTGCACGAGGATAGAGAATGCTGCGAGCATGTGGACGGAAAGTACTGCGAGTACAATTGTACCGGAGCCGGACAGGTGTCTGTTGGCTGCCGACGGAATGTGGTGGGAAAACGATAATCTATGTCTTGCCCACACAGATGAGGATTGGGGGAGCAACCAGCCAGACGATACCTGGTACATCGGCGAAGTCGATCATATGACTAGAAGCGGGCGGTATTTCAAGCCCCCACATCTAGATCAGCCAGAGGCGTCTGGGAAAGATAAGAAGGCGGAGAAACAGAAAGAGAAGCAACTCGAAGAAGAAGTTGTACTGAAGCAGTTAAAAAAGATACAGGCAGACATCTCCATTTGGGGACTGCTTATGGCATCGCGAGTGCATCGACAAGCTGTCTTATCGGTCATGGATAAGGCCAAGCTCTCAATAGACACCACGCCCGAACAGCTGGTGGGCTTAGTTTTTCCGGGAGGAGCTACCCCGATGTTAACTTTCTTCGACAAAGAATTGTCACCTGAGGGTGCGAACCATAACAAGCCACTCTACATCTCTGTGGAGTGTAGAAACAAATGAATACCCGTGGTGCTTGTCGACACAGGGTCCGCCATCAATGTTTGCCCGGCAAGAACTGCATATGCAATCGGTTTAAAGACTACGGACTTTGTGCCGACAGCCCAGGTAATTCGGGCGTACGATAACACAAGCAGAGAAGTAATGGGAACAGTGAAAATTCAAACCAAGGTTGGGCCAGGACAGCATGAGGTAGACTTTCACGTCTTAGAAGTCCCTGCGACCTTTAATCTACTCTTGGGGCGGCCGTGGTTGCACCAAGTAGAGGCAGTTTCATCCACCTTACATCAGATGGTGAAATACCCCCATGGGAAGGGAGTAGCCATCGTTTTTGGAAATTCGTCGATCCATCCACCGCCAGAAGTATCTACGCCAGTTTTGGAAATTGAGCACGGTATGAAGGATGTGTTGTTATCCGGTTTTACCCTGGCTGAGGTCCGGGTCGTGCAGAACATCTTGGCTGTTAATGAGGGGGCGTATGTTAGCGCACAATCAATATACCTCATGAACAAGCTTCAACACATCCCCGGGATGGGATTGGGAAAGAGCGGCTGGAAGGATGTTGCAGCGTTGGCCGAAGTGCCACACAACCCACACACCTTTGGCTTGGGTTATCTGCCCACCAAAGAGGATTGGATAAGGAAGGGTAAGGAGATGGCCGGGAGAGCCAGAGCAAAGAAGGCGGGGAAGCCTTTTGAGTTAATGCACCGGCCCATCCAGGGTAACCTAAACGGCGCTTCGTCCGGGAGGGGGAGGACTTTCCATTTTGTGGCTTCCCAGAGCCGTGGATAAACGAAGAGAAGTGCCGTGTGCCAGGGTTTGAGATTTTCTTTGACCTACAGTTATCCGGGGATGATGTTGCCGAAAAGCAGACGGACCCATTAGCTGAGGCTGAGCAGAGCAAGACAGTGGAGTCTGAGGACGCCGAAAGTGAAATGGGGGTAGCGCTGGCGTGTCTACTTTCAGATCCTCCGATCGAACAGAAGTGCTTGGGGGATAACTTCTCGGTATGCGTGATTGGGAATGAAACAGCTGCGGGCCTACCAGCAAACATTTTGGATGCATCTATCGCACCCTCTCTCATTTGGCAGTATGAAGAGGGATTTTTGTCAAGCAGCACCGGGTCAGGTAGTGAGTCAGAATCTGATTCCTCCGAATCTGTTGAGTCGGAATCAGGTTCCAGCTCGACTGAGTCTGAGTCCGATATTCCTGGGGGTGATAATCCGGATACCACAGTCCTGTCTAGGTCGTCTTTTTCTTTCTCTTTTGAGTCTGTTGTAACCGAAGAATCGGACGATTTGGATGTGCTTAATGAGAATGATGTGGCTGTGGTTTCTGAGTACTTTTCTGTGCCCTTGATTTATTGCATTAAGTCAGACTTTCAAAATTTTGATGAAAACGATGAGGAAGAAATTCCTCTGGTTTTGCAACGCTTAATTAAACAAGGGCAGGAAAGATTTGTTAAGCCCTTAATGGATGAAATCATTACCGTGAATATTGGTACTGAGGAGGACCTGCGGCTGGTCCAGATCGGGTCCACGTTGTCTTCGAAGGAACGCGAGCGCTTAGTCGCCTTATTAAAAGATTTCAAAGATGTTTTCGCGTGGTCCTACGAAGACATGCCGGGGATCAATCCTGAGATTGTACAGCACCGGATCCCTCTTGACCCCGAGGCTCGACCCGTTAAACAAAAACTCAGAAGGATCCGCTCGGACTGGGCCCTCAAGATTAAAGAAAAGGTCACCAAGCAAATTGATACAGGATTCCTGCTGGTATCCGAATATCCGACTTGGTTGGCCAACATTGTTCCAGTGCCGAAGAATGATGGCAGGATCCGGGTATGCGTGGATTTCAGGGATTTGAATAGAGCAAGTCCGAAGGATGACTTTCCCTTGCCGCATATTGATGAGTTAGTGGACTTCATAGCGGGGCATGCTTTGCTTTCGTTCATGGATGGCTTCTCAGGCTATAATCAGATTGTAATGGCACCTGAAGACCGGGAGAAGACTGCTTTCACCACCCCGTGGGGGACTTACTGTTACAGGGTAATGCCATTTGGGTTGAAAAATGTTGGAGCTATATATCAACGGGCCGCGACCACGATATTACACGACATGATCCACAAAGAGGTTGAGGTGTACGTGGACGACATGATTGTCAAGTCCAAAGATAGAGAGGGCCACTACACCGCCTTGCAAAAGTTCTTTCAAAGGATTAGAGAATTTCGGTTGCGGCTGAATCCTTAGAAGTGTACGTTTGGTGTTACAGCAGGGAAAATGCTGGGGTTTCTAATTACACAGAGAGGTATCGAAGTCGACCCTTCCAAAATCAAGGCCATCTTAGAAATACCACCACCAAGGACTGAAAAGGAGGTGCGAGGCTTTCTGGGTAAAGTGCAATTCATAAGATGGTTTATCTCAAAATTAACCTTGACTTGTGAACCACTTTTTGGTCTCCTGAAGAAAGGAAAGAAATTCCAATGGGACGGCTGATGCCAAGCTGCTTTTGAACAGATCAAGGAATACTTACAGAACCCGCCCGTGTTGTCACCGCCAGAGCCGGGGAGACCGTTGATTTTGTATCTTTCAGTAACTGAGACTACAATGGGCTGCATGCTCGCGCAAGAATCAGAGGACAAAGTGGAGAGAACCATCTACTACCTGAGCAAGAAGATGCCGAAGTATGAGACTCGCTACACACCGTTGGAAAAGGCTTGCTTAGCCTTGGTATGGGCTACCCGATCATCCAGTGGAAGGAGGCGAAGCAGTTGAGTACTTATTCCTAGATGAGGCTATTCTTCATATCGACAATGAATTTTGGACGATGTACTTTGACGGAGCGTCAAACCAGCATGGGTATGGGATAGGAGTGTTGCTGATAGCACCTGACAACTCCCGTATCCCTCTAGCGTTCAAACTCCGGTTCAAAGTCTCGAACAACGAAGCAGAATATGAGGCATGCATTGCCGGTCTAGAAGCAGCCTTGGAATTAGGAGCAAAACGGTTGGACGTCATCGGGGACTCGAACCTTGTTGTATCTCAAGCGAAAGGAGATTGGAAAGTCAAAGAAGAAAAGATGATTATGTATCACTAGACCTTGGACTTGTTAATTCCTCGGTTTGAGAAGTTAAACTTTGCTCATCTGTTAAGAGAGAACAACAGGTTCGCAGATTCAGTAGCAACTCTATCTTCCATGATAGGCATCCCGTTTAGAGTCCGGATGCGTCCAGTCATTATCGACCAAAAATTTGTGCCGGCTTAGAGTCGATTGCCGCTATAGATAAGGTTCAAGATGAGAACCCCTGGTATTACGATATTTGGAATTTCTTGGAGAAGGAAGCATATAGGGGTAAATGCCAAGGATAAAAGGGCAATCAGAAGAATGGCCGTTCAGTTCATCATCTGTGGAGGTAAATTGTATAAGAGAGGTCATCTAGGAATGCATAAGCTGTGCGTTGAAGCTGAAGAATCAAAACACCTGATGGAGGCCATCCATGGAGGGGAATGCGGTGCGCATATGAACAGGGTAATGTTAGCGCGGAAGATCCTCAGACAAGGTTATTATTGCTCCACCATGGAGGAGGATTGTATCGGCTTTGTTCGGCGATGCCACAAATGTGAGATCCATGCAAATCGCATGAACATCCCGCCATCGAAGCTGTACAATATGACTTCGCCATGGCCATTTTCAGTTTGGGGAATCGATGTGATCGGGGCTATCACTCCGAAGGGGTCGAATGGGCATGAGTTCATCCTGGTCGCGATAGATTATTTCACAAAGTGGGTTGAGGCCCAATCCTATGCGGTGTTGAAGGCTTCACATGTTGCGAAGTTTATCAGAAACAACATCATCTGTCGTTGTGGAGTCCCAAACGAGGTCATTTCAGATAATGGTTCCCACTTCAAGAAGGAAGTGATTGATTGGTTGGAAAAATACAATGTGGCTTTTCATAAGTCATCCACCTATCGGCCGCAGACCAATGGAGCAGTCGAGGCCGCCAACAAGAATATCAAATACATACTGCAAAAGATGGTGGAAACCTATCGGGACTGGCCAGATAAGTTGCCATTTGCTTTGTGGGGCTACCGGACTTCAATTAGAACTTCTACCGGGGCAACTCCGTATTCATTAGTTTATGGAATGGAGGCCGTTCTACTTATTGAAATTGAGGTTCCGTCTTTACGAGTACTGGCTGAGTGTCAGATAGCCAAAGCAGATTGGCAACAAAGTAGATTTGAAGAACTCATGCTGTTTGACGAGCGCAGACTGAAAGCACTGTACCATGTTCAAGGTTATCAACGCAGAATTGCCAGGGCTTTCAACAAGAAAGTTAAGTCTAGGAATTTAAAGGAAGGATATTTGGTGCTCAAGGACAACCGAGCTCCCATCCACGACCCAAGGGGCAAGTTCAGACCCAATTGGACTGGTCTCTACATCATTAAGTCTATCTAGTCAGGTGGAGCTGTGGTTCTGATGGATCTAGATGGCCTAGAGTTCTCCCAACCGATCAATATGGACAAGTTGAAGAAATATTACCCTTGAGAGGCTCGCTAGGCCGAAAACTCGAAAGGGCGACCTAGGCAAAAGTTAGAGCACAAAAATTTGAAATTATAAAAACTGAGCTCGCAAGGTTGAAAACCCGCAAAGAGCGGCCTTGGCAAAAGTTAGAGCGTAAAAGGAGAGTGAAAATACTCAAGTGAACCCGAGCCTGAACTACGTAAAACTTGATTCCCATCTTTGGGATACGTAGGCAACTTCACCCTGAAGTTCAGCCATAAACTTTTCCCCGATCAACTTTGTCCATTTGATCATCTCGTCCATCTTTGTCTATTAAGCATTCAAGAGTTCGGTTATGATCTTTGGTGCAGTGCTTTTCAAACTAGGGGCAACTTTCCGTTGCTGTGCAGTGCTGTGGTACTATTCAGACTAGGGGCAATTTTCCAGTTACTGGGGATCCGGGGTTGTGCATCTCGGTGACAGATTTCAGGCGTGTCCAGTTCTGATCCATATCGAAAATGGTTTTGAAAAGTTTTAATAAAAGTTGACTTTGTTCAAAATTAATGTTTTTACAACTTAGACCATTTTTGGACCAAAGTGGAAAATTTTCAGTACCCACAACCTTCAATTTCATTGATTTCAATACAGAGTTCTCCTGCTCTTGCATACAAATTGAAGTTGCTTTTGGCTACAATCATAAAGAAAACTTGAAAGTACTAATAAAGCAATAAATCCGGGGCATAGATAAGTCAGGTGTTCCTGCGCCCCCTCCCAGAGCTGGTCGAAGCCTCTGGTGCCAAAGTGGGCCTTTCTTGTGCCTCTTCATTGAGCCAATCCAAGCACTCATCAGACAAAGTGCAACTGAAAGTGGGAGCGGGGGCCAGGAGCTCTCTAGTCCTCCATGCTGTGGCATACCGGGCAAGCTGTGCACCTCGAACCGGGAATGCAGCCGGGTACTCTATCCCCTCTGGCGGGCAAGTCTGATCATGTCCGAACTGGCGCTGGAACCGGAATGGAAAATAGAAGACACAGTCTATCATGCCAATCAATTGAATCCCAAGTTGACGGGTCATATTGTAACTCATTGCCGGCAGATCAAGCCAAGAGCAACGCCAAGCAATGCGGTCCACGGACAAACTGCACATCCAGTTGTACCACCACCCCTCATCCAGGGCATCGACCAGATGTTGTCGAAAAAAGTAGCTGCGAGCTGAGTATGCGGGGCAAGACTCCACAATCTGTAACTTGTCCATCAACCACACCTGGGGAGGGATAAAAAATGAGAGAATAAAGAATAGAGAGATGCACGATGAGAGAAAAGTAAGAAAAGGGTTTTGTGAGAAAAATCGAGCCCGAGGGCCGAGTGATGTGAGCAATACATATGTGAGATTGGGTGGGAAACATTACCTGCAACAGTAGTGGGCTCCCTGCAAGCCTAGCCGTCTCCCGACGATGAAAAGCATCTAAGCCCATCAATGTCTCAGCCAATGTCATGGCAATGCAGCTCTTGTCCTCCTTCAAACCTTGGGCAACCTCGATCAACTGGACACTGAATCCACCGGAGCCCGAGGCAAACAAGAAATGAGATAGCAAGCATAGGCAAAGTGCGTGTCGCCGATAGCCCTGCCAATAATGGTCGCCGCGGTCACCAGCATCAGAAAACCAGCGAACCAAGCTTGGGATGTCTAGCTCCCCGTCGCGAATCAATGATCGAGCGTCACGCAAAGTAAGGCCGCACATTTGTCCTAGGGCTTAGACGTGGCCAAATCGGAGTTGAGGCAAGATTTGCTCGTTGCGCTCGGACTCCATTAAAGCTTGGAAATCCTCGAAAGTAGGACACATATCTTGCCCACTAAAGCTAAAAACGTGTGTTACCGGATTCCAAAACCTTGCCGCGGCATGGAGGAAAGGAAGATGCAGCGGAGTATGGCCTAGCGTGAATAGTGCATTCAAGCCGAAGCCCCGGAAGTTTAACTTTTCCGAGCCATCTAGAGAAGCAATCCAAGCTGTGAGATTTTGGGTGAGAAATGCTTCCATTTTGATGCAAAGCTAAGATGAAATGAAAGAACCACAAGGTTGGAACTTTTAAAGAGGATAAGGCACTGTTCGGGGGACACGTGTCAAAAAATTGATGGTTGCTAAGCCAGGTGGTCGGCCGACCACCTTTTCTGGTAGGCCAACCACCCCTCTCCCCTCCAATGAAAAAAGCTGGTCGGCCAGCTCCCTCTGACGGTCGGCCATGAAGAGAAGTGGGGGTTTGGTCTTGTCCTAGCCTCTAGAAGAAAGTTCCTAGCATTTCCATGCATTGGGAGTGTTGAAGGTGCGAGTTTTCCTCAGTTTCGGATGCGTTCCGCCACCCAGATCGTCCGAGGTATGTCTGTTTATCGAGTTGTTGTTGAATTTTGTTTATTGAGTCGTTGTTAAGTTTATCGAGTTGTTAAGTTTTGTCGAGTTGACGAGTTTTGTGTATCGAGTTGTTACTCTTTGTTTAATCAACATTGTTGTGTCTTGCTTATCGCGTTGTAAGTTTGATCAACATTGTTGTGTCTTGCTTATCGAGCTGTAAACTTGCTAAGGTTCTATTGTTTCTTAGTAAGTTAAGTTGTTTTGTTTGTTGCGTCAGTTCACTACCTGACTTGGCAATTTTCGATGCTTAATTTTCATTCAATCTCATTTTTGTGCAAAATGATGCGATACGATGCTAAGAACATAAAATACAACACTTTTTGAACAAAAGCTGTTTCATTCCATCATGCTTCCTTTGTTACAACATTTTACAACAAGGGTACAAGTTTTACAAAAAATAAAACTGCCTAATAATGTACAATGTGCTACAACTACTAGTAAAAAAGGCAAATAAAGCAGGAACATCTGTGCTCTCAAGTGCAAGAATAAGAGGCCCTCTTCGTCCTCTTCGGCTGAGAAGTCCCTACACCATCTCCACTAGCGCCACCATCTGAATTGGAGCTACTGTCCTTGGAATCCTCCTCGGCATCACCTCTACCCTCAGAACTGGACTCAGAGTCATCCTCTCTGCTTGCAAATGTCTCTGACTGAGGATGTGAGGACTCCTCCTCCTCCCTGGACTCCTCCTCTATGACATGTGCTCTGCGCCTGCCTCGTCTGCGAGACGAGTCCCCTCTCCCAGCTCCCTGAGAAGGCCTAGATGGCCCGGCCTGTGGCCCAGTATGCAGTGGGGGCATTTGAAAAGAAAGAGGATAATTTGAGTACATTAGCCAGTATGTATATCAGAAGCAAATGCAAGAAAACTACAGTACATGAATGTGGTGTATGTCAGATATGCTCTACACATACAGTCAATCAATGCAGTGAAATGTTCAAGATCAGCACGTCATCAGAAGTATGATAAATGCAAGAAAACTAAATAGTACCGGGACACCGACGATGGACAACTGCGTCTCTCTCTGCAGGACCATGCCCTCGAGTGAGGCCACTAACCCAAGCAACCCCTCAGTATACTTCGTGGTAGGCTGCAAATGCAAGTGCAAGTCATCAGTGAATGAATAAATGTCCAAGCATCTGAGTGATAAATCAAAGCTGTAAAGCATACCGGTGGTGAGTCGGGGTCTCTGACGTATGGGTGACCAGGCATAGGAGGCTCTATCGGAATCGGGTAGGAAGTCCCGTATCGCCATCCTGTCAACTCAGTCGGAATATCTGGCCATCCAGGGTGATGATAAGTCGGAGGAATCGGAGGGACCAGTCCAGCCCCACCTCTCGATGTGCCGGCTCTACTAGTCGAAGGAATGTCTTTAGCTCGGGCGCGACTCGAGGATGGCATGCCAACAAACCTCCTCGTGGGAGTATGGACACCTGTCAATGGAGGCATCAAGTATGTGTGACGGTAAGTCGCGTACTCCCCCTCCTCCAAATGTAGCAATACGTTGGTACCCAACATGGCGCTAGTGACATCTTGAGGAGTGAGCCTATCAGCGGATCGCATATCGTCTGGAGGTGCTGAGGGAACACTCTGCTTGGGGAAGCCCATAGTCTGGCGCAGGAAGCGGTCCCCTAGGAACCAGGCCCTACCAGCTGGCCCCTCAAATAGGATCCTGTACAGAGAAGCAGCCCATCCTCCAGCAAACTGAAATCGGATGTCTCCACCTATAGGCGCCCAGGGCAGCCATATGATCTGCGGATAACCAATGCATAAGCCGATTAGAAATCGTAAATGTGCAAGATAAATCAAAGATGAAAACATGGAGAACTGAGAGCTCTGAATTACCTCTGTCAGCCGTACTGTGTCGAAAAACTGCCGCAGGTAGGGGAGAGTCTCCCGAGCTCTCGGCCGGTACTGGCCCTCGAATATGAGCGAGTAGGGGATCGTGAGAGGCATCTCCACCTCAAGCTCCGGGGCTAGCGTCAGGAAGTACGCGAAAACCCATAGCTGTCGAAAACAGGGCAAAAGCCATTAGAATACAGAATGCTGAGTGCAGAATGTGAATACAGAATGCTGAGTGCAGAATGTGAATACAGAATATCCAGAGAATGCAGAATGCTGAGAGCAGAGTGCAAAGTACAGAATGTAAAGTGTGCCGTGTGTGCAGTGTGCAGATATTGAAAAGCAGAAATGTAAATCAAGAGGGCAAAAGTACCTCCCAGACTCTCCAATAGCCGCCGACTATGTTCCCCCGTCCATGGGAGGTCGTGCTCATGTAGCAATAGAGGGTAGCCAAGCCGGCGCCACCCCAGTCATACTGACTGACCTGCGAGAGGTCTACCAGGGCACTCAGCAGATAGAGTCCAACGGTGTTCCCCCTATCGGTGAACATAGTGGTCCCGAAGAGAAACATCAAGAACCCCCGAGTGTACTGCGCTATCTCCTCTAGAGTCTCGGGCACCCTCCCTCTGAAACGTGAGGAAAACCATGTGTACCGGACTCTGCCCGAAGATCTGTCAACTGGCGGGCGAGCTCCCAATAGATAGATCCAGGTGGCCTCCCACTCGCCCATATCCTCATCATAAGGGATCGCCCAGCCTCCCACGTCAAGGCCTGTCAGCACAGCAAAGTTGAATGGGGTCATAGTCATGTCCCTGGTAGCTGAGAAATGAAAGGAGTTGGTGGTGTCCCACCATCTCTCTACAAGGGCGCCCATCAATGTCCTGCTAGCAGGATAGCGAGATATCCCTGTGCAGAAGGGTCCGAACCCTGCCTGGTCAACCCAATCACGAACGGCCTCCGGGAGCTCTGTGTACCACTCCCTCGCAACGATGGAGCCATATCCTCGTGTAACACGGGAAGACACCTGCATTCATAATGAACACATGTATTCAGTTTCAGAATGAAATGAATAAGCTGCGTGCAAATGAAATGTATGAGCTGTGTGCAAATTAAATCAGATATGATGATATGAGCTGTGTGTTCAGAATTGAAGTGTGTGAGCTGCGTGTTCAACATCAAGCATATAAGCTGTGTGTTCAGAATTGAGGTGTGTGAGCTGCGTGTTCAACATCAAGCATATGAGCTGTGTGTTCAGAATTGAAGTGTGTGGGCTGCGTGTTCAGATTTCAAAAACTGTGGGCTGTGTGTTCACCTCAAAAGTGTGGGCTGCGTGTTCAACTTTCAACAAGTGTGTGCTGCGTGTTCACAATCAAATATGGGCTGCGTGTTCAGAAATTCAAAGTTTGGGCTGCATGTTCAACTCTCAACAAGTGTGTGCTGCGTGTTCACAATCAAGATATAGGCTGCGTGTTCAACTTTCAACAAGTGTGTGCTGCGTGTTCACAATCAAGATATGGGCTGCGTGTTCAGAAATTCAAAGTTTGGGCTGCGTGTTCAACTCTCAACAAGTGTGGGCTGCGTGTTCAGAAATTCAAAGTTTGGGCTGCTTGTTCAACTCGCAATAAGTGTGGGCTGCGTGTTCACAATCAAATATGGGCTGCGTGTTCAGAAATTCAAAGTTTAGACTGTGTGTTCAACTCTCAACAAGTGTGTGCTGCGTGTTCACAATCAAATATGGGCTGCGGGTTCAGAAATTCAAGTGATTGAGCTGTGTGTTCAAGATGCAAACAGAATACTGTGTTATAGACTAAGTATTCAGAACAAGCTGTGTGCTAGAATGAGCAGAAATATGGTGTGCGAGTCCGTTCAGAACGAGCAGATAAGCATGCATAGCGAAAGCATGAAATGCACGAAAAATGCAGAATATATTGCAGAAAATGTAAAAAAGTGAAGTACATACCTCCCGTGCCTGATAGGAGAGGTGGGACTCCGGCTCCCGCAATAGCAGATCCATAGGTGCTCGATCATCAAAATCGGTGAAATGATAGAAAACTGCCGGAGAAAGGGTGTGTGTCGGAGGGTCGTACCTCTCGGGAATGAACGGCCGAATCCTCGGAGGCAAAGACATAATGTCTGGATCACCTCCGGCACCTGGAGGACCTTCGCCATGGGGGAAATGACCTGCCATTTCGAAAAATCTGCAAAAATGAGCAAAATGAGCCAAAATTGGAAAAAGTCAACAAAAGTCAACTCTCGGGAAATGAAAAAGTCAACAAAAGTCAACTCCCGAGAAAATCTTCCAAATGTTGAGACAAACTCACCTCAAGTGGCGAAAATGAAGAAAGAAGCACCGAAATCAAAATTTAATCGGTTCAAAGTGAAGAGAACTGAAAGTTTTCACGAAACAACTTTGCGTGGGGCATTGGAAAACGCGTATAGAGCGTAGATCTGAGGAGGAAAATGGTCTATGAAGGAGGAGAAGGTGATTTCGGATCTGAAGGTGTGAGCCAAAAGGTGTTTGGCAATGTGTATTTAAAGAAACAAGGGTGAAAGGACAAAACTGCCCCTGATTTGGGCTAGGTGGTCGGCCGACCACCTTTTCTGGTAGGCCGACCACCCCTCTTCACCAACCATGGTCAGTGGCTTCCCCACCTGGTCGGTGGTGTTCCCAAGGTGGTCTCCAAGGTCTCTTTGAGCTCCTTGCAAATTTTGGTGATGATCGAAGTCCCCGACACCTGAGAAAGTACAAGGAAAGTGCACTTTTCGTCGCGAAATCCCTCCGCGGGAACTTCAACTCCAACTTTCGATGCGTGTTTCATCGTTATTCGTCAAGAGCAAGATGTATCCTTTTTGAGTATGTTGTGACCCTTCCGGGAGGTAAACCGGAGGTCACGATTGAGTCGCACTCGTCGAAACTTGCATTTCTTTGCTCGTTGTTTCGTGTCAAACATGCATTCGAGTTTGCACTTATCCTGCATTGTTATGCACGTCACTTGCATTCTCATGCATACCACTTGCATTGTTGTGCATGTTTCACGGGTATTGTCATACCCTCATGCTTAACTTGCGTTGTCGCGCACATTTCTCCTCGCATTACGATGCATTTTTCCATCGGCATCATGTCTATCCGCATTCGATATAACGTTGGACGTCTGTTGCTAACTATGTTGTGCTTGCTAAGTTTCTCTCTTTTGCAGGCATGATATTGTATGTACGGTTCATTTGAAACTGGTGTGACCAGACGAATCGCGCAGGTATTGTATGTTCTCCGTGTGAGACGTGGTGAGAATCGAATAGTTCTTCGCATTCTTTACTGCATGAAATGTAGTTGTTGCTTTGCATTCTTGCTTAAAACTGTTGCATCTATTTGTGAATACTTGCTTTATTACAGCTTGCTGCTTTGCATGATCATGAGTTACGTTCGGCTTTGTGCATATCGTTTTGCATTTTGCCCCCGCCTGCGGGCATGCCTGCGGGCACATCTCTTTGTTTATTCTTGCCTGTTTGTCTAAGTCTTCGGCCTTGTGAAAAATGGGTCGTCTCTGGGCTTTGACATTCACTCCCGTCACTTATGACTTTTGAGTTCTGTCAAAGAGGGGCAACTGTAGACACCCCATTTTTGACCGACCTTAAGACTCAGACGTCACCGATTGAGCGCTCGGTGATAGTACATATTAAGCTCGTTCTGGGGTTTCAGAGTCTCGGCTGAGAGCCTTGCCTCCGGACTTCGGGGCTCTTTTGTGCTTTGCCTCGATTTGCAAACCGGGTCCTGTTTTCTTTATTTTCTCTTCCCGAAGGGAGGGAGAGGTCTCGTAGACCATCTCTCAGTGGCCGTAGGCCATTTTTCCCGTTTGGAGACCAGTTTTCGATTTTTCAGAGCCGTCGGCCATGTGCCTCGGTTCGGGACCGCTTAACTACCTCCGTTTGTTTCGATTTTTGGCACACACCTTGTTTCCTTCCTTTTGAGGGACACTGTGGCCCGGGAGGCCACTTTCGTGGTCGCACGCCACTTCTGGTGCCTAACAGCCTGTTTTCGGGGCCCCGGACTGCGCGTTTTGGCCCCTCGAACCCTCGTTTTGCATCGGTTAGGGTTCATTTTTGGTATGGACCCTATTTTCATTGTTTGGAAGGTGGTACTATGGTGGGAGACCAGCAATTCTTTTGGAGATCTTTTTCTCTCTCCTCTAGCCGATTTTCTTGATAGAAAGCTAGTTTTCCTCACTTTTGGGCCACAATTTTGGGTCTCCCATACCACCATTGTGTTGTACTCATCTGGGAGGCCACCTTTATGGGTAGGCCGACCAGCTTTTCTTCCTGACCCTTTTGAACCTTGCTAAAAAGCTAGTTTTCCTCTTTCTTGGGTCACATTTTCTGGTCTCCCACCATACAGCTGTATTCTACTCATCTGGGAGGCCACTTTTTTGGGTAGGCTAACCAGCTTTCTTGCTTGAACCTTTTGACCCCTGGTCGGCCGACCAGGGGGAGTGGCCAGCCGACCACCTAAGTTGGTCGGCCAGCTTTCTGCTTTTTGGTCTTTTTGAGTACAAAACAGCTGTGCCAGCTATGAAGCATTTGCCCCATCCTCCGAGATTTTGCCTCTTTGTTTGTCTTCTTAAGGAAGATTTGATCCTTTTGCTTAGCTTCAAGGAGAAGCTTGACCCTTTTGTCAAGCTTCTTGAGAAAGCTTGACCCCTTTGGTCTAGCTTCCTCAAGAAGCTTGACCCTTTTGGTTAAGCTTCTTTGAGAAGCTTTGACAATTTCTTGAGGCTTCTCCAAGAAGCCTTGGCTCTCTTCCTCTATAAAACAAACCTTCCCTCTCCATTTGCAAGGGTTAGAAACATTTGGCTGAGATAGATACACCCCACCCTCCATAGCTCTCTTCTTCAAGCTCCAAACCCTAATATTCTTGGCCATTTACACTACACCTCATAGCCTACCACCTCCACCATCCATTCAATCACCTTGGAGATGTTTTTCAGAGGTTGAAGGCTCACCTTCTTGGTCTAGAACTTGCTGCATTGCTGTGCTACAAGGGTAAGTCATCATTTCCCCCTCTTTTGCATTATTTTGCTTCATAACTTAGCCCTATTTGCAAGCATTTTTGGGTTTCGACATAAACTGGAAAAAGTTTTTTTTTGATCTTCTAAACATGTTTGTTTAAGGACTCTTTTCTGTTTGGGGTCATCTACCCCCTTTCATGCTTCATTTCCTCATGCTTTGAGCCATGCATTTGAGCATTTGCATTGGCCTTGGTTTGGCCTTTTAGCATCTGAAATCCAGTGAATTTTCTGTAACAACCCTCATTTTGACTTAGTCATGCTTGCATACATTCCTGTATGATCTTGCCTTGATATGTTTGCAAATCTTGTTTATCATGTTTTGTCTTGCTTTGTTTAAAGTGTTGCTTGCATGATCTTGTTCCTTGCTTGGTGTGTAGCCGAGGTCATCTTGAGCTTAGTTCACCGTTGAACCTTGTACTTAGAACCCTTTTGGAACCACTTGATTGACCTCCATCTTCACCCTGGCATGTTTGCTGAGATGTCACTCTCTGGGCCGAGGCGTTCAGAACCAAGGCCGAGGAGTGTATCATCTAGGCCGAGATGTTTTTACACTTAGCGATCCTTGTCCTTGGGCAGGTATGACCTAGACCGAGGTGTGGCACACCCAGGCCAAGGTGTGGCACAGCTTAGTCAGGTGTCGTCCTCCCTAGCCGATGTCTTTGTTACCTTGTTGCCGAAGCTTTGTCTTTAGCCGATATCATTACTTGCCGATGTGTCTTGCCTTAGCTTGTTGCATACGCTTTGTCATAGACTTGTCTTGTCAATCAGTCACCTTTTTGAGTGTAACCAACCCGGTAGTGCCACGTGTCCGAGCTGAGTATTAAGACAGCCGGAAGACCCAGAAACAAATCATTTTGTCTCAAATCTTTGTTTTAGAGAGAGAAGCTCTAGAGGAAGAAGGAGGGAGTTTTAGAGTGAGGAAGTAGAGTTCCGAACTTGATCTTTGAGGATCGAACCGTTAGATTCAAGCTTTGAGGTAAGAATCTTGATCCACTTTGATTGTTCTTATTGATCATCTAGCTGCATTGCATGATCGGATCTGTTTTGCATGTCATGCATTGATTTGAAGTTGGTTTTTGGAAGAGAAAATAGTGTTCATGTGTTCTTGAAGAAAAGTCTTGTTTTGATCCGAAAGCTTGTGGCAAGAACCATGTTTTTGTGTTTGTTTCTACATGATCTTCTTGTATGGGTACCCAGGTCCCTGTTTTTGAACTCTTTGCATGAAACCTCAGATTTTACATAAACAAGTTATGATTTAAACATGTATGCTCTTGATGTTCTTGGTGATCTTGGTCCTTGCATTCTTCAAGGGGAAACCCAGGTTTTTCCCTGATTTCGTTTTGAATGTGGCCATCAGGACCACACCTCGGCGAGGAGGTGTGGGACCTCGGCAAAGACCTGGTTGGTACCCAGTGTGTTTCCATGAAGTGGAAAACAGTGTTTTAACTCCCAGCATGTTTTGCTTTGTTATTGACTTGGATTTGGTGAGAATGCCGAGATCATTTGCATACCTGTAAAGCTTGTTTTGAGAATGTAATTGCCATGTGACTGTAGGTCCTTGATCTTTGCTTTGAGCCTACACCCGAGAAGATCTAGGTGAGTGGTATTTTTAATAAAGCTATGTTATAAAGTTTTGATAAATCTTGCCTTGCTTTGTTTTGACAAAAGTATTTGTTAAGCATGAATGACTAGCCTATTTTGATGTATCATGTATAAGCTTTGTTTTGATGACATCCTTGGAAAGTCCCTTGTGCTGGAGGACTCTAAACTTTCGCAGCACTAAGTATAAAAGGATACGGTCCTTTCTCGGAAAGACTATCGTGTTAAACGGGGCTACGGGCCTAAGTAACACAAGTCCCTTGGGCTGGAGGACTTTAAACTTTCGCAGCACCATTGTGTTAAAAGAGCTACGGGCTTAAGTAACACAAGTCCCTTGTGCTGGAGGACTATAAACTTTCGCAGTACCTTTGACTAATCGATTACGGATCGAACAGTCCCTTGTTTTGCCACTGACGGTTTACCGCGTGGATTTGTTTGTTCGAAAAGCTTGATTCGTGTTTTGCCGATGTCTGTAAGCATCCCTTGAGATTTGTAAGACTTGATAGATGAATACGGTTCATCTCTTGATTTGATAAAGTTTTGATGTGTTTTGCTCTGAAAGGATCTCGGCTAATATTCGTATGGTTTTGGCATGTTTTGTTTTTGAAAGACTTCGGCTATATTCATGCAAACCTTTATTACTAGTACCATTCACTGAGTATCCAAGCTCACCCTCTCTATATATATGTAGGTGATGAGCAGGACGGCGGCGACGCCTAGATGAGTTTTGCAAAGCTTGTTTTGGATTCTTGTCATGTCGGCTTGACTTGTTTTATGTCGGCAATTTGTACTTACGTCGGCATATCTTGAAGATTATGCTTCTTTGGCTTGTGATTTCTGTAATTGCTCTTGTCGGCCTTAGAAGCCTTTTGATCAAGATGTGATATGTATTTTTGTTTATTAGCAACCGAATGTGAAACTATGTTATGTATGTCATTACATTTGATCTATGCACAGCTCTTATGGACCACTTGTATTTTGATTTATTGCTTCCGCATTTGTGAGCCACATATATTATGCTCTGTTTTGTGTTTGATCTTTCTAAGTTGGCCTTTGGTAATCTCGGATTACTGGCCATCATGGCACCATCCTACTAGAGGCGGGTTGGGGTCGTGACATTTTCAGTGGCTTAGATGTGTTCTTGAGCCCTAAAATCAGGAGGGGTGACCCTCTCACTCCTTGTTCTTTTTACTAGCTTTGTTGGCCTTCCAAAGGAGCTCCATTTTTCATGTTGAGAAGTCTTGTTTCAAGCCATTATTTGTGACTTTCAAGGTCTGCCTTGACTTTGTCCAGGGCCCTTTTGGCCATATTTTGTGTCTTTGATGCATGTGTAGAACAATCCCATTCAAGGCCTTTCAAAGGGGCCTTTATTTGAATGTTTCCTAGACCCATTTCAGGCTCTTTTTAGTGGGTTTTAGGACCTTCAAAACCTCTGTCCAGAGGTGGTTTTGCCATTGTGTGTGTCCATCATACATGTGTAGAACAGCCCCCTTATTAGCCTTTCAAAGGAGCCCATTATTCTTGCGTGCATTGACTGAGTTTCAGTGGTTATTTAGGCATATTTTGGCATGGCATACGTCTGTTTTTGGCTGGTTTCGTGAGCCTTCATATGCTCCATATAGTTGTAGTGTAACTCATGGTTCACTAGCTTTCTTTGCATGCTTTGTTGACCCTTGATTTTAACACTTTTTGGCCATGCCTTAAACTAATATTGTGCTTATTTTGGACTGCCCTAGCTCTATTTTTGGGTCTCATGGTTGAATGATGTTTGTTTTGCATGCTTATAGTTCATTACCCATGCTTAACTTTGAGTTTTGAGGCTCATTCCGTGCATATACTGAGGTGTGTTCATGCTTTGGGTCCATTATACATCATATTTCAGAGCTTGTTTGAATGCCATATTGCCATGTTTTGTACTTTTTAAATGCGTTTGCGAGTCGGGCTTGTATGCCTCATTTACCGACCATTGAAAGAGCTCCATTTCTTTGTATTCCGAGCCATCATTTTAGGCCATTTCCCCACTGTTTCAGACCTGCCTAGGGTCTGTTTGGGGTTGGTTTTGCCATTGGTGCATTGCTTTGGGTACCTCTAGAGTAATGCACTTCACTAGTTTCGGTACTCGGGCCCCCTAGCATGCATTGTGTGACATATTTGCATGTTTCGGGACCATCTTTTATGCCATTTCAGAGCTGTATCATGCCCATTCTATACCATGTTTCATCCTTTGCCATGCTTAGTTAGAGTTGCATGTTATGCCTTAGGATCGGTCCTTTGCATCCATGCATGTTTGCATGTGTTTCGGTTGTCTTATTTCCACCATATGGCCACTGATGTGAGTGTGGCTGAAGTCCACTCATGTTGGTGTAAGTCCATCGTGCATTGTGTATGCCATTTCAGTCCATAGCATTGCGTATGCTAGGTTGCATGTTAGAGCATTGTGCATGCCATGTTACATCACGTGCATTGTGTATGCCATTGTTTGCGTACGCTAGGTTGCATGTTAGTCGCATTGTGTATGCCATGCATATTGCATTGTGTTTGGAGTAGGGTTTAGTCCAAACACGGGAAACGAGGGACGTTTCGTACTCGAAGTGACGAAACGTGTCTCAATTCCCGGTCGCCGACACTCCGGATTATCCATGATGGAGTCTAGGCCTTGTTGTGTTTTCATGTGCATTCATATCACATCGAGTCGTGCATTTCGAGTCCTCGGCCATCATGCATCGAGATGCGGGATTGGTGGCACGAGGATCGAGGTCGTGCATACATGTGTGAAAATGCTTTGCCATGCCCCCCTTTCTTGCTCTCTGTTGCAGCAAATCAGAAATCAGCAGCCTTCCAGAGCTTTGCACAGCATTCCAGGATTAGTTGCAAACAGAGGCGAATCGGGGCATCGCAATGGATTTCCGCGCCAGGCAACTCAAGCATGCATCATTCATCATTCGGAACAGAGCTGAGGCGGTCCGTGGATTTGCATACTAGTTTATTTCACTTCTTAGTTAATTTGTTAATTAATTAGGGTTTTGTACTTATTCGGACTGTATTATTTATTCGGACCCTCCGAGCGAGGGCGCAATTGTAATAAGTGTGCGTGTGTGTGATGTATGTCTTCCAACCCCACGTCTTTCTCCCTTTTATTTACCAGCTTATGATGGTTAGATTAGGGCATGTTTCAATTAGCATACTTATGCTTGCATGTTTGTATCATTCATCTGTATTGCATGCACCGGGCTCAGCGCATCATACTAATGCATTGTATTTCAATTCAGAGTTGAATACTTGTTAGTTGTAGCATTTCACATGCCATCTTTAAAATAGCCGAGCCTATTGTAGTTGCATTCCTGCATGTGTTGCATTAGGCATTTCAGCATAGTTAGGATCATGCATGGATTTCTAACATAGCTTTTGTTTTGGCTTGGAGTACTCGGTAAGTCTTTATGCTTTAGCATCCTTGCATGCGTGTGAGTGACTGCCATGATAGCATGTTTACCATGAGGCTAACTGCTTATGTGATATACCTGCCTGAATGTCTGTGGGTGAAGGTTGGATTATCTGAATTGGAATAATGCATTGACTGCGAGTTTTAAACCCACTTGAGAGTGGCAAAATCATGCTTTCTAAGCCCACCTGAGGGTGGCAAATCCACGTCTTAGCCTACTTGCGGGTAGCACCATCAAACCATTTTCAAAATAAACAAACATGAAATGTTTTGTTCCAATTCAGGCGACCCAGTCTATACTTGCATGCTGTGCGCATCACATAGTAATTTTAGGCTAATAACCGGAATAAGAGCACATAATGTTTTCAAAACTCGATATCATGGTTAGTAGAGGCCGATCTTTGATCGGGCGAGCGGGGGTGCTCACGAAGTGACCTTCCCCAATCGTACCCAAGTTCCCGAGCCGAGGCAACTTTGGTGATGACAGACACGTGGCCTTAAGCAACAAGTCAGGGTTTCCTAAACTTTCCAAAATAAAATATTTAGGTGGCGACTCTGTATCTGGCAAAGCAGTCCATGTTTGGCACTTCTTTAAAAAAAAATTTGTTTTCAAAAACGATTTGCCGGATTTGGACTCTTTGATGATTCATCGGTCTTGGATTGCACTCTGCGAGATTAGATACAGGACCGTGACTTTGAGTCCTGAACTGTAGTGAGCCCAAATGAACAAAACGGGATTCCCTTCCGGGACATTCGGGGACGTCTACACTACCACATGTTCATAATATTGGACGAGTCCAAGGAATTGGACCATCCACTGTTCCATCTACTCAGCCAATAAATCCATGGGATGGCCTAGTAGATGCTATGGGATAGCAGTTAATAAACACAATGGAAAGATGGGCAACATCCTTTTTGGATCGAATGAATACCCATCAATCAACAAACACAAGACACATGGAGGAAATGTCAAATGTCCCTCAGCAAAGATTGGCTAGAGATAAACAGCCTATGCAAATTAATGGACGTTCTAATGGTCAAACTAGTAATCAAAACTATGAAAGACTATCACCCTAGTCTTGGTATGAACCTATTTCGAGGCCTATGGTAGGTCAAAATGCATCAATACTTAACAGTGAAGCCATGCAAGTTGGTGGATCTGGCCCAGTACAAGAAAATGGCATAAGAATGGTCCCAAATCCCATGTTCGAAGCCATACCTGGCACGAGAGGATTTACTAATCCTTTATTCGAATTTATGCCCGGGGGTTGGAAGGTTTTCCTACAAATGGAAGAGACACAACACCTGTTCCAGCACCTTTCACAGGTCCTTTCGCAGGATAGGCTCAAAGGGGTTACCCACACCCCCAACAGCAACGGGCACCACAGGGATAACCAATCCCAAATATACCACCTTATGGACCAAGAGGACCCTAGGCACAAGGTTGTCCACCAAACCCTGTGTTTGTTCCTCCAGTAGTGGTTCAGCAGGCACAAAATATGGTCCCTAGGGACCAAATTGCTGATATTGTTAGGGAGATGTGTGGACTGATGGCTCGGGGGGTCTTGTAACAACCCCCACTCCACTCTAGTCATGCTTGCATATATATTACATGATCTTGTCCCAATATGTTGCATTTGCATTCCTTGATTTGTTTTGTATAAGTGTTACTTGAATTCTGTGTTCCTTCTTGGTGTGTATGTGTTTCAGCCGAGGTCATCTTGAGCCTACGTCGCCCCTATGATACTCTTACACTTAGGACCATCTTGGGATTTCTCTGGTTGACCTCCACCCGCACCCTGACATGTTGGCCGAGATATCATTATCTAGGCCGAGGTGTTCATCACCAAGGCCGGATGTGTACTATCTGGGCCGAGATGTTGCCCCTGAACCCAAGTGATCTTGCCCTAGATTGGTACAACCTAGACCGAGGTGTGGCACATCTAGGCCGAGGTGTGGCACAGCTAGGCCAAGTGTTGTCCTTTCTGGCCGAGGTCATTGTCCCTTTGCTTGCTGAAGTCTTGTTATTAGCCGATGTCATTGCTCGCCGGAGTCCTTTGCCGCCTAGCTTGTTGAACACACTTTGTCATAGTCTTGTCTTTTCAATCAGTCACCTTTTCAAGTAGAGCCAACCAACCGTTGCCACGTGTCCGGGCTGAGTGTTAAGTCAGCCGGCAAGCTTAGAAATGTATCATTTTGTATCATATCTTGTTCTTGAGGAGAGAGAAGCTCTAGGAGGAGTTTTAGAGTGAGAGAGTGGATAGCAAGCTTGATCCTTAGAGTTCAACCGTTAGATTCGAGTGTTGAGGTTAGAATTTTAATCTACTCTTGCTATTCTTATTGATCATCTAGCTGCATTGCATGATCGAATCTGTTTTGCATGTCATGCATTGATTTAAAGTTTGTTTTAGAAAGAGAAAGTTGGTGTTCATGAGTTCTTAAAGAAAAGCTTTGTTTGATCCGAAAGTTTGCAACAAGTTACGTGTATTTGTGTTTGTTTTCGTAAGATCTTCTAGTATGGGTACCCAGGTCCATGTTTTCAGACTCATAGCATGAAATCTTAGATTTTATAATAAGAAGTTATGATCTTTGCATTCATCTTCTTCATGATCTTCATGTTCATGTCCTTCATGTTCTTGAGCAGAGGGAAACCCAGATTTTTCCCGACTTCATTTATCCTTGAATGTGGCCCTCGGGACCACACCTCGGCAAGAAGGTGTGGGACCTCGGCCAAGACCTGGTTATTGCCCAGCATGTTTCCCCGAGATGGGAGATAGTGTTTGTTTAGATTTGACTTAGTTTTGGGGAATGCTGAGATCATTTGCATGCATGTGAAGCTTGTTTAAAAGTGCATTCAATAGACTTGCCATGTGTTTGTAGGACTTGGACTCGCCCTGACCCCGACGTTCGAAGAGCTATGTGAGTGGTATTTTAATAAAGCTATGTTACAATGTTTTAATAAAAGTCTTGTTTTGCTTTGCTTTGAAAAGTATTTGTAAGCATGAATGAATATTCCTATTTGTGTATCAAACATTATATCTTGTTTTGATGACATTCTCGGGAAGTCCGTATGTGCTAGGGGACTATAAGCATTTGTAGCACAAAGTTTGGAAGTCCGTACGTGCTAGGAGACTATAAGCATTTGTAGCACAAGTCCTTAGTGTCCGGGGACTATAATGCAACGACACCATTGTCTAGAGATCTCTCTTGTCTTGTCTTGCCTTGCCACTGACGGTTTTACCGCGTGGGTTTGTTTGTCCGGAATGTCATCTCTTGTATTATATTGATGTTAGTAAGCATCCCTTGAAGCTTTGAAAGATTTGATAAGATAAATTGATTTATTCCATGTATTGTTTTGTTGAAAGATCTCGGATATCATTCATGTAAACCCTTTATTATTTATACCATTCACTGAGTATCCAAGCTCACCCTCTCTATATATATGTAGGTGATGAGCAGGGCAACGGCGACGCCTAGACGTATTTGCCGATGTGTTTTGCCGATGTGTTTTGGATTCGTGTTTTGCATCATCTTGAAGATCATGCTTCTTAGTTATTTCATTGTATTTTGTATTGATGGCTGAGAAGCCTTTTGCTCAAGATGTAATTTTTGTACCCCATTTTGTTGTATTAAAGCTATCATAAGATGTATGTCATTTCATTTAACTTAAGCACTGCTCTTATGAACTACTTAGCTTTTATTTATTGCTCCCGCATTTGTAAGCCCCATATATTATACTCTGATTGTGTGTGATCTTTGTAAGTTGGCCTTCGGTAATCTCGGATTACTGGCCATCACGGCACCATTCTACTAGGGGCGGTTTGGGGTCGTGACAGGTCTAGACTCCTGTGTACAGGAAACCGTACCCAGAATGGGTAGATAGGGTACATGAATACCCAAGAGGTTTCTGGATACCAGATTTTGCCCTTTTTTATGGGAATGGAAACCAGTCAACAGTGGAGCATATTGCTAGATTTGCTGCTCAATGCGGTGAATTCACTAATAATGACTATATGAAGTTAAGATTATTCCCAAATTCTCTAACTGGGGGAGCATTTGTATGGTATATTAACCTTACACTTGGCTCTATCCAAACTTGGCAACAAATGGAAGAGGCATTTCATGCCCAATTCTTCCAATCGGAGCCAGAGGTTTCCATGGCAGACTTGGCAAGATTGAGTCAAAGGCCTGATGAGAAGGCTACTCAGTTTATTGCCAGATTTAAAAGAGCATGAAACAAATGTAGGGTCATCCTACTAGAGCCAGAATTCGTGAGATTGGCTCAAAATGGCTTAGAGTTTAGGTTTCGAAAGAAGTTTGACTCGACTGAGTTCAGAGACTTAGTAGAACTAACTTATAAGGTGTCTAGGTATGAAGCATTACTAGAGGAAGAATAAGATCGAAATAATGCATCATACAAGACATATTGTAGAGATCCTAATTATGAGATCGATGCAGCAGAGATTGTGGGGAAAGAACCTGTGATCTGTGAAGTATTAATTCATAAGGATAAAACAATTGATCAACAGTTTAAAAAGAAAGACCTTCATAGGAAATACTCTTTCGATTTAACTAAGGCAGATGACATTTTTGATCATTTGCTTACGGCCAACTTCCTTAAGTTACCAAAAGGAGTCAAAATTCTATCTCCAGATGAACTTAAAGGAAAAGTATATTGTAAAATGGATAATTTTTGGTCTCACTCGACTAAAAATTGTATTGTTTTTTGAGACAGGATCCAAGAACAAATTCGGAAAGAAAGTTTGAAATTCCCAGCCAAAGCAAAAAAAGGCCATGGGGATCGATAGTAATCCATTTCTGGAAATTGGAGAGGTGGCAGCCAATGTTATTATGCCAGACTTCCAGAACTTGTCCTTGAAAGAATTGGAAGAAGTCGATGTGCAGATGCATGTTGCCAACCAGACAACTATCAAGAAAGACACTGGAAATCTACCAGCTATTGGACAAGGTTTCTCACACCAGAGGGAAGACTCTGATGAAGAAGCATTGGATGACGACTCTTTAGAGGCAGCTGTAATGCAAAGGATGTGTCCCAAGTGCAGACTGAGCTATAAGTGGTTGAAAGGGCTTCCAATTGATGAGAAGCAATATTACAGAGATGTGCAAAGACGTCCTAAACCAACCAATGCTTATAACAAAAGGCCATATCCAACTAGTGGTAGGCAGCAGCCATTAATGGTTGAGCCAACAGCCGATAGAATGCATTCTAAAGGCAAGAGACCTTTATATGAGTCCAGGCCACCTAATTATTACAGAATGGAGAGCAGTCATTCTGAAAGGAGACTGGAGAAAGGTTCAATTTATGGGATCAAAGCTAGAGATTGGCCCCCTAGACCAGCCTCACGCAGGACAGAAAGTGGCCACCTTCATCAAAGGCCTGAGTTAGGCCCAAAACATGAAGTCAGAACCAAGCAGTGGCCTTCACAGCCAGCTTCGAAGATGGCTTTGAAGGAAGAAAGGAACAGTTCAACATCTGGGTCAGTAAGTTCGTGGGTACCTAGAGTTCCGGATTGGTTTGTCATGCAGAACAAACCTAGGGAGGTATCTACCCAAAGAGATGTGGTTGGAAACCAAGGTAGGATGGTCAAACCTCCTTTGGTGGCCCCAAACAATTGTGTATTGCTTAAACACCCAAAAACAAAGGAACCAGATATGGTCCCTGTAATTTCGAGATCACAAAGGAGAAAGATTCAGCGTAGGTACACTCAGTACCAGAAAGACCTGAAAGAAAGTGGAGAGAGCTCTTCATTGGTTCAGATAGAAGGAAAGAAGAATCCAAAGTCAGACCATACTCCAAAGCCAACTCTACAAAGCAAAATGGACTGCAGTAGAGAACAGTTGGCCAAAGTTCACTCTGAACTAAAAGCTAGAGAGAAATCCAGTTTAGCAGGACTGGAGAAGGCTTGATGGAGAGTGATAGCGAGACAGAAGAAGAAGTTGGCCTAGCCCAAAAGAAAGGAATGGTTAAGGAAGAAATGTTCGAAGCCTTCATGGCTGAACAAACATTTTTGGTTGAAAAGCCAGTCGGAAAAGGCTATTCGAAGAAGTCTGTTAGTAATGAGGTGCCAGAATGCAGCATGGAAGATGCTTCTGAAGCAACTGAACAAGGTGGCCAAGAGGAGAAACAGGCACAGCTGGCCATCCAATTTGGCTCAGTATCAGTGAATATGGTACACATACTACCACATGAATTCCAAGCTAGAGATGAGAACCAAAAGGGGCAAGAAATTAACCCAATTCCAGTCTCTAGTGAAGACTTACAAGTGAGTATGGTGCAAGATGAATCCGGAATGGCTACCCCAATGGAAACTGAATATAAGAGTGAAGAAGAGGTGAGTATTAACCTCTCATATCCTTTTGAGTATCCCTTGAACTCTATGACACAGCATGTCAAGCCTTTGTATATCAAGGCCTTCTTCGATGGGATACAATTAAACCGAGTCTTGGTGGATAATGGGGCAGCGGTGAACTTACTACCGAAATCTTCCTTGAAAAAACTAGGGAAAAGGAACCCCAGGTTAATCCCAACTAGCACAACCATTGCTTGCTTCGCTGGAGACAAACAGATGGCTCAGGGAATTCTGCCAATCAACCTGAGTATGGGAACCAGGGACTGCATGACGGCATTCTTCGTTATCGACAGCAAAGCTAAGTACAATGCTTTACTTGGCAGAGATTAGATCCACACTAACAAATGTGTGCCTTCCTCTTTGCATCAGAAAATAATGATGGCCTTGGGCAATGGAGAGACAGAGGAAATTGATGCAGATCCTCAACCCTTCATAGCCTGTGCAGACTTCGCAGAGGCCAAATTGTATATTGAGGGAGTGACACCACTCAGTATACTGAGGAAACCTGGTGGCTCAGCCGAAGTGACGACTGATGAGGAAGTGACACACCTGAAGCACTTAGTCCAGGAAAGTGCTGATGAAGAGGTTGACGTTAAGGATGACAATGATGCCTGGTTGTAGGCAAAGAGGTGAAGCACAAGAAACCAAGTCTTTGGCTCTAATTAAGTTTTCAAAATTGGATGTAAAATCAACAGTCCAGAAAGTGCAAGAGCAAGAGAAAGAAGCCATGATAATTGGCTGCAAGCAGGAGCAGCAACAGGCTAGAGTTTTGGCCCTTGATAAATATTGTGCATTGGACATTGAAACAAAAGTCCAGGAGATACAGGAAGAAGAATCCTTATGGACAGACTTTGTCTATGAAGAGGAGGGTAAAGATGTTGAATTAAGGAACCTGGGAGCAGAACAAAACAAGAAGATTGCTTCGAAGGCAGAAGGAATCAAAGAAGAAGCTTCAGTAAGTTCTCAGAAACAAGACCCCTTAGAAGAAGTAAATTTAGGGGAAGGTTCTATACAACAGCCCACCTATATGAGTGCTTGTTTGAATGCTCTGGACAGGGACCAGTTGTTGGTTGTTCTGAAGAAATATAAAGATTGTTTTGCATGGTCTTATAATGAACTACCAGGATTGGATAGGTCATTAGTGGAACATAGGCTCCCTATGAGGCCTAATGTTAAGCCATACAAGCAAAAACCAAGAAGAATGAGTCCATAAGTGATTCAGAAAGTTAAGGAGGAAATTCTTAGACTACTCAAGGCAGGCTTTATTAGGACAGCCAGGTATGTTGAATGGCTATCCAATATTGTGCCTGTAGCTAAGAAGAATGGTAAAATGAGGGTATGCATTGATTTCAGAAACTTAAATCTAGCAACTCCAAAAGATGAGTATCCTATGCCTATAGTAGATTTGTTGGTAGACAGTTCAGCAGGGCATCAAATTTTATCAATGATGGATGGGCACTCTAATTATAACCAAATCTGCATTGCAGAGGAGGATGTCCACAAGACGGCATTCAGATGTCCCGGGAATATTGGCACCTTCGAATGGGTTAAAATGCCATTTGGTCTGAAGAATGCTGGGGCTACATATCAGAGGGCTATGAACACTATCTTTCATGACCTCATTGGAGGGTATTTAGAGTGTTATATTGATGACATTGTAGTTAAATCCCAATCCATGGAGGAGCATCTGTTTCACTTAGAAGCAGCTTTTGAAAGAATGAGATAGTTCAAGTTGAAACTCAATCCTCTTAAGTGTGCTTTTGGCGTATCATCTGGAAACTTCTTGGGCTATTTAGTACACAAGAAAGGAATACAGATTGACCAGAATAAAGCCAAAGCCATCATTGAAGCCAGACTTCCATCAAGTAAGAAAGAATTACAAAAGTTCCTTGGATAGGTTAATTTTCTTCGAAGATTCATTTCTAACACTACAAGGAAAACTAAAGTATTTTCTTTCTTGTTAAGGCTAAAAGATGAAGAGGAATTATGTGAACAGCAGAGCATCAAATTGCTTTCGAAGGAATCTGTAACAACCCTCGTACTGATTATCGATAACCCACTGAATTACGCACTGATTTCTGTTAAACCGAACTGATAATGACTGATAATTGGATTAACTGAAGTACTGAATGAACTGATTGAAGTCGAAACTGAAATCGAATAAGTATATCTATTGTATGGCATCTCTATCTGTTTGATTGAATGATTATCTGTTAGAACTTATATGTTTAAACTGTTAATTGAAGGCCTTATCGGCGGCCGAATTAGGAACCGTTTAGTGTTTTGGAATCAGTAGAATATTTGTGATTTTATGGTATATTTATCTGAAAACTGATTAGGAATGATTAAATTAGATTAAATTAAGTCAATTAAAGAGGTTGCCGTAATTACGACTTTGCCATGTGAGTGGCCCCTTTGTTTATTCAATTCTATGGTGCCTTATACACTTAGAGATACATTTGATCAGCCCTTTTCTTGTCCCTACCGTCCAAGAAGAGAGTTAGAGAGAGAGAGGTTTGCTCTTGTTGATTTGGCTTGAACTCTTGAAGAATAGCTAGAAGAACTTGGAGATTCATAACATAGGTTGCTAGATTGGACTTCTAGACTTGTAATTGAACTCTAGGTAAGTAAATTCATCTTCTTCTTGTTGTCTTGAGCTTCATCTTGCATGTTCTAGGCTCCATTGTAGAATCAAGCCATGTTTTAGTGCATAGAGGTTGAATTATGTTTGAATTCATGCATGCATGTTGAATTGATGAGTTTTGAGTTAAATTCTTGGAGAATTGTACATGCATGTCCATGTTTATATTATAATCCATGTTTTCAAAATGTTTTCCAACTATTGAGCTCTTTAGAGCAAGAATTGAAGCTTGAATTTGGTTTAAAACTCATGCATTGCATGGTTACATATTGTTCTTGGAGAAAATGGTTTGATATGAGTTTGATTAAACACCCTTGGGCTTTGATTTCTTAAATTGAGTTTTGAAACATGTTATTCTATGTGTTTAAAAGAGTTTTTCCAGAAAATAGCCCAAGAGGATCGAAAACATTGCTTTTGAACTTGGTTTTGAGCTTGGGACTCAAATCTGGGATTTCCAGATTTCTGTTGTCCGCTCGAGCGGAGGAAGTAGCGCTCGAGCGGAGAAGTCGAGCTCCCAGCATCTTGCATTGTGCATCAGTCCGCTCGAGCGGAGAATTGGGCGCTCGAGCGGAGGACTGGGTGACATGCTCGAGCGGGCGTCGAGCGGAGATTTCACCTATCCAGTACTTTTTGGTCCGCTCGAGCGGGGGATGTTGCGCTCGAGCGGGGACCTTTGTTTGCCTGTACGCTCGAGCGGGGAAACCTGAGCTCGAGCGGGGCTCTGTTTGACTGAAAATTCTGAAAATGTTTTCTGTATACATCTTTGCATCCTCATCCCATCCTAGGCATCCTTAGGCCTAGTTTAAGACATCTTAATGAGGATATAGATGTAGAACACACCGAGGCATAATAGGAAGTTAATTATTGTACTTCCCCAACTGTTAAACTTTGAGTGTGTTCGATTTGTTTACTGTTTAGGGTTGGCACTCGGGGACGCGCTCTAGCATACTGTAGCCCAATCTCTGTGAGTAACAGATTGTGTAAAGATATGTTCAAAATGGTTATCTTTTGAATACTGAACTGAATTGTTTATTGAACTGATATTGTTTATTGAATGAATGTATGTCCTGTATTGTGAACTGTATTGTGGCATCCTTAGCATTGACTGTTACTGTTACAGAGCTCTGTCGGTTCCCTTGTGGAACCATACTGTTTACTGACTGATGGCCATCACTACTGTTGGGTCCGTTGAGGCCCGGTCCTTTTGGACCTACTGTTTATAGGCTAATGGATGTACCACATATGATTGATTGACTGACATACGGAAAGACTGAAATACTGTTTAATGAACTGTTTTCATTACTGTAAGGACATTACATTCTTAACCTCTTTATACATTATGTTATTCACTGGGCTTTAGCTCACTGTTTATATATATATGTAGGTTCTCAGCAGCCAGACCGGAGCTAGGAGCGTGGGTTAGTCCCCCAGTTTTGTCAAGCCAGCCTATGTGCCTCACCGCGAGGTTCCGTGTTGCCATGCTATGGCTTGGGGTGTTTTTGTGTCCCCTACTGTATAGACCGTCTACTGTTTACTGTACTGTTATCGAGGGACTTGATTCCCGTACTGAATGTTGTATATGATTGTATATAGACTGTACTGTTTGAACTGAATGAATGCATGAAAAATGTTTTTGGCATACAGATTTTCACAGCTCAATGGACACTAGTTATTTACTGTAATGGCTTCCGCCAGGCCCTGTACTCTGTTTTACTATATTACTGTTCAGCAGGCCTTCGGTAATCTCGGGTTACTGGCCAGTTACGGTGCTAAACCCATAGGGCCGGGTTTGGGTCGTGACAGAGTGGTATCAGAGCGAAGTTAACCACGAGTTATACCGCACACACGTGTCCAAACGAGCTATAGGGTGTCCTGGAAAAGTGATTAGGGCATCTCATGAACTTGAAAAGTGTGTGCTTATGACTGACTGATTATATGCTAAATGTTAAACTGTTTAAGTGTACAACTGCTTATAATGATAACTGTTATAACTGCTTATAGCGGAATGGATAATGCAAATGAACCTGAATCATCATCCTCTGAGGCCAGAATGGCCAGACTTGAACAACTGATGGGACTGGTAATTGAAAGACTAGATCAACAACAGAACCAACAGCCCCCACCTCCTCCTCCTCCGGTGCAACCGGAACAGAATGTACAGAATGTGAATGTTAATGAGGTGGACATCATTGCACTGACTCATAAATTCAGCAAGATGAAACCACCGTCCTTTCAGGGAGGTTTAGAACCGTTAAAGGCTGAAGCTTGGGTTCTTGAGACTGAGAAATTGTTTGAAATGTTTCCGTGCTCCGAAGCCAACAAAGTACTGTTAGCAACCTTCACCCTTCAGGAAGAAGCAAGAAGGTGGTGGATGTTGACCCGTGATGCGAATACTATTGTGACTTGGACTCAGTTCAAGGAGTCCTTCTTTGAAAAGTATTTTCCCCAGTGCATCAGGGACAGAAAAGTGACTGAGTTTGAACAGCTGAGACAGGGCAATATGTCTGTTGCCGAGTACGAGAAGAAATTCACCGAATTTGCCAGGTATGCACCACATATGGTGGATACCGAATATAAGAAGGCCAGAAGGTTTGAAGGAGGCCTTAGTGCTGCTATACAGGACCGAATAAATGTTTTGAAAATGCCAACTTTTGTGGGTGTTCTCGACCGGGCATTGATGGCCGAATCAAATATTGCAGCAGTGAAACAATCTGAAACACCAACAATTGAATGGCATGGTAAAAGACAGGGTTTCAAATTCAAGAAAGGCAAACATAACTCTGCAAACAAGAAACAGAATACGGGGTCAACGACTAGCCCCAGCCAAGGGAGTGGATTTATTCCACCCTGCTCCGTATGTGGCAATAAGCACAAAGGGGTTTGCTACCAGATTTCAGGAGCTTGTTTCAGATGTGGCAAGGTGGGCCACAGAATTAAAGACTGCCCTTCTGCTCCACCAGCCAGTAGTAAAGCTGCACCAAGCGCAGCAGCATTAAATGTAGCACCAAAGCCTAACCCCAAAGCTACCGGGAAAGAGCCAGTGAGGCAGGGCCGAGTATTTGCCCTAGTACCGGGAGATGTTCAGAATACTGAGACCGTTGTGTCAGGTATCCTCTCTATTTGTGCTCAAAATGCATATGTATTGATTGATTCGGGGTCTACACATTCTTATGTGTCGCATGCTTTTTCACGGAAATTGAATAGACCCTTAGAACCTATGAATTACTTGTTAGCTGTATCATCACCTGTTGGAGGATCCATGACATGTGCATATATGTATCCTGCTTGTGAAATTATTGTTGGGGATATGCATCTGTTTATTGACTTACTGCCGTTAAACATAGATCACTTTGATGTGATATTGGGGATGGATTGGTTACAAAAATATCATGCCACCATTGACTGTGTAACGAAACAAGTTGTTTTCCGTCCACCTAGTTTACCTGAATTTGTGTTTAATGGGAGTGGAGTAGTACCTCCTCCGTATTTGATTTCTTCTGTGAAAGCTGTTAAACTGATTAGGAAGGGGTGTAAAGGATATCTGTGTTCCGTACTGACTGTATCTACTGATGATTGTGTTAAAACTGATGTGAATTGTATTCCTATAGTCAGAGAATTCCCAGATGTATTTCCAGATGATTTGCCAGGGGATTCATAGCTGCAGCAGAGGATTCATTGGGAGCTTTCTTAGCCCAAGACAATGAATAAGGCAATGAGCAAGCTGTTTATTACCTTAGTAGGTTTTAAATTCTTGTGAATGTAAATACTTAGCTGTAGAAAAGTTGTGCCTTGCAGTGTACTTTGCTGCAATGAAATTAAGATACTTTCTTTTGCCTACAACTGTCTTGGTAATTGTAACCACAGATTTGGTTAAGTATACGTTATCTAGACCTATGTTGAGGGGAAGAATTGGCAAATGGATACTAGCCTTATCAGAATTTCATTTAGAATATGTTCCCCAAAAGGCAGTAAAATGACAAGTTTTAGCTAATTTTTCGGCAGACCATCCATCTCAAACAGAAAGCCAAGAGATAATGGAACTTAGTATGGCTAGTGTTAAGCCATGGCAAATGTGGTTCGATGGATCAAAAGCCAATGGCCTAATTGGAATTGGTATAGTGATTAAGTCACCATAAGGAATAGAAACCACACATGGTTTCAGAGTGGATGAAATTACTTGTTCTAATAATCAAGCTGAATATGAAGCCTTAATAGTGAGACTAGAAATTCTTATTGGATTACAAGTTCATGCAGTTGACATATTTGGAGATTCTCAATTGGTGGTTAACCAAGTGAAAGGGATTTTCAAATGCCAAAGTATAAGCATGTTGCCATACTATATTGTTGCATTACATCTGCTTTCTCAATTTCAAATAGCAAATGTAACTTATGTCCTAAGATTCTTGAATAATAGAGCTAATGATGTGGCTTAGAAAGTTTCGAATTTCAAGAGAAGGGATAATGTTCAAAGGGACATAAGCCAAACAACATTTCAGAAATTAATACCACCCTTAAATAAAAGGAATGTGGTCCTGGAAGTCAATCATAATGACTTACAAGAACAAGATTGGAGGCATCCAATAATGCAATATCTGGTTGACCCATCTTCAAAGGCCAGTAGAAAAATTAAATTGCAATCTATGCAATACATGATATATGGTAATGCTCTCTACAAAAGAATGGGAGATGGTCTATTGCTGGAATGTTTAGGCCCAAAAGAAGCATTAACGGCTATGGCTGAGGTTCATGAAGGCATCTGTGGTGCTCATCAGCCTGGTGTGAAGATAAGATGGTTGCTTTGAAGGCATTCCTACTATTGGCCAACTATCCTTAAAGACTGTATAGAATATGCAAGAGGTTGCCAGGCATGTCAAAAGCATGGCACAATAAGGCATGTGCCCATAATTGACTTGCATGCAGTAGTGAAGCCTTGGCCATTTAGAGGATGGGCCATGGATATGAAGGGGAAAATACACCCACCTTCTTTGAAGTATCATTGTTTCATTTTGGTGGTCACTGATTACTTCACTAAGTGGGTCGAAGCTAAGCCATACAAAGCTGTAGACCAAACTGAGGTCATTGGATTCATTAAGGATTTAATCAATAGATTTGGTATCCCACAAACTATAACTGTTGATAATGGGACAGTATTCGATGGGAAAATGGTAAAATCTTTTATGGCAGAGTTTGGAATTAGCCTTATTAATTCCACCCCCCATTATGCACAAGCCAATGGTCAAGCTGAATCATCCAATAAATCCTTGAAAAAAGGAATACAAAAGGTTGTAGAAGACAATCTTAGGGATTGGCATAACTTATTGTTGAATGTATTGTGGGCTTATAGAACTTCCCCAAGGTCAAGCACATGAGTCACTTCTTATGCCTTAGTATATGGGCATGATGCAGTGGTACCTGTGAAAATTAATGTTAAGTCCTTGAGGGTAAGATGCCAAGACCAGTTAGATCTTAAGCAATACCATCAGAGTATGTGCTTGGAGTTAGAAAGCATAGATGAAGCTAGAATTCTGGCATTAAATAGCATTCTTTTCCAAAAGAAGAAAGCAGCCAAAAACTATAATAAAAAAATCAAACATATTGGCTTTGATGAAAGTGATTTGGTATGGAAGACAATACTCCCAATAGGGATTAAAAGCCATAAGTTTGGCAAATGGTCACCTAACTGGGAAGGACCATATCAAGTTCATAGAGTCCTGCCTTTTGGAGTATACCATTTGAGAAATTTGAATGGATATGTACATCCCAAAAAGATTAATGGCAGATATTTGAAGCCTTATTTTCCAACTATATGGGAAACACAAGGAATAGAATAAATGTTGAGTAAAAGAACATGAGAATATTCAAATGATAAATAAGAATTTGCTTTTCATAAAGAGTTGAATACATTCTATCATAAATTGGCCCAAAAGTCATTACAATGTCTCAGTTGTTCTTTTACAATAGATGTTCTATTCTTAAATGATAAGAACAACTGAATGGTTGTGGTCATTTCCTGCTTTCGGTCGGCCAGTCCTTGGTTGGTAATCTGCAACTTGTTGTCAGTTCGGATTAAGGCTTGGTGAACTGCGGATAGCTCCTCTTCAAGTTGAGCTTTCTTCTCCAGTAGTTGAGTTCGAAAGTGGGAGACAGAGGAATGTTGTTCCTTTAGCTCTGATACTTCAGTATGTACTATGGAAACAAAGCTCTGGCCTCTAACCAAATTCTCCTCTGCAACCTTGGCAGCATGGCAAATGTTGATGTAAAAGTCAATAGTGGCTGCTGCCTGAGATAAATGACTTGAGACATTCATGCCGGATTGCTTAACGATTTTGCAGCACTAAAGGAAGCCATTTCTTATTGTAGGCCTCTGTAAAGCATCAAAAGGGATCCTCGAAAAAGATGTCAGTAGCTCCAAGCAGCTGTCCAAGTCTATCAGAGGTGAAGAAGGTTTACTACTGGAGGAAGAGCTCTCAAAAATTTCTAGTAGGGAATCAGCCAAAACTAATGGTTCAGTCTCATCACTAGCCATTGGAGAGGTAGAAGGCATGTCGAAGAGACTAGCTAGCCTTGCTTCGAACATGTCTACCTCATCCGTGGACATGAAGGGTGCAGAAAGAGCTTTGGTGGAAGGCACAAAGGACTGCATAGGGATAGGAGAAATGAGTGGAGCATCTTCAACAGTCTCTATGGTTCTAGCCACCAATAGATCGAGGGAAGAGGGGCTGGAACTAGGCAAAGGCAATAGACCATGAGTTGGAGAGCTGCCAGCACCCTTTATAGAGGAATCAGCTACTATTGAAGATGAGGTAATAGTTAGGATTTCCTTAGAAGGGGGAGGAGAAACGAAGCTCAAAAGGGAACCAAATTGAGTAAGATCAAAAGACAAATAAGGAAGGTATGGAGTTAAGCCAGAAGGAAAAGGAGCAGGAATACTTAGCATCAAGGAGGGTACAAAGAATGTAGGCCTAAGAAGTGTGAGTATTATCTGAATAGATCTCACATTTTGCAATTGATCAACTTCAACTAAAACTGAGGGAGTTCTTATTGGAAGAATAGGCTCAGTAGTTATTGCTGCAAAAGAAGAAGTACAAAGTAATGTCAAATCTCAATACCAAAAATTTGACAAGGAAAAACAGCAGAGGCGTGAAAGAAGTTACTTGTTTCAGAAGTGATAGCAACAATAGGAGAGCTACGAAGGGAATAGTGCTCAGCAATATGTTGCCTTCTTGCAGTTTCCCTTTGGATTGCATCAGCAGCAGTAGCTTCATCTCTTAAGAATTGCTACTGCCGTCTCTTCTCAGCTCTTTGAAAAACAACTATTTCTCTGGAATATTCCTTTTCTACTACTTTGGCAGCCGCCTCATGACTGGGGTCTTCGACCAAATCAGAAGGAGAAACAGTCATCTTCTTTCTTTTCCTTCTCGATGATGGTATTTCTTGCTTTTTCTTAGTCTCTCTCTCTTCAATCTGGGATTCAGACTTTTCATGAGTAGGCTCCTTTTCTGCTGTTTTGGCAGTTGTCTCATAAGAAGGGTCTTCGACCAAATTAGAAGGAGAGATAATCATCTTTCTCTTCTTTGTTCTCTACAATGGTATTTTTTGCTCTTCCTCCATCTCTTTCTCTTCAGTCTGAGATTCAGATTCTTCAGGAGGGAGTAATAGCTTCCTTTTCTTTTTTTGTTGTTGTTTGTCTTTGAGAGTAGCTAAAGTTTCAGCTCTTTTAGGAGATTCCTCTTGTGGAGATCCTGAACCAAGAGATATGAATGTAAAGGAAAGAAACAAAAGAGTCTAAAAGAAAAGAAACCTGAAAATACTTACCCTTTTTTGAAGTAGCTCTAGTAACTCTAGCAGGAGGGGGTGAGGCTGCAAGAGCAGTTTTGGCAGCTGTAGAAAGAGAGGGAATGTTCTCAGCTGTTGTTGATTTAGCCTTCGAAGACACTTCTAACCCTATCAGTAAATCATGAGGGTGTATGGATAGGCGCACTTCCATATTGGCTGTCCACCAGTTTTGAAATCTTTTCAGAGCCAAGCCAGAGGGAAGGAAGGGGACAAATTTGAACTCGCTCAATTCTTTCAACAGTTTAAATGTTGCCTCTTCCAGTTTTGATTTGGGTATTCTCAGGTCTCTGGCTGTAAGATGGACATTCGAGAGGCTGCAAAGTGGAATGGGAATCCCCTGAGTTAACCTAAATTGCTTGGCAAATTAAGAAGGGCAGTACACCTCAGCTATACACTTATAAGCTCGAGGGTTTAAAGTGCCAATGAACAGCTCCCTCGGCAGCAAAATAGAAGCCCACATGTCTTTGTGGGGTGGGGTGGAGCACTCTTTATCAGCTAAGAATATTTGCAGCCAAGCAGGTCCTTTGTTGACATCAAAGGGGTAGAAGAAGGTGGCAGATGGAGAAATAGGAAGTTGGTGAAAAAATGTGAGGTAGTAGGCAAATGAAGCAGGATAAAGAACAATTCTGGCATATTTCTCCCCATAAGTGCTAGGGTCCTGAACAAAGAATTTTAAGCATTTGGGATGCAAATCAGTGAAGTAAGCAAAGAGCTAGAGTTGGAGCACCCAAAGGGGACCCCCTTAGTTAACATCAAGAGGTTTCTCACAAAATTGGGAACAGGCTCTATAAACATGACCTAAGAGGTAAGGAGCCAAGGCTATGCGTTTTTTCAAAACAAGTGCCTTCGCAAGTGGAGCGAACTCAGGCATGATCCACTGAAATGATGTACAAAAGAGAAATTTGCACAACCAGTATAATATAAAGGAAAAAAGTTCTCTATCTCTCACGGGGCTTTCCCTTTTATTTTCAGCCTTTACAAAATCACTGTAAGAGGAGTTTAAAGGTGGAAGGGAAAACTTAACAGAGAGGTCTAGGTAGCTGCGAGTGAAAGGAGAGCCAAGGGAGAGATGGCAAATATCAAGAACGGTGGGGGCCATTATGCCACACCGAAACTGAAAAAAATTGAAAACCATGTTCCAAAAGCAAAGAGCAGCACGAATCAAGAACGGATCTTCAGGAATGATAAACCTGGAAAGACGGAGGGCCTCGAGAATACAGAGCTCTTGCAGGTCATCTTCTCTTGCAGGCACAACTCTGTCATACCATTCCTCCCATTCAGTTCTCAATGTCGGCCAACAACGGTGAGGTCGGGTCATTCTCCAATTTCCCCAGTCGAGCCCCCCTTCGTAGAGAAGAAAATGGTCCTCCAGACGAGGGTATAAAGCTGGAAGTTGAGCAGGAGCTTCTCGAAAGATGGGACTTAAGACATATTCTTGTTTGTTGCTGTGGCGAGGAACGAAGAGGCGTCCGTCTATGGCACTTGACCCATCAGCTGTTAACTTGGCAATCTCTTCATCAATACATCTTTTCAAAGCCATGGTTGGACTTATACGATCACCAGCAAGCACTTTCAAAGAAGAAGAATCCATTAGTAGCAAACAGCAAGGAAGAGAGGGTTAACAGAGGGGAAGGGTTTGTGTTTTGAGCGAGCGAGTGATTTCAGAGCACGAAATAAAAGGGTTTTAAAAGCCTTTGTGTCTGGAAGATATATCGCGTAATTCGTTAAGTACTAAAAGTACAAATACGAAGAGTTTTCTCCAATATTAATACTTTTGGAGAGAAAAACACATCCCAGATGTTGATGCCAGTTTCGAAGTAAAATGTTTGGCTTTGAAACCAGATTTTGGCGCCAAAAGTCAAATAACAACGGCTTCGAAACTGAGAAGCCGGCTTCGAAACTGAGAAGCCGACTTCGAAGCACATTTCATACCCAAGGATGTAAGAATACTCAAGTATTTGTTTACTTCAAAGGGATTAAAAACCTGTTTTAGGTTTCTTAATGAGAGTAATGTCCTTCGAAGCTAAACTTGAGATCCCTTAAGGATGAGAATTAGTGTTCGAAACATCAAAACCAATAGCTGGTTTATATAAATAGAAAATATTGTCTTTTCGGACTAAAACAGTGCAGCCCTCAAAAGGAGTTTCCATATTTTTGAAAGTATGAATTGTTGTTCGAGGCAAAAATGGTCAATTTAAAACTAATTGATCATACTAACCATGACCATATGTTGGTTATGATTAAAACAAGCTTTAAGGGGTAAGACTGTTGAATTCGAAGCACTGATTTTAAATGAAATCAGCAAAAACTGTCAACTGTATTCCATAAATTGAAAAAGTTCATGTTGGTATTTTAGTGTTTCATTTAAACCAATTGAGTCCAGATTCGAAGGATAAGATTGTTCAGTTCGAAGCCCTAAATTTGCTTTTAAAGACAAACGGAGACAAGATCCAACAAACAGAGGGAAAAGTTTTAGTTGTATTAAAGCAAAAGCAATTACATTGAATGGCCCTCTTTGGGTACAAATTCAAGTTCATAAAAATAAGGAATAGAATAAATAACAAGATCATGAAATTTAGTCCAACTATGATCAATGAATTTCTGTTCTTTCTTTATTCTATCTTCTATTTCTTCTAAGATTGGCTGCTGAAGTTGATGTGCTTTCACTTCATAGAAGAGCTCTTCAGCCTTTATTTCGAATGCTGTTTCTCTCAATCCTTGTTCAACTCGTCCATATCCAAGTCATCCCAGTACGCATAATCTTTATTCTTGAAGTTATCGAATTCTTCAATGAGGTTCTCTGCTTCGTACTTGGCATGAACTCGAAGAGATGAGAGTTGGTCCAAAGATTGAGTGGTGGCCACAGAAGTCCGATGCCAGTGAAGAAGCAATGGGAGTTGGTCCAAAAACATGTGAAGCTCTGCTTGGGCGAGGGGTTGAGGACGTGACCTCGAGTCAGAATGTCACAAGCCCATCGAAGGTTCTTGAGAGGAACATCGTCCTCAAGAACATTGAAAGGCAAGTGAGAGAAGGCTGCAAGCAGAAGTTGGGCTTGCTTCTGCTCAGTTGGAGTAGGGGAAGGTGGAGGCTTGTAAGGAGGAAAGACCTTATCCGCAGAAAGGGCAAGCCTCAGTCTCTCTGTCCAGCAAGGATTTGGCAGAGGAGGAGGTATGGAAGCTTCTATTTCGGGAGAAGGAGCAAGGGTAGAAGGAACAAGGGCATTAATATAATCGAGCCAGTCAGAAGAGCAAAGCTTCGCTTTCTGGGCTAAGAACGATGGGTTGTATCCTTGTGCCTCTTCTGGGCGTCGGGTAGCATGTACTATCTTTGTAGGCATAGAGGATGTGTACCATGCTACAAGCAGATTGTCCTCTAAACTGCGTCGGCGGTCGATGGGCACGTAAGGATAGACCACCGAGCTTCGCGCATAGGAAGGAAACTCTAAAGGGTTAGTGAACTCGACAAAGTGATGGTTAATTCGCTCCCTTAAATCACAGGCCTCAGGTTCCGACCAGCTTGCCCAGTCAGAAGCCCCAGAGGAAGAAGAAGCTACAGCCTTATCCCATGCAGAAGGTTGTGAAGAAGAACTTCCCATGTCCATATTTGCAACTTTCTGAATCAACGGATTGAGGGCAGTTTGTTCGTAGTCCAAGGGTGAATCAGAAGAAGAACTTCCCATGTCTAGATTTGTAACTTTTTGAATCAAAGGATAAGGGCAATGTGTTCGTAGTCCAAGGGTTGATAATTTGCAAAGGCTTCCATGACTTGAATATAGAAAGGTGGGTAAAGGTGGCTAATTAATGCATGGAGGTTCTTTTGAGGAGGGACAACATCATCAGATGACTCTTCATGTGCTCGATCAATAGAAGAGAAAATTGATTTAGCCATAAAATGTATCAGTTTGTTCGAATACTAAGGTGGTGGGGGTATTCAAAAGATTGAAAGAGAGTTTAATGCAAATGATGACGGTTGCATTTCTGAAAGAATGCAAAGCCCATACACGTTCTAAGACGTGGATAAAAGACCTTGATTCACTAATAACACCAAGTATTGGGTATATTAGTGCGGGGGGTAATGTTGGCTACATATTTTGTGTAAGCCAATTACAATTCGATGCGTGGTAGAATAAGGGTAATACAGGAAGACTATTCAAGTCTTCGATCATGATCGTACACGTGGTGGTTGGTATTGGTTATTACTAGATCTGAGTAGCATTTGATTAGCAAAGAGATGCAAAGTGATGTGGCTTCAACGGTTACTCACATTCAAATTCAAAATTATGAGGGAAGCCTAACTGCAAGTGATGGCATAGTGGAGCCAATTATAAGGCAACATGATCAGCAATCATGGAAGAGCAGTTCGACGGTTGGAAATGCAATTCGATGGTCATCCTTGAGAAGTATAAATAGCAGAGAAGGCCCCAGAAAAAAGCCCAGACTCAGATCCAAAAAACCAGTCTTATTCTACTGTATTTCCTTTCCAGTTTTACATTTCCTGTTCTTTACATTTCTGCACTTTAAAATTCTTGCACTGCACTTCATTCATAGGAGTAGTTTCAAGTAGATTGTTGCTGTAAATCTCTACGAGGCTGAGTTTGGATCATTGTAAGTTTTTTCATTTTAATAAAATACTTCAATTGTTCTTCATTTAATTATTATTTTGCTTAATTCTCCTAAATCAAGCCACCAGTAAAAGTCCTCTTCATTGAGGCTGAAAGAACTAAAACACAATCGTCTGATAATTGGTTGGCAATTAATTTTCTGTAAGGACTGATTGATCCTTACTAGCACGCTCGCAATTACAAAAATAACCTTCGAAAGCTAAAAAGTCAACAATTGCACTTGTTTGGCAATTGTCTGTGAGGAGAAAAAAATGTTAGGTTGGCAATTGTCTGTGAGGAGAAAAAAATGTTAGGCACAAACATGAAAATGTTGTTTTTTTTCCTTCAATAATAAATTTTTTGAATTAATTACCTAAAAGTCTTATTTATAAATGTTACGGTAGCTCAAATTCTATTTAAGATTTTTTTGAACAAATAAATCCTATTTAGTAAAACTGATAATATTATCATTTTTTTTTTAATTTTTAAAACTAAAAACATTATCAATTTTGCATAGTAATGTTGCAGATAATTATTTTACTAACTGATGAAAAAAACAGAATATGAGATTAAGCGTTTTCGCCATTCTACTTATTGATTTGATTCAATTATCCAATAAAATAGAGAATATTAACAAAAAAAAAAATTCAGTTTTAAAACTAAGAATATTATAATTTTTAAAGTTTTTCAAGTTTTTTTATAAATTTTGCACATCAATGTTTCATCATCATGCTCCTTTATGGACACAAAATTTTCAATTTTGCACAAAAAAATAATTCAGTTTTTCAATTTTTTCAAAAAAAAAAAAACATAATTTTTTTTTTTTGCACATAATTTTTTTAAAGTTTTTTTTTTAATTTAAAAGTTGATATTTTAAAGTTTTAAAAATCAAAATAAATGTCTAATCATCATGTTCTTTTATAGATAATCATACATGATGAATAATCATTGTTTAAATGACAATTTTGATTATTTAAAATTTAATAGAATTTGAAAGTCCAAAAAATCCTAATTAAATATAGAGTATAAATTTATAAATTATAACTTGTGGGTAAATGCCCCTAAATTTTTTAGATTTTTTTTCATAAATATTATTTTTAATTATTTTTTTAAGTGTGTAATTTTATTTAAGGTTCTTGATATTAAAATTTTATAAGATAAATGACATATAATATTTTTATAGTAATTAAGGTCCCTTAACATTTTTGTAGAGAAAATTTGACTCATAAAAAATTTGTCCGGCTTAGATAGATTTGGCCCCGACTTAAAGAAATTTCAATTTTCATAAAAAAAATTTGATTATTTTATAGAAAAATTTTAAAATTTTTCTGTATCACAGAGAAATTTTTTGAATCGGGCCCAAAATTTCTTTATGTCAAATAAAATTTCTCTGAGTCAATTTTTTTTATGAGAAAAAAAAAATTTAGATCTATCTTACTGCACAAAATTAGAGAATGATGTTGCACTCATTTCTCAAGAATTATTAAAGATAAAAAAAATTAAAAATTATTTTTATAGAACTGAAATGTTAGCAGTCTCTCGAGTGAGTGAGTTTTTTTAATCGCGAGCGAATTAGTACATCAGAAATTATTCAAGACACATCTTTTAATCCAAGACACAAACATCAAACCCACACACCATTAGGGCCAAGTTTGGCATGACCTAAATAATATAAAAAGTTAAAAAGTCACTATCCTATTTAAGTCACATCATCTTATTTAAATCACATCACTTCTCTAATACATCACATCAAACCCAATCCAAACCCAACCCATATAAGCCAATAAGTCAAAAAGTGCACTTTTTTATAACATCCCAAACTAACCCTAGATCTCTAGTGCTCTCTAGCTCCCAATCTTTTTTTCATAGTACATATAATAGAGAAAGGGAAGATGAGTTATAATTCTAATTAGCGCTATCACTAATGATGTGACAGTGAATTTCATCTACTGTCACAATATATATTGGGTCTTTTTTATTTTATTATTATTATTATTATTATTATTTTATTTATTTATTTTTTTTCTTTGTCTAAATTAGTGGTCTAGCACTGTAGAGAAAGCGCTACCTGGAGCCCTAATCTTCAATCCGTCTTCCATCTCCAAATTCCTCATCATAAAGGTAAATCTCCAAAACACATCTTCGATTCTCTTTCTTAGATTCTTCAACACAGTTTATGATTCTATATTAACATGGAAATGTTTATGTTTGTATATTGTTCATAAAATCTAAAGAAGAAACCTTTTCTCTTTTTTTTTTTTAATAATTCAAATTTGATGAAAAAGAGAAATTTGGGATAAGAGGGGAATTTTAAAAAAGATTTTGATGAAAGAGTTGGAGTTGGTCATATCAAATCAAGCTTTTTACTCAAATTTGGAATCAAATTAAATGAAAAAATTCGATGAAGGTTTGGAGAAAATAGTGATGATTCTGGTGAAGAACAACAAGAGCAGGTACAAGAATAACACCAGAATCTTCACTATTTTCTCCAAACCTTCATCGAATTTTTTCATTTAATTTGATTCCAAATTTGAGTAAAAAGCTTGATTTGATATGAACAACTCCAACTCTTTCATCAAAATCTTTTTTAAAATTTCCCTCTTATCCCAAATTTCTCTTTTTCATCAAATTTGAATTATTAAAAAAAAAAGAGAAAAGGTTTCTTCTTTAGATTTTATGAACATTTGATGAATGGATAGGAGATGGTTTTTGAACATTTTTACATCAAATTTAAACTTGATGGGAAAAAAAATAATAAACTTGATGCATTACTCCTCTCCCAAATGTTTGGATCTTAATTAGCATCACAAAAAATAATAATAAATAAATAAAAATGAATACACCCATATGCATGCAATAAATCTGGATGAGAGTAATGTTGTGGGTTAATTTACCCACTTGCACATTTTCTTGGAATAAGTCCTGTTTTTCTCAATTAAAATACTATTGAGTCCTGCTAACACTATTTTTATAGAAAAGTAGGACTTTTCAAGAATTTCCCCTATTTTTTTTTTTTAAGATGGAAATGCAAAGAATATGTTATTTTTTTGCCCTTGTTTCTTGTAAAAATTTCTTTCCTATTTCATTTTCTTGAACATGGAGTCTGTCTAGTTATTTCAGATATGAAATCATTCTTGTACTGTCAAGTTAATAATTGGACCAGTAATCCAGTAATCTGTTGGGGTTTTTTTTTTTTTTGAACTTCTAAATTGAGATATGAATGTGATGATATATTTAGATCCTTTTAGAGCTAATACTTTTTATGAAAAAGAAGGAAACAAGGCCAGTGGCCATTGCCCAAACCTAGTTGCATCAATCCAGTGAATTGGGTACGATCCTAACCTCCAACTTTATTTCCACGAATTAATTGTCCTAAAATTTGAGCGCACAATTTCAGTAATGACTGCCTTTGATTTTATCATTAAACCTAGCAATTACCCTCCTTATAAGAAAGAAAAGTAGTGAAAGTAACTGGTAGGTGCATAGTTAAGGAGTTTTTGCTACAGCAATGCTAAAAAGAACTGGTACTGTAGTTTGTTTAGTTGGCTAAGAACCACAATCACAGCAAGATGATGCATATAACTAATCTCTGATTGATGCTTCAAATTTGACAATTCAAGACAATATTTTTGAATTAGCTTACTGTTTATATGTGAGTAACTTTTGCCGAAGTAATTCTTTACAAGTTTCAATGAAGTGGAATGGATATTTCATCATAATGTCCATTCTTATGTTTGGTTCACTTATAAAATGATGAAAAATGTATTATAAATGGATTAATCATTCACCATTGTAAGGGAATAGTTATTCCATAGGAATGTTATGAAATGACCATTCCATTACATTCTGTTTCCTTCCAATGCACCAAACACTACATAAGTGTTCCCTTGATGCTTTTAATATGTATATATATATAAATATATATTGAAGAAGAGGTAAGATGATAGAACTACACTTTTTTGTTATTTCGTGTATCTTTGCTGTTGTACTCATGCGCTATATTGTGAATTGGAATTGTACCGCAATTTAATTTTCGTTACCTGATTTTTAATTTTCTGTAGACTTCATAAATTTGCAGAATGAAGAGTGTTCAGAGTTCTACTTCGGATATAATTAGTACTTTACCAAGTAACATCACAGAGAACATTTTTATGTGCTTGCCATTGAGGGATGCAGTGAGGACAAGTGTTTTGTCGAGTAGATGGAAGTATAAATGGGTAACACTTCCAAAACTCGTATTTGATCAGAAGTTTTGCCGAGAATCATTGGGTAACAATCAACTGAAGACAATTATCTACCAAGTTCTGTTGCTTCATAATGGGCCTTTAGTTAAGTTCAAGCTGTTTGTTCCCCAATTCAAGACCTGCCTTGACATTAATTATTGGATCCTTATTCTATTGAGAAAAAATGTTCAGAAGTTAACTCTTCAACTTGTGTCTGGCCAGCACCATAAAATTCCTTTTCACCTATTTTCATTTCAACAGCTAAGGCATTTGACTCTTGCAACTTGTATATTTGAACCGCCACCTACTTTCAAGGGATTTAGCATGCTGGTCAAACTTCATTTTGTGAATGTTGTTATTGCACATGAAATGCTTGGAAATTTCATCTCCAACTGCCCACTGCTTGAACGATTGATATTAGCTGGCTGCAACATATTTGACTGCCTCGAGATCAATGTTCCTAGTCTCAAATATTTTCTCTTTTATGGAATTTTCAAGTCTATTTGTTTCAGCAGGACCCGCCTTCTTGCGGAAATTTCGATTACCTTGTGTTCATTGGATGCAAATAGTAAACAGCATGAGGGAAGGGCAGACTCTAATTTCATCAAGTTTTTTCATTGTCTACCTGCCATTGAGAACCTGACTCTCAATGAGCAAATTTTGAAGGTAAGAAAGCTTCACATTGTATTTAGTGAACTAACAAAGCTCTATTTGGTTTTCTTTTCGGAATTTGTTTTCTGAATATGTTTTGAAAAAAAAAAAAAAGAAAAAAAAAAGAAGAGATTAGTTAGGCAAAAATAAACACCAAAAAAATATTTTCAAATTTAGAAAGAAAAATTCACCCATTGTTTTTTTTTTTTTTTTTTCCCACCAAACTTTTGAAAAAATTTCAAAATCAGATTCTGAAAATGAAATCAAACAGAGTGAATGTCTCTAACTTTCTGACCCATTTCCTTTAAAGTTCTTGGCTGTAGGTGGTGTTCCAAAGAGTCTCCCCAGTACTATGAACCGTCTCAAAATTCTCAATCTATTTCGGGTTTCTTTTCATAAGATTGACGAGGTGTCATGTGTTCTTTGCTTGATCAGAAGCTCCCCCAACTTACAGAAACTTGAAATCGGAGTGAGTTTACATCAGGCTGTTTGGTAACGTTTACGTGTACAGTTTTTGTTTATGCTCACAAAAAAATTGAAATTTGTAAACATAAACTTGTTTGATGTCTATTTTGGTTTTCAAAAATTGTAAACAGTTTACAAAATTTACTAAATTTTTATAATAAAAAAAGTTAGTTACATTTGTTTAGAAAATAATTTTCATTCAGTGTTTCCTCTCCCATGCCCTCCAACCACCACCCATCGCCCATCACCACTTCAGACCTCCTCTTGCCAGCATTGCCGGCATCCACCTCTAATTATATCACCTCCAATCAAAAACTACCTCTAGCGACCACCCCATGCCAGAAACCACCTCCGGTCACCCACTCACTTATTTTCAAAACAAATTTTCTAAACACGAGAGCACCAAAATATATTTCTTTTTTTTTTTTTTTTTTTTTTTTTACCAAAACTAAACAATGAACTATGAACATTATCAAATGGCACATAAGTCAATTGTTTCTCCTATGTACTTATTGTTATACCAGGTGAGTTCATCAGATTGATACGATACAATTGCATTTTCTTTGTAGTATTTCACCGACACACTAAACCCAGTAAACTTGGAAGCTGTTACAAAACTTTTGCAAGCACAAGACTTGTCAAAATTTCCTTTGAGTAGGCTTCGGAAAGTGAAAATGCTATTGTTACGTGTGGAGCCTGAGATGGAGTTTGTCAAGCTTCTGTTAGCGTGTTCAACTGCACTCAAGAAGATGGAAATATTGCACGAACCAGGTTCTTGTGAAAAAGCATTTGAGGTATTGAAAAAGTTGACACGATTTCCTCGAGCATCACCATTAGCAGAACTCATATTTCTAAATTAGTGATGATAATTTTAATTCTGTGTAAAAAAAAAAAAAAAATCTTGTAGTAAGAAGAACCATGTTCTGGAAAAGTATCAATGAAATGTATCTAGGGTTGAAATTCAGACTATACTTTGTTCCAAGAAAGTAATTATTGATGCAGAGTTTGGTTCAACAAGTGGGTTCAGGTTGATTTTAATTGGAAAATTGTCGAATAATCGATTTGTTGGTTCTTAAGTTAAAACATATATAAGGTGACAATGATAATTCATGACATATTTGTTAGTTGTGTATTTTGTACTAATTTTTGTTTTAAAATGTTATGATTTTAATTTGACAAATTTGTCTTTAATAAATTTGATATTTTTAGATTTGTCTTTTTGAAATTTTTGAAAACAATATCTATATTACATGTGAAGTTTTTTTTTTTTTTTTTTAATTATTTTAAAAATGGTCAAAATCGAAAGAACAGATATTTCTATTTACTAATGGAATTGGATTGTGAATAAAACAAGACATGAAATGTCTTTACCCATTGGTAAATATTTTTTCAAAAAAATCACCATATATTGTAATTCTCCGTACTATAAATTGTGAATGAATCTGAGTATTGTTATTAACACTCTATCAATTATTTTGGATTTCTCATTTTTTATTTTTTTTTGTAATTATAATAATAAAAAATTACTAAAAAGAACATCAAAAATTTCGAGACACACCATCTCACTATTAAGCCAACACACTTATTACATCAGGACCTCGAGTTTATGAGACTATCCATCTCTATCACAACTCATCTATTTTTTTCAAATTTCACCTTAAAAAATTACCCATCCAAAAATCTTGAAAACTCTTAGGAGGTAATATTTCAGCGGCAACGGTGGCAACCATTGGATTACATATACTCCTTCAGCAATGACAATGAGTGGAAGTTTTTCCGACAACTACAAAAAGCTCAGAAAAGGTTCATAACTTTGATAGTGTTCTTAGTTCAGAAGAGATTGGCCTTGTAAGGATAAGTTTTTTTTTAAAAATGACAAAATTAATAAAAATTGTTCTATCATTTTTTTGGGATTGAATTCCCAAACATATGACTGAAATTTGGGAACACAAGTCTAAACATTATTTATTTGTTTAAGAACAGGTAATCGAACATTTTTTGTTTGTTCGGAAACAGGTAACCGAAGCAACATCAGAAGCAGGTAAACAAAGGAGGTTAGATCATCCTTGGGTAGTCGACTGGTCGGTTGACCAAGAGGTCAACCGGGGGCTGAAATCTTGTCTAGTTTTACTCACACAGAGAGCACAGAAGTACAATAAGGCCATGAATGAATCACATAAAGCTAACCAGAGAAGCATAAAAGTGGATTGTGTTGTGTGTGAAAAGAGGTATTAGGAAAAAAAAAAAAAATCAAACAGATTGACAAACCTCGTAATTAGGGTTGCAAACGAGTCGAGTCGAGCCGAGCCGAGCAGAGCTTTGCTAAACTTGAGCTCGGCTTGTTTATTTATCGAGCTCGTTTATTGAGCTCGAGCTCGGCTTGATAAGGAACTAGGATCGAACTCGGCTCGACTCAGCTCGTTAATATTAATGAAACTCAAGCTCGGCTTGGCTCGATAATTTTTTTTAATATCATTTATATTATTCCTAATAAATATATATTCTCTTACTAAGTTTTACTAAGTTGATCATGATTCATTTGAATTAAGCATAGGTACTCCTACTAATATATATTCTCGTATACATGATCAACTTAGTAACCTTACTTGTCCAAAATTAAGTGATTTTAGATGGTATAAAAGATGTATTCACCTCTAGAGTTATGTTAAGAGAAGATTGTACTAAATCTTTTTGGAAAGAAAAATTTCTTAACGGATTACCTAGTTTGTTTGCTCACAAAATTAGAGATGTTCTTAGTCAACTTACTGGTATCATTGAATATGACAATTTAATTTATGGTGATATCATTAATACTATTCAAAAAGAAGGATTAAGAATGTGTATTGATCTTAAACTCAGTTAAAAAGCTATTAAAGATAAACATAAGGCTAAATATGAATTAGGTAATTTTTGTGAACAATATGGTTTACCTCCTGTCGCACATTCCAGTGGGAAAACACATAAAAAACATAGTAAATCCCATTACAAATATTCAAACAAGTATAAAAAGAATTATTCACCTTCTAAATCAAATGATAAATTCTATACTAAACCTAAAAAGAAATATTACAAGAAATTACATCCAAAAGCTAAATCTAATAAAGATATTACTTGTTACCACTTTGGTAAAAAAGGTCATTATTCTAATAAATGTAAAGAAAAACAAAAATTAAAAGATAAAGTTAATCAACTTCAAATTAATGATGAATCAAAAAATTAATTATTTGAAATCTTTCAATTAAATCAATCTGTTAGTAATTCCTCTTCTGATAATCCTAATACTTCGTCTAATTACAATTCACCTAGTGAAGATTCTGATAATAATATAGAATTAGGATGTAATGATGTTTGTTGTAAACCTGTTAAACAAATTACTGTTCTTACTAAACAAAATCAAGAAGAAACTACTCTTATTGAATTAATTAGTAGACTTGAAGATTCTGAATTAAAAAAGAAATATACTGATAAATTAAAATCTTTGTTAATCGATACTAATCATAAACCTAAGTTTGATAAGCCTATTATTAGTCTATCTAAAACCTTAGAAAGATTTAAAAATAAACACAAAGAAGTTACCTTACAAGATTTACAACAAGAAATTAATCAGATTAAACAAACCATTAAAAATTTACAAAATAAAGATCAACATTTAGAAGATGAAATTATTACATTAAAACTTAATAAAAATTTAGATAAATTCCAAACCAATAATGTTTCTCTTAATGAATCTACTAACCCTGATAATCTTTTATTTGATAATCGATCACATCAATCTCAATCTCATAATCATGAAGATAATAGATTAAATCTCCTTAATAAAATGGTTATGATATTCACCAGAATACTATTTTACCTATTAGTCGTTCCATTAAATTTGCGTCTAAATTTCCTGATGAAATCTTAGATAAAACTCAACTACAACGTTTTTTAGGATCACTGAATTATATTGCTGAATTTTACAAAGACCTCAGGAAAACTTGTCAACCTCTATTTGATCGGTTAAAAGACAATCCTCCTCCTTGGTCTTCTACTCATACTGCTATTGTTAAACAAGTTAAACAATATATCAAGTCTCTTCCTTATCTTGGTATTCTTACTGAAAATTCATTCAAAATTATTCAAACTGATGCCTCTGATATTGGTTATGGTGGCATCATTCTCTAGAAAATTACTCCTCAGTCATCTGAACAAATTGTTCGTTATCATTCTGGTGTCTGGAATAAAGTACAAAAGAATTATAGTACTATTAAATAAGAAATTTTATCTACTATATTATGTATTAGTAAATTTCAAGATGATATTTTAAATCAAAAATTTTTACTTCGTGTTGATTGCAAATCTGCTAAATCTGTTTTAGAAAAAAATGTTCAAAATCTTGCTAGTAAATAAATTTTTGCTCGTTAGCAATCTATTTTAAGTATTTTTGATTTTGAAATTGAATATATACCTGGTTGTCAAAATTCTATTCATGATTTTCTTACCCGAGAATTTTTACAGGGTGGATAGAAGTTACATCATGCCCATTCCCTCTATCCCTTACCATAAACACCAGATTAAACACTATAAAACCTTTGTCAAACATACTGCTCGTCGCCTTGCCTTTCTCAAATCAACCCATTTACTTACTAAAAGAGCCCAGTACATACAGTTTCATCGGATTAAAGCTCAGAAACAACAACTTTATCATTATATTAACTGTTTACATGAACATACTGATCAATTAGATATCCTTAGTGGATGCTAATTTATCTCCTCTATTTCATAGATGTCTCGTCCATGGCCTCCTTCCAAAGCCTTGGTCCTTTCTAGTCAACCTTTTGTTCTGCCTCCCATGGAGTTAATAACGAAATGCCATCCTGCTGAATTGGTTAACCGTTACCAAATTCTTGATAACATTCCTAAACCTAGTTATACATCTTCTTTGGCTACTAATCTTTTTGCTTAATCTAATTAAGCAGTTACTCCATACCCTCCTCATCCTATTAAATCATCCCGATCTAATTATGTTTAATCCACCACTACTAATCTCTTTTTCAAAGAACCTAGTCACCCAAAGAGTCATACTGTTCATGATCTGGTTAAATCTTATTTTCCTCCTAGATGGCATTTCATTCCTTTCCATCCAGGAAAAACAATTACTTTCTACAAAGACATCCTGTTCAACCATCAGTCAATTGTGATTAAACCCATTTATGATCGCACTTATACAAGTAAAATTGTGTACCATTCACTTTATATTCACAACTTTGTTTCTCTGGTTGATTGGGGTTCTCCTTATCAACTACAAGATCTGCCTGGTCATTCAATTCAATTCAATACAATTACTATGATTACATTGATGCTTGGTTCAAAGTCCTCTTGTATCAAAATGAGTCAAACAGTCACTCTTGCTTTTTCAATTTGATCAAAAGTTCAAATCCGAGTTACCTACCTGGTTTCTGCGATGGTGGACTCAGTATGGCGCCATTTCAGAAATCTTCCCATCAGTCATTATGGATCAAGTCAACTATTTTTCCACTGTTTTCTCATTCACTCCTCAGCAAAGGAAATTCCCTCCATTACTTATTTTTATATCCAAATACAAAATCCCTTGGATATTCAAATAGCAATATGGTATTTCTGATGATGTTATTTACCGGCAACACATGGTTAAATGGTGGGATAATTTCAAGATTCCATGAATTGTTGAAATTGTTCAAACTGAATTCCCAATCAACATTCATGCCCCTACACCTGCCATGATTAAAGCTCAGCAGAACCCAACTGCTCCATTAACACAAGGAAGCCAACTTCCTCCGGTCAATCTTGGAAGCCCATCATCCAGTTCTTCCAAGCCCAAGTCATCTAAATCAAAGATTAAATCCAAGTCAGCAAAGCCCAGTACTGACTAGCCCAAGTCAAAGGATAAGTCCAAATCAAAGGTTAAGCCCAAGTCCAAGTCATCCAAAGATGAGTTCCTCCAAATGGCTCGTCTCCTCATGGCCCAAGCCAAGTCAGACTCAGATAACAGCAGTTCAGAAGATGGTTCAGACAGTTCAAACTTTTCTGAAGGTTCAACTACTCAAAATCCATATGGACCCGAGTTCCAAGATGCTCAGGACCCATATGCTTAATTTAGTCATTGGATTCTATATAGCTATAATTATCAGCTTCAATCAATACTCGTTTTTGAGAAAAGCTGCTGATATATATATATCTATATTGATTCCCTCAGTCACATGCCTCCAAGTAATGAATAGTAAAAAAAGTCAACTTCACTATTCACTATTCATCAAAAAGTCAACATTATTAGTCATCATTCATCATAATTCATCCAACCGACAAATTCAGCACAGTAAAAAGCAGCCATCAACTTTAGTCACTCACTGAAAGCAGCAGACAACTCCTATGTGCTCCTGATGCTCCTTTCAAGTCAGAATCATTCACTCACAAGGCTCACAGTATTCACTCACAAGACTAACAGTAGTCTCTTTTGATTATAAAAGGGCCTCTTCATTCAAGGATAAGGCACGGTTAGAAAAAATTGAGAGTACTCATTCTTCAAGAAAAATAGCTATCTCTGTAATTTTGTTTTCAAGTTCATTTTCAAGTTATGTATTTTGAAGAACAGTGTGTTTCATTCCAGTAAACAATTGTAAGTTAGTAAACAATTGTAAGTTATTATTTATTTATGTTTATTTATTTTAGTGCTATCCACCCTGTAAAAATTCTCGGGTAAGAAAAGCAGGAATAGAATTTTGACAACCAGGCATATATTCAATTTCAAAATCAAAAATACTTAAAATAGATTGCCAACGAGCAAAAATTTGCTTACTAGCAAGATTTTGAATATCTTTTTCTAAAACATATTTAGCAGATTTGCAATTAACACGAAGTAAAAAATTTTGATTTAAAATATCATCTTGAAATTTACTAATACATAATATAGTAGATAAAATTTCTTATTTAATAGTACTATAATTCTTTTGTACTTTATTCTAGACACCAGAATGATAACGAACAATTTGTTCAGATGACTGAGGAGTAATTTTCTAGAGAAGGATGCCACCATAACCAATATCAGAGGCATCAGTTTGAATAATTTTGAATGAATTTTCAGTAAGAATACCAAAACAAGGAAGAGACTTGACATATTGTTTAACCTGTTTAACAATAGCAGTATGAGTAGAAGACCAAGGAGGAGGATTGTCTTTTAACCGATCAAACAAAGGTTGACAAGTTTTCCTAAGGTCTTTGTAAAATTCAGCAATATAATTCAGTGATCCTAAAAAACGTTGTAGTTGAGTTTTATCTAAGATTTCATCAGGAAATTTAGATGCAAATTCAATGGAACGACTAATAGGTAAAATAGTATTCTGGTGAATATCATAACCTAAAAATCTGACTTTAGTTTGAAACAATGTAATCTTAGGAGCAGAAATGACTAGACCATGACTCTTAATGGTATAAAAGAATGTAGTAAGATGTTTTCAGTGTTTACTAATTGATTTTGAAAAAAAAAGAATATCATCTATATAAACTATGGAAAAATGACTAAATGGATTGAAAATATCATTCATTATATTTTGAAATTCACTAGGAGCATTTTTTAACCCAAATGGCATGACATTCCATTCATAGTGACCAAAAGGTGTAGTAAAAGCAGTTTTATATCTATCTTTAGGATGAATTTGTATTTGCCAAAAACCACTTTTTAAATCAAATTTACTAAAAATAACAGTTTGACTAAGTCTTTTAATCAAATCTTTTTTATTAGGAATAATATAAATGATATATATTTATTACTCTTCTGAAGGTTCAACTACTCAAAATCCATATGGACTCGAGTTCCAAGATGCTCAGGACCCATATGCTTAATTCAGTCATTAGATTCTATATAGCTATAATTATCAGCTTCAATCAATACTCGTTTTTGAGAAAAGCTGCTGATATATATATCTATATTGATTCCCTCAGTCACATGCCTCTAAGCAATTAATAGTGAAAAAAGTCAACTTTACTATTCACTATTCATCAAAAAGTCAACATTATTAGTCATCATTCATCATAATTCATCCAACCGACAAATTCAGCACAGTAAAAAGCAGCCATCAACTTTAGTCACTCACCGAAAGTAGCAGACAACTCTCATGTGCTCCTGATGCTCCTTTCAAGTCAAAATCATTCACTCACAAGGCTCACAGTATTCACTCACAAGACTAACAGTAGTCTCTTTTGATTATAAAATGGCCTCTTCATTCAATAATAAGGCAGCGTTAGAAAAAATTGAGAGTACTCATTCCTCAAGAAAAATAGCTATCTTTGTAATTTTGTTTTCAAGTTCGTTTTCAAGTTATGTATTTTGAAGAACAGTGTGTTTCATTCCAGTAAACTATTGTAAGTTTTATTATTTATGTTTATTTATTTTAGTGCTATTTCCTCTTTCCTGCTTCCATGTCTTTTGGTATCATTATTTATATATTATTTAATATATAAATAATATATTTATTATATAATTTAAATAAAGATAAACGAGCTAAGCTTATGCGAGCGCAGGTTCGGTTCGTTAAACGAACCGAGCCGAGCAGAGTCAAGCCCTTAACGAGCTGAGCCGAGCTTGTTCATGAATAGGTCGGTGCGGCCCTACTCATAATGAAGTAGAGAAAAAAAACTTTTTAATCATTACAAATTTTTTTCATTGGTTTTGGGAGGTTTCACCATCGTGGGTTTTGTGAGAGAGGCTTTTTAGGGTGTAGCGGTGTGCATTTGAATGGGTAGAATGTTTTTACAAGGATAATTTTGGTATTATTTGGGAGGAGAAAATAAATTTTTTAAGACTTTTAGAATTTATAAGTAATGATCTAAAGAAATGAGGGGTCTAAAATAATTGATGGATGCTAATAGCAACACTCATATTTAAAATATAAATTTATAGCAATTCTCTTTTCCGTCCTTATATGTTGGGTCCACACAATCATTTGAACCAGATATTAAATAGATAAATATATTATTTATTTTCTTTCCTTCGTCTCAAAATATTATTTTCTCATCAACAGACAACAAAATAAATAAATATCTTACTTGGTAAATATGATTGCCTGTATGTTGCTTTATGCTTTTGTTAGTAAAAATTATGCTAACTCCCAATTGATAGGAATTAAACAATAATTTTGACTAAACAATCAAACAAGATCAATCAAGCGACTGTGTTTTTTATTCAATTGCCTTGAAAGTACAATAACTTCTTTGGAACAAAAAGTACAATCAGCAATATTAAACAAAGCAAACTAAATATGATTTCAAGATGAAACCACCAATATTTACAAAGATTACAAATTACAGAGAGAAACTACTCCTAAATTTAGATAATGCTACTCCTAAGATAGAACTACTCCAAAGATAGAACTAAGTTGTTGTTGTGTTGTTGATGTCCTTTTCTGCTTACATCTCTTTGTCTATTTATAATAAACACCCAAAGTTTCTTTCGGCAAGAACTGCTAGGCAGTTTTTCCTCCAATACAGCCACGTTTGCCACTTCCTCCATAAAGCTACGTTTGCCACCTCATGCATGCTCCACTAGTCCTCTTTGTGTCACGACCGAAACCTGCCCCTATAGGTCTAGCATCGTAACCGACAAGTAATCCTTGGATTACCAAAGACCTCTTAACAGAATAACATATAATTAGGGGTTGCGGAAGCAAATATACAAAATATACATAGTCTATAGAGCTGTGCAGACATACATGAGATAGAAATTTTTGAAACAAACTTATATTTATATATAAATGTGACGTCAAAAATGCATTAGTCATACGTCACCAGAGCCACATATACAGAACTTCCAAAACATGTTCAAATTAAACATAAACATCAGAAAGTACAAAAATTCCAATGACTCAAAAAAGCTTGATCAGATCTCAAAAGAGAACCTCCACGGGAGGCACGACGGCTGGCTGACTCCAGAACTTGCCAGGTAGTAACTTAGGCCTGGTCACGTGCCTACTTACGTACATACATAAAAATAAATAGTGAGCGGCAGCCCAGTGGATAATAACAGAGTAAAGAGTTTTAATGAATGATGTCCATCACAAAGTCAAAAATTAGAATTCATTTCAGAAACAGGTTTACATTCACATTCTTTTACAAGTCAATAATAGAAATCAGAATACATACTTAATCTTACATCCATTAGCGCTAACAGATCACATACGGGGCATCGAAGATTGTAACAACCCCGACCCATGATTAACGTTAATCTATGCTTAATTATGCCTAATAAATAATTAAAGTGAAATGTTGCATCACATGTTGCCTTATATGTATTTATATCTGTTTAACGTAGCAAGATCTGTTTATGCTTCCGTTTCGATTTACAAATTGAAGGCCTTATCGACATCCGATTCAGAAATTGACTTGATTTATGTGTTAATTGGAATTTTTAGAATTTTATGGTAGGTTTAATTGAAATTCAATTCGGAACGATTAAATTAGATTAATTTAATGTCCATTTAATTAGCTTTAATGAACCACCACTAGATAAGCCTATATAAGGCCACCCTCATCACCTCTTTTATACTTTACACTCTCATTCACTCATATCTTTGAACTCAAACGTAGGAGAGAGAGAGGAGAGAGAGAGAGAGAGAGGGGAAGGAATTGAGATCAAGAGCTTGAAAAGAGAGATTTACTAGGAATTATTAAAGAATAGGAGTGAATTTGGAGATTGAAGCTTTTACACTTATGAATCTAACACTCTAGGTAAGAATTCTAGTCTTTGGCCTTGTAAAGTAGTTGATTAATGCATGGAAACAAGTGAATAAGGTGAATTCATAAAAGAATTGGGCTAGAATTGAAGAAAGTTAAGTCATTCCATACACACATGCATATATCATAGCATTTTGAGTGTGAATTTCAAACAAATCCCCCATGCATGTGTCTATCTTGACTTTGTTTTGAGAATTCATCACATTTCTTACCATTTGACCTTAATTGATCATGTTTTGAAAAGCCTTAGTTCAAGAAATTTACATGCATGTCATATCTATATTATGTTTTCATAATTCAAGTTTGAGTTTGCTCAATTGTCAAGCTTTGGGGCCTTGATTTCATGAAATGATCCTTAATTTTTAATATTTTTCAAGTTTAAACATGTTTCCTTGAGTTTCGGCCCAAAAGAATAAGATTTGTGGTTTGAAATTGAGTTTTGAAGCTTGGAAGCAATTTTGGAAATTCCAGAATTCTGCTCCTACGCTCGAGCGACCACTCTGAGTGCATGCACTTTCGCTCGAGCGACCAAAAGTCCGCTCGAGTGTGAAATGCATGCTTCCATAAGTTTTTATGTTTTGCAGAACGCTCGAGCAGCAAAAGTTGCGCTCCAGCGAGGGCATGTCTCTCACGCTCGAGCGAAAAAATCAAGCAACCAGTCCTTTTGTAAAAGTTTACAGACCGTCGAGTGACAAATCTTGCGCTCGAGCGATCACTCACATTTTGTATGTTCGCTCGAGCGTAGGAATTTACACTCGAGCGAGAACCTTGTTTTTAGCAATTTTTGTTAAGTGTTTTCAATTGCATTTTTGCATCATCTTTTCATCCTAGGCATTCCTAGGCCAAGTTTAAAACACCATAATGAGGATAAAGAAATAGAAACACACCAAGACAAGAAAGAACTAAGTTAATGATTCCGGGTGTGTAATTCAGTACATATTCGTTATGTATCTGTGTAGGTCATGCGTTACGAGATATCTAAATTGCCTACTCTGTCCGTTTACTCGGAGCCATCTGTTATCTGTGAGTAATAACTTAGTAAAGCTATGTTCAAGTTAAATTATTTTCTGTATATGGAATAAGATCTGTTTTATGAAATGTCATGTTTTATACTATGAATGATTGTTCAACTCTGACAAATGTTTGTGGTATTTATGCGATGATTCAAGTATGCTATTTGTACCCGGACCGGAGGTTCCTTATGGAACTGACAAGTTATTTGTACCCGGCTAGAGGTTCTTTTATGGAACTGACAAGTTATTCGTTTCCAGTCCGGAGGTTCCTTTATGGAACTGACAAGTTATCCGTACCCGGCCGGAGGTTCCTCCATGGAACTGACAAGTATGATCTATGATGCTTTGTAAATGATCTGTTAGCGCTAACGGATGAACTATGTATGATCAAGCATGAATTCTAAATTCTGCATATGAATTGAATAAGAATACGAATACGAATCTATTCTATGTACAAGCTTAGTCATGGGACATCATTTATTTAACCCATTTTCTCTGTTTTTATTCACTGGGCTTCCGTTCACTATTTATATTATGTATGTAGGTGATCAGGCACGTGACCAGGCTCAAAGTTGAGGACCTGGCATCTCAGTTTTTGTTAGCTAACCTTTGTGCCTCCTGAGGAGGTTCCGGATTAAGTCAAGTCTAGTGGCTGTGTTATTATGAATGTATAAGACTTTGTTCCTTTTGCTCCATGAACAAGTTTTTTTGTTTTTATGTACATAAAGTGACGTGTAAATACTGTATCTTTTGACGTCACTCGTATGTTTATAAAAGTTAAAGATTATCTGTCCCATGTATGTCTTCATAGCTCGATGGATTATGTATATTTTATGTATTTGCTTCCGCATCCCCTAATTATACATTATTATGTTAAGAGGCCTTTGGTAATTGTCACGATCCAAACCCGCCCCTGTAGGTTTAGCACCGTAACCGGCCAGTAATCCGTGGATTACCAAAGGCCTCTGAACAGATTAGCAAATAATAAGGTGCTGCGGAAGCAATAATACAAAATAGACAAGGTCCAATGAGCTATGATAACGTACATGGGGCAGAACATTTTAAAACTTATTTATATGTACATAAACATGCCAGTTCAGATACACAATATTTACATAATATTTACAGAAGTGAACTTCCCAAGATCCGACTTAACAGTGCAAATACAAAGACTAGCATGACATACAAAAACAGCCATGGCATTAGACTCCGATCAGAACCTCCTCGGGAGGCACAACGGTTGGCTGACAAAAACAAAACCGAAGGCCATCAACTCTGGCCCTGATCATGTGCCGGCTCACCTACATACGTAATATAAACTGTGAGCGAAAGCCCAATGAATAATAACAGAGTAAAGGGGTTATATAAATGAGTCCGTACAGATTCAGAAACCATATTCTAGTTACATATCAAATTCATAATTTGTCCAGATCATATACAGAAATCATAAGTCATGTTCGATCATACATAGTCCATCCGATAACGCTAACAGATTAATTACAAAGCATCTTAGACCATACTTGTCAATTCCATAGAGGAACCTCCGGCCGGGTGAGGATAACTTGTCAGTTCCGTAAAGGAACCTCCGGGCTGGGAACTTGTGAACTTGTCAGTTCCGATTAGGAACCTCCAGCCGGGCACAGATAGCTTGTCAGTTCCATGAAGGAACCTCCGGACCTGGGTACAGAGAACAGATTTCACATGATGCTAAGGATGTCATGAATACATAACGGAAATTGGACAATCATTCATTGTACAGAACATGTTATTTCAGAAAACAGATCTTATTTTATCACACAGAAAATAACTACGGTTGAACATAACTTTACTAAGTTATTACTCACAGTGGGCTTGGAGACAGACAGACAGAGCAGATTGATTACACGACACGCGGCACGTGACCTACATAACACATAACGGACACACACTTGAAACATACGTTCTAATTGCACAAAACTTATGTCGTTAGTTCTTAGTGTGTTTTTGACCTTAAATCCTCACTATAGAGTCTTAAACATGGCCTAGGAATGTCTAGGATGGAATGAGGATGCAAAGATGCACTTTAAGACACTTTTCAAAATTTTGCTGAAACAAGGGTCCCGCTCGAGCGTGGCTTTCTCCGCTCGAGTAGACATGCAGACAAAAGGGATCCACTCGAGCTTGTATTACTCTGTCGAATGGACGGTAAACTACAGTAAAAGTACTGGATGCATGAAATTCACGCTCGATGGGCGCTTAATACCCGCTCGAACGTGAGACACAAGTCCTCGCTCGAACGTGCATTACCCAGCTCGAGCGAACTGTAAACATGTGAAAAGTACTGGATACACGCATTTCACGCTCGAGCGTTACTTTACACGCTCGAGCGGACTACATGAACTCAGTGTGTATGCTCGAGCGTGGAGTTCTCCGCTCGAGCGTGAGTCCAAAATCTGGAATTCCCAGATTTGAACCTCAAGCTCAAAACTCAACTTTTAAAGCATCCATTTCGATCTTTTTGGGCTAATTTTCTGGAAGACTCTTGTAAACTCATAGTATAAGGTGTTTCAAAGATCAATTTGTAAAATCAAAGCCCAAGGGTGAGTCAATTGAACACAATTTCAAATAAAATTTCAAGAACAAAACTTAAATATATCATGCAAGAATCTCCTTGAAACCAAACCCTCCAAAACATGATCAAACTAGACAAGTTGATGGACAATAAGATGCATGACCACAATGAGAGTGAAATTAACACATGCATGGAAGAAATCTTAGAATTCAAACCCAAAGCATGGAAATTTATGCATGCATGCATGAGTTAATCCTCAATTCAACATTTTAACCCCATTCTAGACTTAGATTACTAATGTCTCATGAACCATGCATGAATTAATCTTAAATTCACAATTGAAAGGGAAATCTCCTACCTTAAGTCTTGAATTCCAAGTCTAGGAGCTCAAATTTGCCAAGCCTCCTCAATTCTCCTAAGTTCCAAGCCAAAACTAAGTTTCTCTCACTCTCCCTCTAACCAACGGTTTTTGACAAGAAAAATGGCTAAGGAGAGATGTTTCTAAGTGTAATGAAGTTGGTCATCAAACAAGCCACTAAGTGGCATTTGTGTAATAACTCAAACAAGTGTAAATTAACATGATTTAATCTAATTTAATCATTCTGAACTGAATTTTAATTGAACCTACCATAAAATTCTATAAATCCTAACTAGCACATAAATCAAGTCAATTTTTTATTCGAACGCCGATAAGGCTTCCAATTCGCAGTTTAAAGTCAAAGACATGAACAAATCATTATAACGCAAACAGATAGAAACACATAATTAACGCAATTCAAATACAAATTAATTTCAGATTCCTTCTAAATTGTTGTTAGGCATAATTAATCATGATTTAGCATTACTCGGAGGTCGGGGTTATTACAGTAATCTAAGGATTACTGGCCGGTTACGACGCTAAACCTATAGGGGCGGGTTTGGGTCGTAACAAAGATCATACTTGTCAGATCCATAAAGGAACCTCTAGCAGGATACGGATAACTTGTCAGTTCCATAAAGGAACCTCCAGACCGAGTATGAATAACTTGTCAGTTCCATAAAGGAACCTGTGGCTGGATACAGAAAACTTGTCAGTTCCATAAAGGAACCTCCGGACTGGGAACAGATAACTTACTTGAGCCTCAAATATTTATCAAAATTGGATGATTATTCATAATACAAACATAACATTTCATAGAACATATTTTATTTCATATACAAAAAATAAGTAAAGTTGAACATAGTTTTACTAAGTTATTACTTACGATTAACAAATGGCTCCAAGGCAAACAGACAGAATAGGCAAATTAGACATTTTGTGGCGCGTGACCTATACAGTTACAGAACGAACACATACTGAATTACACACCCGAAAATATTAACTTAATCCTCTCTTATCTTGGTGTGTTTCTACTTCTTTATCCTTATTATAGTGTCTTAATCTTGGTAGGAATGCCTAGGATGCAATGAGGATGCAAAAAAATGCATTTGAAAATACTTAGTCAAAATGCTGGAAACAGGGGTCCCGCTCGAGCGGACATGCAAACATGTGAGGAGACGCTCGAGCGCAACTTCCCTCGCTCGAGTGCTCTGTAAACCTTGCAAAAGTACTGGTTAAGTGAAATCTCCAGCTTGATGGCCGCTCGACTCTCGCTCGAGTGTGAGACTCATGCCCTCGCTCGAGCGCAACTTTTGCCGCTCGAACAGTCTGCAAAACACGCAAACTTCTAGGAGCATGCATTTCACACTCGAGCGGACTTTATGTTGCTCGAGCGGAAGTGTAAAATCATAAGGTGGCCACTCTAGCGCAGTTTCTACCGCTTGAGCGGAAGTGTAGAATTTAGGATTTCCAGATTTCACTTCCATGCTCCAAACTCGAATTCAAAGCCATTTAACTCAACCTTTGGGCCCAAAAACTTGAGAAAATTAGTTTTAAACTTGAAAACATTAAGAGTTAAAGATCATTTCATGAAATTAAGGCCCAAAACATGTCAATTGTGCAAAAATTCAACTTGGAATATAAGAATATGATATGAACAGACATGCATGTATTCATTTGAGTTTATAGCTTCCAAAATATGATCAAATGAGGTCCAATGATGAGAAATGTTACGAATTCTTCAAACCGTGCTAGAATTACAACATGCATGTGAGGAAAGCTTTGAAAACAACTTCCAATTGTTATGTAATATGCATGCATGTATGAAATGACTTAACTTTCTTCAATTCTAGCTCAAAACTCATGTTAACCCACTCAATTCTCTTGAATTCATGAATTACCAACTCAAAAGCAAGACTAAAGGCTTGAGTTCTCACCTTAGCTTCTCAATTTCTTAAGATTTAGAGGTAATCTTAAGCAATCCTTTAAGTCTCCAAGCAATGTCCTTCTCTACCTCAAGTTTGATCTCAAGTTCTTGGCTTCTCACACACTCTCTCTCTCTTACGTTTTTGCTACCAAGGGTGTAGATATAAGAGTGTCAAGTGTGAATGAGGGTCCACTAATGCCTTATATAGGCTTGGCTAATGGCTTATTTGATTTGTTGATCAACTAATCAATTTAACATTAATTTATTCTAATTTAATTCATTCCGAATCGAATTTCAATTGAACCTACCATAATATTCTAAAAATTCCAAATAACACATATACCAAGTCAATTTCTGAATCGGATGCCGATAAGGCCTTTAATTCGTAGACCGAAACGGAAACACGAACATATTTTTCCACGTTAAACAGATATATACACAAATAAGGCAACACATGATACAAAATTTCACTTAATTACTTATTAGACATAATTAAGCATGGATTCACGTTAAGCATGGGTCGGGGTTGTTACACTTTGGAACCAACATTCCATCACGTTGCTATTTTTCTCAATTCATGTCATGATCAACTAATTGATTGCATTCTGCACTAAACAAAAATAACAATAATAATAAATATAAATATAAATATATGTGGCCATAACTTTATATTAACAATAATCTATGGTTCAAATAGATTGATCAAAATCCACAGGCCATAATTAATAAAATTAGATTTGGCCATAGTTGACAAGCCACAATCAATTATACTAAATTTGGCCATAGTCGACAGGCCACAATCGACAAAAAAACAATTTATGGTTCACTGCCTTTTCTTTCCAAGGCGAGGTTGAACTTCACAAGCACTGCTATGTGTTTTCCATAAATTGTTGATCCATATCGACATGTCATCTTGCCATTTACAAACATTAAATACCTTTTGAAAATTGGCCCATCATTCAACTGCTTGTAACTGATCCACTGATTGCCTTCACCACATTGCACATACTTTGACTCAGGAAGTAAAACATCTTAGAGCTTCTTTGCCACATGTCATAAGAAACTTTTCACTACCCGTCGACAGAAGAGTTACAAAAATTGGTGCAAACTGCTTCCAAAGTTACCTTCTAGGAAATTTGACAAAAAAAAAGTTTCAACTTGAAGTATAAATTTTATTTACTCAATTTAGAAATGTAATTATGAATTCTCATTACATTTTATTTGTTGCCTAAAATTTTTTGTACATTTTATTTTTTTTAAAGAATTATTGTTTCATAAAATATAAAAACAATTTGTATATTTATAAATGCTATTTAAATTTATTTATTCAAATTCAAACACATAAATTTCAAAATATAACTATTATATGTTTAGGATTATTCAATCAATCTAATTTTTTTGTAAGCATAATCTATTTATTTGGCGAACTATATAAAAATTTAAAATATCCAGATAGGCCTGTGGTGGGCAGACAAAGCCCAATAGCAATTCCAATCAATGCTGTTGTGTGAATTGGAGAAAACCCTTTCCTCTATTTAAGAAACTAAAAAAATTACAAATCAATGCACATAATAAAAATAATTACAAATATATAAGAGGTGCAACTCTTTGTATATAAAAGAAACAAAAATTGCACTTCAAGAAAATTTTCACCATTTAGTAAATAATTACCTCATTTAGTAAATAGTATTTGATTAGTTTCTGTGATATTACTTTTCATGCCATACTGTAAGAAATTTAAAACCCTAATTTATGAAAAAGTGAATGAAATATATATACACACACTGCAATTTGTAATTCGATGTTGAAACTGGTAGAGAAAATTGAATCAGTTTATTGCAATTATCATGTTTTGGGACATTTTCAGAAAAAAAAAAACAAAAAAAAATTATGTGACATTACACCAACAGAGTTGTTTGCTTTATAGATTAGTGTGTGTATATAAATATTCTTTTTTTCCTTTTTTTTCAAATCCACAAATCCTTCTCTGTGGGAGCCGAATAAATGGCTAAATCGGAAGGGGCATATTTTAGTAGACAGACATTAACCGGCTGCATCCTGCAAGACTAGGATGAGCCGAATACAATACGTAAGCCGATTAAGAAAGGATCTTTGAGGCCAAATAGAAGAACAGGTAATGATTGAAAAGTAGGCCCAGGCCCCGAGGCCTCAAAAGGAACATATATAAATAAAGGAGCAGCGTTCTTGGAAGGGTACGTAAGAATCACTTGACTAAACTTAGTAAACAAGCTTTCTTGAGTATAAGAGCTGACTTGCCCGTCGGAGTGCTAACCCCGGCACCCCCGACCGGAGTGTTTGTCTTTGCAGGTGACTAGCTGAGGATCAAGAGCGTCTCCCAGGATTGGAAGAGTATTTCCAGAACCATTTCCCCATAATTGGCGCCGTCTGTGGGAATACTCAAGTACATCCATGGAAGGCGTGACGCAAGATCCTCCGATAGCCACCGACGAGACTACACAGAGAGACGACATCACTCCGGCAAATATGCTCGGGAAGGAAACCATCGCTGCGAGACGCGCCTTGAATTTTGACTCGCCAACGACTTCAGCGCAGGAGACGATGCAAGCCATCATAGAACAAGCTAAACAGAATGAACAAAGGCTGGAAAATATGATTGCAGAAAACGAACGCCTCTGTCAAGATTTGGCTCTGGAAGTAGCAAAATCCAAAGAAGCCGCGCGCCAAGACCCCGAACGACCCCTGAGGGCAGGTAGACAACGACCTCGAGCCTGACCAAGGGAAACCGATAGCGACTCCAACTCATTATCCACAGAGCATAACAAGGGACGCTCAGACACTTCCAGCTCCTCTGAAAAAAGTCCACACAAAAGGGACAAGCGTAGAAGAAGCAGTTCAGACGAAGAGGACCGGCACGATCCTTTTATCCGACGAATTGCGAGGGCGACCCTGCCCAAGAAGTTCAAAGCTCCATCATTTACTCTCTACGACGGAAAATCAGACCCCACTGATCATATACGTCACTACAAGCAGGCCATGACGTTGCATGCAGACAATGAAGCCCTCATGTGCCGAATATTCCCCAGCAGCTTGGGGCCATTAGCTGTCAGATGGTATTACAAGCTGGAGCTGGCTTCAATCAGAAGTTTCCATCAATTACAAAAATCCTTCAGGGCCAGGTTCATCACCAACGAGGTACAGCCGAAACAGGCCGACTCTCTCTGGGCTATGCAAATCCAACCAGGAGAAACGCTGAGAGCATATTCGGCGCGATATTAGGAGTGCTTCAATCTCGTTGACGACGCTTGCAACGACTCCATGGCCGTCACCGCCTTCAAAATGGGACTACATCCTGACAGTGCTCTTCGCAATTCCCTGACCAGAAGACCCCCCAAAACAGTCTGGGCGTTGATGAAGAAAGTCGAAGAGTATTGCAAAATGGAAGACGATGCCTTGAGGATTAAAGCCAAACAAGTGTCCACCAAACCGGCACCTTCTGAAATTGCTCAACCGATAAGTTCCGTGCCACCTCCGAGCCCTGAGCCGCGACAACGTGCTAAACGAGACAAAAGGCGGGACTCTCACCGATCGAGTGATCAATGCTCCCACCCGACGAATGAACAATTGTAAGTTGACAATAGACGCTCGAGGCGCGCCGACAAAAAGTACACGGACCTGTCAGAGCCAATCACCGCGGTAATGACCAAAATCCAACACCTTCCATTCTTCAGATGGCCGTCAAAGATGGTGGGGCCACCCGATACACGACGAAGGGACCGGAGGTGCGAATATCACAAAGATCACGGCCACGAAACAGAGAGTTGCTACGCATTAAAAGATCACCTGGAAGAACTAGTGCAAGACGGCCGACTGCAGCAGTATGTGAAACAAGGAAAGCGAACCAAGGCATTAGCATTGAGGCAGGACTCTCCCCCACTTGGCGTGATCCATGTAATTTACAGCCTGCCTACACCCCCAGCCGTGCACACAATTCGACCGCATCCAACTCTACAGGGGCGCCGTATTTCGACTGACCGGTCCGAAGAAGCTCCGACAATTGCCTTCAACGACTTCGACCTCAATGACGCAACGGCCTCCCACATTGATCCGTTGGTCATTGGATTACGCATAAACCGGTTCATCATTGAACGAATTCTCATAGACCCAGGGAGTAGTTTAGAGGTCATGTACTACCAAGCTTTCATCAAGCTCGGCCTCAACGAGTCGGATCTATCTCCGGCGCCTCACCCACTGTTCGGCTTTAATACGAATCCCGAATATCCATTGGGCAAGGTCACATTACCTGTTCGAGCGGGTTCCAGAACGATCGAAGCGGAATTCCTGGTCGTGAAGCTTCCCTCGCCGTATAATGCCATCATGGGAAGAACCTGGCTACATGTCATGAAGGCCGTCCCAAGCACCTACCATCAGATCCTGCATTTCCCAACAACCCACGGCGTTGAAGAAATACGTGGTTCCCCCCAATCGGCACAAGTAAAGTTCTGATGAAAACCCTATCACTGACCCAATCTGTGGGCTCTGATACCTGTAAATATACTTCGCCTCTGCAATACGAACTATTTTTCCTCGTCGCTCAAAATCATATGTCAACTCCCAGTGGGGCACTCGCCACGATTGGCCAAATCAAGTCTCCGGATTCGGAGCCCCCTTTGGCGCATGACGCCTTAGGGCCGATTAAGTCTCCGGATTCGGAGCCCCCTTTGGCGCATGACGCCTTAGGGCCGATTAAGTCTCCGGATTCGGAGCGCCCTTCGTGGATATCATGATTGGCCAAATCAAGTCTCCGGATTCGGAGCCCCCTTTGGCGCATAACGCCTTAGGGCTGATGAAGTCTCCGGATTCGGAGCCCCCTTTGGCGCATGACACCTTAGGGCCGATTTAGTCTCCGGATTCGGAGCGCCCTTCGTGGATATCACGATCGGCCAAATCAAGTCTCCGGATTCGGAGCCCCCTTTGGAGCATGACACCTTAGGGCCGATTAAGTCTCCGGATTCGGAGCGCCCTTCGTGGATATCACGATTGGCCAAATCAAGTCTCCAGATTCGGAGCCCCCTTTGGCGCATGACGCCTCAGGGCCGATTAAGTCTCCGGATTCGGAGCGCCCTTCGTGGATATCACGATTGGCCAAATCAAGTCTCCGGATTCGGAGCCCCTTTTGGCGCATGACGCCTTAGGGCCGATTAAGTCTTCGGATTCGGAGCCCCCTTTGGCGCATGACGCCTTAGGGCCGATTAAGTCTCCGGATTCGGAGTGCCCTTCGTGGATATCACGATCGGCCAAATCAAGTCTCCGAATTCGGAGCCCCCTTTGGCGCATGACGCCTTAGGGCCGATTAAGTCTCCAGATTCGGAGCGCCCTTCGTGGATATCACGATTGGCCAAATCAAGTCTCTGGATTCGAAGCCCCCTTTGGCGCATGACGCCTTAGGGCCGATGAAGTCTCCGGATTCGGAGCCCCCTTTGGCGCATGACGCCTTAGGGCCGATTAAATCTCCGGATTCGGAGCGCCCTTCGTGGATATCACGATCGGCCAAATCAAGTCTCCGGATTCGGAACCCCCTTTGGCGCATGACGCCTTAGGGCCGATTAAGTCTCCGGATTCGGAGCGCCCTTCGCGGATATCACGATTGGCCAAATCAAGTCTCCGGATTCGGAGCCCCCTTTGGCGCATGACGCCTTAGGGCCGATTAAGTCTCCGGATTCGGAGCCCCCTTTGGCGTATGATGCCTTAAAGCCGATTAAGTCTCCGGATTCGGAGCGCCCTTCGTCGATATCATGATCAGCCAAATCAAGTCTCCGGATTCGGAGCCCCCTTTGGCGCATGACGCCTTAGGGCTGATTAAGTCTCCGGATTCAGAGCGCCCTTCGTGGATATCACGATTGGCCAAATCAAGTCTCCAGATTCGGAGCCCCCTTTGGCACATGACGCCTCAGGGCCGATTAAGTCTCCGGATTTGGAGCCCCCTTTGGCGCATGACGCCTTAGGGCCGATTAAGTCTCCGGATTCGGAGCGCCCTTCGTGGATATCACGATTGGCCAAATCAGGTCTCCGGATTCGGAGCCCCCCTTGGCGCATGACGCCTTAGGGCCGATTAAGACTTCGGATTCGAGCTGATTAATCTCCTTAAGGCCGAATGGGCCCTGGGTTCAAGCCTCCAAATACGGAGCCCGCTTTAGTGCTTCAGAGGATTATTGCATTAATCCGTTTGTCCATACTAATCGGTCTACAGTGCTAAGCGCTAATTACGTCTCCGAATCCGGAGCAAACGTTGGCACGAACAAAAGATATTGATAATTGATCCTATGTAACACGCTAGAACAGATCATACATTCGAAGTAATGTGCTTTAGTACACAAGCAAAATTCAGAATAACACGCAAATAGATTTAAAATAAAACCATTTATTTAATTATACAGTTGTTACATAAACACAACCCGCATTCGAGCATTACAATATCGAAAGCAAAAAAGGAACAAGACGCGCCAGTAAAGCAGCATCACCGGATCGACGACCGTCGCCCTAAACCCCTCCACGGCGTGCAATTCCTTGAACCAGTTATGCTTAAGCCCACGACTTGCATAGCGCCAAGCTTCCCCTGACACCACTGACAATGTCAAGGCAAAGATCCAGGACAAGGAGGAATGAACTTGACAGTTGTTGACTCTCCTTTCGGGGTGATCTGCTTTGACGACTTGGAGACTCACAGATCTCAAGCTCTTTGGACGACCTAACTCCCTCACGGGTAGGTTTTCTACTGCAAACCATCTCAACACCAAACTTGACCGAAGTTTGAGCCTCTGTAACCAAAATCACCATCCCACACAAGGAATGATGAGTCAAGTGGGATTATTGGTGCGAAGCGCCTACTCATTTTATTTTCAGCAACGACCGCGATCTCGAGGTCCCAATCCCAAGAAAATTTTATTAACGCCAAAAAACGCATTGGCTGAATAAGACAAGCGTCGATTGACATTCGCCACGACCGCCATCCCGACGGCTGGCCGAAATATGCACTGGCTGGGCCAAAGCGAAATAGATTTATTAAACCGGTCGGCCAAGTCTTGACATGCCGATCACCCTCGACCAGCCCACTAATCCAACTGGCCAAGCATCAATGCGCTGACCCAAGTCAAAGATAAATGGCCGTTGAAATAGCCTCAATAAAACCTTAACGGTCGTCATGAATGTGTCGATCCTGCCCGTGCAGATCCTGCCAATAAGCCCGCGTACCGCCAGACAGTTAACAGCTACCTGGCTCGGACAATATTTAGACATTCATTCAAACATTTAAGCAACACGAAATACACATATGCCGAATATGAATGACAACGAAACATTTGTAATGAAACGTTCTTTATTCAATAAAACAACAAGTTACATAGTTTCAAATGCGCCCTGCGTTCCAATCTTACAACTATTAAACTCATACGGCGTCACCCTCATCCTCACTCTTCTCAACTTCAAAAGCAGAAAACGGAAAATCTTTACTCCTGTAGCGTGGTGATGCCAAATCAATTCCCGACGCTCGAAGAGCTTCTGCGGCTTGAGATGCCTTGATCCAACCGTGCCTAAACCCATGGTTTTCACATCGGCACACTTCTTCGGCCAATTTTTCCCTGGTTTTCTCGATTCCCACTTTTCGGCCCTCATGGAAACCTTTCTCATAGGCCCTCCCCTTCGCGCTCTCTATTGCGAACATACTTGCCGTCTCTTGGTCGGCAAGTGCGGAGCTGATAAGCCGACTAGTAACCCTCTCTTCCACAATTGGGTTCGCGTGCGCGGTGGATTGTGCCTGAGCCGCCTTGGTCTTCCTTAGTTCCCGCTCAGCCACCTCCACGCGAGCCTCCAAACTTCGAATACGTTCTTCCTTCTTCTCCATCTCTTGACGGGCAGCGCGCAGTCGCATGCCGGCTTCGTAAGTAGTGTAAAGCCCCTTCACCGCGCCGTGAATGCCCTCGCGAAACACTTCGTAGTCCTGTCGACCTAGCATTGATTGTTGAACCACAGGAGGAAATATTTGTCGGGCAAAGTCGACTGCTACGTCTGGGTCTCGAACGATCGAGTCCGCCTCCGTCATGGGTCTATTCTTCACAAATACCGCAAAGCTTAATGGGCACGGATTCGCGTCAGACCTCCTCTCGACTCGGGACTGTGGAGATTTACCCTGCGGCTGCTTGTCTCGCCTGGGCGATCTACTGCGACGTCGGGGAGACTGACGCCTCTCTCCACCCCTGGAACTCCTACTTCCTGTACGCGAGGGTTCACCACCTCGATTCATATCTCCGCCCAGCTCAGCTAGGGTCTTCGCTTCCCCCTTACTGTTAAAGAAGAGTCGGTTCGACATTCGCACAATCAGTCTTCCTCCAGGAGCTCGAGTTAGTTGTCTACCAAGCTCATAAAGGATGTACCCTTGTTCATTTATCCTTCACAGAGGCAGCACGATCGAGGCAATCTCATTAATTGGAGATCCTGAATCGCCCGACGCCGGCTGAGTCGACGGTAGGGGCACGATTTTACCATCTATTCGAATATCGAGAACTGTCTTGGGCAAGGGTCAGGTTCCCCAGCCGGCTCACAACTCGATTCTTCAAACCTCTGCAGGAACCGCCTGGGGCAAGGGCAGAATCATCAATCTATTCGGCTCAAGTACCCCAGCCGGCTCCCGAATCGATTCTAACCTCTGCAGGAACCGCCTGGGACAGGGGCAGAATCATCAATCTATTCGTCTCAAGTACCCCAGTCGGCTCCCGAATCGATTCTAACCTCTGCAGGAACCGCCTGGGGCAGGGGCAGAATCATCAATCTATTCGTCTCAAGTACCCCAGCCGGCTCCCGAATCGATTCTAACCTCTGCAGGAACCGCCTGGGACAGGGGTAGATTCATCAATCTATTCGGCTCAAGTACCCCAGCCGGCTCCCGAATTGATTCTAACCTCTGCAGGAACCGCCTGGGGCAGGGGCAGATTCATCAATCTATTCGGCTCAAGTACCCCAGCCGGCTCCCGAATCGATTCTAACCTCTGTAGGAACCGCCTGGGGCAGGGGCAGATTCATCAATATATTCGGCTCAGATTCATCAATATATTCGTCTCAAGTACCCCAGCCGGCTCTCGAATCGATTCTAACCTCTGCAGGAACCGCCTGGGGCAGGGGCAGATTCATCAATCTATTCGGCTCAAGTACTCCAGCCGGCTCCCGAATCGATTCTAACCTCTGCAGGAACCGCCTGGGGCAGGGGCAGATTCATCAATATATTCGACTCAGGTACCCCAGCCGGCTCACAAATCGACAGTTCATAATTCGAATCCAGTCGGCATGAGAAAGACGAATCAATATTGCCACAGGATATTCAATCTCTAAAGACGAGTCAGTATTGCCACAGGATATTCAATCTCTAAAGACGAATCAAAATTTTTCATTAACATAACCACACAAATTGTGTACGAGTAGTAATGAAATTACAAGGAAATTTTTATTAATAAATTGCGCACAAGATAGTAACCAATTTATACATGAAAACCACCCTGAACCAACAAAACTCTACCAAACAAAAATAAAAAAAAACTAAATGAATTATGAAACGCCTCCCAGATCACTCCTCGGTGTCGGATTCAAGGGGCTCAACATCCACTTGCTCGTAAGGAATTGGCAATCCAATGTAATCCCAGCGGCAGCAAGGGCTTTGAGCCACCCATGTTTGAGCCCCTGATTCTCAAATTTGGGAACTTCATCAACGTATTCCGTGAAGGCGGCTCTTTTTCCCGCGTCAAAAGCCTCAGATTCGGCTTTCTCCTAGGCTGCCTTGAGCTCCTCCAACTGACTCTTCGCCTCGGCAAGTTCGTCTTTGGAGAGCTTGAGCGATTCCTCACTCACACTCGCTCTGGCCTCAACGTCAGAACGAAGCTGTTCAGCAGTGCGAGCCCTCTCCTTCTCCGCTTCGGCTCGTGCGCTCTCCATTGCGGCTCTCATCTTCTCAAACTCGGACCTACTCTTCTGACCGTCCACTTCTGTTTACAAACGGTCAATTCTGCCAAGAGCATCATGCAGGCGGCGGCCTAAGTCGGCGATCCGGCCGACGGTCTGCAAACAACAAGCGATCGTTAGATACTTCTATAAAAATAGATTTAAGCGAATTTGAAATCACCTACCAAAAGTGCCGACTGCGCAGACAGAGCTATGGCCATAATATCCGGCACGGCGCAAAAGGTTGCATTGTCAGCCGGCAAGGAAATTGGAGCCGCTAGGCTCAACGCAACGGCCGGATCCTTCATGGCCGAAGCATTGGAAGGAATCGGCGTATCTCTGATCTTGGGCTGAATAACAAAAGGAGCAACCACGTCCGATTCTTCGAGGCGAGGCCGTTTGTCAATGGGACTAATTTCTGAACTAGCCTCCTCCTCGGCGCTACGTTTTTGGCCGCGTCCCTCCGGAATCAGCCGTTCTTCGCCGGCCTGCTATTCAACTACTTTTTCTGTTTCGACCGGCGTAACTTGAGCCGTTCCTTCAATAATGGGTACAGAGGCCTTAGTTAACCTGGGATCGGATTCGGCGGCCTCGGCCTTTTTTCGAGCAGCCATCCGCTCGGCATTCCGCTTACGCGCCATTTGCGTAAGGCTTTCCTTTGCCATACCTCCGAAGAAATCGCCGGGTAGATCTCCTAAGTTCACGAAAATATCCCCGGAAGAAAACTCTGCTCGACCCGAAGCGGATGGTGAGGAAGGCTGGTTGAGTCCGGCAGCCTCGAACGCCGAACGCACGGCCTCGTCAACCTCTTCGCCCTCCTCAGTGAATTCTCTGGCCGGGTCGGCAACTACCTCTATCACCGGCTCTGCGTCTTGCCCCGAATCAGAAGCTTCAAGACCAATCTGCCTAAGGTTCTTGTAGTTGGGGAAGATAAGAGCCGAGAGGTGCTGATCGCCGAATGGAATTGGGATGTTGTCCGCAGCCGAGAATGTGGTATAAGTGGGTTCGTACCGGAGTAAAATGTGGGCGGCTCTCCCTTGTTTTTGCACGTTTGGGCGACCGAAGTAGTCGAGTGCAGTCTTCATGTCCCTAAGGACCGCGTCGTCAACTGAAGTTAGAATCTTCTTCAATCTGTTACCTGCAAAAGATAAGGAGAGCTTAAGGAAAGAGAGCCGATTAAAAGACAGATCGACAAACATAAGATATTACATGGTAACCTGGATCATCCTTATGTCTGGGAATGGGGTCTAGGCGATCTTCGCCTTCAGCGAACTCCCAATTACCTCGGACATTGACCATTACATCGTCAACTCTCTTACCAGAACTGGCAAGCATAGTCACCAAATGATGGTCAGTATCCTTGGCCCTGAGAAAGTACCGCCCCAGCCGACCAGAGGATTTGGCTAAAGCATAGCAGTGCCGAATGGCCGGAATTCCGAGATTGATCCTAAGGCGTCGATTCAACTCTATAACCCCCATAATGATTCGAAAGAAATTTACATTGGGTTGAGAAGGAATCAGACTCCAATAACGAAGAACGGCCCTAAGCAATGGATGTAAGGGGAAACGAACTCCGCCCTCCGCAATGGACAGGAGGGGGAATACGATCGTATTCTGATCCTCTCTCTCCATATCTAGAGTGTTGTCCGTTACGAGAGACAAATGGACGTCATCGGGAATGGAAAAATGTCGCCGGAATCCGGAAATGCGACTCTCAGGAAGGAGGTCTTTCAAGTGTTTAGCCATTCCAATGGGGACCCAAGGACTCACCGAAAGTAAAAATGATAAACAGAGAATAGGATTACAAAGAAAAGGAAAGAAGACTTACAAAGAGCAGAAGAGGCAAAGGCAGACGGATGAAAGTTGCAGAAAATGTGAGTGAGAGGAAAGATGTGCGCTGGCAGTCCAAACGTATCAGATGATCGACGAAATGTGCACCCAAAAGGACTGAAGTTTCAAATCGCAATAAATGCGAGAGACACATGAATGGCGTGGGAAAGTGTAATGATAAACGAAAAGGTGTGCGCCTTCTGACATCCTCTGACGTCTTGGGGAACACGAAGCCGCCTGATCTATGCTAAGCTTTTCGAATTCTGGACCAAACACGTCGATTAACTACCGTCAATAGGGAGTTCGGGGGGCAATTGTGGGAGCCGAATAAATGGCTAAATCGGAAGGGGCATATTTTAGTAGACAGACATTAACCGGCTGCATCCTACAAGACTAGGATGAGCCGAATACAATACGTAAGCCGATTAAGAAAGGATCTTTGAGGTCGAATAGAAGAACGGGTAATGATTGAAAAGTAGGCCCAGGCCCCGAGGCCTCAAAAGGAACAGATATAAATAAAGAAGCAGCGTTCTTGGAAGGGTACGTAAGAATCACTTGACTAAACTTAGTAAACAAGCTTTCTTGAGTATAAGAGCTGACTTGCCCGTCGGAGTGCTAACCCCGGCACCCCCGACCGGAGTGTTTGTCTTTGCAGGTGACTAGCTGAGGATCAAGAGCGTCTCCCAGGATCGGAAGAGTATTTCCAGAACCATTTCCCCACATTCTCAAATCCATGATTATTGCTACATTTGGTCAAACCTTGAATTCAGAAATCATCATTTTGAAGAGTTTTAAGAATTAGTAGCTGAATGGGAAAATAGGATCCATTTGAACTCAAACAACTGCTACAAATTTTTTTGACTTAATTATTTGAAGCAAAGAATTGCTCCTGTGCAAACAAAGAAGTAACCCAACAATTTATCCAAAAAAAACAGAAGAATGCAGGTTAGTTTTCCAGCTGATATATTATAGGAGATCTTGCTCTTTGGATGTTTCTCTTATTGTACATCCAGTTTAGTCCCTATTAGGATAGGGACTGAGAGGGTAGATTGAGTGCAAACTTAACCTTTAGCGTTATTTACACAAAGTAACTACACTTGGTCGGACTCATAATCTCAAGGTTAATGGGCTGAGCTTTAATCATTGAACCCAATTACCGCTTTCTCTTGTTTCTTTCCAGAGCTGCAAATTTGGGTTAATAAAATGTTGTCATAACGGAAGACATGTTAATGAACCATTTCTTATTGTTTTTTTATTTGTGCCAGGCCCAAAACTACTGCTTGGTGCACTCGATAATTTGATTTCGATATATTTTGTTGATTGTCACAATAGTTAGCAAACATGAATGGCCGATGTGGCTTAACTTCAGATATAATCTGACATAGGTGGGCCCATAAAGGATATGGCCCACCACTTAAGGCCCAATCCATGATTCAAATACTAAAGCTCAACATTTTGGGAACCCAACGTTATGCCAAGAACCAATGACATCTAAACACTTGTCAACAGAAGAACCAGCCACATCAGCAGACAAAGATCCTGCAGAGTTATTGCACCACATATCAGCCATTAATGAAGTTCCCTGCAGCATTTATTACGATAACCCCTTCATGTCGGAACAGAACAGCCTCACCACGAACAAGGCAAGCTAGAACATAGACTTTCGGTCAACATGACAGCTCGGAGTGGACAAGGAAATGATGAGCAAAGGATATAAGCAGGCTTCTAAGACAAAGAGAAGGTTAAGTTCTCTATCACCATCCTATCTCTACATTCCATCACTCTCACTTCTCTAACTTGCTCGTTGGAGGGTTCGTTGGGGGACTCCCCATTCCCTGTTGAACTCTTGTGTAGGTTTCACCATGGGCTCAACAATCGGACAACGGTTTGGGAAGCGTGGATCAACCCGACCCATTCCATCAGGAGTTAGCGATATCATCATAATCAGTGATCTTCCGGACAATATAATAGAAATAATATTGATGCTTTTGCCAATAGAGGATGCAGTGAGGACAAGTATTTTGTCAAGGAAATGTAGGTATGTGTGGGTGAGACTTCCCCAACTTGTATTTGATGATAAGTTCTGCAGAGAATCGATCAAAAATTAGAAGAATAAACTTATGATGACTATTTATTAAGTTATGCCACTTCACCGTTTACCAATACTCAAGTTCATTCTCTCTTTATCCGGACTAGAAAGCTGTCCTGAGATTGACCGGTTGATACTTTTTATTTCAAACAATGGTATCCAGGTTTTCGTCCTTGAAATTTGGAAGGGTGAACCTTATAAATTGCCATCATCGCTATTTTTATTTCTTCAACTTAAGACTCCGTTCTTGTAAGTTTAAGCCTCCACTTGAAGAATTTAAAGGGTTTAGCAATCTCGTTGCCCTAGAGCTTTGTGATGTTGTCATTACTGCAAACACATTTTCAAGTTTGATCTCCAGTTGCCCGCTGCTTGAACATCTAGTACTTGGAAACTCAACCAGTGTCAGTTACCTTGACAATACTGCCCCTAATTTGAAGTCAATGGTGGTGTTTGGGAAGCCACTTCCCAAATTTTTTTCTCATTTTTTCCACTAAAAGACAAAAGTTTTACAAAACCAAAAAAAACACATCCAAACAAAATATCACATCCAACCCCATAATTATTTCACTTTTTCTCTCACAAACATCACATCCAACCACATAAAAACCCAACTATCTTCCCAAACACTAAAAATTTTTTATCTCATAAAAACCTACATCTCCTAAAATCTACATAAAAACTCACTTCCCAAACACCCACATTATTCTGTGAAGGCCTTTTCAGTTCTATTTGTTTCAAAAATACCTCTCAACTTGCAAAAGTTACAATTTGTTTGAATGATGGCATGAATGGGAAAGTATTCAGCGAAGGAGAATCATCCAAAGTCGTGTTTTTTGATAGTCTAACTGTCGTTGAGGTTTTGGAATTGGACTATTATTATGCCAAGGTAAGATTAGCTTAGTAAACCGCGTTTATTTATTTATTTTCTTTCTTTGATAATATTTATTTATGTATTTTGCTTCTAGTTCATGGCTGTAGGTGGAGTACCAAAGAGTCTTCCAACTACTCTGAGCCGCCTTACAATTCTCACATTGTATAGTATTTGTTTTTGGGATCTTGATGAGGTCTATATTGTTCTCTGCTTAATCAGAAGCTCTCCAAATTTGCAAAAATTATAATTCAGGTTAGGTAATGACATATTTTATTATTTCCTATGTCTATAATATTTTGAATCTTTAGGCTGAGACACAATTCCATTTTCTTCTTTCCAGGCACATACTTATAAAACTGCTGCTGTTGTTGATCCTATTCTAGAACTTTTAAAAGTGCTAGACTGGGTGGATGTCTCTTTATATCAACTTCGAGAAGTGGAGATGAAGTATATGTCTGGAATAAGGTCTGAATTAGATTTCGTTAAGCGTCTATTAGCCAAATCACCGGTGCTGCAGACAATGCATATTGAGCCGAATTCAACAAATGTTGTTGATGGAGGATTGAGCATATTGAAAGAGGTGACACGATTTCGGCGCTTATCACCTCAAGCAGAAATCGAATTTGAAAATCCAGTTAAAGGTCAAGTTTAGCAGACGGTTTGTGTCCTTTTTTACCAGCTTTAGTTTTGAGTGTGACAATGAGATGATCTTTTTGGTGATTGTTGCCTGCTAGTCTAGGTTTACAACTTTTAATGAATTATACAATTCTTAGTTATGAATTATATGGTTCTTAATTATGAGGTTTTGTTATTATCAAATTTATGGTGAATTTGATTATGAGGTTTAAATGACCTTGATTTTGAGACTTACGGTAATTTTAGTTATGATTCTTTTTTGTCTTGGTTATATAGATTTATGATCATTTTTGGTCTTTGTATGTGCTTTTGCCGTCTAGTTATAAATGAAAGTGATTTTGGTTATGAAATTATGTGATGTTTAGTTATGAAGAGAAGTAATTTTGGTTGAAAGGTTTTTGTAAAATTTTTGTTATGACTAACTAACGATTTACGGATGAAAATAACTTAATTATTATATTAATTAAAATCTCAAGAAAGAGTAGTGTAATTATGGTATAAGTATGAGATTAATTATATTTTCAGGTGCAATAAGTCTAGGTGCACAAACACTATATGCATAGAATGGGATATATACGTCTCACATAAGATGTGTTCCACATGCAGGTCCTACATCATGTGGACTCCACCTTAAGTCAGACATATGTGTCACATCTAGTGTTTAGTGTTTGTGTTCCTAGCATTATGTGGATGCAATTTACCCATGTATAAGAGATAAAAGTCAGAGGAAGAGAGAGCACAGCCTCTCTCTTTAAGTGATTTCCGGTGGTACTTCAGCAATGTTCCGGCGATTCATTTTACACTCCTAAAGTATAGATCTACACTCCTAGAGTATAGATTTATAGTTTTCGAGTGTAGATCTGGACTTTTTATGTCTAAAATAGGGGTTTTGAGAGTTTTCTCCTCCAATTTCAGTATAGATTTTTGAATTTCAATACCTACAATGATTCCCTTCTTTCTCAAACCTTCTCCCATACCATTGTGGGTGTACTTCCTTCTCAACTCTAACTTCTGGTGGTGTATGATGTCTGGTGGCAGTGGTAGCGGCGTTGGGCAGCAGAGACGGGGATGATGTCGACGAGGACGATGGGCTTTCAAATAGATCTTGCTTCACAAACTACATCTTTGATAAGATCAGTGAGTTTTCCTTACTCGTAATTATTTTTTTTCGAACTTGTTTTTTGTTGTTTATTTTTTGTTTTGTTCTTTGGTTGAGATGATCCTTTGGAGTCTTGTTTATGTAATGTTATTATTTATTAATATAATGTTTCTCATGTTCTAAAATAAAAAAATTTACCCATGTATAAAAAAAAAAGGGATAGGGGTATTTTTGTCCATACGTATTTATAGATTTGAAATAAATTATAAAAAAAATAAAAAAAGAAGACAAATTACAACTTAAAAAATCTCTTTTTTTGGAGGGTCAAATAAATTTAAAAAATTAAATAAACTACAACATAAAATTGTAGCCAAAAATCATTAATCAATTTTTTTATTTTTATAATTTTTTTTTGTAATCAAATAGTTTGACTTATAATTGATATGGCCATAATCAATAAAATTTAAAATAAAATAAAAAAGTTTTTGGTATTTAAAAAAAAAGAAAAGAATATTTGCTTAAAAAATTAAAATACGGATTTACCAAACGAAATGAAATGAAACGAAACAGGGGAAACTGCTGACAAAAACTCCTTTATTTCTTTATCAAAGACTCATTATTATTATTATTAAGGTAGAGCTCTTCAAAAATTTTGAAACAGAGTTTGGAATTAGCAGATTAGCAAAAAGAACCATGATAGGAGGAGCTTGAAAGAGACACCAAGTAAGTCAACTAAAAAAGATTTCTTCTTGGCATTTTCATGTCAGTTTGTGTGTGTGTGTGTGTGTGTGTGTGTGTGTGTGTGCAAAGAATGTGTTTTTTCTCATTCTTCTTCCTCTTCTGAGTATTATGGTTGAATTCTGATCTTTGTTTCATTGAGGAACTCAGTTATAGTGTTTGATTAGTTTCTGTGAAGTTACTTTGATGCTGCATTGTAAGAAAGTAAAAACCCTAATGTACTCTAATGAAAAAAAGAACTCAAAATGATTTTAGGTATACAGATTGAATAGATGACCAGCACCCCTTTTGTGGGTACCCTTAAAACTGTATTTGGATTATGATTAGTGATCTTCCAAACAATGTAAAAGAAGCAATCTTGTTGTGTTTATCAATACAAGATGCGGTGAGGACTAGTGTTTTGTCAACAAAATGGAGGTATATGTGGGCGAACCTTCCCCAACTTGTATTTGATGATATGTTCTGTAGAGAATCAATCAGAAAATGAAAGAATAAACTTCTGCGGCAATTTATCAAGTTCTGTTACTTCACCGTGGACCAATACACAAGTTCACTCTCTCTTTATTTGGACTAAAATGCTGTTCTGTGATCGACCAGTTGATCCTTTTTGTTTCAAACAATGGTATCCAGGAATTGAACCTTCACATTTGAAAGGGTAACGTTACAAATTGCCATCATCACTATTTTCATGTCTAGAACTTAAGATTTTGATTCTCCATTCTTGTATTTTTAAGCCTCCACCCAAATTTAAAGGATTTATTGGGCTCCTTTGCCTGGAGTTTTATGAAGTTGCCATTACTGCTGACATATTTTCAAGTTTGATCTCTGGTTGCCCACTACTTGAACATCTGATCGTTTTAAACTCAACCTGTTTCGGTGACCTTGAAATTGCTGCTCCTACTCTTAAATATTTATTCTGTGGAGCCCTTTTCAGTTCTATTTGTTTAAAAAATACCTTTCAGCTTGCAAGAGTTACCACTTGTTTGAACATGTACGCGAATGAGGAAGTACTCAACAAAGGAAAATCATCCATGGTCATGCTTTTCGATAGTCTACCTGTCATTGAGTCGTTGCAATTGGACTATTATTATGCCAAGGTGTGGGGGCATATTTTTGTGAATAACAACACGTGGCCAAGGTGGCATCGAAGTGCCAGCCAAGGTGGCACCGACGTGTCCTGGTCATGGCGCCGAGGTGATATCGGCTAGGCCGAGGTTATCTGCGGAGATACCGGAGTCCAGGATGAACGGATAAGCGACAAGAGTCCTAGAATAGGGGAGGACCTCAGTCTGGATAAAGATAATCCTCTTGGGGAGTTTATCTCTATCTGATAAGGAGTCCAGGATAAGCATTGAGCCAGAGTCCATTGAAGCTAGGCTTTTATAGGGACTAGGTTAGTGCAAGCTATAAAAGAAAGGCACCCTCGTGGGTCTAAGTGTCACGACCCAAACCCGCCCCTATAGGTTTAGCATTGTAACCGGCCAGTAATCCGTGGATTACCAAAGGCCTCTTAATAGATAAGCACATAGTAAGGGGCTGCGGAAGCAATTATACAAAATAGACAAGGTCCAATGAGCTGTGATAACATAATGGGACAGAAGATTTCAAAACTTGCATATACATAAGCATCTCGGTCGAAGGACATCAATATTTACAAAACATTTACAAAAGTGTAATTCCCAGGACCCGACTTTACAAAACAGACAGAGACTAGCATAAGTACAAAAACAGCCATGTAACTAGACTTCGATTGGAACCTCCTCGGGAGGCACAACGGTTGGCTGACAAAAACGGAAATGAAGGCCGTCAACTCTGGCCTTGATCACACGCCGGCTCACTTACATACATAATATAAACTGTGAGCGAAAGCTCAGTGAACAATAACAGAGTAAAGGGGTTTCAATGAATGAGTCCGTATAGATTCAGAAATTATAATTCAGTTTCGTATCAAATTCGTAATTTGTCCAAATCATATACAGAAATCATGAGGTATGCTTAAATATACGTGATACATCCATTAGCATTAACAGAGCAGATACAGAACAGATGCAGACACGTGAGGGTTACGAATAACCAGTTCTATAAAGGAACCTCCGGATCCGGGTAATAGAGAATAAACACGTTGAGCCCCATGATGGAGCCTTCGGTACGGGTAACAGAGTGCAGATAGATTAAGTTCCGTGATGGAACCTCCGATACCGGGTAACAGCCAACAAATGTCACATGATACTAAGGATGTCACGAATACATATTAGAAATTGGACAATCATTCATTGTACAGAACATATCATTTTAGAGAGTAGATCTTAATTCATCACATAGAAAATAAGTAAAGTTGAACATAGCTTTACTATGCTATTACTCATAGTTGGCCTTGAGACAGATAGACGGAGCAGATTGGTCAACGGTACGCGGCACGTGACCTACATAACACATAACAGACGCATACTTGAAACACACGTTCTAATTGTACATAACTTACTTTGTTGGCTCTTAGTGTGTTTCTAACCTTTAATCCTCATTATGGAGTCTTAAACATGGCCTAGGAATGCCTAGGATGGAATGAGGATGCAAGAATGCATTGGAAAACATTTCTTAAAACTTGCTGAAAATAAGGTCCACGCTCGAGCGTGGGTTTCCTCGCTCGAGAGGACATACAGACAATGAAGCTCTGCTCGAGCGTGACTTTCCTCGCTCGAGCGGACTGTAAACTCTTAAAAAAGTACTGGATGCATGATTTTCACACTCGACGGACGCTCGACCTCCAGTCGAGCGTGAGACTCAGAACCTCGCTCGAGCGTGAATTCCCTCGCTCGAGCGGACTGCAAAACACACAAACTTCTGGGTATATGCATTTCACGCTCGAACGTAAACATCGTCGCTCGAGCGGAAGTGCATGTACTCAGAGTTCACACTTGAGCGTGAAGTTCCCCGCTCGAGCGTGGATCAAAAATCTGGAATTTTCAGATTGATCCACAAGCTCAAAACTCAACCTCAAAAGTATTAAACTCAATTTTTCTGGGCCAAAACTTGAGAAAATACATGAAGACCCTTAAAACAACATAAATTAAAGATCCCTTCAAGAAATCATGGTTCAATGGCTTGCCAATTGTACAAAATTCCAACACAACTTTATGAATATGTCATTAATACAACATGCAAGGACTTCCTTGAATTCAAACACTCCAAAACATAATCAAACTTGGTAATTTAATGGAAAAAATGATGAATGACCAAGATGTAAGTGAGGTTAACACATGCATGAAAGAAACCTTTGAAATCATGCTCAAAATGTGAAGAAATGCACATGCATGCATGAATTCACTCTTAATTCCACTCTTGTAGCTCAATTCCCACGTTAATCCACCTAACACCATTAATTTCATGCTCTAATCAACCAAACTTCAAGGCTAGAGATTAACATTCTTACCTAGGGATCTCAATTCCTTATGCTAGAGATGGTCTTGAGTGATCTTCCAAGTTTTCCTAGCAATTCCCTCATTGTGAATTCAATCTTCAAGCTCTACACCAATTCTCCCATCTCTCACTCTCTCACCCATTTGTCTCTCTTGAGCAAGCACAAAATGTGATGGAATCAAGAAAAAGGAGTGAGTGGGCTCCAAGTGGGGCCTCAAATAGGCTTGGATACAAATAAGATTAATTGAGCTTAATTAGTGCACATTAATTTAATCTAATTTAATCGTTCCGAACCGAATTTTAATTAGATCTACCATAAAATTCTATAAATCCTAATTAGCACATAAATCAAGTCAATTTCTGATTCGGACGCCAATAAGGCTTTCAATTCGCAAATCGAAACTAAAACATGAACAGATCTTTCTACGCCGAACAGATAGAGACACAAAATAATGCAATACACATGTAAATTAATTCCAAATCCCTCCTAAATTAATGTTAGGCATAATTAAGTACGGATTAACGTTAATCAGAGGTTGGGGTTGTTACACTAAGGTACGTTTTTTGTATCCTGGCTAGTGAGTTAAGCACTATTTGCTATTTTTGAGAGATAATTGAGTACTGACTTGATCATCGGAGTGCCCCCAGGTGGACGAACCACCGCCGGAGTCTCATCTTTCTGTGACAGGTCGTTCGGGCGCAATCTATTTTGCTGGTGTTCTCCAGCTGAGTACCTGTTTGGCAGTGTGGTCAGAAATCAACACCCACAATTTGGCGCCGTCTGTGGGAAAGAAAGGAGAATAGATGGCCAACGACGGACAGAAAGAGAAGATTGGAGACGACATTCTTACTGTAAGTGGTAAACACATTGACCCTAACGTAGAAGAGGATAACTGCAATGAAGAAATGCGGGATAAGAATCCTAGAGAGAAAGACGTCGGCCAGGAAGGAGACGTACCAAAGAAGGCAGACTGATGCAAGTATTATAATGAAAATGACCTCCAGGTATGGAAAAACAGATGCCTGCGAAGGGACGGCGAAATGAAGGGAATGGCGAACAAATTGGCAGACCTACAATCGGTCGTCAGTTTCATGATGCAGAATAACGTCATGCAACCACTGTTTCCATTACAAGACACACCGATTCCGGCAGCCAAGAATGATGCCCAGAAAGGGGGGTAGAAAACAGTTCCTGCAGTCTCTCAGTGTGACAGGACAAATGAACATTCTCACCAGCCTTCACTGGAGGTAGGACGGGAAGAGTTGATAAAAGGAGAGTCTCAGAAGACATATCGTACCAAAGAAGCCTACACCAAAGAACATCGGCATATTCAAGGGAAGGAGCTTTGTTTCGACATGACCAATGGAGGGAGGTCCAAGAGGACTCATAACGACATCGGGAGTAGCTCACCAAAAAGGCTGAAATCTGTTGATAGTCGAGCTCCTGGACGGACCAAGGAGGATTCGAGGGATTACCTCCAGAGGAAGCGACAGGATGCCGAGGTAACCTATCCGGTCAAGCCGAAAATGCCATTTTTGGTAGAATTGGACAAATTTAAGGCCCCGAAAAGGTTCCACATGCCGAGATTCTAGATATACGACGGAAAGTCTGACCTTAACTTTCATGTCGGCTTGTACCTGAACTCAATGGCATTGTACACTGGGAACGAGCCGTTGCTTTGCAAGGTGTTCCCTTTATCCTTTGGGGAAATCTCATCGGACTAGTTTCACAAGTTGCCGAAAGGAACTGTGAAAAACTAGGGAGGCCTGGCCGAGATGTTCTGGGCCAGGTTTGTGACAAACAAAGTATAGCCGTTGAGGGTGGATTCCCTGATGGCCTTGAGAATTGGCGAGGATGAAGGCCTCAGGCCTTATGCCAAGAGGTATTATGAGGTGTTCAACCGAATACCAAAGTGTAACCAAGAGGTGGCGGTCGTGTCTTTTAAGAACGGCCTGAACGATGACTGTCTACTTCGAAAATCATTGGCAAAGGCACTGCCAAAAGTATAGAGGAACTCATAGCCAGGATCGAGAAGTACTCGAGAGCGGAGGAAGATATGCCGGAGACAAAGGCGTCAAAGCAAGAGAAGAGGAACGGCTCGCCAAAGCGAGGCCGAGGTAATACAAACTTTAACGGACAAGAAGCGGGATTGAGGGTTGCACAGGCAGTCACTACTGTATTCCGCATTCCGGTTTACAAAGTCCTGGAGAGGATCAGGAACCAACCGTATTATAGAGCACCAGAGAAGATTCCTGGCGAATTTATAGGAAGAAGTTTGGGGAAGCGCTATGCCTACCACAATGAGGATGTGCATCTGACTCAGGGGTGTCGAGCCCTAAAGGCACATCTGGAAGACCTGGTAAGACAAGGTCATTTAAGGGACCTAGTAAATGAATCCAGGACAAGGGAAGAACAAGCGAGATTGCCTCAGGCACCAGCAACACCACCTCCACCAGCACCACAACCGCAAGCAGGCGGACCTCGAGTGATCAATGTGATTCACTCGAAGGTTAATGAGAACAAGATACGTGGGGATACTCAGAAGGTAAAACACTTATAGCATGTGTATCAGGTTCAGCAAAAGAGACCTAGGGCAGACGAGTACTAGGGACCAATGGTATCCTTTACTGAAGACGACCTAGAGATGGTGCAGTATCCACATAACAATGCCCTGGTAATATCCCTCAAGATTGGAGAGTGCTAAGCAAAGCGCATTCTAATCGACCAGGGTAGCTCCTGTGACATCATGTATGTCAGATGTTACAAGGAGCTTGGCCTTCACCAAGATGATCTGGAGTAGTCCAATGGTCCAATGGTTAGGTTTAACAGAACGCCGACATGGCCCCTGGGAGCAATAAGTTTGGAGGTGCAAGTTGGCACCAAGAAGGTAAACACAGAGTTCATAATAATTGACACCCTCTCCCTTTACACTGTTATCCTGAGAAGGCCATGGCTGCATTCAATGGGAGCTGTTCTCTCAACACTACACTAGTTGTTACGGTTCCCAACAGAGCATGGAATTGAGGAGGTCAGAGAGGATCAGGTGCAGGCAAAGAATTGCTCCATGGAAGCAAAGAAATCCACCTGCAGCATGCAAGAAGCAGAATCAGCAGAAATTGAGGACTAGGACATGGAGGTCTTGGATGACGTCGGTAAGGAACCAGCCGACAAAAGCGAGGAAGCCCTAAAAAAGATCCTGGTCCAGCAAGGAGATGAAGAGCGCTTCTTCCTTCTCGGCTCAGGCTTGACCGAAAATGAGTTAGAGGCGTTCTTGAGAGCAAACATTGACGTGTTTGCCTGGACACCATACGAGATGCCGAGCGTTGACCCTAAGATCACTTGCCATAGACTGAATGTTGACAGGTCGGCTAAGCTTGTTATTCAATAGGCTAGAAGGCCAACGTTGATGCATGTTGAGGCAGTAGAAGAGGAAGTAGATAAATTTCTGGAGGCTAGAGCCATTCGAGAGGTAAACTACCCAACATGGTTATCAAACACACTTGTTGTGAAGAAGAAGAATGGGAAGTGGAGGGTCTTCATGGACTTCACTAGCCTGAATAAGGCTTGTCCCAAAGACAGTTTCCTACTCCCCAAGATCGACCAATTGGTAGATGCCACTTCAGGGCATGGAAGGATGAGCTTCCTGGACGCATACAGAGGGTACCATCAGATAGTGATGTACCCCCCCGATGAGAAGAAGACTGCATTTATCACTCCAAAATGGCTGTATTGCTACAGAGTAATGCCTTTCGGGTTGAAAAATGCATCAGCAACGTACCAGAGATTGGTGACTAAAATGTTCAGATATCTAATAGGCAAAACAGTGGAGGTATACCTTGATGACATGGTCGTGAAGACCAAGGAACCTGAGGATCATCTGGATGACCTGAAAGCAGTCTTTGATATCCTGAGGACATTTCGGCTCCGACTCAATGGGTCAAAGTGCGCATTTGGAGTTGGGTCAGGAAAGTTCCTCGGATACTTGGTTACCAGAAAGGGCATTGAGGCGAGCCCAGATTAGATCAAGGCCATCTTGGACTTGAAGAGCCCAACATCGGCAAAACAAGTGCAGATGTTGACTCGAAGGAATATAGCCCTGAATAGGTTCATAAGCAGAAGTTCTGACAAATGCAAACCTTTCTTTAGTTTAGTGAAGAAAGCTACAGACTTCTTATAGACAGAAGAGTGCGAAGTCGACTTGGCCGACTTGAAAAAATACTTGACCATAGTTCTAGTTCTCTCAAATCCAGTACCTGGAGAGGAGCTGTTCTTATGCTTGGCGGTTTTAGAGCATACAGTGAGTGCAGTGGTAATCAGGGAAGAAAAGAGAGAACAAAGGGTAGTTTACTATGTGAGTAAAACTCTAGCAGATGTAGAGACCAGATACTTACCCTTGGAGAAACTGACACTGGCCTTGGTAATGGCTTCCAAGAAGCTGAATCATTACTTTCAAGCTCACAAGATTGTGGTATTAATTGAGCATCCTTTAAAGTCCTTGCTGTAGCAAGGAGATTTGATAGATAGGATAGCCAGATGGGCAGTGGTGTTGGGCTAATACGACCTAGAATTCAGACCCAGAACAGCAATCAAATGTCAAGTTCTGGCCGACTTCGTAGCCGAGTTCACACCTGGCGTCATCCCACATCGGGCTCCGTTAAGTCACAATTTAGGATGGCCAGGTGAACAAGAAGAAACCCAGCTGGGGATAGCAGAATAGAAAAAAGAAGAGAAACTCAGGCCTTGCGATATTTACATCGGCGACTCCTTCTGCCTGTTTGTTGATGGGAGTTCAAATCGTCAGGGAGTAGGGGTAGGAGTAGTGCTAGTATCGCAAGATGGGCGGATGCTGGAACAATCTATTCGTTTGGGGTTTAAAACCTCAAACAACGAAGCAGAATATGAAGCATTGATCGCAGGATTGAAGTTGGCAGCAACAATGGAAACTGACGAAGTGGTGGTCTTCAGTGACTCCCAACTTATCGTCAACCAGGCAACAGGCGAATACGCAGCCCGAGATGAAAGAATGATGGCCTATGTAAAAAAGGTTCTCAGACTGGTAGCCTTATTCCAGGATTGCCGACTACAGCAAGTTAGTCGAGATGAAAACAGCCGTGCTGATGCCTTGGCAAACTTGGCCAGTGCAATGAAATCAGGAGAGGCAAGGACAATAATGGTTGATTATTTGTCAGGCCCAAGCATAGAACCACTGAACACAGAGTATGAAGCAATGTGTGTGGAGATGGAACCAAGTTGGATGGATACGATAGTAGTGTTTCTGAGAGAGGGGAAGTTGCCAGATGATCACAAAGAAGCACACAAAACCAGACTGAAGTCAGCAAGGTTCAGTTTGACAGCAGAAGGACATCTCTACAGAAGGTCTTTTACTGGTCCCCTTTTGAGATGCGTGCATCCTTCACAAGTTGAAGACTTCCTGTATGAAATGTATGAAGGAGTATGCGGAAGCCACGCAGGGGGCAGGTCACTTGCTCATAGGGCCATTACTCAAGGGTATTGGTGGCCCTATATGTAGAAAAATGCTGAAACTTATGTCAGAAAGTGTGAAAAGTGTTAGAGGTTTGCACCTTTGATACATCAACCAGCAGCAGATTTAAATCCAGTGTCCAGCCCTTGGCCATTTGCCCAGTGGGGCATGAATCTTGTTGGACAACTACCTCAAGCGACTGGACAGAGGAAGTTCTTGCTGGTGACAATAGATTACTTCACCAGGTGGGTAGAAGTTGAACCCCTTGCAAAGATTCGGGATATTGATGTAAAGAATTTCATATGGAAGAACATCATCACCAGGTTTGGGATCCCAAGGGCAATAATAGCAGACAATGGTACGCAATTTGACAGTAAGTTAATCAAGAGCTTCTGTGCAAAGTACAAGATTAAGAACTACTACTCCACTCCAAGCTTTCCTCAAAGCAATGGTCAAGCAGAAGCATTCAACAAAACTATCTTGGATGAGATTAAGAAGAGGCTGGAAACAGCAAAGGGAAAGTGGGTGGAAGAGTTGCCCAATGTACTTTGGGCATATCGGACTACGCCGAGAAGATCAACTGGGGAATCCCCATTTGCCATGGCTTATGGCACAAAGGCAGTAATCCCATTAGAAGTCGGCATCCCAGGGATCAGAACCTAGGGAGTAGAGAATAAGACTAACGAGGCATTTTTGGCCCTAGATCTGGATCTATTAGAAGAAAGAAAAGAGAAAGCAGCAATTCGGCTGGGGGCATACTAGTAGTAGCTTGCTAGGGCCTAATAAGAAGGTCAACTCACGAGAGTTTCAAGTTGGGGACCTCGTCTTGAGAAAGGTTGTCGGCAACAAGAAGGATCCCAGAGAGAGCAAGCTTGGCTCAAATTGAAAGGGACCTTATAGAATCATCTCGGTCACCGGCAATGGGGCATATTGGCTTGAAGACAGTGAAGGCAAAGAGTTGCCAATACCCTGGAATACTTGCAATTTGAAGTTTTTCTATCATTAGATTTTTAGTTTTTAATTAAAATTTTTTGTTATTAGCCGAAGTAATAATAAAATTTTAGCTCGATTTTTAATTTCAAACTTGTGTAATACGACTGATCAGTCCCTTGGCGATGTCTCTGATTGAAACATGACGAATAACTTAGACTTACTATATGGCAGAGTTGAATTATACTTGCATATAATAGAGTTGAACTAAGTTGGCGATGTTTCTGATTGAAACATGATGAATAACTTAGATTCATTATATGGTAGAGATGAAATTATACTTGCATATAATAGAGTTGAATTAAGTTGGATTAACCTAGATCCGTCATATCGGCATAATCAAACTCAGATTGGAACTAGTGCATTTGAGTAGGATTAACAGACGAACCAAGGTTGAGAACCTCGGCCAGTCTCTGTTTGAATCTAACCTTGGCAACAAGATCATAGACACATCCTTAATGAGAACCCAAGTGAAACTTAAGTTCACATTAGGGGCAGAGAGCTAGAGAATGATGAGTAAAAGTTTAAAGTACTTAGGGACTTGGCTTATCACTTGTTGAAATTTTTAGAAAAATTTACAAGTTGAAGATAAGCCAAGGTAATATTACAAGAAGTACATATGCACTTGCCGAGATGACCAGGCTTGTCCACCTCGGGGAATATAGAAGACATAATTCTTGATAAGAAAGAGTAAAGTGGCAAGTTTAAAACCAACACTTGTGAAAATATTTTTACAATGTTTTCAAGTGTTAAACCAAGGCCGAGGTAAACAATCAAGAAGTTATGTCCAGGGTATTATACTATGAAGAGGTTATACAGATAAAGGTACACTTTGAAGACATGTAAAAATATTCTAAGTATGGAAGCAGCAAATCATGCAAACACATGAAAGAAGAAATTATACTTGCATTCAAAAGAAAAAAGGCACTTCGGGTTGTAGAAAGATTACTTGTTCTGATACAAAAAGGGCACATCGGCCAAATACAAAGCTAACATTGTTCAAAACAAAGTATTATAGTTAAAAAGGAAACAGAGAAAGAATACAAGGAAAAATAGAAATATCCTAAGTGTTAGGATTGGCTTCATCGGCTGGTGGTGTTACATTCTTATTAGCCTCTACCTCGGCATCAATCTCACGCAATGTGTCATCAAGGCTCTTATTGGCGGTCTCGACCTCGGCCTCAGAGGTGGTCTTTTGGACCTCGTCCTCTTCATCCTGAGTCAAGTCCAGGACTTGCTTATTCAGAGTTGGAGACTTGGCCCGAGCAGAACCAGCATCGGCTGCCACCTTGGCCTCTTCATCATCCTCTTCTTCTTCGCCTTCTTCCTCCCCAGCTTTAGCCTCAGATTGGCTTGAAGTAGGAGGTAATGACATTGCAAGTCGGCCTTCGTCTTAAAGGGGGGAATCCTTGGGGACAACCAACTCTTTCAGAGCAGCCATCCAACCAAGGGAGTAACCCTTGTTGCATGCCTGTCTGACTTGTTTCTTGTACTCCTCACGGACGTCGGCTGCCCCCTCGGCATAGGCCTTCTCGTTTGCCGCTTTGATTTCGGCTTCTTTTGTGGCCAAGGCACTTCGGAGCTTTGCTTGGGCTTCGGCAGTTTTTGCTTCAGCCTCTTTTATTTCAGCTTTGAGGACCTGAGCAACAGCCTCTGCAGCACTGGCCTTTTCTTCGGCTTCATCTTGGGCTTGCTTAGCTACCTTGGCCTGATCTATCAAGACTTTCATCTTGGCCTCGGCTTTGTTTAAAGACTTAAGCAAGCCAGCAGCCTCCTTGGTCTTGTGGACCAGCTCCTTCTTTATTACTTCTATCTACATCGCAAAGGAGTGGGCGTGCTGGATCGCCTAGAAGAAATGGAAAGAATAAAGTTAGTAAACTCTTTAAGTATGAAAACAGAGAATGGAGAGTAACCGGTACAGAGTGCTGCACCATTAGAGCGAAATTTTCATATTCGCTGACCTTGGCCATACGGTTGAGGTCATTGGGGAGGAGCAATGCAGTAGAGAGGGCAACGCCGACCTCAATGTCTGTAGCGCTATCACCGGCCTTAATTGGCTTGTCCTCAATTGTGATTGATAGGGCCCAAGGGTCATCAGGTCTTTATGGACCCGAGGTGGTTGCAGATTCAGATCTCGGCCTTTTTGACTGAATATTTTCAGAAAGATCAGCCTCGGCAGGCCTCTTGTCGGGGGCAGAGGAACTTTTCTCGGCCTCGGCCAATTTCGAAATCGGCGAGGTGTCCTCAGAATCGATCTGAGTCACTGTTGCCTTTGCTTGGGCTTTCTTCAACCTCTTTGGCTTGGCCTTTGGCTGGGACTATGATGGGGAAGATTGGACTGTTACGACGCCCGGGATGTCGGCCAAAAGTGTCACGACCCAAACCCGCCCCTATGGGTTTAGCACCGTAACCGGCCAGTAATCCGAGATTACCGAAGGCCTGCTTAACAGTAATACAGTAGTACAGAGTACAGGGGCATGGCGGAAGCCAGAACAGTAAATAAACAATGTCCAATGAGCTGTGACAGTCTGTATGCAAAAAGATTTCTCATACATATAGACATTCAGTATAGAACAGTATGCACAATATTTACAATCATTCAGTACAGGGACTTAATCCCTATTAACAGTACAGTACAGTGCTATCAGTCTATACAGTAATACCAATCAGATACAGGGACAGACGGGGAGATTAAAACACCCCTAAGCCATAGCTTGAAAGGCTCGGAACCTCGCAGTGAGGCACAGTGGTTGGCTTGACGAAATTAAAGCTTGCCTGACGCTCCTAGCCGCGGTCTGGTGCCTGTACACCTACATATATATATGAGCAGTGAGCTAAAGCCCAGTGAATAACATAATGCGTAAAGGGGTTAAGAAAGAATGTTCTTTCAGTATTTTAAACAGTCGTTTGCCTCGGTAAATCAGTTATACAGTCGATGGCTTATACTTCATGTCATATCAGTCATTTAGAACAGTCATTTAGGAATCATGGTAATCGTATATGGCACAACCGATAGCAAAACAGTACGGTGGTAGTAGCAGTGTCAGTACAATGTCAGTACAGTAGTAGTAACGGTAATAGTACAATACAGTAACAATGTAGTAACGGTAACAGTAACAGTACAGTAACAGTAACGGTAACAATAACAGTAACAGTAACAGTAACAGTGCAGTAGCAGTAGCAGTGACAGTAACAGTAAGGTAACAATAACAGTAACAGTAACAGTACAGTTCTCATGGACTCAAGAGGTGTCTCGCACAGATTCTAGAGGTGGTTCACACTGTAGCACTTAGGTCCGTGCACCACTTTGCTCCAGATTTCACAGATTGGCTTAAAGCCCAGTATGGACTCAAGAGGTGTCTCGCACAGATTCTAGAGGTGGCTCACACTGTAGCACTTAGGTCTGTACAGCACTTTGCTCCAGAGATATCCGTGACAGTAGCAGTACAGTAAACAGTAGGTCTTAAAAGACCGAACAGTCAATTGATGGCTATCAATCAGTAAACAGTAGTGGTTCCAACGAGGGAACCGACAGAGATCTCTGTAACAGTAGCAGTAATAGTAAACAGTAGTTGCTAAAGATGCCACAGTACAGTTCAGAATATAGGACATACATTCATTCAGTAAACATTATCAGTTCAGTAAACAGTTCAGTTCAGTATTCAGAAGATAAACATTTTGAACATATCTTTACACAATTGTTACTCACTGAGTTCTGGGCTACAGTAGGCTAGAGCGTCCTCTTGGAATGCCAACCCTATACAGTTATCAGATTGAACACATACTAAATTTCATATTTGGGAAAGATAATACTTAATCCCTAAATTTGCCTTGGTGTGTTCTACATCTATATCCTCTTAAAGATGCCTTAAACATGCCCTAGGAATGCCTAGGATGGGAAGAGGATGCAAAGATGTGCACAGAAAACAGTTTCAGAATTTCAGTGTAGCAGGGTCCCGCTCGAGCGCAGGTTTCCCCGCTCGAGCGGACAAGCAAACAAAGGTCCCCGCTCGAGCGGCAACATCCCCGCTCGAGCGGACCAAAAAGTACTGGATAGGTGAAATCTCCGCTCGACACCCGCTCGAGCGTGTCACCCAGTCCTCCGCTCGAGCGTCCAATCCTCCGCTCGAGCGGACTGATGCACAGTGCAAGATGTTGGGAGTTCGACTTTCCCGCTTGAGCGGCACTTCTTCCGCTCGAGCGGACGACCAAAATCTGGAAATTCCAGATTTGAGTCCCAGCTCAAATTCAACTTTAAATGCATAATTTTCGATCCTCTTGGGCTAATTTCTAGAAAAACACTAGTAAACACATAGAATAACATGATTCAAAGCTCAATTTGAGAAATCAAAGCCCAAGGGTGTTTAATTCAAACCCAACTTCAAACCATTTTTCAAGAACAAGACAAACATGCGACATGCATGGATTAAAACCATTTCAAAACTCCAATTTGGTGCTCTAAGGAGCCAATTGTTCCAAAAACAAGATGAACACATGGTTTATTCTTGAAACATGGACATGCATGTGATAATCTATGAAGAACAACCTAAAAGAAATGAGAGACATGTACATGCATGCAACAATGTAGCTCTAATCCAACACATATGGACCAATTCAAGGCTCAAGCACTAGAGGCTCAAGAACTAAGCATGAACAAGCTCAAATACATGAATGAAAGGTTGAATTCTCTTACCTAAGTCTTGAATTAGAGGTGTAGGAGCTCAACTTTGGAATACTCTCTCCAATTCCTTCAATTCCCAACCCAACTCTTATGAACTCAAGATGAAACACTCACTTATCTCACTCTCTCCCTCTTGGACGGCAAAAACAAGAGAAATGTGGCTGATCAAATGTTTTAAAATGCAAGGCTAAGACTCAAATATATTTGGTGTAATGGCCCACTAAGGGCTAGTTTGGTAAATAAGGCCAACTTTGCATTTTATCAATATTTAATCTAATTTAAGGATACCAAATCAACTCTCAGATAATTACACCATAAAATTACATAAATTCTCACGATCCTAAATCATCAATCAATTTCTAATTCGGCCGCCGATAAGGCCTTCAGTTCACAAATTAAACATTAAACCATGGACAGATATTTAAACAATCAAACAGATAAAATGCAAATTAACATATATATATTTAATCAATTCAGTTCCGGTTTTCAGTCAGTCAATTCAGTATTTTACCTAGCTCAATTATCAGTCATAATCAGTTCAGTTCAACGGTAATCAGTGGTTATTTGGTAAACAGTGGTGAGGGTTATTACAAAAAGGCCTTCGACTACGGCCTTGTTACGCCTCATCTCGTCGGCGGTGGCGGTGACTGTAACCTTGGTGCCAAAGTGAATTGCCGGTAGTGCAGTGGGTGGGTTGGCTGGATCGAAAGCCGACACCTCAGAACTTCGGCGTTTTCGGCTACGAGTTCTACTAGTAGGAGTGTTAGTGGGAACTCGGCAATGGCGACGGCATCAACGCTATGCTGGAGGAATTAGGTGGGGAGCGGATGTTGATGGTTGCTCTGCTGGGTCAGATGTTGAGGCTTGGTTAGGCCGTGGTGACGAAGTGGTAGGAGGAGTTGTTACTGAGGGTGGAGACTTGCTCTTCTTGGAAACGTTGGGCAATGTGGATTTATAGGTCGGGATGTAGTTGAGCAGCAAAGAGGCCTTGCGCTGATTGAGGGACAAGCCTATCAGCTTCTTGAAGTCTTTGTTGGGAAATAAAGTTTTGCGGAAGTCCTTTGGTGGCTGGGGAAGAGCTGTAAGTAAAAAACAGACATTAGAACATATAAAAGGAACAAAGTAATAAAGACTTGAAAGCAAGAAAAATGACACTTGGTTCTTACCATTACCCTTTTTAAAGACTGATCGGCTCAAGGGGTAGAGGTGGAGGTCATCATCTGGTGGGAACTCCCAGTTGCCCGAGATGATGAAATAATCATCTCCAGCACCTTTGTTGGAGTTTGGGAGGTTGACAATAAGTTTGTACTCGGTCGACCTCGGCTTAAGGTAGTAGATGTAGCCTTTTTCTGATTTAAGGTCACACATGGTATAGCAGTATTGGATGTCAGCTAGTGTTATCCTAGCGTTTTTTCGGCTAGCTAGGGCAATTATACCATTTATAACTCTGTGGGAGTTAATAGCTAGCTGCATTGGGTTAAATTTGTAATAATGAAGGACTTGGTGAAAAAGGATGTCAAGAGGGAACCTAAGTCCATACTCAATGAAAGCAACTACTGAGAAAGGCATGAGGTTGTCATCGGGCATAATGGAGTCCTCCTCCCCAGCTAACCTGAATTGGACATCGGCAGAAATGGAGAACTCCCTCCTATAATGCTCAAGTTTTTCCGGGGTATCCACCCTCCATCTAAACATACCCATGACGTCGGCTAGAGGAATAGGGTGTGAGAATTCAGAAGAAAGAGGTTTGTGTGGGTTTTAGGGACCTCGACTAAACCCAAAATAGAAACTGGGATAAGGGTTTTTCAGGATCAAGGGGAGTTTGTTTTAGTTTTCCTAAGAAAGTGATTTCTCTACCAAAACCCAAACCTAAATCTATGTAGAAGCAGAGAAATAAAGGCAAGAATCTAGAAAACGCAAACAAGGAAAAAAAAAAAGTGTGTGATTCAGACTCAAGAAAGAAATAGGAAATCAAGAACATTGTAACGAAGTGTGTGCAGGTGTGCAGGTGTGCAAAGCCAAGAACGGTGGCAAAATAAAGAAATGTGCAAGTGGTGTGTGTATATGTATACCCAGAAAGAGATTGGGCAGAAGCAAAATCATGAAACAAACGTGCTCGATACACGAATGCTGGAATTCAACACACAAGTAAATATTCAAGAACACGAACAGGTTCGCAATAGCAACAGTTGAATACAATAAAATTTTGAAATAAATTGAAGGCTAAAAAGAGGGGAACAATGACTTACCAAAGAAGATGGAGCTGATATGAAACTCGCCGGAGTCAGACGGCATGAGTAGTGAAAACCAGATGACGAAATACTCACCGGAGGAGATGATTGAAGCATGTTGCAGAAGCTTCAAAGTACGAAAATGGAGGATTTAGGTTTGTTTAGAGAGAGAAGAACTTGAAACGCAAAGGGGGAACAAAGATGCAAAGGTGAAAAGACGGAGAGAGAATGAGGTGCTTTTGGTTAAACATGAAAAGGCGGCAAAAGCACAATTAGTGTGCCTAGGACGACGTGTCTGTCAAGCGGCGCGCGCAGAAGCGAAGCGATCTGATGGCGCGTGTCAGGTACCAGTCAATGAGGAAAAGACACGTGGCAAAAACGGTTGAGAAGCCATGCATGACAACTCATGCGCTGATAGAACTCTTGGAGTTCTTAATTTAATGAAGCAAAGACCTCGGCTAGGGGGACGATCTCGGTTAAAGAACTTAAAAAAAAATTTTGTTTTTGGTTTTTGGGCGTTGGTAAAACAAATTGCAGTCTTGGTCATATGGGAGCCGACGAGTTATGACCTCGGTAATGAAGGGTATGGCAAGTTTTAGCCAACGTGCTGTATGGACGAATAATGTAGGTTCCATCACCTTAGGATACCGAGGTAACAGAACCTAGGGGGTAGTTGTGGGGGCATATTTTTGTGAATAACAACACGTGGCCAAGGTGGCACCAAAGTGCCAGCCGAGGTGCCACGTGTCCTGGTCATGGCGCCAAGGTTATCTCTGCTAAGCCGAGGTTATCTGCGGAGATACCGGAGTTCGGGATGAACGGATAAGGGACGAGTCCTAGAATGGGGGAGGACCTTAGTCTGAATAAATATTGAGCCAGAGTCCATTGAAACTAGGTTTCTATAGGGACCAGGTTAGTGCAAGCTATAAAAGAGAGGCACCCTCGTGGGTCTAAGCTACGCTTTTTGTATCATGGCTTGTAAGTTAAGCACTATTTGTTATCTTTGAGAGATAATTGAGTACTGACTTGATCGTCGGAGTGTCCCGGGTGGATGAACTACTGCCGGAGTCTCATCTTTCTGTGACAGGTCGTTTAGGTGCAATCTATTTTGCCGGTGTTCTCCAGCTGAGTACCTGTTTGGCAGTATCGTTAGAAATCAACACCCACACAAGGTAAGTTAGCTTATTAAACCGTGTTTATTTATTTCTTTGATCTTATTTATTTATTTTGTGTATTTTGCTTCTAGTTCTTGGCTGCAAATAGAGTACCAAAGAGTCTTCCAACTACTCTGAGCCACCTTAATTATCTCTCTTTTCGTGGTATTTGTTTTCGGGAACTGGATGACGTCTCTATTGTTGTTTGCTTAATCAGAAGCTCCCCAAATTTGGGAAAAATTAAAATTGAGGTCAAGTATTTACAGATATTATTATTTCATATGTTCATGATGTATATTTTGAATCTTTAGGCTGAGATAGAGTTCCATTTTCTTCTTTCCAGGTACGTACTCATGACACTGTTGATGATGTTATTGTTGATCCTGTTCTAGAACTTTTAGAAATGCAAGACTGGTCAGATGTCTCTTTAAATCAACTTCGAGAGGTGGAGATGACAAAGCTATCTGGGACAAGGTTTGAATTGGAGTTTATTATGCTTCTATTAGCCAAATCACCAATGCTGGAGACAATGCATATTGAACCGAAATCAGCAAATCACTAAGGCAGAATGTATGTGCCACTTGCAACTTTGCTTCAAGTTCTCTCCCATCAAGCTAATCACTAAGGCAGGACAGTCTCATATGTATGTATATAATATTGTATTGGTAACACTAGGGGAATTTGTATGGTAGCTATAAAATTCATAGTCATGAATTATATGGTTCTTAATTATGAGGTTTTGTTATTATCAAATTTATGGTGGATTTGATTATGAGGTTTTGTAGGTGTACGGGGGCAAAATATTCATTGCTTTCCGTACTCCTTGTGCTCCAAGCTTATCTTGACGGTGTTCAACCTGGCAAGACAGAAACGGTGATCTGCCCGGCGGGGGTGGTGCCGGAAAGCCCCTCCGACGATCAAGTTAGGTCACTGGAGGAAGAAGAAGGCTATCAGGGAGAGAGTTAGTGGTAGAGTGAATTCGCATACCTCTAACGTTCGTCTTCTTCCATATTTCTAGGCTGGCCATGCAGCCCCAAGATTGTGCGCGCACTACCTCTACTGTCCTTCCCTGGACAGGTGGCAGTGCTCGCCTCTCACCACCTCACGCGTGTAAAGGCTTAGTCCTCCACCAGTACACACACAACTATCCAACGGTATTGAGGCGTGCGTGGAGCAGATGTCCTCTCCCTCTCGCCATTGGCCCAGGTGGCACCCTTAACTGGAGTACCACGACCGGCCTATCGCTTATGGAGAATGGCCACCACAAGCACACAACCGAGCTATGCCCCTCCGTCCTGTCCCTTGACATAGGGGCAAATATCTGCTAGTTATGACCGAACTATCTTTGACCGGTCCCCCCGGCTAATCGCGGCGAAACATGCCGGTCTCACCTCCCGGTCTACCTTCCTTCTTGGCCATACGAGTCCGTCTACCTCGGCCGACCAATCAGGGGCGCGCCGCCCCTTGCAGTGCCCTTAGTATAACACGGGTTACCCTTAGCTCGGTCGCCACACACGGCTGCATGCTCCGCCCAGTATGTGCAAGTCACAGCTCGGCTAGACCAACTCATGTCTGACCGGCCAACGTCTTCGACCATGCAAGACAGGCCGCTGTGCCGTGTCAATAGAGAAGTTAGCTCGGCGCCGTGCGGTCCGTCACGATTGAGGTTTATCTTAGCTCGGCCGTATTGTCTGGCGCAAATCTCCCCTCTCAGTAGGGATGGTTATAAGCTACAATGACCTTGATTATGAGATTTTGTGATAGTTTTAGTTATAATCGTTTTTGGTTTTGGTTATGTAATTTTTGTAGTGTTTAGTTATAAATCAAAGTGATTTTGGCTGAAACACTTTTGTGATATTTGTGTTATGAATCAATTTAGTTTTGATTATAATCTAGAGAGGATTTACATGTAAGTCCTACTAAGTGAACTTATTTTTTAATAATAATTAATAGTATTTTTTATCATATATTATTAAAAACATCACTAATAGTTAATTTTTAGCGAAAATTAAAAATTGTCACAATTTTTTTTGTAAATTATAAGTTTTAGCGACATTAATTTTTAAATTTCAACGATAATTTAAAAAATTTATCATAAAAAAAATGTCCCTAATTATAAATTTTAGCGACAATTTATAAAAAAATCATAAAAAAAGTAATTAATTATCACTTTTTAAAGATGTATGCAAAAAATTGTCATAAAAAATTATTATTTGCAATAATTTTACTAAAATTTATTTTTAATAGGGTTTAATAAAAATTAAATTTAACTATTATTACCTATTACTACCCCTCACTTTGGTAGATATATATAAATCACTCGCTCAACCAGAAAAACAAAAAAATAAAAAAAGATTAAAAAAAAAAGGGGCAGAGAGAACCTTCAAGGGATCCGTTTGGGAAGGGCTCAAGTGGCTCATGAGCCACAAAAGACAAAACAGGCTCATGAGCCACAACAGACAAAATATCACATCCAACCCCATAATCATTACACTCTTCTCTCACAAAAAAAGTCAAAAAAGTCAAAAAGCCAAGAGCCCTTCCCAAACCAAGCTTTTGAGCCCAGGCTCATATAGCCAAAAAAGCCAAAAAGCCAAAGAGCCAGCCCACTTCCCAAACGGAGGCTGAGAAGACATCTTTTCTTTGTAAAGAACCTCGCCCTTTGACAGGAGGGGAACTTGCCCGATAGCAGCTTCTTGAGTTGGGACCGTAAACTTGAAGTAAGTCAAAAAAAAAAAAGATTTCTTGTCTGATTTTTTTATTATAGTTCTATGATATTATGGTTGAAATATGATGTTGTTTCATTGAGGAGCTCTTTTATAGGATTGGCTTAGTTTCTGTGATGTTACTTTAATGTCGTACTCTAAGAAATTTAAAACCCTAATTTACTCTTAAAACCCTAATACTTGGCAGATTTTTGGGGTTTTTTTTTTTCCCCCCTTCAATTTTACAGCCAAACAAATCTAATTATCAAAGTTTGTGAAGGGTCTAATTGTAGAATGGTCCAATCCAGGTTTTTGGGACAACCAAACAGGCCCTTCTCTCCCTTGTAGTTGTTTTGATTGTACATTGGTAATAACATTGAATTTGAAGTCTGTTCAAATCTCTCTAAATTTTTAATGTGTATCCAATTTATTGTTTGTGTTTTTGTGAAAGATTCAACCACTGCAATCATGAGATCATGAAACCTTTATCACCCTTTCTTGACGTGGTTATAAAATTTTATGTTTCAGCAAGGGATTCATAGCGCGTAATATGACTGTTGATTTGACCCAAATTCATGGTCTGCTATATATAAATAAAGACAATACAAAAGAAGAGGTGGAGGTGGTTGTGGCGGTTAGATATGAATATGGTGTTGTGTGAGAGAATCAAGAGGATAGGTGAGAGATGAGTAGGAAAAAGGAAGATTTCTAGGTGTTGGGAACTGGTGTTTGTGTGTGTGTTTTGATGACTGAGAACTCGGCCTGTGTAAGATCCTTTAGAACCACCGTAGGCATGTAAACTTGTGGTACAGAGGTCACCCCTAAGCTTGTGACCCCGAGGGAGTCCTCTAATGTTTTGTGGGCAAAACTTTATATTTCTCAAGTTCTACAGTGTTGGGATTTTAATTTATTAAGGTTGATGAAGGCCATGTGTTACAAGAGATAGATAACAGAGAAGATGGAAAATGATGAAGAGGCGATCCATTGTGGTGGGACTCATCCTTTCTTATATTGAATGGCTATGTGGCAATATCTAGTTGAAGGTTATAAAAAATTAGATATTTTATGGGTGATTTGTATAATATATATCAGCTATTTTTATTTATTATTCTAAATAAAAGTTAGTGGTATCAGTGTTAGTTTAGAAACCGTATTGGTGTTAACGTATTCTAAGATTTTTTTTTTTTTTGGGGGGGGGGTGTTAAATGGTTTGTGATTATTTACAAATATCAAGAGAATTATATCAAATTGGACAATCAACTATGTAATAAAGTTCAACAACACATACCTGAAAACTTAACCATAACATTCACAACATCAATACAAGCAAGAGCCCCATTATAGGGAAGAAATAAACAGTCCCCCTAATAGGAAAGAAATAAATAATCTTTGCACTTGGCAATGATACCCCCAACCTTTCAGTTGAGTATACAAGAATGGCAAACTAATCTAGCCCTTTTTGGTTGATAATAAGTATAATTGATATGCTAGATCAGGGAGGGTAGAATGCTTAATACAACCATAAATCTATTTGTTTGGGTTTAGGAAGATGCTTTCTCCTTTTCTTATTTTTTATTTTTATTTACAGTCACAGAGGTTGGTTACTAAAATGTTATTACATGAGATAATGACAATATGCTATTGATTATTGTTCTTTCCTTTTGTGTCAGGAAATGTTATGAACTACCATAAGGAGGGCCTGCCGATATGATTTGATTGCCCTGATTTTCTAAACAATAGTCATCACAAATGAAGAAAAATTGTTGTTTAACCTCTGATGTTATCAGTGAGCTTCCTGCCAATATAATAGAAAACATCTTAATGTGTATGCCGCTACGAGATGCAGTGAGGACAAGTGTTTTGTCAAAGAAGTGGAAGTATAACTGGGTAAAACTTCCACAACTTGTATTTGATGATATGTTGTGCCAAGAATGGACGCAAGACCAACAGTCAAATAGAAATAGATTTTTCAGATCAAATAAAAAAACTAGAAATAGATTTTTGTTTACTATATATCAAGTAATGTTACTTCACCGTGGACCTATACTTAAGTTCATTCTCTCTATTCATGGACTCAAAAGTTGTTCTCAGATTGACACCTTTATAATGTTTTTGTCAAGCAATGGGGTCCAGGAATTCACTCTTCAAATTTGGAGGGGCGAACCCCATAAATTGCCTTCATCTCTATTTTCATGTCAAAAGCTGACGCATTTGAATCTCCGGTACTGTGTATTTACACCACCGACAACCTTTAATGGGTTTAGTAGGGTTGTTTGCTTGGAGTTTTGTGAAGTCATCATCAAAGCAAAAACACTTGCAAGTTTGGTCTCCAGTTGTCCTCTACTTGAACAATTGACACTTGAAAGTTCCGCCGCTTTTGGCTGTCTTGAAATTGATGCTCCTAATCTCAAGGTCCTACACTTGGTGGGGATTTTCAACTCTATTTGTTTCAAGAATACATCCCATCTCACAATTGTTTCAATGTGTTTTCCCCCCAATGGGATGCGATTTAATGAAGGAGGGACATTTGACTGGGTTAATCTTTTTCGTAGCCTACCTGTTCTTGAAAATCTGCACATGGCCGGTTATTATGTGAAGGTAAGATTTGTTGCACAGCTTTATTTCGTTCATTTGGCACGTAATAGTTTCTTAATTTGATCTCATTTCTGCTGTTTGCACAAGTCTTTGGGTGCAGGCATTAAACACAGGCGTCTTCCGACTTTAATGCACCTTAAAATTCTGAAGTTATCTGATATATGTCTTGAGTTAGCTGAAGATGTCCGTTGTGCTTTAGGCTTGAATAGATTCTCCCCAAGATTGCATAAACTTACAATTGAGGTGAGTTATGATCGATGATTCTATTACTTGTATGTATTTTGAATATTTATATTGATACTATTATGTTGTCTTCTGTCTAGGCATTTTCCACCAGGGACTGTTTTTCAGATTCTGTTGTGAAATTGTCTGAATGGAGGGGCAAGTTAAATCTCTATTTCAATGAGCTTCGAGAGGTGGAGATGCATAGTGTATCTGGTACTAGTCATGAATTAGTATTCATCATGATTCTGTTAGACAATTCCCCGATATTGGAGACCATGGTTATCAAGCCAGATCCAACAAAGGTTTCTGATGGAGGATTGAGGATCTTGAAAGAGGTGTCACAATTTCGACGTTTGTCACCCACGGCGAAAATCACGTACAAAGATCAAGATGCAAACCAAGTTTAGTGCGGGATGTCATGCATTTTGACCATCTTATGGCATTACAAGAGGGACTGTTTGATGGCATTCCATGTTTTTGTTGGTCCAAGTTAAAAAGCAATTATTTTTGACTGATGCAATTGGTTTTGATGAACTGTCTTCTTTTAAGTTTTGGGAAGAAAACGGTTCACAATGATGCTTTTCTTGATTGAAAATTTAGAGGGCATTATTTTAACATTGTGTATATACCAGGATTGAACTATATATATCTCATCTTTGCTGTTGCTTTATTTGAGATCATTATTCTATTTAATAGGATAAAGCCACTTTCAAGAGGCTTGCTTGAGAGTCTTGCCCCCACCTCCCTTGTCCTTGTGATCCTCACTATAGGGCCTTATTGTCTAGGTGCCCCCATCCAAGGGTCAATACCTTGATGCCACACTCATTTGTGTCTTTTGGAGAGCCAAAAATATGCCTAAGAAGTTGTTGGTATAAGTCCAAGCAAAAGCCCAAGGCATAGTGCAAGATAGCCCAAGGTATGCCATGAAACAACCTAGCCACAGCAGGCCACAGACTTGCCTGCCCAAGTAGCAACTTTAGGCCAACTTTTGGAGGGTCAAATGTAGTCTTTTTGCCTTACAAATTTTTATGTAAATACCTTAGTATCAAAGGTGTTTTGGGACCAAGAGTTGTAATTTTTCTCTTTTTGTAGAATTTTTAAAAATTCATTATGACTTCTCAAACGTAGTGGATATTTCCTCCTGCTAGCTAGGAAAAGGCTTAACAAGCTATATTAAGGAGGGGTACCCAAGTGTTGAACCAGACCACTTGTGCCTTTAATATACCGCAACCTAGCTTATGGTAAGGCAACTTTTGTAGCATTTTTGGTGCATTGTTCAACTATTGTAATGCCTTCTTTTGATCAATGAAAAGTTCATTTTGCCTTTAAATTGTGCAAAGCCTTTCAATTGTTTTACTTTAATTTTAGCTTGTTGATTGCTATTTTGTGACTTGTCTCCACTCTTGTGGCTCATTAACTTAAGTAATATTGTGTTTGCTTGTCTTTACAAACCTTTTGAGCATTATTAGTGGGCTAGTGAAGAGAGTTAACTAACGCCACACACACTTGCATATCTTTGTCAAGACTTTTACATTACTAGTGTGTGGCACTTAGCCAAGGGGCAAGAGGTTGAAACCAGAACCTCTCTCTTTGCCTATACAAACTTTTAGTTTGGACAAGTGCCATTCTAGTAGCTTTTTATGTGTCACCATAGCTTCTACAATTCAAGTGCTTAGGACTTGTTTGGTTCATGAATTTAGGTAGAAATTTGGAAAGGGTAAGAGTGTGAAATGTAATTATATTCACATTTCACTCACTTTTTTTCTTTTATTTTTTAATTCTCTACACAAATTTATAAACTAAACATAACCTTAATGTTCCTCGCTTTCCCAAGTCCTCCATATTGTCATAGCAAAGCAAACCCTTCCTTTCTAGAAGTTATTCAATGCTCTTAAGATAATGTTCACAATCACATATGGTCCACATTCGACCATTCATATGTTTTAAAGATGAGAAGGAACAAATTTGCTCTCTAAAATGATGATAGTAAAAATAAATCTCTCTTAATGATGACGAATCTTCATATGTTTTAAAGATAATAAGGAACAAATTTGCTCCTAAAAATGATGATAGGATAAATAAATCTCTCTTAATGATGATGACAGAAGAATTAGATTGATAAATGTAAAGGAATGTTATCAAAGAATAATTAAGTCGTTTTTCTTAAGATTTATTTTTTTTTTCACGAATAATAAGTGTAATAACCATAGGCAGACGAGTTTTCTCATTCACAAAATATTATTTTCTGATAATAGACAACAAAATTAATAATCGTACATTGGCATTGAAAGAAAATTTGTATCAAATTTACCTACTAAATACGATTGCATGTTTGTTTTACTAGTGGCTTTCCTCGAAGCATGGACGGAGTTAAGTTTTTTTTTTTTTTTTTTTTAAATTTAAGTAAGCCAAACACTCTGTACAAAAACTACAACAAATAATGCCAGTTATATTTAAATTTTTTTAGGTGGTAATTTGCAAATTGTAATAGCAGCCGTTAATAATAATGTATATGTAAGAAATATGATCAAATATATTTAAAATGTATACAAAAATATATGATAATATGTGAAAATTTTATATTATTTTATTATTAATGAGGGTCTCTAGACTGGTTATTAGTTAATGTGATACATCCCATAAGTAGTGACGGAGTTAAAAAAATTTAATTAGACGGGGCATTTATTAATTACAATATTAAAAAATTTTACAAAAATATTTCACGTAAATTTTTACGATTGATTTCGAAAAACATCAAAAAAATAATGTTATTTGTAACTAGTATATTATAGACAATACAAAAAAAAATATGGATATAAATCTTAAAATAAATTATATAATGATAATTTTTTTTTTATACAAAATTTGATTAAAAATTCAATATAATGGTAATACCACGTTATCATTGATATATGATGTCACCAAGTAATAGTATATAAACGCATAGAGTGTGAACCTCACATGTCAAATGTAACTAACAATCCAATAAATTTCATATGTTTATAGTGAGATTACTTATACTTGTTGTCAATAATGATGACATCAACATTACATTCAAAAAATTTCATAGCTAATATGATTTATAATAGTCTCTTCATTTTCAATTAAAATAACTATTATTGTTTTCATAATTTTTAAGATGTCATTAACATTTCACTCTAATAATATTTTTGTAATTTTTTTATTTAAAATACTTTCTTTATGTTTGCAAAGTTTTAAAAAAATTAATCCCAAATCCAAAGAAGACATGTGATCCCCTGGGCCTTCACTCTCTCTGCCACTCATCTAGTAAATATGTATCTGTATAAATAATACCGAACTCTGTCATGTTAAATAATAAATATAAATAAATTAATAATATATATAAAGTGTGTCACAATGATAAATATAAATAATTAAAGATGATGTAGGTCGAAAGACACCACATTGAGGCTACTTAAGTTACATTTTTAGTCTTTCAATTTTATTTATTTAGTGGAGATAATGTGTTTCGTGCACTTGTACAGATTTGGCAGGAAATACGTAAACTCAATCAAAAAGGGCGCGAAAGCAGATTCTCCGTGCGAGAAGTGAAAAATTCGAGCTAGCTAGACCACTGCACGTGCGACCCACCCAGGGACGCGTGCACAGAATTTTGGGTGTGTTTTGATGAGAATAAAAGAGAAAAAAATGGGCTAACCTAGGATTGGAATTTTTATTTGAAGAAAATAGAGACTAGGGTTTTAAAAAGGTGATTTCTCCTCAAGCTTAAAGCACAACTTCCATGGGGGCTTCTTCCTCATCCTCTTCCTCTTCCCACGCCTCCATGAGTGGCTAATCTTATTTTCTAGGGTTTTGATGAAATCCTAACCATGTAATAGGATTTTTCATAAGCTTTGATTGTGAATCGGTTTGAATCATTGTATCGATGATTTAGAAGTTTTTAATCATTGTTATTTTCATATCTTCAAGTATTTTACTCTTTATGATTGTTTAATGCTTTCCATACATTAATTTTTTTTGTATTTGCATTCAAAATACGAGACGAGTCATGCTACGAGAGACGGGGCGTGTTGCTACCGTAGTTTAGAGCAAATGCTTTGTATTTCTCAAGATGATTCGTGCCTGTACGTTGAATGCGACAACCCTCTTGATTAATATTTCAAACTTGTAGTTGTGAGATATTAAGCATTTCAAACCGGATTGCAATTGATGGCCGACGTTAAATCTCATTTATGTAGTTAGTGGTGAATTCTTTGCCCTAGGATTTTTTCCAAAAATTAATATCTCAAACTCTAATTTTAATTGTCAATTTCATTTAATTCTTGTTTAATCATAAAATCTCCCAATCTTTTTAATCAAAATTAATTTAGGAATTTAGCGATTGAATTATTCTAATTTTACATTTGTTCCTATGGATCGATACTTGAATTTGCCATAATTCTAAAAGAATTTAGTATAATGTAATATTTATTTTTAGTGTAGGTAATGACCCATCAAAAGATAATGATAAACATAATATTACATTTATTTTAATTGGTCAAAATTGATAATATTTTATTCATTTATAAAATATTATAAAGGAACGACCATCAATGATTGTGCTTGCCACTTCGCTCAATGGCCCTGCAATTTAAAAAATTGATTATAGTTTTTGGAAAGCTAAAGGTTAGATTTTTTTTTTTTTTGGGCTAAAATAGTCATAAAAAATGAAATAAATTATTTAGTCTAATAAGATAAAATATTATATCCAATTCATAATCATTACATTTTTTTCTCACAAAAAAACTAAAAAAACCAAAAATCTTTCCCAAACAAGACTTTTTAGCCCTAGGCTAAAATAGTCAAAATATCAAAAAGTCAATCCACTTTTCCAAACGAACCCCGTGTAGATTGAAGCTTATTGTTAGATTTGTAAGGTTTATTACAAATCCTATTTCAATGATTGTTAATATGTAGAGCTCATCGAGTATTTCATGTCTGTAAAAAATCACGTTGATCGGATATCAGTAACCCTTTAATCAAAATATATTTTTATCAATGGTAAATATAATTTTCAAAATAAATTGTTAACAAAAATATATTCCGATCAAGGGACTACCAATATCAGATCAACGTGATTTTTTACAAATATGAAATGCTCGATGAACTATATACATTTAACAGTTTGAATTATCAAAACGAGACCCGTAATGAGTCCCATGGACTCAACAACACTCTCCAATCCATTGTAGGACTAGAGAGAGCATCTCTCCTAATTTATTTTAGTTTGAGAATATATGTCAGACTGTTTGGTATAATTTTTATTTATAATTTATTAAAAAATATTTTTAATTAAAAAAATTAATTATTTAAAATTTTAAAAAATAATACGTTTAACTTCTATTTTTTAATTATTAAATTTTAACTTATAATAAGTCATACAAAATAAAGTCAATAACCATCTGTAACTCCAAATGATATTTCTTCTTTTAATCCCTCAATGTTTTAAGACAATTGTCGTGTTTAGATTTTTGGATGCCCAAAGGGAAAGGACCAAAGAAAAAAAATTGGGAAAAAAATATAATTTTTGTTTTATTCATTTTTTCTTATAAATTTAAATCCAAACACTATGTCTATTGCAAACATATAATCAGTGAAATATTAAAATGTGGGAGTAGAAAATAGAATATACATATACTATTTTTAAAATAATTAAAGTAGGGATTAATGGTCATTTCAATGGGGGACTTGATGGCAGAGGTCTCCCCCCTCTCTTTTCTTTCCCAAAAGCTCCATCTTTTTTTTTGTTTCTTCTGTAAGAACAGAGTTTGGAAGTAACAGAGGATAGGAGGTTGAAGAGTCCCAACCCAAGTACGTGAACAAAAGTATTTCCCTTTGATTTTTCACTTATTTTTTATTTTTGGCAAGAATTATGTTATTTTCTTTGTATGATGATTGAAATATGATCTTGTTTCATTCAAGAACTCAGTTATGGTGTTTAATTAGTTTCTGTAATGTTACTTTAATGCCATTCTGTAAGAAAGTTTTAAACCCTAATTTAAAGAAAATGATTTAGGCACACATTGATGATCAGCACCCTGTAACACGTCCGCGGGGGACCTCGCTACAGTTCGGACTCTCCTTTTTGTTGCGGTTCTCAATCTGAACCAAAGAGTCCAAATTCGGCAAATCGTTTGAGAAAACTGATTTTTGAAAAAGTAGTGCCAAACATGGACTGCTTTGCCAGATTACAGAGTCGCCACCTAAATATTTTTAAATGGGAAATTTAGGAAACCCTGACTCGGTGCCGAAGGCCACATGTCCGTCATCACCAAAGTGGTCTTGGCTCGGGAGCTTGGGTACGATCGGGGAAGGTCAGCTATGAGCACCCCCTTTCGCCCGGTCCAAAGACCGGCCTCTACTAACCGTGATATCCGTTTTGTCTCGAAAAACGTGTTGGATTTTGCTACTCGCAAGTAGGCTAAAATACGGATTTCAATGAGTTGTTCCAACTCAGGCAATCCAACCTCCACCCACAGGCATTCAAACAGTTTATCACACATAAGCATTTAGCCGCATGGTAAGCATACTGTCATGGAAACATTCACACGCATGTGGTATGCTAAAGCGTAAAATACTTACATCGTACTCCGCGCCAAAACAAGAAACTAGTTAGCAAACATGCATGCCCTAGTTCATGTTAAATGGCTAATGCACCACACACAGAGATGTAATCTAGAGTAGGCTCGGCTAACCCTAAACATGGCACATGAGATGCAACAACTATCACGTATTCAATTTGGAATTGAAAGTACGATGCAGTTTGCATGATGTGCCGAACCCGAATGCATGTGAACAAATGCATGAATGCACGCATGCATTGCATAAGGTATGCCAATTTAAATGTGCCCTAATCTACCAACATAAGCGGGTAAATAAAAGGGAGAAAGAAATGGGGGTTGGAAGACATACACCCACTCACACACACTTATTACAAATTTGCCCTCGCTCGGAGGGACCGAATAATAATACAGACCGAATGAATAAACGAATAAATAAATTATTACACGATTTTAATTATTAAAATCAAAGCAAATAAATAAATAAATGCAATGGGGCCTCAGCCCTGCCTTGGGATGTGCGAATGATGCGTGCTCGATCCGTCTTGCCCGGAAAACCCGTACCGTGCCACTGCTGGTTCTGTTTTCACTGCCCTGCCTCTCCAGAAATTCCCAAAGTTTCAGAATACCTCCCAAATGATCTGAAATACCCCACCAGCTGGGGGAAGAGCTCATCGGCTGCTTTTATTGGCCATCGGCTTCTTGTGGTGGTTATCGGCACAAACAAAGTGCCGATCGTCACATTATACTGCCGGTCGGCAGAAAGTTCCTGCAGAGGACAGTTTGACAGCAGCAGCAAAAACAGCAGTGCAAGGCATGGTTTTTGGGCATATGTAAGCATGGCCGTGGCCTCCTATCATGCTTAGGGACTCAAGGAGGCATGACTCTTGGTTCTTGGGCCACCAATGGTGCATTTTGATGCATGATAGCCCTAAGAGCTAAGGTTGCATTTTGATGTAAATGTATGCAACACAAGCAAATGAAATCCAAAACCTTATCATGTGTTGGTCCAAGGCCTTGGTGACCAAGAATTGAGGTGAGTTGCACCACTTGGAGTGTGAACTCCTCTCAATCCTATGCTTGGCTTGACAATCCCCAAGCCAAGCCATGGAATGCATGAATGCAACATGGCTCAAATGATGCAACAGTGAGTGTTAGGTTTTTATTATTGGCAACCCCGTTTGACAAAACTCCTTTCAGTTGTATTTTTTTTCGCACTTTTTATTTCAGTGAGGCAATGAGTGTTTAGATGCGAATCCAACCTGAATTGTGCTTTTCAGAGAAGTTTGTGATGCTAATGCTTTCAAGATTGCCACTTCGCTGATTATGACGGGGATCGAGCTCGCGGGGGTCCAGGGGGCAGCGCCCCTTGGCGGGTCCGGGGCAGCGCCCAGGCGGGGTCGAGGGGCAGCGCCCCCGAAGCAAAATGCAAAAATGCATTCCAAGTTGCCTGTCCGCTCGAGCTGACATTTCCCCGCTCGAGCGGAGAATCCGTGGTTCCAGCAGTTTTGGTCGCCTGTAAAAATACTGAGATATGTGATTTTGCGCTCGAGCGGATTTTATAGCGCTCGAGCAGACCTCTGTTATATCACGCGCATATTTTGCTGAAGCCGCTCGAGCGGGCTGTTGGGCGCTCGAGCGGAGATCGCGGGACAGATTTCCAGATTCTTTATGGAGTTGGTTTTCTTCAGAAACAAGGTTTATTTTGGGTTTCTATAAGAAGTGGGATTACTTTGAAGTTCTGCAAGAAGTTGGTTTTCTACAAACAAGAAGTTGGTTTTCTTTCCCAACTAGGATTGCTTTGGATTTTCTATAAGTAGTTGGTTTTCTCCCAAAACTAGACTAAAATTTGATTGAAGTCCTCCAGATCTTCTTTTTGGTTCTTAAAGGTTTATATCTGGTGATATTTTGTTAGTTTTCTTTGATGTCTTATTGAGTATTCAACTCATGGTTTAAAGAGTATACATCAAAGGTTTGTTTGTTTGTTCTACAAAAGAGAGAGTTGTTCTTCAGTTGTGGATTCTGAAGAATTTGAGCCTGAAGCTTTGGTGGAATCCGGAGTGGCTCATCAGAAAGACAATTCCGTGGTGAAGATAGGGTTGGAAGAGGCACATAGAGGTTGGTTCAATTAGGCATTGTGGATTTGCTAGATAATTGAGAGTATACCTGTGTAATTCCTTTAATCTTCTTAGTGGATTGTCTTGTGGCAGTTGCCCGTGGTTTTTTGATCACAGTTGGAGGTGTCCAATTGTGGTTTTTTCCACGTAAAATCGTTGTGTCTCTTTATCTTGATTGTTTGATTGGGATTGTTATATTCTGCTTAAAATTGATACATAATCACAAATCAACATCTAGGAGGTTTCTAGATTTTTCAATTGGTATCAGAGCGGGTCGTTCTATTTTTTTTTAAAAATTCTTTTTGAACGCTCAATTTTTTTTAAAAAAAAAAATTTTAGAACGAGATCTTGTTTGATTTGTGATAATGGATTCAATTCGTGAGGGTAATTCTATGGTTCGACCACCCCTACTTGACGGATCTAATTATTCTTTTTGGAAAGCTCGGATGAGATCTTTTTTAAAATCTATTGATGAAAAAGTTTGGCAATCCGTCATGAATGGGTGGACTGAACCAACAATTACTGTTGATGGAGTAACTTTCCCCAAACCAATTGATAAGTGGGACACAACTGATTACCAAAATAGTAGCTGGAATAGTAAAGCTATCAATTCTCTCTTTTGCGCTGTCACACCTGAAGAGTTTAGCCGTATTTGTAATTGTGAAGTCGCAAAAGAGGCTTGGGATATCTTACAAACTATTCATGAGGGCACTCCTTCTGTTAAACGTTCAAAACTTCAAAGGCTCACATCTAGTTTCGAAAACCTTTCAATGAAAGATAGTGAGACCTTTGATGAATTTTATGCGAAATTGAGTGACATTGTTAATTCCAGCTTCAATTTAGGTGAAAAAATACCAGAATCCAAAGTTGTGGGAAAAATTTTGAGATCCTTGCCCGATCGCTTCCAACCAAAAGTTATAGCAATTGAGGAGGCTCAAGATGTTGACACTCTTAAGCTGGATCAGTTGGTTGGAAATCTCCAAACTTATGAGGCACATAGAAATTTCAAAAAGAAACAAAAAGATTTTGCTTTTAGTAGTGCTCATAAAGTGGTAGAGGATTCTGATGAGGATTGTGAGATAGATTCCAAGATTATGGCTGCTTTTGTTAAACAATTTAAAAAATCTTTTTTGAATAAAAATCCTAATCTTGTGGAATCTACTCATACTCATAAATCCAAAGGCAAAGATAAACTCAAAATTAATCCGATAGCCAAGAAAGAAAAAGGAAAGATACAAGGGAACTCTGAAAGACTCCAATGCTATGAATGCCAAGGATTTGGCCACCTTGCTCAAGAATGCCCCACTCGTTTGAAGAAGAAGAAAGCCCTCGCTATCACTTGGGATGATGAATCAGAATCTGATAAAGATCATAGTGGCAATGAAGATCAAAGTGAAAAGGGACATAAACAATTCCTTGCTTTCATGGTGGCTTCCGAAACTGAAGGACAAACAGAGTCTCCGAAAAGGTCAGTTGAGAATACTACTGATGATGAATCCTCGGAGAGTGATCATGAAGATCTTGAGCAAGCCTATGAAAAGCTGTATAAGGAGTCTCTTAATTTATTCAAATTGAATGACAAACTCACAAAGAAACTCAAAGCATGTGAATGTGAGAATGTCAAACTTAAGGAGGAGATTTCCGAGGCTAGGATCAATGCCATCAAGATAGCTGATGATCAACAAGCTCTTTGTGCAAAACTGTTGACTTGTGAGACAGAGAGGGATCAGCTACAGGAAACTCATGCCATGTATGAAGAAAAGATTGAATCTCTCGAGATGTCACAAGTTGCTTTGGAAGAACTAATAATCAAGAAAGAGGAAGAGCTAAAGGTTGCCATGGTTACCATTAGTCTTTGGAACAAAGGATCAAAGACTTTGGAGGATATCATTGGTTCTCAACAAATCTGTTCAGACAAGAGTGGCATTGGCTTTGGAGATAAGAGAGAGCAAAAACAGAGTGCTTCCACATCTCATGATACAAGAACTCAAGGAAAGGGAGGACAAAAGATTCAACAAGAGGAAAGACTTCTCAAACTCCCTAGAGTTGGTAAGGTAAAAGAAAATAAGGTACACCCTGTTTTTATTTGTCATCATTGTGGTATGCATGGTCATATTCGCCCTTATTGTTATAAGTTGTATGGGAGAGTGTCTCAAAAGGGTAGAAATTCGAATACTTTTTGGGTTAGTAGACAACCTTACATGTCCAAGCGGAATACCAAGATTCATGAGGGTGTTCACAACACCACGACATTTACCAAGACCGCTAGACCTAATTTTGTTAAAACCAAAAAGATTTGGGTAAGAAAACTTGACTTGTGTTAATGTGTTTACTCTTTTTAGTTTTTTTGGGGTCTCTGTGTTTTTTTTATGAAAAAAAAAAATGTGTGAATGTTTGTTTTTTTTTTTTGTCTTGCTTTATTGTTAAAAAAAAAAAAAAAAAATCCAAAAAGATTTTCTTAGTATGGTTTTGCAAGCTTGAATTTTTTTGAGATGTCCTTGGTGCATATTGGAATTGATGATAATAACCATTACATGTTAATATGCGTGTGCTTTCTGTGGTCATTACTCATTTTGGAGTGTGTGTTCTTTGATTAGTATGTCTCATTCTGTACACACTCTTGGATTAGCAAATATGGGAGTCTTCAGCCTTAGTGATTATTTTTTATGGACTTCTGACATTGTATCTTTTGCTTTTCTAGAGGAATTGACCTATACTAGCATATCATGGGTGATGTTGAGTCTCTTAACCACCTTCCATCTTTTTGCATCTCCATGGCTTTCCCCTCTATTCTTTGTAGTCCAGCCATGAGGAAAAGGCTACCTCAGAGTCACCAACCAGGCCATCCTTATTATATCCATGCTTCTCTGGTTCGGTTTCCATCCTCTTGAGCGTGTCAGCCGCCAATGAATGTGCAAAAGAAAGAAAAAAAAAAATGTGCAAAAGAAAGATAGAAAAAAAATGTGAAGAAAAGAAAAGAAAAGAAAAAGATGTGAAAAAAAAGGGAAAAATAAAGGATTCATTGATTGAGGGGGAGCCTCCGCCTTTACTCACCAAATACCCCTTGATTCCTAGTGGTTTGACTTTCCTTAGTTATGCTAAGATTCTCTTATCGGAGGTCTAGCTTTCATATCACTACTAGGATTTGAATCTAGTGTTTGTCGAACTCCAAGAGTCACACACACACTTTTCTCATGGGATCTATGCTTTTCACATAATGCATCACTTTCTTTTATGAGGAATTTTCTAGAGGCTGTGCACATTGTGTTTTCAAGTAATTGTGTTTCTTGGATAATCTTGTGTGTTTCAAGGTACAAATCTGAAATTCCCTGCTTGCTCGACCATATTATTTTTGTCAGTTTGTTCTTGTTCACTGTTTTCAGTGTGTGTGGTTGAGGGGGAGTTTGGTTCATCTTGACTTTTGTTGGTTAATGATCTTGCTTTGGTTGCTTGAGAAAGTTGTTTGTCATGTGTCAGGTGCATGTGTCTTAGTTTTCATCTCTTCATGTTTTCCATCTCATGCTTCAAGCTAATCTTGTCCTATGTTTATTGTTTTGTCTCATACTCTTGTGAGATTAATAATTGTTTTGGAGATTGTGGCACTAATAGCTGTTTTGCAGATCATGACCTGGAGAAAGAAGTTTGTGTTTGTTGGCTGTAATGGGTTGGGGTGATTAGGATTTTATTTGTTAGGTGTGTTTTGTCACGGCATTGCCAAAGGGGGAGATTGTTAGGTTTTTATTATTGGTAACCCCGTTTGACAAAACTCCTTTCAGTTGTATTTTTTTTCGCACTTTTTATTTCAGTGAGGCAATGAGTGTTTAGATGCGAATCCAACCTGAATTGTGCTTTTCAGAGAAGTTTGTGATGCTAATGCTTTCAAGATTGCCACTTCGCTGATTATGACGGGGATCGAGCTCGCGGGGGTCCAGGGGGCAGCGCCCCTTGGCGGGTCCGGGGCAGCGCCCAGGCGGGGTCGAGGGGCAGCGCCCCCGAAGCAAAATGCAAAAATGCATTCCAAGTTGCCTGTCCGCTCGAGCTGACATTTCCCCGCTCGAGCGGAGAATCCGTGGTTCCAGCAGTTTTGGTCGCCTGTAAAAATACTGAGATATGTGATTTTGCGCTCGAGCGGATTTTATAGCGCTCGAGCGGACCTCTGTTATATCACGCGCATATTTTGCTGAAGCCGCTCGAGCGGGCTGTTGGGCGCTCGAGCGGAGATCGCGGGACAGATTTCCAGATTCTTTATGGAGTTGGTTTTCTTCAGAAACAAGGTTTATTTTGGGTTTCTATAAGAAGTGGGATTACTTTGAAGTTCTGCAAGAAGTTGGTTTTCTACAAACAAGAAGTTGGTTTTCTTTCCCAACTAGGATTGCTTTGGATTTTCTATAAGTAGTTGGTTTTCTCCCAAAACTAGACTAAAATTTGATTGAAGTCCTCCAGATCTTCTTTTTGGTTCTTAAAGGTTTATATCTGGGGATATTTTGTTAGTTTTCTTTGATGTCTTATTGAGTATTCAACTCATGGTTTAAAGAGTATACATCAAAGGTTTGTTTGTTTGTTCTACAAAAGAGAGAGTTGTTCTTCAGTTGTGGATTCTGAAGAATTTGAGCCTGAAGCTTTGGTGGAATCCGGAGTGGCTCATCAGAAAGACAATTCCGTGGTGAAGATAGGGTTGGAAGAGGCACATAGAGGTTGGTTCAATTAGGCATTGTGGATTTGCTAGATAATTGAGAGTATACCTGTGTAATTCCTTTAATCTTCTTAGTGGATTGTCTTGTGGCAGTTGCCCGTGGTTTTTTGATCACAGTTGGAGGTGTCCAATTGTGGTTTTTTCCACGTAAAATCGTTGTGTCTCTTTATCTTGATTGTTTGATTGGGATTGTTATATTCTGCTTAAAATTGATACATAATCACAAATCAACATCTAGGAGGTTTCTAGATTTTTCAGTGAGAAATATGATGCAATCACATCAAGCATCATGCAACTATCACAATGGGCATACAAAATGCTAAGGCAAACAAGGTATGAATGGCATAGAAACATGAGCCAATCAAGCAGTGGGACCAATATGCTATGACACCTAATGGACCAAGTATGCAACTAACATGTAATGAGCCTAAAGTAGTGGACTTAACCACCATGGGGGAGGCCTCAAACTTCCCCAAAAATGTGACTGAAATGGGCTGAAATCATAGAGAAAACACTACACAAATATGCAAACCACTCAAGCCCAAAACCAAGGGCACTCAAGAGAGCATCTAACCAACATTTACGCAACCACTCATGGCATGAATCTAATAACCAAAAACAGAATTTTAGCATGGAAAATGGCACCCAAATCCCTCATGTGGCAGCCCCAAAACAGTCCCAAAAGCATGAATGCACACAATGCACATTTTAAAGCATAGAGGGCACACCTTTAAAGCATGAAGAGGGATAACAAATCTAGACATGTGAGCATGGATTAAGGTCTGAAATAGCATGCCAAATGATCCCAAATCATCTAAATAGGCTAACCAATGTATGCACATGGACTATATGCTTGAGGCCAACAAACCATCATGCAAAGTAACCATACTAATCATGCCAAATATGATCAAAACAGTGGCTCACAGCCCTAGAACATGGCAAATCAAGGCTAAATGCTCCACCATGCTAAGCCGAAACACGGAGATATATGGGGCTAAACATATGGCACAATTCTAGGCCAAACGAGGCATTACAAAGTAAGTGTAAGAAGCATGCTAAGGGCCATTAAACCCATACTAGACAGAGGTTAAACATGACTTAAAACACTCAAGAAAGCTCTGAAATGAGGCCAAATGCAAGCAAGCATGCATACTAGAGCTTCATACAAGCAATGCCTACAAGCCAAAATGCAAGACAACCGAACCAAGCATGCCAAATGGGTCCAAGGCAGTGGCTCACAGCCCTTATACATGGCAAGATGATGCTATTATCTCCATGAAATCAAACTAAAACATGCAAATATCAAGGCTTAGACATATGGCACACTTCTAGGCACAAGAGAGCATTCCAAAGAAAACATAAGAGGCATGTTAAGGGCTACAAAACCGACCAAAAACAGAGGCAAAACATGACCTCAAACACCCAAAAAGTCTCTGAAATGAAGCTAAAACAAGCATGCATACATGTTACCTCATGAGCCAAAAATGAAGGCAAACAAAGGGCCAAGGGGGAGAGGGGTGTCTCTCCCCTATATGAGACTTAAAACCATCTTCCTCACCACTGAAAACCCACTGGTTTTCAGTGGTGGGAAGGCCAAGAACACCAAGTAAAGAGGGTCTTAAGCAAAGGCACCAAAAGTGGCCATATAAAGCCTAATAGGATGGGCCTTTGCTCAAACCAAAAAAGGACCTTAATGAAGGTTCAAGAACAAGTAAAAACAAGACTTTTTTTTTATCTTAAACACAAACTCAAAAACACAAAGTAAAGAGGGTAGAAAGAGGTTGCAAGAATGGGGAATATAAAGTGATGTTCTTACCCTTGAAGATCCTTTGAAGAACAAGTGATGCAGCCACTCTCTAGTGCTCAAAACCAGTCCAAAACCAACACAAATAACCTTCCAAGTCTCTCAATCTCGAGCTAAGGTGTAATGGTGTGTGTGATGGTGCAAAAGTAAGGTAAATCTACACTTTCAAGCCTAAAATCACACACACAAGAGGAGAGAGATGGAGATCTATGTATCTATAGATATATGACAGAGAAGTATATGTATAAGCTCTGGTTTTTGCCTCTCAAAAATGCTAACCCTTGAGCCAAGAGGAAGAGCTCTCCTCTTATAGGCAAGGAATGCTTAGCCACTAAGCAAGCCAAGGGCTCATCCCTCCATACACGTGTATGGAGGGGAGCAAAACACTTTACAGCTGTGAGAAAATATCTCAAAAAGCAAGTGTACAGTGCTCGGCCGGCAAAGAGTACCAAATGGCAAAATTTAGTGCCGGTCGGCACAATAAAGTGCCGATGGACAAACTAGCCAGTCGGTGGCCTCCAGCCCCAGCCGGTGGTGTGTAGGGATGCCTCAAAAGGCATTCCCTGCCCTCCCAAGGCAAAACACAAGCGTTTGGTGCAAAACCAAACACAAACGGTCGAGTTCGGAGGTCCTGAGGCAAGGCGCGGGCAGCCGAGAACTCCGGGAACTCCAAACGAACACAAACAGGGATAATCACCGAGTGTTCCAACGGTGACGTCCAAGTCTTGAGGACGGTCAAAAATGGGGTGTCTACACACCCCCAATTTTATCGACATCTTTTTAAAGTATTCCAGTCGATATATTTTGGGAAATCTTGCTCTGGATGTTTGATCTAGCTTCTTCTCTCTTTTTTTTTTTTTTTGTTGTAAAGTAGGTCCAATTTAGTCCAAATTTGATGGGTCTGGGAGGATAGATTGCATACAGACTTAACCTTTGTCATTATTATCCCAATACATATCATTCTTCTCAGTTCACATTCAATTTGAATTTTTTGATTTTTTCTCAGTACACACCATCTATTTTCAAATAATACCAAACTAGTCTCATCCCTAACCCTAACGCCCTTTCCCTCCCCAGCCCCTTCATGACCCCCTCCAAAGCCTTGTTGCCCCTCCCAACTTCCTCTCCAGCCCCATTGCCCCCTCGTCGCGGCGGATGGTGGGTCGCTGGAAGTAGGAGCTGCGAAGATGGTGGTGGTGGGTTGTCGAGGGTGGTCGCTGCAATAATAGTGGTCGTAGGGTAGTGAGGCGGCGACAGGGCTGGGAAGGGGATGGGGCAGGGCGGGGGTTGCAGTTCATGGCGAGGGCAGTGGCTGATGGTGTGTATTGAGAGATTGGATTTTAGAGATTTGTCCAAAAAGGTAATTTAGTGGAGGTACACAATGGTAATTAAAAAAAAAAATTAGGCCATGGTGTGAACTTAAGAGAAATGGTGGTGTGCAAATAGAATTACCCTTATTTAAACAAAGTATAACTACACTCAGATTCGAACACACGATCTCAAGATTGATGGACTGATTTTTAACCACTGAACCAATGACTTGCTTCTTTTGTTTCTCTATACAATTGCAATTTGGATTACGAGAATGTTATGATAGTTATTCCTTATTGTTCTTTTATTCTGTGCCAGGATATGTAATAAAAACCACTACCTGGGCTGCTTGATACTTTGATTTGGTTACCTTTGCCGATTGTTAGAATAGTTAGCAACATGAAGGACGGATGTGGCTTAACTTCAGACATAATCAGTCATCTTCCAGACAATGTAAAAGAAACAATCCTAATGTGTTTGCCAATACAGGATGCGGTGAGGACTAGTGTTTTGTCAAGGAAATGGAGGTATATCTGGGTGAAACTTCCCCAACTTGTATTTGATTATACATTCTACAAAAATTCGTTTTGGAAAACCAAGAATGAGCTTGTGATGATTATTTATCAAGTTCTGTTACTTCACCATGGACCGATACTCAAGTTCACCCTCTCTTTACCTAAACTGGAAAGCTGTTCTGAGATTGACCAGTTGATATATTTTGCATCAAAGAATGGTACCCAGGAATTCACCCTTCGCATTTGGACGGGTTCTTATAAATTGCCATCATCACTGTTTTCATGTCTACAACTTAAGCATTTGAATCTCCATTCTTGCATGTTTAAGCCTCCACCTGAATTTAAAGGATTTAACAGGCTTCTTAGCCTGGAGCTTCGTGAAGTCGTCATTATTGCTGACGTATTGTCAAGTTTAATCTCTAGTTGCCCACTACTTGAACGTCTGATAGTTGAAAGCTCCACCAGCTTTGGACACTTTGAAATTGCTGCTCCTAATCTTAGATTCTTACGCTGTAAAGGCCTTTTCAGTTCCATTTGTTTCAAAAATACTCCTCAACTTGCCAGAGTTTCAATTTATTTGAACAAGGAAGTATTAATGGAAGGAGAATTGTCTAACTCGGTCATGCTTTTTGGTAGTCTACCTGTTGTTGAGTTTCTAGAATTGAACGGTTATTATGTCATGGTAAGATGAGCTTAGTAAACCATGATTATTTATTTATTTAATAATTATTTATTTATTTTTGTCTTTTGGTTCTAGGGCATGGCTGCAGGCAAAGTACCAAAGACGCTTCCAACTACTCTGAACCACCTTAAAATTCTAGAGTTGAATGATATTTGTTTTGGGGAACTCAACGAGGTCTCCATTGTTCTTTGCTTAATCAGAAGCTCCCCAAATTTGGCAAAAATTAAAATTGAGGTAAGTAATGACCTAGGAAGCATGATGGATAACCTCTCCAAAAGGTGACGTACAGGTGTTCGACATGTGTCGAACACGGACACGTGCCAGACACGTGTCAGACACGATGGAGAGTCTCGGACACCTAGGACATGCTACGGACACGTTAGAACACATGTGGATACGCTCATGCTGAGGACACGTTGGAGACACGATGAGGATTTTTTTTTTTTTTTTAAAACTAAGATAGCATATTTAAAGTTGATAAATTTGACATAAAATAAATATTAAATATTTAAAAATATGACATAATAAATATATACAAATTATATGTTTTGCAAGTGTTTCCAATGTGTCATGTCCTACATTTGCGTATCCGCGTGTCCGTATCCGTGGCCGTGTCCTTGCTTCTTAGTTAATGACATATTTTATTATTTCCTATATTTATATATAATGTATATTTTGAACCTTTAGGCTGAGACAATTTTGTTTTCTTCTTTCCAGGCATGTATCCGTGAAACTACTGCTATTGATCCTGTTCTAGAACTTTTAGTACTTTTAGAAATGCAAGATGGGTGGGGTGTCTATTTAAATCAACTTCGAGAAGTGGAGATCCGAAATCTATCTGGCACAAGGGGATTAAGTGGGAGCCGAAGTCCACACTCAACAAAAGCTACAACAGGGAAATGCATTGTATCGTCTGTAGGCATAATGGAATCATCATCCCCAGCTAGCCTAAGGTGAACATCAGCAGGGATAGAGAATTCTTGCCTAAAGAATTCAAGTTTGGTTGGGGTATTTACCCTATGTCTCCACATACCCATGATCTTTGGTAAAACGGTACTCGGCTACAAGGACAGAGTGTTCTTAAAGGGTTACTGGTACCTCGGCTTTAACCTAGGTATATACTGGTAAGAGATTGTTTCAGTTTTCCCTAAGAGTCAAAGGTTCTATAAACAAATCCCAACCCTAAAACTATAAAAGCGAAGATTGGAGGCTCGAATCTGGGAAAAACACAGAAAACAGAAAACAAAAACAAGATTTTCATAATCAAAGAACAAAGGTGGGCTATCAAGAGCCTAAAGAGTGCAAAGAGTTGAAGGCTCAGAACAGTGCAAGTGACATGTGCAAAATCATGAAATAAGAATCGTACAGGAGAGTAATTCACAAATTGAATACTAGAACAGAACAATAAAAGCAGGGAATTTCAGGGAAAAATCGAAAACTAGAGAAGAAAGACCAGTTGCTTACCAGAAAAAGTGACGCCGGAATGAAATTCGCCGAGGACAGACGACAGTAGCAAAGAGCTTCACGAGAACGGAAGAGAGAGGACAGTTACAGAGCTTGGAGCTTAGAGCAATGGCGGATTCGGAGAAGAAAAAGTTTTTAGAGAGAGAAAAACTAGTGAACAGAATGCAAAGGTAAGAAAGGAAAGAGGGAAAAACAAAGTTTTGTTAAAAAAACTTGAAACGGCGGCAAAACAGGGCATTAAATGCGCCTGGAGTAACGCAGACGTCAGGCGGCGCGGACAGACGAAAGATGACTTGCAAGCGCGTCATAAGCACGATCCAATAGAAAACACGTAAATAAAACGGTTGAGGGGAGATGCATGACAGCTCACACATATAAGAGAGTTCCTTTGAATTCTTGTTTTAGAAGAAGACATGTCGGCCTAAAATAGAAGACCTCGGCTGGGAAGTCCTAAGCCGACGTATGAGAAAGAAGAAACGATGTAGGTTCTATCACCTCAGAATACCGAAGTAATAGAACCTAGGGGGCAGTTGTGGGGATATATTTCTGAGTACCAACATGTGGCAAGGTGACGCCGACGTGTCAGCCGAGGTGCCACGTGTCGTGGTAGATTATGCCGAGGTAATCTCGGAGTTGCCGAGGTTATCTCCGAAGATATCGGAATCCGGGATAAGCGGATAAAAGACAGGAGTCCTAGATTGGGAGAAGACTTCAGTTTGGATAAAGGTAAAACTCTTGGAGAGTTTTGTCCTGAACCCATTGGGAGTTCCAGATTAGCAATGATCCTGAGTCCATTGGAGTTAGGCTCCTATTGGGACTAGGTCTGTATTGGCTATAAAAGAGAGGCACCCTCATGGGTCTGAGGTACGTTTTTAATACTCAAGCTTGTGAGTTGAATACTTGATTATCTTTGAGAGATATACTGACTTGATCGTCGGAGTGCCCTCGGGTGGAAGAACCACCGCCGGAGCCTTTTCTTTCTGTGCAGGACAGCGGGTTGCCATCTATTCTTCCTGTGTTCTACAGCTGAATCACTAAGGAGGGCAGTGTGATCAGAAAATCACTCACACAATATGCTATTACTTGCCCCAATTTTAAATTTTGCCAAATTTGGAGAGCTTCTGATTAAGCAAAGAACAATAGAGACCTCATCTGGTTCCCCTAAACAAATACCATACAACACGAGAATTGTAAGGTGGCTCAGAGCAATTGGAAGCCTCTTTGGTATACCACCTGCAGCCATGTACTAAAGAAAGAAAATAAATCAAAGAAACATCAGTTAGTTAACCCAAGCCCCAGCCCAAAAAATCAAAATGTTAACTAATCTTACCCGAACATAATAATAGTTTATTTCCAAAAACTGAATGACTGGTAGACTATCAAAAAACATGACCATATTAGATGTTTCTCCTTCCTTGAGTGCTTTTTCATTCATCTGCACTACCAACAAGATTGAAACTCTTGCAAGATGAGGGGTATTTTTGAAACAAACAGAACGGACATGGCTTTTGCAGCGTAAGAACATAAGATTACGAGCATCAATTTCAAGGCAATCTAAACTGCTGCAGCCTTCAAGTGTCAGTTCTTCAAGAAGTGGGCAATTGGAGATTAAACTTGAAAATATGTCAGTAGCAATGACAACTTCACGAAGTTCCAGGCGTAGGAGACTGCTAAATCCTTCAAATTCAGGTGGAGGCTTAAACATACAATAACGGAGATTCAAATGCTTAAGTTGTAGACATGAAAACAGTGACGATGGCAATTTATAACGTGCACCCTTCCGAATGTGAAGGATGAATTCCTGGATAATATTGTCTGAAACAAAAAGTACCAACTGGTCAATCTCAAAACAGCTTTCAAGTCCAGATAAAGAGAGAGTAAACTTGAGTATCGGTCCACAGTGAAGTAACAGAACTTGATAAATAGTCATCATAAGTTTATTCTTCTTTGTTCTGATTGATTCTCTGCAGAACATGTCATCAAATACAAGTTGGGGAAGTCTCATCCACATATACCTCCATTTCCTTGACAAAATACTTGTCCTCGCGGCATCTTGTAGTGGCAAACACATTAAGATTGTTTCTTTTACATCGTCTGGAAGATGAGTGATTATGTCTGACATTGAGCCACACATTTTCTTCAAGTTTCCAACAATTCTGTCAATCAGCAAGCATAACCAAATCAAAGCATCAACTCCCCAAGGTAGTTAGTTGCTGTTATTCCATTTCCTGGCACGAAATAAAAGAACAACAAAGAATAGCCCAGTATCATCAGCAATATAAAAAAACAGAAAACATCAAAGTATCAATTGCACAAGGCAGGGCAGTGGTTTTTACTTTTTACAATGTAATTTTATATTTAGGAATTGTTTTTTGTTTCTGTTAATAATGGTAAGCAACAAATAATATTGTACTCGTATTTCTTGAAAAAAGAATCAGCAGAATCGGCATGTGCAATGCATTATGTGTTCATAAAAACAAAAAACAAAAAAATTGGATAGACATTGAAAATTTTCAGAGAATTTAACTAATGCTTTTCAGAATTCAAATTCACCATTATTAGGATCGTGAAATGGAACCAATTACAAGTGTTCTGTTTGGTTAACCCAAAAACCTGTATTGGACCGTTCTGAAGACTGGAACTAGCCCCCTTACAAACTTGATAAACAGATGTGTTTGGTTATAAATTTGAAAACACTCAAATCTTCAAAATGTACCAACTACTCAAATATTTTTACTAAGAAAATCAATATTAAATTCATATTTACATTACCAAAAATCGCATTGTTAAGATCTTCAAAAAAAAAAAAAAAAAAAAAAAAAAAAAAAAAAACCTGAAACAACTATTTGATTTAGTTGAAATGAATCCTATCTTTGCCACTTGGCCACAAAATCTAAAAATCATCAGACTTCGTGATTTCTCAAATCAAACCTTGATCAAAATGTTTGCAACAGAGAATGAAAGATTAAAAGGGTGTCCAAAAAAGGTGGCGCTCATCATCTGGTTTCAGAGAAACTAACCAAATCCTATAAGTGAACTTATGAGTAAAATAAGATCATATTTCAACCATAATAATAGAAAAATAACATAGCATTTGCTAATAAAAAATGACAACATTAAAATGAATAGCCAGAGAATAATTTTTTTTTGTGGTTGACTTACTTGTTGTGCCTGTAAGATCCTCCTGTAATGGTTCTTTTTATCCCTGTTTTTTTTGTTTGGGGGTAAGTAATGTATATATATACTGTATCTTACACACTTCCAAAGACAAGCCTTTTTGTCTTCCGAAGTGATAGAGATACATAATCACACAAATGAACCAATCAGATTACAAGAGTCTTTTATTTTCCAAAGCAAAATTTTAAAGTCACTTATAATGGAGCTCTTTTTTTCATTGGCTTTTGGCTTCCTGACTTCATGCATTGACTGCATGCCTCTTCATTTTTAAATGTTGAACAAGTTTCATTATTCTTTTCCAAAAGGAATAGTTTGCATTTCTCTAGATGTTCCACTTTCACACAGTGAATGTCAATAGCAGTTGTAGCTTTAAATTGGACAGGAAGTTGTAAAACATATAGGCTATGTTTGTTTGTGTTAGGTTTTTATTCTTGACAATCCCGTTTGACAAAACTCCTTTCAGTTGTATTTGTTTTCACACTTTTATTTCAGTGAGACTATGAGTTTATTAGATGTGAATCCAACCCAAATCGAGCATTGCAGAGAAGTTTGTGATGTTAGTGCTTTCAAGATTGCCACTTCGCTGATTATGACGGGGGTCGAGCTGCCCGGTCAGCTCGCGGGGTCGAGGGGCAGCGCCCCCGAAGCAAAATGGAAAATTGCCTTCGAAGTTGCTTGTCCGCTCGAGCGGACATTCCCCCTCTCGAGCGGAGAATGCTGAGTTCCAGAAGTTTGGTGAGTCTGCAAAATATATTGTGATCCGTATTTTCACGCTCGAGCGTCCATTTCCCCGCTCCAGCATACACCCTAGTGCGGAACACGTCATATAGTGTCCCCGCTCGAGCGTCCATTCCCACGCTCGAGCGGACCTCGCGATTTCAGATTCTATAAATTCGCATGTTGCTCCAAATCTAGGGTTACTCCTCCAGATCTTCTTTTTGGGTTCTAGGGTTTATTTCTGGGGATATTTTGCTTGTTTTCTTTGATATTTTGATTGAGTATTCAACTCATGGTTTAAAGAGTATACATCAAAGGATTATTTGTTTGTTATACACAAAAGAGAGAGTTGTTCTTCGGTAGATTCTGAAGAATTTGAGCCTGAAGCTTTGGTGGATTCTAAAGTGGCTCATCGTCAAGACAATTCCAAGGTGAAGACGGGGTTGGAAGAGGCACATAGGGGTTGGTTCAATTCGGGCGTGGATTCACTAAGTAATTGAGAGTATACCTGTGTAATTCCTTTATATCTTCTTAGTGGATTGTTTTGTGACTGTTACCCGTGGTTTTTTATCACAATTGGAGGTGTCCAATTGTGGTTTTTCTACGTAAAATCGTTGTGTCGATTTATCTTGATTGTTTGATTGGGATTGTTATATACTGCTTAAAATTGATACATAATCACAAATCAACATCTAGAGGATTTCTAGATTTTTTTCAGTTTGGATAGACATGAGTTTGGGATTAGACTAATAGTTCAATACAATTATTAATCTGATATTTGGTTAAACAATTAAAGTACGAATTAACAATCCATCCGGGTGGGATATAAATTGGAAGATTAAGCCAAAGTCTAGACTATTAGTCTCTCCTTATAATCCTAACTCAATCCAAACATAGTATATGATACACAATTCAAAGGGATTCGTAGTCCTAGGACTATTAGTCATGAGAATACTAATCCAATAGAGGAGGATGTCTATCGTTTGGCGCAATTTTAGTCCGTCGAACATGAAGTCTGGCCATACTCTATATCCCTCATATGAGGGACTAAACAATCCCGCGGGGAAGGGGGATTATTTCCATAGGATTGGTATCCCATGGGACTAATGTGTGAAATGTCCATTTTACCCTTATGCTATTACTTAGTAAACAATTGGAAAAGGGTAAAACAGTTTTTTGAACATTTATAAATTATTTTTTTTGTATTGTTAATTTAAAATTTTATATTAAATAAAAAATAGAAATTATAAATTATAAATTTAATTTAATTAAAAATAATAAATTAAAAATTATGGCATTATAAATTAATTTTTTTTAGTGTTGTTAAAAAATTAAATTTATATATTAAATAAATTTTTTTTTAGAGTTGTTGATTTAAAGTTATATATTAAATAAAAAATATAAATTATAAATTTAATTTAATTAAAAATAATAAATTAACAATTATGGCCTTATAAATTAAATTTTTTTAGTGTTTTTAAATTATAAATTATAGATTACAAATTTAAAATTATATATTAAATAAAAAATATAAATTATAAATTACAAGGTTAAAATAGTCTTTTAACATTTTTCCTTATTCAGTCCGTCCAACCAAATATTAGATTCACTAAAAATAGTCTTTTCCAGACATCTAATTCCATGAGAAAACAAACACGGGATATACATCCAATTAAATCAAATAGTTCGGGAGATTCATAGTCCCAGGATTCAAGTCTGACAGATTCTAATCCTCTTATCCAGTCTGTCCAATCAAACACACCAATATAGTATAGGATACTTGTAAATAGATTGTAAATAAAATTTTGGTATTTAAGAGCTGTTTAGGTATAATTTACTATCATTTTTGTATAGCTTTCTGCTATTTGGAAAAAAATAAATAAAAATTGGTGTTGAAGATCCGTTCAATCTTGGTTCATCAAACAAGTCAAGATTGTTCGGCTATTGACAACCAAACGCCTAAGGTTTGAACAAAGCTAGCACGCAAAAAAACAAAAAAAGTCGTCTTCTACTCCACCACCACCACCACCACCCCAACCCCCTACCCCCGACACATCCATGTCCTTCAAAAGATTTGTATTAATTCATTTCAAACAAAAAACCAAAGAAAGTAGTTTTTACTTCGAAAACATTACTGTCACATCATTCTTATTTAATTTTCTCTATATAATTTTTGTTTGCAAATATTTTCTGCCGCCGAAATGCAAAAGATTTCCAAGAAGTGACCAACCCAAGATGTCATTCAAATGTAAATCAAACACTCCAACTATACCACTTCCAAATTGTGCTTTTTAATTCAGAAATCATAGATGGTGAATATTGTCTAAAATTACCTAAACTTTCAATGGTGATTTCCACTCACATGATTCATGACAAATAATCCAATGTTGTACAAAACCCGAAGGCTTTAAAATTAGGGGAAATATGATCCAAACAAGTACCACAACTAAGGATAATTTAAAAGAAAAATAAACGATGTGTGAAATGTGTAGATTAGTGTCAATTGCAAGTTCCAATGCACCTTGAATGGGGAAGAGGGAAAGAGATTGTGAGAGAAATTAATGCACAGTTGTAAGTGGCACTTAAATTCAGTCACAAACAACATAATTGTACCATCTCTTACCAAAAATATGAACGAAATTTCATAACTTTAAATGTTGAAGAAGATGCATTTTTCCAAAATAGATAACATTATGTTTTTATCTAGAGATATTCCACTTTCCCTCAGTGAATCTCATTAGCAGCTGTTAAGACTTAGCAAGCAGACAATGAATACCGAAAAGATCATCTCACTATCAAAGCTAGTAAAAAAAGGATACAAACCATTTGCTAAACTTCATCTTCAGAGGTTTCATTGTCAGAGAGACCTCCATCTGAATCATTGTATGTGATTTCTGCTTTAGGTGATGAGTGCAGAAATCTTGTCAACTCTTTCAAAATCCTCAATCCTTTGTCAGCAACTTCTTCCCAGTCAGTCTCAATAAGCATTGTCTCTAGCATTGGGGATTTGGCTAATAGAAGCTTAATAAACTCCAATTCAGACCTTGTTCGAGATATATTATACATATGCACCCTTCGAAGTTGATTTAAAGAGACATCCAACCACTCTTGTGCATATAAAAGCTCTAGAATAGGATCATCAATGACCATAGCTTCAAGAACACATGCCTGGAAAGAAAACAAGAATTATCCCAGCCCAAAGTTTCAAAATATAAATTAAAAACATAAAAAATAAAATAATGTTATTACTTAACCTGAATTATTAGTTTTGCCAAATTTGGGGAGCTTTTGATTAAGCAAAGAACAAAAGAGACCTCATCTAGCTCTCGAAAACAAATACCAGACAACACAAGATATATAAGGTGGTTCAGAGTAATTGGAAGCCTCTTTGGTACACTGCCAACAGCCAAGTTCTAAGGAAAGAAAAAAAAAATCAAAGAAACATCAGTTACTTAAGCCAAACCCCAGGCCAAAAAATAAAACAAAGTTTACTAAGCTAATCTTACCTTAACATAATAATAGTCTATTTCCAAATACTGGATGACAGGTAGACTATCAAAAAGCATGACCATATTAGATGTTTCTCCTTCCTTAAATGATATCTTATTCTCATTCCTGTCCACTTCCAAAGTGATTGAAATTATGAAAAGAAGAGAGGTATTTTTTAAACAAATAGAACAGACATGGCTTTGGCAGGTTAAGAATATAAGTTTAGGAGCATCAATTTCAAGGCAATCTACACTGGAGCAGCTTTCAACTGTCAGATATTCAAGTAGTGGGCAACTGAAGATTAAACTTGAAAATACATTAGCAGTAACGACAATTTTGCAAAGCTCCAAGTAAAAGAGATTGCTAAAACCTTTAAATTCAGGTGAAGGCTTAAATATGTCGTTCAAATTGTGAAATTAAATAAATAGATTTATGAAGAAATCAAAATTATATACCAAGAACATATGTTGAGAATTACAACTAAATTTCAATAGAAATACACAAAACAATAAAATGATAAAGAAACCAAACAGAAGCCTGCACGATAGTAGTTTCCTTAAAACGGATTTCGCCACCTCACGGGTCGAGTGCTTGAGGAATCCCGGCGTCTGTCTCCCAGGATACGATGGCCAAAACCAGCTACGGCAGAAGCACTTTCTGTCTAGCTTAGCGAACAAAAACATGGCAGCACTCTCTCACTGTAGGAACTTTCTAGCAAACTGACTAAAGAATAGAAGAAACAATTTCTGTGTTTGAGACTTGACAGAAGGGTCTCAATTTATACATGTATAGGGGAGAGAGGAGAAGCCTCCAGCCTTTATGGCTGGTCACTAATGCACCATTAACCTCTGCAATAAAGGCAGGAATTACAAATCCCATTAATGCACTATTAAACTCTGCAATAAAGGCAGGAGTTACAAACCCCATTAATGCATTATTAAACTCTACAATAAAGGCAGAAGTTACAAATCCCATTAACTCTTTCATGAAGCTAACTTCATGGGGCAATTTCTCATTCAATTCTCAATGGTTTTTGGCCCACTTGGACCCAACACAATAGATGGTTGGGACCCACTTTAATATTTAATTAAAGTCACCACACTTTAATATTAAATTAAAGTCACCAAAAAACATTTTTTTCCAACAAAACATACAAGAACAAAGAGCCAAATTCTCAAGTTGCAGACGTGAAAACAGTGATGATGGCAATTTATAAGGTTCACCCTTCCAACTGGTCAATCTCAGAACAGCCTTCAAGTCCAGATAAAGAGAGAGTGAACTTGAGTATTGGTCCACGGTGAAGTAGCAGAACTTGATAAATAGTCAGCATAAGTTTATTCTTCTGTTTTCTGATTGATTCTCTGCAGAACATATCATCAAATACAAGTTGGGGAAGTTTCACCCACATATACCTCCATTTCCTTGACAAAACACTAGTCCTCAGCGCATCTTGTAATGGCAAACACATCAAGATTTTTTCTTTTACATTGCCTGGAAGATGACTGATTCTGTTTGCGTTGAGCCAAACATTTTATTCATGTTTCTAACTATTCTATCAATTTGCTGTTAACTCACCAGGATAGTGGTTTTTATTCCATTTCCTGGAACAAAATAAGAGAAGATTATCAACTGTAAAAAGAAACAACATAAAACATTAAAGTATCAACTCCACAGGGTAGTGGTTTTTTGTTTTTGTTTTTGTTTGAATGCATTATATTTAGGACTTGTTTTTGTTTCTATCAATAATGGTGTTTTTAAAAGAACACAAACAAAAAATTGGAAAGACATTGAAAGTTCTGAGAGATTTAACTATCAGGATTCAAATTCAAATTCAACATTATTAGGATTGTGAAATGGAACCAACTACAAGTGTTCTGTTTGGTTAACCAAAAAACCTGAGTTGAACAATTCTGAGAACACTCAAAAATCTACAAACTGTACCAACTATTTGAGTAATTATAATTAATACTAAAAATTATAATTAATATTTAAATATAAAAAGCTTCACTTTTAAATTTTGCCACCAAAAGGCTTGGGCCGCCCCTGCAAAGAAGGTGGTGGGTAGTGGCCAGAGATGGCCATGGCTGTGGTGAAACTACCATAATATCCCTAAATTTGAATTTTCCAAACAATTTCTCAATTTTATGTAAAATAAAGCAGTTAGGGGTTTCTAATGAATTCCCATGTAATTATTTAATATTCAAACATGAAAAAACTATTTACCCGGCCCGGAGAGCCCATATCTCAATTATCAAACTGGAATAAAAAGCCATTCATGTGCACCAAGGATAAAGTTAATTGCATAGGAAAACAAATTAATCAGGGGCTAAAATAGAATAAATTAAATAGTTCTAGACCTCCAAAATAACAAATAATAATTCAAATTTTCATGGTCATTATATTGGTGGTGTTAGCGACTAATGGGGCAATAGTGGTGATGGTGTGGTGGTGGAGGTGGGATCAGTTGGATTTTTATCTAAAAAATATTGACTTTTTAAAAGTAAAAAATAATTTTCATTTAAATAGATTTATTTTTCATTGACTTTTGTTTTAGAAGATTTACCCAGACGAACTAAAATGAAAGATTGATCTTCTTCATCTGAATTTTTGCGTGTGATTTGTGTTGATGTGATAAGATTGTGCTAACTCTTTCAAAATCCTCAGTCCTTTGTGAAAAATCTTCATCTGGAATTTTGTACTTAGTTCTTTTGTCTCTCATGATTATCTCTGCTACACACAATTACTCACTGCCAAGTTCCATTGTTAAAGGAGGCACTTATTGAGAGTCACAAACAACATCATTGTGACCATCTCTTACCAAATACATATCAACCAAATTTCAAAAATTTTACATGTTGAATAAACTTCATTTTTACAAAAGTGTACGGGAAAGAAATAAACATTCTCGTATAATCCTGTTGATCATGTCTGCGCTCCTCCGAACATCGTCGCTTTGCTCCCTGAAAACACAAACGTGAGCTAGCCGGTGGGTGTGTGCCGGAAACCTCTCCGATGCCTAAGTCAGCAAAATAGACAAGTAGACAAAAGCTATGTGTATTCGGGAATCAAAGTTGTGTTACCTCTCCATAGGTGATGTTTGTGAGCTTTTATAGGTTCCGTGTGGCACAATCCTAGTAGGACTTTTACTCCTCCATGTAGAGTCCTCCTAGGATTCATACTCTTGAAAGATAATGCTTATCCCTCAACACCCCCCTCACTGCATAAACCAAGTGAGATGGTTTTACCATGGTCAGACTTCAATATGACCGAGGTAAGTAAGGCTATGCTAAACCGCAGACTAGACCGAGATAAATTTAGTTCGGCTCTTCCATTCACTGCTCTTACCTTGGCTCTTCTTAATGCTAACCACGGTATGTCTAGACCGGAATAACCAATACTCCGGTCCCAACCGAGATAACTTTGTGAGTGACGACCGAACTTACCGTAAGCTCTTTGGGACCGGAGTAACTTCAAGTCTCTCGCGGACCGGAGTAACTTTACACCTCTTGCGGACCGGAGTAACTTTACACCTCTCTTGGGCTGGAGTAACTTCATGGCCTTTTTACTCAGCTCTTCGTACTGTGGCCCATAACGGCCCATTACCCAGCTCGGCCTAATTTTCATATAAATTACCCTCTCAATTGCTCCTTAATTCCATCTGCATAGCATGATAGGGATTACCTGTTTATCAACCGAGCTAACAATTTTAGCCTGACGACCGAGCTAAATTCTTAAGCCTTTCCAGTCGACCTAAAACTGTTTAGCCTTTCCAGCCGAGCTAAAATTGTTTAGTCTTTCCGGCCGAGCTAAGTTCACACCGGGCTCTAGCTGTCCGGTCAAAACGTCTCTTCAATCATAGTAACTGAATCGCTTCTTATTCCAAGGACACGTGGCACACTCTAATTGGCCTAATGCAGCTGTCACGCCGTCTTCGTACTCTGTGTTTTTTGAACAGTCCCGCTCTTTTTTTGTCCTTCTTTTTACACAAAACAAAACCCTAGCAGTTTTTCATCATATCACTATTCACCTTTTCGTTCTTCTCTGCTTTTCAAACTCGCAGCTGTAAAGGCCGTGAATCTTTCCAGTGCCCATTTCAACATTCAGTTTCTTCCCCTTCATCTGGTAAGCTTCAGAAATCTTGTTCTACTTTTCTTGTTTTCGTATTTGTTTGATCCCTAGTATTTTGCTTTATGTGTTTTTGCAAAACACATCTTTTCCATTTTGTGCTATGCCTTGCATTTTCTTGAAAAAACCTTGTATGAACCACTTCGTATTCATGAAACAATCTGTAAAACACTGTGTTTGATCCAAAATCACTATGTAACCGGAGTAAAAAGTTGTTTGTAGTTGATGTCAATCTAGCCAGACCACTCAACCGAACTAACACTTTATGCTATATACCAGTAGTTTTAGTAAGTCAAACCATCTTTTGACTTAACTTAGCCGAGCTAACAATCCGTACTAAGTCTGCATAATAGTGCGCTCGATAGTCTCAACCACGACCGGGCTATAACTTGGGGCTAGACCAGCCTTCGTAGTTCAAACCGAACTAAGAATGCTACCCCTAAAGGCTCAACCGGGCTAACAAAACACTTGTATAAACCGAGATAAAAAACACTTTGCACAAACCGGAATAACAAAACCCCTTGTACTAAGAGTTGGTTTAATCCTGCCAACCTCTGAATTGGTTATTCTTGCCAATTTAGAAAAATGTTTGGATTATTCCGACCAAACGTCCTGCAGCTTGGATCCTTATCCTGGGCTTAGGAGGAGTGTTGGTTTATTCCGGCCAACCTCTAAATTGGTTATTCCTGCCAATTTAGAAAAATGTTTGGTTATTCCGTCCAAACGTCCTGCAGCCTGGATCCTTATCCTGGGCTTAGGAGGGGTGTTGGTTTTTCCAGCCAACCTAGAGTAAAGTGTTTGGTTATTCCGACCAAACGTCCTGCAGCCTGGATCCTTATCCTGGGCTTAGGAAGGGTGTTGGTTTTTCCGGCCAACTATGTTTACAATGTTCCTAACTCACTAAAACTATCTTTTACAGAAAATAACTTATACTGAAAAGAATCTACTTGTTTTATTGAGAAAGGAAAAGGAAAATTACATATGCTTGAAAAAAGTTAAAAATAAAATAATCTGAGATTGGCATTGTTCCATGGCCTGGGAATGGCTTTGCCGTCCTCATCTTCCAAGTGGTATGCCCCTTTTCCTGCTAATCCAATCACTTTGTAGGGTCGTTCCCAATTGGGCCCTAACTTGCCATCTCCTGGTACTATGGTGTTTCCCATCACTTTGCACAGCACCTAATCGCCAATCTTGAATTGTCTTGGATGCACTGTTTTGTTGTATTTCCTGGATAACTCTTGTTGGTATGAGGCAATGTGAACCAGTACTCTTTCTCTTCTTTCTTCTGCAAGGTCGAGCTCCAATGCTATGGCTTCGCCATTTAAGTCTGGATCAAAATTTTCGCTTCGAATTGTGGGAAGGCCAACTTCTAGTGGGATTACTGCTTCCATACCATAGGCCAAGGAGAATGGAGTTTCTCCTGTTGATCGCCGAGGTGTGGTACGGTAAGCCCATAAAACATGAGGGAGTTCTTCTGCCCACTTGCCTTTTGCTTTCTCTAGCCTTTTTTTCAATCCATCCAAGACGACTTTGTTTGATGCTTCTGCCTGACCATTTGCTTGGGGATATGCCGATGTAGAATTGTAGAACTCTATCTTGTACTCTTCACAAAAGCCTCTAAAGATTCTGCTGTCGAACTGAGTGCCGTTATCTGATATTAGGGCTTTTGGTATGCCAAACCGAGTGATGATGTTCTGCTAGACGAACTTCTTCACGTCTTTTTTCTTGATTGATGCTAAGGCTTCTGCCTCCACCCACTTTGTGAAGTAGTTGATTGCTGCAATAAAGAACTTCATGTTGCCTGGTGCTGTTGGAAGTGGTCCCACTATATCCAAGCCCCACATTGCGAAGGGCCATGGGCTAGTTAAGGGTAGGAGTTCTCTGGCAGGTTGATGTATTTGGTGTGCGAACTTCTGACATTTCTCGCACTTCTTCACATATTTCTCTGAGTCTGCTTGCATGTAAGGCCACCAATATCCTTGCGAGATTACCCTATATGCTAATGACCTTCCCCCTTGATGGCTTCCGCACACGCCTTCGTGTATTTCGAACAAGAATGCTTCAACTTTGCTGGGATGAACACACTTTAGGTATGGTCCTAAGAATGATTTTTTGTATAATGCCAAAGATGGGGAGAGCCAAAATCGCTGCGACTTTGCTCTTATTCTGTTGGCCTCTTTCTTTTCTTTCGGTAAGGTGCCATTTTTTAGGAACATTATGATTGGATCCATCCATGAAGGGCCTAACTCTGCGCAACATACCTCTTCTGCTTCGGGGTCTTCAATGCTTGGTCTAGGTAGGTAGTCGATTAGCAATGGATGAGGGATGGAAGTATCTGCCATTGAAGCGAAGCCTGCTAATTCATCTGCTCTGCTGTTTTCCTCCCTGCCGATTTGTTCTATCCTGACTACTTCAAATTTCTTGATTTCTGTTCTGACCAACTCTTGGTACTTAGCCATCCTGTCGTCCTTTGCTTCATAGTCGCCTGAAATTTGGTTTACCACCGGCTGCGAGTCGCTGTAAACCATTAGTTCGGTAGCCTTCATGTAGAATGCTGATTTGAGGCCTGCAAGAAGCGCTTCATACTCCGTTTCGTTGTTTGATACTGGGAAGCCCAGGTTGACTGCTTGCTCCACTACTAGGCCATCTGGAGAGATGAGGACTATGCCGAGTCCTGCTCCATGCCTGTTGGATGCTCCATCCACGAAGAGCTTCCACATCTCTCCAACGAATAACTTCCAGTAAGTAGAGGGATCAGATGATCCCTTGGGGTCAAAAATGTTGCTGGTGTTTTCTTCAAGGTCCATGCTTGTTGTTTGCCCCTTGCAATCTGATTGTACCAAGTCTTTATTTGTTGGTGAGTCTTGGCTTGGTGTAGCATGGTTTGCTTCTTCCTTGTTTTCTTTACTCTGGTTTGCCTTGGGGTCTGACGGAGTATCCTGTACCAGGGGTTGTGTTATTCTGGCATCAACTTCTATTCCTAGTTCGGTTGTGTCCGTCAGGTCGACTGGGCAGATATGATGACTTCCTGGAGTAAATTCAGCGACGAAGTCTGCCAAGGCTTGAGCTTTTATCGTGGTCCTGGGTTGAAACTTGATGTCATATTGTCCTAACTCTATTGCCCACTTCAAGATTCGCCCAGAAAAGTTCGCCCTTTGAAACAAAGCTTTTAATGGGAAAGCTGTGAGGACGACTATAGTGTGGGCATGAAAGTAGTGTGACAACTTCCTTGAGGCCATCATCAAGGCCAAGGCCAGTTTTTCCAGTGGCAAGTACCTTGTTTCAGCGCCCAGCAATGTCTTGCTGACATAAAAAGATGGGCAGATGTTGGATTCCTTCCACACGGACCAACACTGCGCTAATAGCGTGCTAAGAGAATGCCAGGTACAGGAAGAGTTCTTCTCCAGGTATTGGGGTGATAAGTAGTGGTGGAGAAGACATGTATTCTTTCAAGTTTTCCAGAGCGCGGTCGCATTCTTCGTCCCACTCGAATTTGTCCTTTAAGGCATGGAAAAATGGTCGTAGTCTGTCTGACGACCGGCTGATGAACCGATTGAGTGCAGCCGCCATACCGGTGAGGTGCTGCACTTCTTTTACTGAATTTGGCCTCTCCAGGTCCTGAATTGCTTTGATCTGAGAGGGGTCTGCTTGTATACCCCGGTTGGTCACCAGGAAGCCCAGGAATTTGCCAGATTCTACTCCGAATGCGTATTTAGACACATTGAGGCGCAACTTGTGCTTCTTTAGGATCTCAAACATCTCACCTAGGTCCTTGAGATGGTCATTCTTATCCTTGCTCTTGACCACCATGTCGTCGATGTAAGCCTCTATTGTTCTGCCTAACAATGGCTCGAACATCTTGGTGACCATTATCTGGAATGTTGCCCCTGCATTCTTTAGGCCAAAGGGCATGACCTTGTAGCAATACAGTCCTCTTGGAGTTATAAAGGACGTGACCTCTTGGTCTGGTTCGTACATGGCGATTTGATGGTAGCCTCTGTACGCATCAAGAAAGCTAAGTCGGTTATGCCCCGCCGTTAGGTCTACTAGTTGATCTATCCGTGGTAGAGGGAAGTTGTCCTTTGGGCATGCTTTGTTAACCGTCTTGTAGTCGACACAGACACGCCATTTTCCATTCTTCTTTGGCACTACCACCGTATTAGAGATCTATCTAGGGTAGTGCACCTCTCTGATTGCTCCTGCCTCCAGCAGGTTTTCTACTTCTTCCGCCACTATCTCGGCGTAGTGAAGCGCCGATCTGCGCGTGCGTTGAATGATTGGTCTGGCAGATGGGTGGACATTGAGTTGGTGACAGATGAAGTTAGGATCAATGCCTGGCATGTCGTATGGTGTCCAGGCGAACACTTCGATGTTAGAGGTCAAAAATTCCAAGACCTCTAATCTCTCAGTGCTGGACAACGACGAACTGAGCAAAAAGAACTTATTCGGGTTCTTTTCATCTATTCTTACCTCTATCAAGTCTTCCACCACTTTTTGATTGGCTGCTTTGCCAACATCTGCGAACAGTTCATTACTCTCAGGTTCTCCACCGAATGAACATATCCCTTGGCAGCGCGACTGCCATTCACAGCGACAAAGCATTGCTTGGACATGATCTGATCTCCGAAGACCTCTTCAATTACCCCGGCTTCATTGGGGAACCCTATTACTTGATGGTAGGATAATGCTACCGACCGCATGGCATGCAACCATGTTCTTCCCAAGATTATGTTGTAAGTGGAAGGGACTTTCAACACTCAGAATTCCACTTGTTTTGTCACGCTTCCTGCTCTGATTGGTAGGATTATTTTGCTGACTGGCCATTCTGGCATTGAATTGAATCCAATCAGGGGAGATACGGCGGGTGCCAAGTCTTTGTCTTGTAGCTTCAATTGTTTAAATGTTTCGTAATACATTATCTCACATGAACTACCCTGGTCAATCAAAATCCGCTTGATGTCAAAATCCTTGACTCGGAGAGTGACAACCAGGGCATCATTATGGGGACAATATATTCTTGCCAAGTCTCTATCTGAAAAAGACATGATGTTGGTGGCCTCTAACTTCCCTTTTTTGATAGTAGGTTGTGCACTTAGTACCTCCCTTAAGTGCTCGGCCTTCTTGATTGATCCTTTGAGCTCGCATACATGCTCAGGTTCGAAGATTCCATGTATCACATTGATTACACCTTGAGGTGGGGCATCGATTGGCATCCTGTTGGGGTTATTGTGGTCCTGGGGGGCTGGTTGCATCCCTCCTTCAATGTATTTATCCAGGTGACCTGCTGCCACCAACTCCTCTAGGTGCTGTCTCAATGGCGTGTAATTTTCAGTGCGATGCCCCTTTTCTTTATGGAAGGTGCACCGTGACCTTTCGTCGTAGTCCTTCTGAGCCTCTCCTAGCTTAGCAAGCCATTTGACGAAAGGTTCATCGTGTATCTCGCTTAGAATCCGATAGATTGGCTTTTTGAATACCGTGGTAATGGCAGTGCGGAGTCTTAACCATCTTTTATCCTGGTCTTCTCTGTTGTCCCGCCTGCCTCGTCTGTTTTTGCTCAGACAATCTACCGTGTTGACCTTTGCTGAGGCCTTTTTCTCCGGTATTGCGGTCGTGCCAGATTTTTTTTTGGCACGGGCACCATCCTCTTCCACCCTGATGTGCTGATGTACTCTTTCCATCAAGGCCTCCATGGTGAGGGGTGGTGTCATGGTGATTGAGTCACTTAGTCTGTTCCCAACTGTAAGGCCTCTTTTGTATTGTGCAATGGCCAGATTGGTGGGGCAGTCCCCAATCTGGTTAAAGGTCTCCCAGTAGCGACTATTATAGGATCTAAGTGTCTCCTTGTCGCCCATGTCAATGGAGAGAAGCTGGTCGATCTCTACTGGCGTTTTGGTGTTTGTTCTGAACCTTGTTACGAACGCCTCAGCTAGTTGCGCCCAGGAGGCTATGCTACCTTCTGGAAGTTTTTCGAACCAAGTCAGGCCTAAGTCGCCAAAGCTTGATGGGAAGAGGATGCACATCAAAGCCTCGTTGCGTCGATATACCGCCATAACCTAGCGAAAGTGGCTTAGGTGCATGTAGGGGTCTGTATTCCCCTCGTACGTGGTGAATTTGGGTTGAAGGAAGCCTGAAGGTAGGGGCGCATTTTCAATTGCCGGAACGAACGGCGAGGTCTGCAGCCTCGCTAATGCTTTGTTCGTTGGTTCATAGGCAGGCCGTGGTAATGGCATTCCAACCTCAATGCTTCCGTGCGTCCGAGGAGCCAACCGCTGAAGGGCAGATACCCTGTGAGGGTCGCGCGCCCTATTATGCTCCTTCCATCGTGCCCTTTCTTCTAGTACGGTCCGTAAGTCGGTTGATCTTGGCAATTCCGTCTGCCTAGATGATGTCTGGTGTGTGCGCGAGGGCCGATAGGTGCTTCCCTCAGTATACGACTTCTTTGTCCTCGTTCTCTCAGACCTGGTGCAACCAGTCCTGGAGGTTCTGGATTGAGTATCGCCCGTCCTGAGGCTTCTATTCTCTACTTGTGATGGCATGGTATGCCTACTGCGATCTTCTGAGTGACGAGGGGGCGTGTTGCTTTTACGCCCCACTTCTGTCGCCACCCTTTTTCCCTTGATCTGGCGTTTCATGGCCTCCATATCCACCACCATCTTTCTTATTAATTCGTCCTGTTCTTTCACGCGATCCTCCAGAGTTTGGGGGTTGATCCTCCGCCTTTGTCTGTCAGGACTTTGTGAACGAGAGTGACGGGGGCTGTTATTTCGCCTCCCCCTAGCCTCCCTCCTGGGATTCTGTCGCTGTGGCTCCAAGTCCACCATAGGAGGGATAGAAGGCAAACCTTCGCATCTCGCACCCCCCTCTGGTGTTTGTCACGTCAATGGCAGACTGTGGTAAATCTTCGTTGTGCACCATTGATTCTAAAGAGGAAGAGCTTGATCAAGAGGTTTTGTTCTTGTCTCAATTCCCACAGACGGCACCAATTGTACGGGGAAAGAAACAAACCTTCTCGTATAATCCTGTTGATCAAGTCTGCGCTCCTCCGAACGTCGTCGCTTTACTCCTTGAAAACACAAACGTGAGCTAGCCGGTGGGTGTGTGCCGGAAACCTCTCCGATGCCTAAGTCAGCAAAATAGACAAGTAGACAAAAGCTATGTGTATTCGGGAATCAAAGTTGTGTTACCTCTCCATAGGTGATGTTTGTGAGCTTTTATAGGTTCCGTGTGGCACAATCCTAGTAGGACTTTTACTCCTCCATGTAGAGTCCGCCTAGGATTCATACTCCTGAAAGATAATGCTTATCCCTCAACACCTCCCTCACTGCATAAACCAAGTGAGATGGTTTTACCATGGTCAGACTTCAATATGACCGAGGTAAGTATGGCTATGCTAAGCCACAGACTAGACCGAGATAAATTTAGTTCGGCTCTTCCATTCACTGCTCTTACCTTGGCTCTTCTTAATGCTAACCACGGTATGTCTAGACCGGAATAACCAATACTCCGGTCCCAACCGGGATAACTTTGTGAGTGACGACCGAACTTACCGTAAGCTCTTTGGGACCGGAGTAACCTCAAGTCTCTCGCGAACCGGAGTAACTTTACACCTCTTACGGACCGGAGTAACTTTACACCTCTCTTGGGCCGGAGTAACTTCATGGCCTTTTTACTCAGCTCTTCGTACTGTGGCCCATAACGGCCCATTATCCAGCTCGGCCCAATTTTCATATAAATTACCCTTTTAAAAAGAAAGAGCATTATATGTTTGTAGATGTTCCACTTTCACACATAGAAGTTGTAGCTTTAACTTAGAGCTAGCAGACAACCAAAACCAAAAATATCATCTCACTCAAATGAAAGCTCGTCAAAAGACACAAACCATCTGCTAAACTTCATCTTCAGAGTCTTCATCTGGATCATCGTATGTGATTTGTGCTTGAGGTGATAACTACTGAAATCGTGTCAACTTTTTCAAAATCCTCAATCCTTTATCAAGAACCACCTCTGAGTTAGGCTCAATAAGCATTCTCTCCAGCATGGGAGATTTGGCTAATAGAAGCTTATTAAGGTCCAATTCAGGCCTTATGCTAGATAGATTTCGCATCTCCACTTCTCGAAGTTGATTGAAATAGACACCCCACCCATCTTACATTTTTAAAAGTACTAAAAGTTCTAGAACAGGATCAATAGCAGTAGTTTCATGGGTACATGCCTGGAAAGAAGAAACCAAAATTGTCTCAGCCTAAAGGTTCAAAATATACATTATATATAAACATAGGAAATAATAAAATATGTCATTAACTGAATTACGGACACGGATACGAACACACGGATACGCAAATGTAGAACACAACACATTGGGGACACTTGCAAAACATATGATTTGTATATATTTATTATATGTCATATTTTTTAATATTTAATATTTATTTTATGTCAAATTTATCAACTTTTTTTTTTATTAGAAATTTATCAACCTTAAATATGCTATTTTAGTATTAAAAAAAAAAAAGTCCTCATCGTGTCTGCAACATGTCCTCAACGTGAGCGCATCCCAACGTGTTCACAACTTGTCCCCCCATGTGTCCTAACGTGTCTGTAGCAAGTCCCAGGTATCCAAGACTCTCCAACGTGCCCGACACGTGTCAAACACCTGTACGTCACCTCCGGAGAGGTTGTCTGTGCTTCATAAGTCATTACGGAGAGGGAGATTTTATGTGAACTAAGGCCAAGCTAGGCCCAGACATTGTAATAGGCCGATCTGTGGGCCGTAGTAAAAAGGGCTTCTTAGCTGGACCTTGCTTCTGTGAGCTCGATCCAGAATGGTGGCAATTAGCTCGGTCTATGTATTCTGAACCGAGGTATGGGCTTCGCGTAGCTCAGTCCCATGTTGTATGAAAGCTGGGCAGAGGTACTTTGAACCAAGCTACCTAAATAAGTGGGCTTAGTGATTAGCCGAGATATTGATAAGAAAGGGTGTCGGGCTTGGTATAGCTCGGCCGAATGCTATCTGCATCATTGCTTAAGTGTATGACCGAGGTAATATAGCTCGGTTAGGCCGCAGCAGCCTAAACAAAGGAGGTAACCATCTTACTTGGTTGGTGGAAAGCAGAGTGTTATGATAATAGACATTCTTCATTGAGCTTGAGACTTCTAGAAGGGCTCTGCTAAGAAGAGTAGAGTCCTACTAGGATTGTGCAAACCATCTCACTTGGTTGGTAGTGAGTAGGGTGTGTGATTCCTAGGAGGACTCTTATAAGGAGAGTTGGAATCCTACTAGGATTGGGCCGGGCAGAATCTATAAAAGCTCATAGCAGAACCTATGTACAGGTATCAGAACTTTGACTCTTGAATACACAGAGCTTTTGTCTATTTGTCCATTTTGCTGATTTAGGCATTGAAGAGGTATCCGGCACACAACCACCGGCTAGCTCATGTTTGTGTTTTCAGGGAGTAAAGCGACGACGCTTAGAGGAAACGCAAACTTGATCAACAGGATTATATGAAAAGATTATTTCGTGCTCGTACAATTGGCGCTGTCTGTGGGAATTGCACAAAGATCAAAACCTTTTGATCAAGTTTTCTTCTCTAGTTGAAATCAATGGCGCACAATGAAGACTTGCCGTAATTTGCTATTGATGGGCAAACCCCGGAGGGGGGTGGGAGGCACGAAAGTTTACCCTCTGTCCCACCCATGACAAAATTAGAACCCCAGCGACGGAACCCCCGGAGGGACACAAGGGAGAGACGGGGCACTAGTCTTCGTCGCTCTCAAAGTCCTGAAAGACAGAGACGAAGGTTGGATCCTCAAGTTCTGGAGGATCGCGTAAGGGAGAAAGACGAATTAATAAGGAGAATGGCGGCAGACATGGAGACAATGAAGCGCCAGATAAAGGGAAAAGGGGTGGCAACAGGAGAGGGGCGCAAATGCAACACGCCCCCTCGCCACTCGGAAGATCGTGATAGGCATACCACACCATCACAAGCAGAAAGTAGGAGCCTTAGAATAGGCGACACTCAATCAAGGAGTTTCAGGACTCGTTACTCCAGGTCTGAGAGAACGAGGACTGAAAGGTCACAAACAGAAGAGAGCAGCTATCGACCCTTGCACACGCACCAATTGACATCCAGGCACGCGGAATTGCCTAGGTCAGCGAACTTACAAACAGTACTTGAGGAAAGGGCTCGATGGAAGGAGGATACCAGGGCTCGCGACCCTCGCAGAGTTTCAGCCCTGCAACGATTGGCCCCTAGGACACATGGGAGTGTCGAGGTAGGAATGCCAATCCCGTGCCTTGTTTATGAACCAGCGGATAAAGTATTAGCAAGGCTACAAAGCTCGCTGTTCGTTTCGGCAATTGAGAACGCACCACTACCTTCGGGCTTCCACCAGCCCAAATTCACCACTTATGAAGGGAAGACAGACCCCTACATGCACTTAAGCCACTTTCGCCAGGTTATGGCAGTATACCGGTGAAACGTGGCCCTAATGTGTATCCTGTTTCCATCTAGCCTTGGCGACCTAGGTGTAACCTGATTCGAAAGATTGCTAGAAGGCAGCATAGCCTCATGGGCACAGTTGGTAGAAGCATTCGTGACTAGGTTCAGAACGAATACCAAGACACCAGTGGAGATCGACCAGCTACTCTCCATTGACATGGGCGAAAAGGAAACATTGAGGTCTTACAACAGTCACTATTGGGAGACCTTCAACTAGATTGGGGATTGCCCTACCAATCTCGCCATTGCACAATATAAACGAGGTTTGCCAGTCGGTAACAAACTAAGGGACTCAATAACAATGATGTCACCCCTCACGATAGAGGCCCTAATGGAGAGAGTATATAGCGACCCTAATTTTCTTAAGTCATTAGTTATTATTATAATGATTATTATTACTTTATTTATTTTTGGCTTTATTAATTGTGTGGTTACATGAGAATTTAATGTGTTATTTAATTATAGGTAATTAATCTGAATATTGATATATTTATATTGTTTAAAAAAAAATTTATATATTGATAAAATATATATCATATTTATTTATGTTTTAATTATGTTGTATTTATATTATATAATATAATAACTATTAGGTTATATAATAATATAATAAGTGATTAGTTTGTATTTATATTATATAATATAATACCTATTAAGTTATATAATAATATAATAAGTGATTAGGTTATCAATTAAAGAAGAAAAAAAAAAGTGAATCAGAGGCGTAGCGGAAAGGAGAGAGAGAGAGAGAGAGAGAAGAGAGAGACGTCATGGAAGAAGAGGAAAGAGGAAAAAAATATTAGTGTTTTGTTTGGGTGGCTCCATTAGTTCTTCAAATAATTTTTTGATCTTCAAAAAAATATTGTAAGTACAAAACTCACTTCCCTTGATTTATGTTTAATTCGTTTATTTATTTATTTATTTTTATTTATTTGATGTTGAATTGATTTCATATTTACATGTAAATGATTGATTGTTTTTAATTATTTTGATTAGTTGTGTATGTAAGATTTAGAGTTTTTAGATGATTGATTGATTTTAATTATTTTGTTTAGCTATGTATGTAAGGTTTAGGGTTTTTTAGATGATAGATTGATTTTGATTAGTTGTGTATATAAGGTTTAGGGGTTTTTTTTATGTATTTATTTTATGGTTGTAATCACACTCATGATTATGTGAAATTGAAATAAATTTAGAATCCATAGATATTGGTTAGATGATGGATTGATTAGTTATTTTTATTTGTTTGATGTTGAATTGATTTTGTATTTGCATGTAGATGATTGATTGAATTCATTATTTGGTTAGATGTGTATTTAAGGTTTAGGGCTTTTATATGTATTTATTTTAGGATTGTAATCACACTCATAGATATATGAAATTAAAATTAATTAGAAATCCATAGATAAATTCCTTATACTCCACTATGACTCCATGGATTGTTGTTTTATTTGAGTGATGATGAGAAAGAGTGTATAAAAAAAGTAAGGATTATGAGATTTATTTGAATGCCTTAGGCTTGGCATTGTTATGTTTGTTCTCATGAGTGAGATGTTTTGTATATATATATATTGTTGCCTCGTTCTCATAAGTAGACGAGTGCTTTGATTTACGCGCGTACGTATATGCTAACCATCTGGGGAGTGTGAGTTAAACTCAGGACGATATCCCCGTGTAAGTTTGGCTTCGGAGCGGTATTAGGTATATGGGAGGCACATGGGATATATGTGTACACCGGAAGTGGAGGCCGAAGTGGTGGAGTTAAGGTACAAAGAATTTGATGATGAGTTTTTCTGTGATAGTGTGAATTGTATTGATTTGTACATGTTGAAAAGTAGTAAACGATCTTGATAAATTATGAAATTTGAGCAGAGGTATGTATACATGATTCTAGACAACTTTTGTGTTTTAACTTTTTATTAAAAAGATCGATTAGAACTTATAATCGGAGGATCTTGATTATAGTAGTTTTAATTCATTTTGGCAATACAGACTTTAGATGCTGTTTTAACCCACGAAACGAGTTCATTTTTATTGGTTTCGTGCAAACTGAAGTAAAACATTGTTCTACACACTTTTCGTGTTTTGAACTTTTCCAAAAAAAATCATCTTAGGGCAGTTTTTGTTCGTTTTCAGCTTTAGATTTTTCAATTGAATTTCGTCTAGGTTTTTCTATCAAGGTTTTGTCTCAACCTGTTTAGTTTCTGTTAAATTCGTTTGCATTATCTTTTAAGAAATTTGATTCTGTACAACTTTTGTTCTTTGAGTTTTGATCAATTCGAATTATTTAAGTATGAAACGGTGCATTTTTGTACTTTTTCAGCAAGTTACTTATGATTAAATTATATTAACTTTATTTGTTTTGCAGGATGGTGGGTATTACTAATTTTTTTTATGCAGGGCTGACCCATCATATTTTTATTTTTATTTTGTTTATTCTATACTTAATTTATATTTTGTTGTCTACGGGCAAGAAACTAAATGTCACCATATCTCGAGAAACTACCCATTCGTCTCGGTGCAGATGGAACTATTTGTCTTGTCCTGTAACAAGAATTAAATGTATTTTTGTTTGTGTCTGGTGGACATGTGGGTGTTAAATCTTGTACTCATACCAATATACCTATATACTGACCTGTTTTGTCTCTTGGCAACTCGGGTGTGTTCTGTTTGAGCGCAACTGAGCTTCCTTTGCAGGATTAGTTGAGGCTACGGTAGTGACGTGGAATTACTATAGTGTTGGACTTGTCGTTTGAACCTCTTTTGTTTTCTTGAGCTTAGAGTTGATATTAGTTTAAGTATTTATTTATTTTTTAATGACTTTAGTATTGGAATAATTTGACATGGTTTGTAACCGTACATTATTTAAGTTGTTTTGACTAGTTTTTGCTACTTTAATGTTGGAGGTATTGGTTAGTTGTGAAATTATGGTGGATGGTTTGTTTTGGTTTTAGTTTTTTTTTGCTTCACTCTTAGGATTTGGATGATGGAATATTGATTGGGGTTTGTTCCTAATTTCATGTTTAATTGTCCAAATTTGGGGGCGTGACAAAGTACATCAACATATCCAAGTAGAGGAAGATAATGCCCGTGTTAAAGCAAAATCTGGCACAACAGCGATGCCAGATAAAAAGACTACAGCAAAAATCAACACGGTGGAACAACCAAGCAAGAACGGGCGCAGCAGGCGAGCCAACAGAGAGGACCCAGAAAAAAGGAAATTAAGAATCCGCACTGCCATTACCACAGTATTCAATAAGCCTATCTACCGGATTCTTAGTGAGATACGTAATAAACCCTTCGTTCGGCGGCCAGCCAAGTTGGGAGAAGCACAAAAAGGCTATGACGAGAGGTCCTGATGCACCTTCCATGATGAGAAAGGGCACCGCACTGAAAATTACATGCCATTGAGGCAACATCTGGAGGAGTTAGTGGCAGATGGGCACTTGGACCAGTATATAGAAGGGGAGACATGGCCAGCTCCCCAAGACCTCAACAAACCGAACAGGATGCTAGTCGACGGTCCACCCCAAGGCTTAATCAACGTCATACATAGGATCATCGAACCTGAGCAGGTATGTGAACTCAGGGGGATGATCAAAAAGGCTGAGCACTTGAGAGAGGTATTAAGTGCACAACCTACCATCAAAAAGGGCAGAACAGAGGCTACGAATGTCATATCCTTCTCAAACAAGGATCTAGCAAGGCTACATTGCCCTCACAATGACGTGCTGGTGGTAACTTTGCGCGTCAAGAATTTCAACATCAAACGGATTTTGATTAACCAAGGAAGCTCATGCAAGATAATGTACTACGAGACCTTCAAACAGTTGAAATTGGAGGACAAAGACTTGGCACCTGCGACATCTCCCCTTGTCGGTTTCAACTCAATGCCAAAGTGGCCAGTAGGCAAGATAATCCTTTCAGTCAAGGCAGGAACCATGACAAAACAGGTGGAATTCTGGGTATTGAAGGTCCCTTCCACTTACAACATAATCCTAGGGAGGACATAGCTGCATGCCATGTGCTTAGTAGCATCAACCTACCATCAGGCATTACGATTCCCCAACGAAACCGGCGTGATTGAAGAAATCTTAGGAGACCAAATCATGTCAAAGCAATGTTTCGTCATAGTAAATGGAAGCCGTGCTGCAAAAGGGTTCATATAGATGGTGGAAGAGCCAAAGAGCAATGAACTGTTTGCGGATGTCGGCAAAGCAACTGAACAGAAGGCAGTGGAAGACTTGGTAGAGGTAAGGATTGATGAAAAGAACCCAGAAAAGTTCTTTTTGCTCGGTTCGTCTTTATCCAGCACTAAGAGAATAGAGGTCATGGAATTCTTAACCTCTAACATCGAAGTGTTTGCCTGGATACCATACAACATGCTTGGCATTGACCCAAACTTCATCTGTCACCAACTTAATGTCCACCCAACTGCTAGACCAATGATACAGCGCACTCGAAGATTGGTGCTCCACCACGCGGAGATAGTGGCGGAGGAAGTGGGAAACTTACTGGAGGCAGGAGCCATCAAAGAAGTACACTATCCTAGGTGGATCTCCAATACTATAGTAGTACCAAAGAAGAATGGAAAATGGCGTGTCTGCGTGGACTACAAAACAGTCAACAAGGCGTACCCAAATGACAGTTTTTCCCTACCACGGATAGACCAACTAGTAGACCTGACGGCAGGACACAATCGACTTAGCTTCCTTGATGCGTATAAAGGTTACCATCAGATCGCCATGTTTGAACCAAACTAGGAGGTCACATCATTTATAATGCCTAGAGGATTGTATTGTTACAAAGTCATGCCCTTTGGCCTAAAGAACGCAGGGGCTACATTCCAACGGATGGTCACCAAAATGTTTGAACCATTGTTAGGCAGAACAATGGAGGCCTACATAGATGACATGGTGGTCAAAAGTAAGGATGAGAAGGACCATCTCAGGGACCTAGATAAAATGTTCCAAATTCTGAAGAAGAACAAGTTGCGTCTAAATGCATCCAAGTGTACATTTGGCGTAGGATCAGGCAAATTCCTAAGCTTTCTGGTAACCAACCGAGGTATAGAAGCAGACCCCTCTCAGATCAAAGCAATCCAGGATCTTGAGAGGCCCAACACAGTTAAAGAGGTGCAACATCTCACTGGCCTAGCAGCCGCACTCAACCGGTTCATAAGTCGGTCATCAGACAAATGTCGACCCTTCTTCCAAGCATTAAAGGCCAAATTTGAGTGGGATGAAGAATGCGACCGCGCCCTACAGAGTTTGAAAGACTACATGACCTCTCCTCCGTTGCTAGTAACCCTAGTGGCAAGAGAAGAGTGGAAGGAATCCAACACCTGCCTATCTTTTATGTTAGCAAAACCTTGCTGGGCGCTGAAACCAGGTACTTACCATTGGAAAAACTGGCATTAGCTTTGATGATGGCCTCAAGAAAGTTGTCACACTACTTTCATGATCGTCCTAACGAGTTTTCCATTAAAGGCCTTGTTTGAGATAGCGGATTTTTCTGGACGAATCTTGAAATGGGCGGTGGAGTTGGGACAGTTTGATATTAATGTCAACCCAGAACAGTAATAAAAGCCCAGGCTTTAGCAGACTTCGTGGCTGAGTTCACACCAGGAAGCCATCACATCTGCCTAGTCAACTTGACTAATATAACCGAAGTAGGGGGGGAAGTGCCGCGGGAACTGCGCAGCCCCTAAAACAAGATGCCCAGCTATATTCCAAACCGTATAGGATTGAGGACAGGAAGGGAAGGGGTAAACCACGCTATTTCCAGCTTTCCACAATCAAAAAGTAAAGATTTGGGGCAGTCAGATAGTGAAAATCAAACCCCAACAACAGACATGGACTTGGAAGAAAACATCAGCAACACCCATGACCCCAAGACATCATTCGACCCCTCTACTTGCTGGAAACTATTCGTCGAAGAGATGTGGAAGCTCTTCGTGGATGGAGCATCCAATAGGCACGATGCAGGAATTGGCATAGTCCTCATCTCACCAGATAGCCTAATAGTGGAACAAGCAGTCAACCTTGGCTTCCCAGCATCCAACAATGAGGCAAAGTATGAAGCACTATTAGCAGGCTTAAAATCAACACTTTACATAAAGGCCACTGAGCTGATGGTTTACAGTGACTCCCAGCTGGAAGTAAACTAGATTTCAGGTGACTATGAAGCAAAAGATGAAAGGATGGCTAAGTACCAAGAGTTAGTCAGAAAGGAGATCATGAAGTTCGAAGTAGTTCGGATAGAACAAATCAGCCGAGACGAGAACAGAAGAGCAGACGAGTTGGCAGGTTTTGCTTCAATGGCGGATACATCTATTCCACACCCATTATTGATCGACTTCCTACCCAGACCAAGCATTGAAGCACCTGAAGTAGCTAAGGTATGTTGTGCCGAACAAGGCCCTTCATGGATGGACCCCATCATAGTGTTTTTAAAAGACAGCATCTTGCCTGAAGAAAAGAAAGAGGCCAACAAAATTAAAGCAAAATTACAGCGATTTTGGCTCTCTCCATCATTGGCGTTATATAAAAAATCTTTCACAGAACCTTACTTGAAATGTGTCCATCCTAGCAAGGTCGAGGCATTCTTGTTCGAGATATACGAAGGCATATGCAAAAGCCACCAAGGGGGAAGATCATTGGCTTACAGAGCAATTTCACAAGGATATTGGTGGCCATACATGCAAGCAGATTCAGAGAAATATGTCAAGAGGTGTGAGAAATGTCAGAAGTTCGCACACCAAATACATCAACCAGCCAGAGAGCTTCTACCATTAACTAGCCCATAGCCCTTCGCAATGTGGGGTCTGGACATAGTGGGACCACTTCCAACAGCACCCGGCAACAGAAAGTTCTTTCTTGCAGCAACAGACTACTTCACAAAGTGGGTGGAGGCAGAAGCACTCGCATCAATAAAAGAGAAAGATGTTAAAAAGTTTGTCTGGCAGAATATCATAACTCGATTCGGCATACCCAAGGCTCTAATATCTGACAACGATACTTAGTTCGATGGCAAAATCTTCAGGAGCTTTTGCGAGGAATACAAGATAGAATTCTACAACTCTGCACCAGCATACCCTCAAGCGAATGGCCAGGCATAAGCATCAAACAAAGTCGTCTTAGATGGTTTGAAGAAAAGGTTAGAGAGAGCCAAAGGCAAGTGGGCTGAGGAGCTTCCTCATGTTTTATGGGCTTACCATACCACACATCGACGATCAACTGGAGAAACGCCTTTTTCCTTGGCTTATGGCATGGAGGCAGTAATCCCACTAGAAGTCGGCCTCCCCACTATTAGAAGTGAAAATTTTAACCCAGACTTGAATGAAGAAGCCATAGAAGGGAAAAGCTCTAGTTCACATTGCCTCATACCAGCAGGAGTTATCTAGAAAATATAAAAAAACAGTGCATCCGAGGCAATTCAAGATTGGGGACTGGGTATTGCGCAAAGTAATGGGCAACACTTTGGTACCTGAAGACGGCAAATTAGGATCTAACTGGGAAGGATCATACAAAGTGGTTGGTTTAGCAGGAAAATAGGCATATCACTTGGAAGATGGAGACAACAAAGCTATTCCCAGGCTATGGAATACTGCCAATCTCAAATTATTTTATTTTTAGCTTTTTCTTAAAATACTTGTATTTTTTTTCCCTTTTTCAAATAAAGCAAGTAGTTTTTTCAGCATAATTCTTTCTACTGTAAAAGTTGTTTTCAGTCATTGCCACCAAGGGGTAATCAAAATGTTTGGCAGGAATAACCAAACATTTAGCTCTCTTCAGCCGAGATCAGGATCTAGGCTGAAGAACGTTGGCAGGAATAACCAACATTGAGCTCTCTTCAGCCGAGATCAGGATCTAAGCTGAAGAAGGTTGGCAGGAATAATCAACATTTAGTTCTCTTCAGCCGAGATTAGGATCTAGGCTGAAGAAGGTTGGCAGGAATAACCAACATTAAGCTCTATTCAATCAAGATCAAGATCTTGGCTGAAGAAGGTTCGCAGGAATAACCAACATTTAGTTCTCTTCAGCCGAGATTAGGATCTAGGCTGAAGAAGGTTGGCAGGAATAACCAACATTAAACTCTCTTAAGCCAAGATCAGGATCTAGGCTGAAGAAGGTTGGCAGGAATAACCAACATTTAGTTCTCTTCAGCCGAGATAAGGATCTAGGCTGAAGAAAGTTGGCGGGAATAACCAACATTTAGTTCTCTTCAACCGAGATAAGGAACTAGGTTGAAGAAGGTTGGCAGGAATAACCAACATTTAGTTCAGTTCTCTTCAGCCGAGATAAGGATCTAAGCTGAAGAAGGTTGGCAGGAATAACCAACATTTAGTTCTCTTCAGCCGAGTTAAGGATCTAAGCTGAAGAAGGTTGGCAGGAATAACCAACATTTAGTTCTCTTCAGCCGAGATAAGGATCTAGGCTGAAGTAAGTTAGCAGGTATGACCAACATTTACTTCTCTTTAGCTGAGATAAGGATCTAGGCTGAAAAAAGTTAGCAGTGCCAACATATAGCAAGGTTAGCAGATTATGAAGCTAATAAACCGAGATGGCTATCTCAGCCAAAAAAGTTCAAGACATGCCAATTAAAGTTGAGACACAAACACAAGCAGGATATAAATTGGACAAAAAGAATGGAAAAATAGTAGATTTCATTCAAGATTTAAAACTGCATTACAAGAGGTGGGGCTTCAGCCCGGTTACAAATGCTTTCAAAAAAGTTGGCATCAAAAGAAGAAAATACAAGATCAGGCAAATAGATCGTCCAGATTTGCATCCAGGTCAACCCGAGCTTCACCACTTGGTAGCCCGGTTCCAGCAGGTAGGTCGGTCACAGCCACATCTTCAACCGTACTGGGCACCGGTGGCTCCACCCAAGTTGACTGAGCAGTTTGGAGACCGTGATCATTGGTAGCAGCTGGGGTGTTGTTTGGCTCTAGGGATGCCTCCTCCTTCTTCCCTACTTGGAGCAATTTTTGTTGAATGGCATTGGCGTAGTCCGCCATATAACTTGGAATGAAGTGGGGAGGAGGGTTCTGGAAGACCTTGGTTTCTTGGCCATAACCGAGCTTTGACACAGCTGTCTTCCATCCGCATTTGAAAAATATATCCTTTGCAGCTTCACATTGTAGGATGTAGGTGGCCTCCCCTTCCTTGTAGCTCCTATCTTCAGCGTCTTCTGCGCTATTTTTCAGCTCAGCTATCTCAGTAACTTTTTTCTTCTCGAGTTTGGCCAGCTCGCGCAGATAGCGGTCTTTCTTTTCGACCAAGGCCTTCTACTTATCAGCTTCGGCCGAGTTGATCAGCTCGGTGAGTCGGGTGATTTCGGTTTCAAGCTCAGTCGCTTTTTGCTTGGCTTCGTTCAGCTTGGCCGTCTTAGCATTGGCATCTGCCACAGCCAGCCGCGCTGTCTTGCGCAGCTCCAGCAAGCTTTTGTGAGCAACGTGGTTCTTCTGCATGGCCTGCAAAAGGAGAGATAGAGATTATGATTAAAACCGAGCAAACAGATGTATAAATTGGAAAACAATCAAATGGAGCACTTACCAGCACCATTGACTTAGTTGCCGAGCGGATGGCCTTGAGCTCAGTCAAGTGGTCATGGTGCTCCATGTTGGCTAGCAAACACACGCTTTTAGCAAGGTTGAAGGCAAGCGTGTGGTCCTTGTCTGTAACCATCGAGTCTGTGTCCAAGATAGCCCGATTCTTGTAAGTCATTCTTGGTGCCCATTCTGAAGGGCTAGCTCGGTCGGTATGGATAGGCTCGGGGCCTGGCCGTGTTATTTCAGGAAGCATGTGATCCTCCTTATCAATCAACCGCTGCTGCTCAGTCGAAGAAGTGCGTGCACGCTTGCTTGGCCGAGATGAGGAGGCACGGGTTGTTGGGAGGGCCACCACAGCCTCGTGTGTTTGACCGACTTGTGATGTCCTGGTTTGAACCCCGCTGGCTAGAGTTGTTTCAGTGATTAGTGCTTGAACAGCTCGGCGCTTGGCCATTTCTTGTTCTTCAGTTAAGGGAATGAGGTTGATCTGTGGCAAGTTGGGGTTCGGTTCTGGTGATGGTTCGAGAAGGATGTCAGTTACCCTAGTCTTTCTCCTTCCACTGTATCTATATGTTGGTTCGAAGTTCAGTAGCTCGGCCCAACCCCGGTGACGGTATCGAAGTGCGGCGCGAAGGGCGTCTTGGTTAGCGTACTGGTACTGTGACTTTAGCTGGTTTAGATCTGCACAGAAGAAGGGTAAGACAACGGTTAGCACGACAAAAATTATAGCCTGAGATAACAAAACAAAAAGAGAACCGAGGTAACCTTACCAGCAGTCCCCTTATTCCAATTTATGTTGTATCCTGGTATTTGGGCTTCCTGTTCTTCAAAATTGCCCGAAATCCAGAAAAAATCATCGTCGTTTAAGTCTTTGTCCAGTGTATTTTTTATAATATTTTCTCAGCCTCTTCTTATTCTGAGGTAGTATACCCAACCATCGTCATTTTGGCTGAGCGAATATTGATGAAAAAGCTCGGTCAATCCGAGGTTGAGGCCAATTCGACGGTTTAGCTCGGCGATGCCATTTATTATCCTATAACTGTTTGTGGAAAGTTGGGTAGGGCAGAGTCTTGTTTGCCTAAGGAATTTGCATATGAGCGGTTGGACGGGAAATCGAAGACCAGCTTCTACAATGGATATCACGGTAAACGGGACGAAGCCCGGTTTGCCCCAATGTGTTGTTTCTAGTTCGACTACGGAGAGATGAACGTCGTCCGAAATCTGATAGTCTCTCTGAAATTCGGCTATGGCCCCAAGTGAGTCCACTAGGAACCGGTATTTACCCATGATAACTTATGACAAAATCGTTCAAAGATGCCTAGCTCGGTCGGTTGAGGTTGTGGTCAGCTCGGTTGAGCAAAGCCGCCTAGGGGCAGGGTGCAAAGGTGTGCCTGGCCAACCTAGTAAAGTCTGCAAAGGGGAAATAAGAAGTGTTATGCCCAGACAACTGGACCAGGCTAAGTAAATAGTCAACTTACAGAATAGTAAAAGCCTAGCTCGATTACACTTGGGTAATGGGTAGCCTTTAGTTCGATTGCAATGAAAGTTCAACTCAAGACCCCTAGCTCGGTTGAAGGTTTGTGGATGGGGTTATAGCCGGTTTCCTAGTTCGGTCGTGTTCAAACCTAAAAGTCACCTAAACAAGTATCTAGTTCGGTTGTGGTGCGATTTTGGATTAAATGTTATGTTTTTGAAGAAAGAAAAACAAAAACAGTTGGTGTGCTTCTGAGCTTTGGCATGAAGTTTTGGGTTTATGGTATTTATTCAACACTCTAATGTATAAAAACACGCGTACAATAAAGTTTAAAGATTGAGAGTACATAAATAAATGGAAAAGAGACAATAGGAGGAGGTATTGAACGAACTTACTAGTCTGAGCGTATGCAAAACTTCAGCAATGGAGCCAATGCTGCGATAAAGAGCTGGAGCATAAAAGGATGCAGAAGCAGGGGCAGAACTCGGAAGCACAAAGAGTGAGAGAAGATGAATAGTGTAGTGTTGATTCAAAAATAAGGTTTTTTGTATAAAGCACAGGAAATGGGCGAGACTGTTCAAAATTCTCGAAGTACAAAGACGGCTGTGACAGTTGTATTGGACCAGTGAGAGCAAGCCACGTGTCTAAAAGGAATAGATAACAATTCAGATATACTTGAGAGGCGGAACAACGTGCCGAGCTAATTGATAAGACGTTTCTGAAACCGGGTAAATGGGTAGTCCGGTAGAGAATGAGCTCGGTGGTTTTGCTTGTTTTAGTTCAGTCAGCTTGGACGTTTTAGCTGGGCCGGAGAAGAATAATCCCAAATCATGCGCTGCAGATGGAATTAAGGGGCAATTGAAAGGGAGATTTTATGTAAACTAGGGCCAAGCTAGGCCCAGACATTGTAATAGGCCGATTTGTGGGCCGTAGTGAAAAGGGCTTCTTAGCTGGACCTTGCTTCTGTGAGCTCGGTCCGGAATGGTAGCAATTAGCTCGGTCTATGTATTCTGAATCGAGGTATGGGCTTCGCGTAGCTCGGTCCCATGTTGTATGAAAGCTGGGCAGAAGTACTTTGAACCGAGCTACCTAAATAAGTGGGCTTAATGGTTAGCCGAGGTATTGATGAGAAAGGGTGTTGGGCTTGGTATAGCTCGGCCGAATGCTATCTGCGTCATTGCTTGAGTGTATGACCGAGGTAATATAGCTCGGTTAGGCCGCAGCAACCTAAACAAAGGAGGTAACCATCTTACTTGGTTGGTGGAAAGTAGAGTGTTATGATATAGACATTCTTCATTGAGCTTGAGACTTCTATGAGGGCTCTGCTAAGGAGAGTAGAGTCTTACTAGGATTGTGCAAACCATCTCACTTCGTTGGTAGTGAGTAGGGTGTGTGATTCCTAGGAAGACTCTTATAAGGAGAGTTGGAATCTTACTAGGATTGGGCCGGGCAGAATCTATAAAAACTCATAGTAGGACCTATGTACAGGTATCACAACTTTGATTTTTGAATACACAGAGCTTTTGTCTATTTGTCCATTTTGCTGATTTAGGCATCGGAGAGGTATCCGGCACACACCCGCCGGCTAACTCACGTTTGTGTTTTCAGGGAGTAAAGCGACGACGCTTGAAGGAAGCGCAAACTTGATCAACAGGATTATATGAGAAGATTATTTCGTGCTCGTACAAAAATAGTCATTGAAGTTCAATCCGGCCCGATTGATTATTACATATTACATAATATATATATATATATAATTCTATGGATTTTCTTATCATGGGAAAGTCAAGAAAAAAAAATTAAAACTATTGGTAAAAAAATATATAAATTTCCAAATTTCTTAGTAAGAAATTTTGAAAATATATAAAATCAACTTGTTATGTCAATTTGTGACAAATTTACATATTTTATTTTATAATTGATGTTATAAAATTTTATGATAAAATTACACATTTGCGATCGGCAACATTTTCCATATTCTGAGTTTTCAAAAACCCATTTACCAATCTCTGATTTGTGGTTGTGTTGGTTTTATTTTAGACTCTGAAACTTCTAGAAGGCCAAATGATCAAAAAATAGCTTTAGCAATTTGAACAAGCCTTGGGAGTGTCTGCATACTAATTCTAGGGTTTGGGTTTCTTCTCTGGTGGAGGCAACGACACAACCAACAAATATTCTTTAATGTTAACGGTTAGTACAAATGTGTTTTTTTTAATATTTCACATAATTATAATTAGGTTCTTTTACATTTCAACTAAAACATTTCTCTTGAAAAAAGATATCCATTGTAATTTCAATTAAAATTTCCTTAATGTGAATATTTCAATTCATTAATTTAAATCAAAGCTACATTATTTAAATATATTATAAAAAAAAAAAGGAGATTGTGCATACATATAAATAGGTTTATACATAAATGTGATTTTTATCTTTATATTTAATTTATTGTAATTGGTTGGTGTAGAATTAACTCTCACTCACTCAATTTTTTTTCCACATGGCATGGATGTAATTAATGAGAAATTAAGCTCTAAAATCAAAAGACATATGTATCCTCTTTTAGTCATTGTCCATCTAAATAAAAAGGTGAAAAGGTCCAATCATTTTTATTCTTTTCTTTTAAACGATCCAAAAATCGAGTGTAATTATATTAGTATAGATGTAATTTAAAAAAAGAAAAAAAAAATCAACTATTCAAATGTGTAGTATAAAATAACACTATGCTAATTTTTGTGTCAAATTTAGGACAAGAAATAACATTTGCTATTTCAACACAATATATAGTGCAATGTTAGAGTGAATTTTTAAAATTTCAGAGCAACATCATAGAGAAGTATTGCTTTGAAACTTGAAGAGGTTCCAATTCAGAGAACTTCAAATTGCCACAAACAACTTTAGCAGCAAGAACATAATTGGGAAGGGTGGTTTTGGGAATGTGTACAAAGGGTACATCCAAGATGGGACTGTTGTCGCCGTAAAAAGGCTCAAAGATGGAAATGCAGTTGGTGGGGAGACCCAATTTCAAATTGAAGTCGAGATGATCAGCCTTGCAGTTCACCGGAACCTCCTCAGGCTCTATGGGTTTTGTATGACTGCAACAAAAAGGCTTCTGGTTTATCCCTACATGTCCAATGGGAGCGTTGCTTCGCGCCTCAAAGGTAAAAAGAACCATCAAGATTGCTATTTAATAATTCTCTTCGACTGCATTGGAACAGAGTACTGAGAAATTAGACGACATAGGATCCCGTGCCTTTCTTCAATTGTTTTTGAAAAATTCTACACATACAAAATGTACCTGAATGCACATATGTGACTCAAAATGTTTGCAACTATAGATGTAAACATTTTGAGTCACATTTTGTGAAATTCTTTCTGTGTGTATGGCATAGCTGATTGTTTTTTTTCTAGTTTTAGTTGTTCTTTGAACTTTTTCCCAATTGAAAGTTGCTTTTCTTTTTCTTTCTCAAATTCTTTGACTTGCTAATGTGACTATATTAGGTTTTAAATATTGAATGATCGTAGACTTTTGAAATTGATAGTTCCCAATATATTGGTTGATATTATCCCATATCAGTCGATATATGACCATATCACTAATACTGATACGTATCTTGATATTGTTATTTAAAACAATGACCTTAGACCTATATCTTGTCTATGCAAACAAAAAATTTGGGTACTTAACCATTAGATTCATAGTTTTCATCTCCTTTCAGCCAAACCAACCTTGGATTGGGGTACTAGAAAAAGCATTGCCTTGGGTGCTGCAAGGGGTTTGCTATACTTGCATTAGCAATGCGACCCCAAGATTATTCACCGCGATGTCAAGGCTGCAAATATATTGCTTGATGAGTACTGTGAGCCAGTGGTAGGAGATTTCGGATGGGCAAAGCTTTTGGATCACTAGGATTCACACATTACGACAGCTGTCAAAGGAACTGTGGGGCATATAGCTCCAGAGTACCTCTCGACAGGCCAGTTGTCAGAGAAAACAGACATTTTCGGGTTTGGAATTCTTCTACTTGAATTGATCACCGTCAAAGAGCACTTGAGCTTGGGAAAGCAGCAAACCAGAAAGGTGCTATGCTTGATTGGGTGAGGAACACATAAATGTTTTAGATGAATTATTTTGAACTGTAAATAGTTTTGTTTTATTTTATTTTGCATCAGATATTTTGTTGTTGCAGATAGTTTTTTTTTTTTTTTTTTTTTGAAGGGGGGGTGACCATTGCAACTGCAAAAGAGACGCCACAAAAAATGTGGACGCAAAAAGCCCTTTTTCTAGTAGTGATTTGCATTGTTTGCCCTTTGTTGCGACAATTTATCCCGCCAACATAGAAAAGTACTAATTGTGACAACAAAGTAACTTAGGCAAAAAGCCCTTTTCCTAGTAGTGTCATTAGTGTTGAATGAATGGCTATGATTGCAGGTTACAAAAATTCATCAAGAAAAGAAACTTGATACATTGGTTGACAAGGATCTGGAAAACAACTATGATAGAACTAAGCTCGAAGAAATGCAAAGAGTGGCTCTCCTATGTACCCAGCATCTTTCAAGTCATAGGCCCAAAATGTCTGAAGTAGTTCGAATGCTTGAGGGAGATGGGCTTGTGGAGAAATGGGATGCTTCCCAAAGAGCCGAGGCAATGAGGAGTAGAGCAAATGAATTTTCTTCTTCAGAGCGATACTCTGATCTAACTGATGACTCCTCGTTGCTTGTCCAAGCAATGGAGCTCTCAGGACCACGGTGAGAAATTTCTCAAAGAGAAAGAAAGAAGTCAAATAAGCATAAAAAGAAATTTTGATTGCAAGACTTTGTGTTGCAATGTGTTTGTTGTATAGTAGAAGCTGATTTGAGATACTGACAAGTGTTTACTAGTCTTTTTTTTGTGTTGATGAGTGAAGTTTTTTTTTTTCTCCAAGTCTGTAAGAATAATGTATGAGTTCAAGAACTGACTTGCTCTTTCTGTAAAATACAGAAGAATTTCAAAGTGAATTGTCAAAGACCCCATTACCTTCTGTGAGTTTAGTTTGGTGCTGAGGGTATTGTTAATAGCATCATAGACGGGTATGGTGGATCTCTATACTTTGTTTGGATTGAAAGTCGTTTCTCTCATCAGAAAAATTTGAAGCCTAACACTTTGTTTCGGTGAAACACGTTTTCTGTTGAACTTTTTTTTTTAAAGTAGTTTGAAGGTCATTTTTAAAAAGAGAATGTTTTTGGTAGAAAAATATTTTTTTGCCGAAATAAACAGTGCAAGTGAAACTGGTTAGTGTAATTTGAAGTTGGCCTCCAAAAAGTAACAATACATAAACAGAAAAATTATACAAAAAGTGTAATGATGATATATTTGTATTTATCCATTTCCAACTAAATCAAAAGAGCATTAGAATGACTTATTATTTCAAAAATATTTGTCACATTGTTCATGTTAAGTTTTCTATTTATTTTCCATCACAAAAATGAGTAGGATTTGCAGGAAGTGTTCAACCCATGATGTGATTCAAATGTAAATCAACACTTTAACTATGCACTGCCAAAATGGTATTTTTCATTCAGAAATCATAGATGGTGAACAATGTCTAAAATTACATGAACTTACACATGATTCATGGCAAACAATGCCAAAGTTGTATAGTATCCCAAGCTTTTAAAATCAGGGATGAAAAATCTAGAAACCTCCTTGATGTTGATTTGTGATTATGTATCAATTTTAAGCAGAATATAACAATCCCAATCAAACAATCAAGACAAAGAGACACAACAATTTTACGTGGAAAAACCACAATTGGACACCTCCAATTGTGATAAAAAAAAAAAACCACCGGCAACAGCCACAAGAACAATCCACTAAGAAGATTTAAAGGAATTACACAGGTATACTCTTAATTATCTAGCGAATCCACAACGCCTAACTGAACCAACCTCTATGTGCCTCTTCCAACCCCATCTTCACCACGGAATTGTCTTTCTGATGAGCCACTCCAGAATCCACCAAAGCTTCAAGCTCGAATTCTTCAGAATCCACCGAAGAACAACTCTCTCTTTTGTTTAACAAACAAAACCTTTGATGTACTCTCTTTTAAACCATGAGTTGAATACTCAATAAAAACATCAAAGAAAACTTAACAAAATATCTCCAGATATAACACTTAAGAACCAAAAAGAAGATCTGGAGAGGTTCAATGAATAGTCTAGTTTTGGGAGAAAACCAAGTATTTATAGAGAACCAAAAGTAATCCTAGATTTGGAAGAAAACCAACTCCTTAAGAAATCCGAATTTTGAGGCTCGCTAGAGCGAAGCTTCTCTCGCTCGAGCGAGGAGCTTTGTTTTCATGATTTCTACTAGTGCCTTGGCTCAAACGACGAATCCTTGGCTCGAGCGACGAATACACTCTTTCAAGTTTTTGTATGGACACAATCCTTCGCTTGAGCGAGCATTCCTTGGCTCGAGCGAGCAAGCCTTAGCTCGAGCGAGCACTCCTTGGCTCGAGCGAGCAATGGCGGACATGCAATTTTGAATGCAATTTTGCATTTTGCTTCGGCCGCGAGCTGACCGGGCAGCTCGACCCCCGTAATAATCAACGAAGTAGCAATCTTTAAAGCATTGACATCACAAACTTCTCTGCAAAGCATGATTCGGGTTGGATTCGCTTCTAACAACTCATAGCCTCACTGAAATAAAAATGCAAATAAAATTACAACTCAAAGGAGTTTTGTCAAACGGGGTTGCCAATAATAAAAACCTAACAAGGGAAATGTAATCCAAACAAGTAGAAAGTTGCAGCAACCAACCTCCGTTTGTTAGGGTAAAATATAATTTATTTATTTTTTTTTGCATATTTTGGCATTAAATATAATGAAAAATGAAAGTCTAACAGAAAATAATTTCAATGTAAAACAAACCTATTTAGGTAAAAATATTTTCCACTTTGACAAATATGGAAAATATTTTCTAAACTAAACTCTTACCAATGTCACTATACCACTATCACTACTCACTACACCGCCACTACCTCCAACCCCCCTCCATCTTGCCACCACCACCTCCGACCCTCCACCATCGCTAATACAACAATTAATACATTAATTTCAAGTATGCAACCAAATATATACATATAAAAGTTATTTTCGATAGATCACATTGTCAATGCCAAGTTCCTGCCTAATTGATTACCTGAAATGAGGAACAGGGAATGTGATGGGGGAGAACTTGATATAAAGTTAAAAATATCACCTAAATTCAATCGCAAACATCATTGCCAAATTTCATATAATTTAAACAGTTGAAGAATTTTCATTTTTCCTAAAAGGAGATCATTCTTTCGCCCTCAGGGTGTTCCACTTTCCCTTAGTGAATGTCAATAGCAGTAATTATTTTTAAACATGGACCTATCAGACAACAAACACAAAAAAGATCATCTCTCTGTCACACTCAAACCGAAGATGGCCAAAATGGACAAAAATCATTTGCTAAACTTGATCTTTATCTTTATGTTCGAATTCGATTTTTGCTTGAGGTGACAAGCATGGAAATTGTGTCACCTCATTCAAAATTCTCAGTCCTTCGTCAGCAACCTTCTCTGAGTCAGTCTGAATAAACATTGTCTCCAGCACTGGCGATATGGCTAATAAAAGCTTAATAAACTTCAATTCAGACTGTGTGCCATATAGACCCCCCAACTGCACTACTTGAAGTTGATTTAAAGAGACACCTGACCAGTCTTTCATTTCTAGACGCTCCAGAACAGGATCAATAACATCAGCAGTTTCAGTACTTGGTGCCTGGAAAGAAGAAAAGGGAATTGTGTCTCAGCCTAAAGATTCAAAATATACATTATAAACATAGGAAATAATATTATCTGTTGTTGCTTACCACAATTGTAATTTTTTCCAAGTTTGGAGAGCTTCTGATTAAACAAAGAATAATTGAGATCTCATTTACTTCTTCAAAACAAATAAAAAACAACTTGAGAGTTTTAAGGTTGTTCAAAGTAGTTGGAAGCCTCTTTGGTACACCACTTGCAGACATGTACTAGAAGCAAAAGAAGAAAAAAAAAAATTCAAAGAAACATGTGTCAACTTTCTTATAACATCCAACCAAACAACAAGAAAAGAAAAAAAGAAGTGGTTTACTAAGCTAATCTTTCCCGAACAGTATCATACTCCAATTGCAGAAACTCAATGACAGGTAGATTATCAAAAACCGTGACCAATTTGGAAGTTTTTGATTGCGTAATTACATCCGCATTCATGAAGTCCTTTAAACAAATAAAAACCCTCTCAAGTCGAGCGGCATTTTTTAAACAAATAGAACAGGCATGGATTTCACAGCATAAGAATCTAATATTAGGAGCGTTAATTTCAAGGAAATCTAAACTGCCGGAGCTTTTAAGTGACAGTTCCTCAAGTAGTGGGCAACTGGAGATTAAACTTGAAAGTATGTTAGCAGTAACAACAACTTCGTAAAGCACCAGTTTAAGGAGCTTGCTAAATCCTTTGACTTTAGTTGGAGATTTAAATACACAAGAACGAAGCGTCAAACACCTAAGTTGTTCACATGAAAATAATGATGACGGCAATTTATAAGGGTTACCCTTCCGAATGAGAAGGGCAAATTCCTGGATACCATTGTTTGAAAGGAAAAGTATCAATTGATTGATCTTCGGGCAACTTTCCAGTCTAGATAAATTGAGTATGAACTTGGGTATTGGTCCACGATGAAGTAACAAAACTTGACAAATAGTCATCATAAGTTCAGTCTTGGTTTTTCTGGTTGATTTTCTGCAAAAGTTATCATCAAATACAAGTCGGGGAAGTTTTGTCCAGATATACCTTCATTTCTTTGACAAAACACTAGTCCTTACCGCATCCTGTATTGGCAAACACACTAAGATTGTTTCTTTTACACTTTGTGGAAGATTACTGATTATGTCTGAAGTTGATCCACACATTTCCTTCATGTTTCTCTCCATGTTTCTAACTGTTCTGACAATCAACGAGCTTAAACAAATCAAAGTAAGTACCAAGCTCTCCAAGGTAATGTTTTTATTGCATTTCCTGGCACAAAATAAAAGAGCAATAAGGAATAACTCATTACCATATCTCCTGTTACAACATTCTATTAACCCAAATTTGCATTTATGGAAAGAAAAAAGAGAACCTCCAAAGAAAAATTTCCCAAATAACACAACTCCTAAAAATTAATCTCATCAGCAACAGTTTGATGGAACAAATGCACACAACTTGTAGACAAGAATAAGGAATTTAGCTACCATAAGCACACCATTGGTTGATAGTGTGGAGTCTGTGAGATAGTAACTAGAATAAGAAGTAGAAAACAATTGATGGAGCCATTTTTGAGAGGAGAAAACAATTGTCGGAGTGTCGTTGCCTACAAAATAATGTTTAAACATTTTCATAATATATGTATGTAAATAGATATTTTAGTTAAATGAATTAAGAGAGAGATGTGACTCTTGAGTTTAAACTAGAGAGGTATGACTTTTGGGTTTAAATCAAGAGGTAGGAGGACTATTAGATTTAAACAAAAAAGTATGACCTACCAACAAGTTGATTCTTTATTGCATTAGCTATTAATAATAGATATTATAACTATAATAGTCATAATGTTCTTGGACACAAAAATTAGATGAATCTGATAGAGAGTCGATGTAACATGAGTCAATTCTCTTCACGAAATCAGTGAGCAAACTAAACTAAACCTTGCATCCAAATCAAGTGGGATCAATATGAATATTTTATGTCATTTCACTCTGGGAAGGGTTATACGCTCAGTTAAATAAAATAAATATATATAATTTTTTCTACCATATCTTATATCAATTTAGGTCCTGTCCTTCTTCTAATATTTCCATTTATAGTGATCGTATTACTTTTCTTGACCGTTGGGTCTACAACTCTTCATTGACATAATTGATAAGCAAATTCGGGAAAATTTTGATTTTTTTTCCTTACGATGTGCAAATGCATATTATAGCATGTCCCTAATAGGGAATGTTCATTCTTTAATCCATGGATTCTATTTTGAACCATTAGTAATGATCTTCAACAATATGGTAGGAGGCAGAGTTATCTTGAATCTTTTAATAAATTTGGACGTACTTGAAATGAAATGAAGCTTTAGTGAACTATCATGAGATGCAGAGTGCAAATGAGAACTATGTAAAAATGACACAATTCTCACATGCACTCCATTGATTGAAAATTTTAGTAGATGAAGGGAGTTAAGTATTGCAAATTTTAGTTTAAGGTAAAGAGACACGGGGCAATAAGGTGTAATTTGCCCTATATTTAGGCATACATGCAACAACTCACTACATTTGGTGAGTAGTACTCCTTAAAATAGCGATTGTACTAGCGAGTTTGTTGGAGTTAAATTTTTTGATTAATTATTCTCTAATTTAGTTTAAAAACATAGATGAGTTGTTTGATGTACTTAGCCTAAGAATTTGAACATTAGAGATTAAAAAATACGTCATCAAATCAATATGAAATGCATATTTATAGTAACCCAAAAAAAAAAAAAAATGGTACCAACTATTTGAGTAAGTTGAAAGAAATTCCTTACGGTACGGAATTAAAGAAACATCAAAGAAACCAAACCAAATCAAATCTTATAAGTGAGTTCCTCAATCAAAACAAAACAAGATTAGATTTCAAAAATTTTTAAAAAAAAATTATAAATAAATAAATAAAGTGATAAAGTGAAATGAAAGATCAAAGAAGAAATCTTTGCTTGGGTGGTGGTAGTCTCTGTCAACCTCCTCGTATCATGGTTGCTTCTATTTCTACTTGGAATCCCTATTACCAAATTCCAAATGTTAAAAAAGTACAGACTACAAAAGTATCAAAATACAGAGACAGAGACAGAGAGGGGGGGGGGGGGTACTGTGGCCGAGGAGGCAGAGGAAACTGGGTGAAGAAAATGGGAGAGAAAGAGATACGCAGAAAGGGTTTTCCTTTTTATATTGCATGGACACGTGGCAAACGAAAAGAATCTGACAGACAGAGACGTGTGAACTGGAAATTGGGACAAGGCTCTTAACCCCAATTTCTTTTTTTTTTTTTCCTTTTTTAAGTTTTTGGAAAGTTTGGACAGAGTTGGTCTAAATTAGTGGGAGTTGGATTTGTAACCCAAGCTTATCGCAATTGTTTGAATTGCTTAGATTTGAATCAAGTTACCATGGCTCCAGATTGCCTCTCAACAGGCCAGCCGTTAGAGAACTTGAGTTGATAACCAATCAAAGAGCACTTGAGTTTGGGAAACATCAAACCAGAAAGGTGCTATGCTCAATCGAGTGAGGAACACAAATTAGTGTGTTTAGTTTTAGGCCAAGTTTGGCACGTTGCCAAAAAGTTAAAAAATTACTCAAAAAGTTAAAAAGTTATCACTATTTACCAAAAGTCAAAAATTACGTCTGCATAACTCTCAATTCTAATTTTCCCATACATATTAATTTATACAATTTTTAATACACATTTTTCCATAAAAAGTCAAAAAATTAACCCAAACATCCACATTTTTTTCTTCAATTTTTTAGTCCAAAAAGACAAAAAGTACACTTATTTAGGACACCTCAAACAACCCCTTAGTTTCTTCAATTCAGTTTTTTGAAAATTGAATTTTTTTAAAAAAAAAATTTATTTAGTGAATATTTTTTTAAATTTTAAGTAATTTTTAAATTTTTTTTAGATGTACCTTATTTAAATGTATCTAAATAGTAAAATATTTGTAAAAAAATATTTTAAAAAATTAATAAATATACAAAAATAGGAAAAATGTACTAAATTTTCGTATTTTTTTATTTATATTTTTTGGTATTTAGTGTATTTTTTAAAGATTTTTTTCACAAATATTATATTTTTTAAGTGTATTTATGTTAAATGTGTCTAAAACTTTAAAAAAAATTACTAAAATATTAAAAACATTATTGAAAACATTAAAATAGGAAAAATAAAAAAAGTAGAATTTTCTAAAAACTAAAACCAAACAAGATGAATGTTTTTTAAAGACATTTTTTAAACTCTAAATAGTTGTGTTTTTTTTTTTTTCAACCCAAGATGTGATTCAAATGTAAATCTAACACTTCAACTATGGCACTGCCAAAATTGTGTTTTTTCAGTCAGTCATCATCATAAACTTTCCACATGATTCATGGCAAACCAAACCATGCCAAAGTTGTATAGTACCATAAGCTTTAAAAACAGGGGAACATATATAATCCTAACAAATAGAAAGTTACAACAACTAAAACTGCGTTCGTTTGGATAGAGTGGTGTTTTGGAAAGTTGATAAAAAGCTAAAAAAGTTGGCTTTTCTGACTTTTTGTGGCTTTTTTTTGTGTAAAAAAACTAAAAAGCTAAAAAGCTAACTTTTTACCATGTTTCCAAATTACCTAAGAATATATATATATATATATATATTGTGCATATTCTGACATTTAAAATAACAAAAAGACACAAGTCAATAGAAAATATTTTCAACAAAAAACAAGCATAATTAGATGAAAACATTTTTCACTCCGAAAAATATGAAAGACATTTTTCTGAACTAAACTCTTACTAATGACACCATCAGAACCCACCACAGCCACTGCCTCCAACCCACCTCTTTGCAAAAATAATTTCTGGAAAAAATTATGTAAAAAATATTTTCTGTCAAAATAAATAAAACCTAACAAAACCTTAAGAGTACTTTAAGAGGAGAATAAACCGTGTATAGTGTGTACATCACAGTGTCAATGCCAAGTTCCTGCCTAATTGATTACCTGAAATGAGGAATAGGGAATGTAAACTTGATATAAAGTTAAAAGTGGCACTTAAATTCACAATCACAAACATCATTGCCCAATTTCAACCAAATTTCATATAATTTAAATTGTTGAAGAAGTTTTATTTTTCCTAAAAGGAGGGCAATTTTTTTCCCTCAAGATGTTCCACTTTCCCTCAGTAAATGTCTTAGCAGTTTTAATTTTTAAATATGGACCTATCAGACGATAAACACAGAAAAGATCATCTCTCTGTCCCACTCAAACCAAAGATGGCCAAAAAGGACACAAACCATTTGCTAAACTTGATCTTTATCTCTATATTCAAATTTGATTTTTGCATGAGGTGACCAGCGTGGAAATCGTGTCACCTCTGTCAAAATTCTCAGTCCTTTGTCAGCAACCCTCTCTGAGTCGGTCTGAATAAACATTGTCTCCAGCACCGGCGATATGGCTAATAGAAGCTCAATAAACTTCAATTCAGACTGTGTGCCAGATAGATTGCCCAACTCCACAACTTGAAGTTGATTTAAAGAGACATCTGACCTGTCTTGCATTTCTAGAAGTTGTAGAACATGATCAATAACATCAGCAGTTTCACACCTTCGTACCTGGAAAGAAGAAAATGGAATTGTGTCTCAGCCTAAAGATTCAAAATATACATTATAAACATAAGAAATAAAAAAATCTGTTGTTTCCTACCACAATTGTAATTTTCTCCAAGTTTGGAGAGCTTCTAATTAAACAAAGAATAACTGAGATCTCATTTACTTCCTCAAAACAAATAGACAACAACTTGAGAGTTTTAAGGTTGTTCAAAGTAGTTGGAAGCCTCTTTGGTACACCACCTGCAGACATGTACTGAAGCAAAAGAAGAAGAAAAAAATCAAACAAACATGTGTTGACTTACTTATAACATCCTGCCAAACAACAGCAAAAAAGGAAAAAAAGAAGTGGTTTACTAAGCTAATCTTACCTGAATAGTATGATACTCCAATAGCAGAAACTCAATGCCAGGTAGACTACCAAAAAGCGTGACCAATTTGGAAGTTTCTGCTTGTGTAATTCCTTCCACATTAAAGATACCCATAAAATAACAAATTGAAACCCTTGCAAGTCGAGCGGTATTTTTTAAACAAATAGAACTGCCATAGATTTCACAGACTAAGAACCTAAGATTGGGAGCGTTAATTTCAAGGCAATCTGAAATGAAGGACCTTTTAAGTGACAGTTCCTCAAGTAGTGGGCAACTGGAGATTAAACTTGAAAGTGTGTCAGAAGCAACAAAAACTCTGTAAAGCACTAGTTTAAGGAGCCTGCTAAATCCTTTAAATTCAGGTGGAGATTTAAATACACAAGAACGAAGACTCAAATACCTAAGTTGTTCACATGAAAAAAATGATGATGGCAATTTATAAGGTTCACCCTTCTCAATGAGAAGGGTGAATTCCTGGATACCATTGTTTGAAAGGAAAAGTATCAACTGATCCATCTCCGGGCAACTTTCCAGTCTAGATAAATTGAGTATGAACTTGGGTATTGGTCCACGATGAAGTAACAAAACTTGATAAATAGTCATCATAAGTTCAGTCTTGGATTTTCTGGCTGATTCTCTGCAGAAGTTATCATCAAATACAAGTTGGGGAAGTTTTGTCCAGATATACCTCCATTTCGTTGACAAAACACTAGTCCTCACCGCATCCTGTATTGGCAAACACACTAAGATTGTTTCTTTTATACTTCCTGGAAGATTACTGATTATGTCCGAAGTTGATCCACGCACTTCATTCGTGTTTCTCTTCATATTTCTAACTGTTCTGACAATCAACAAGCGTAACCAAATCCAAGTACCAAGTTCTCAAGGTAGTGTTTTTATTGCATTTCCTGGCACAAAATAAAAGAGCAATAAGGAATAACTCATTACCATATCTCCTGTTACAACATTCTATCAACCAAATTTTGCAGTTATGGAAAGAAAAAAATGAAAATCCAAAGCAAAATTCCACAAATAACACACCTAAAAATTAATCTAATCAATGACAGTTGGATGGAACATATGCACACAACTTGTAGACAAGAATCAGAAATTTAGCTGCCACAAGCACACCATTGGTTGATAGTGTGGAGTCTGTGAGATAGGAACTAGAATAAGAAGCAAAAAACAATTGATGGAGTCAGATTTTGAGAGGAAAACAATTGTCGGAGTGTCATTGCCTACAAAATAATGTTTGAACATTTTCATAATATATGTATGTAAATATATATTTGGGTAAATTACATTGACCTCCCTTCAGGTTTACCTTAATTACAGGGACCTCCCCTATAGTTTCAAAAATAACACTGACCTCTCCTACTTTTGAAAATAGTACACAGATTCCCCCCTGCTGTTAGAAGGACGTTAATAAAGTAACAAAAACAGTGACATCAGCCACAATAAACATGCAAATGCCCAAAATACCCTTGTCATCCTTTATAAAACAATACACCCCCTTCTAACTATTTGCCTCCAATTTCCAGCACCTGTTAACTTTCCCTCCAAACTCTCTCTCTCTCTCTCTCTCTCTCTCTCTCTACAACCTCGCTTGACATGGATGAAGATTTCAAGACATGATCAACCAAAAATATATAAGAACAAAATAATTTGAAGACAAAAAGTAAGATGCAAATTCTAAACTCTTCAGTCACAATGGCTAACAAAAATCTCATCATTCACTAATATGACAGAATCTATTGGCCATAACATGGAGTCCAAAATTATAAATAAACATTACAAAAATTACAAATTCACAAATTATAAAGGGCAAACTTCACTTTACCCCCCTATGGTTTGGGCCGGGTGCGGATTCCCTTATGATATTCAAAAATCACCACATTACCATCATGTGGTTTGTGGACTAAAATGCACAGTTAGCTTTTCCATTAAAGATAATACATTATGATAGTCACGCGCTTGCAAGGAGAGTAACACTATTTTTAAGACAAAAATGCCCTGGCACATCTTCAAATTTATAAACAATGCCATCAGATCTGTAAACCTTTACCTAAGAAAAAAAATGAAAAAAAAAGAGATGAAAGATGGTTTGATCTTACTGAATATGGTTTGATCTTCATACTACCAAAATTTTGTGAGTTTCTTACCACCTAACTCCGATCAATCCCATTTCGGCGCGACTCTCCGGTCAACCCCATTCCGGCGCCACTCTCTAGTCAACTCCACCATGACATCCACAGTCGACCACCCCCAGCAGCTTCAGACAACCCCAATCCAGAGCCATCGCCGCAAGCCACCATCCAAATTACAGATTATATGTAACAAAAGTTAATAAATGCTGGTGCCTGAGACTTTAGAAGAGAAAATGTGTAGCTATATATATAATCTGTATATATGTGTATGCAAATTATATAATCTATATATATATGTATATCAAAGCTAATTTCAATTCATCAAAAAAAAAAATTTTGATTATATAATCTATATATATATATGTACATCAAATCCATATATATATATATATATCTGTGTTATGTTTAAAAAAAAAATTTGATTTTGTTTTTGCATATGCTGTATGTATATATATATATTTTTTGAATTTTATCCATATATATTTTTGCATCTGCTGTATGTATATATATTTTTTGAATTTTATCCATATATATATATAAATTTGTGTCATTCTGTTTCAATAAGTTTCAATGGTTTGTGAAGATGAAAGATGATGAAGTGTATGTACAACTTCTGTTAACTGTATGAAAGATGATGAAGTGAAATGTATGTCAGCTGGGTGAACTGTATGTAAGATGAGAGAGAGAGAGAGAGAGAGAGAAGAAGATGAATGAGGGTATAATTGTCAATTTACAACTTCTATTAACAGAAATTAGTGTGCGTTTTAATCCACAAATCACATGGGGATTATGTGGTGATTTCCAAATATCAGGGAGTAACCTAAACCACAGAGCTAAAGTGAAGTTTGCCCAATTATAAATAAACAGCGCAAAAAAATTACAAATTCAAGGCAGTTCACAATTTCTATAAGCAAATTACAATCAAAGACTTCAATGTTCCAAGTTTTTTTTTTTTCTTAGACAAACATGACTTTAGACAGACCTGGACCACCTCAAAAGATCTGTATGTTACAACTTAGATCAAAGATTCAAGATGACTATTCTTGGTGGGCACACAATTTAGATTCATGTATCTTTCTTTGAAGTCCCATTTGGATCCATCTCAAGTGTCTTTTTTGCATCAACATTGAACTTCAAAGAACCAAAACAATTCACATTAATTTGAACTTGGCAAACAACACCCTTAAAAATTGTACCCAAAAACTAGTTCAAACACACAAAGAGAGAGAGAGAGAGAGAGAGAGAGAGAGAGAGAGAGTGCAATGGAGCTAATTAACCTCTCACAGTCAACAATGAAGGAATGCCATTGAGGTTTAGTAGATGAAAATGACACAATTCTCACATGCACTCCATTGATTGAAAAATTTAATTTTTAGTCAGGGTAAAGAGACAAGGGGCAATGAAGTGTAATTTGCCCTATATTGAGGCATACATGCCACGACTTGCTACATTTGGCAAGTTACTATAGAATCTCCTTAAAAATGGTGATTGTACTAGCGAATTTGTTGGAGTTAATTTTTTTGATTAATTATTCATTATTTTAGCTGAAAAACATAGATGAGTTGTCTGTTGTACTTATTTTAAGAATTTGAATGTTTGGGATTAAAAAATACATCAAATCAATATGAAATGCATGCTTATAGTACCAAAAACTCACATTATTCCGATATTCCCTAAAAAAAATAAAAAAAAATTCGCACCAACTATTTGAGTCAGTTGAGTCAAATTCTTTACAGTACGGAATAAAAGAAACATCAAAGAAACCAAACCAAATCAAATCTTATAACTGAGTTCCTCAATCAAAACAAAACAAAACAAGATTAGATTTCAAATATTAAAAAAAAAATTAAAAATAAATAAATAAAGTGATAAAGTGAAATGAAAGATCAAAGAAGAAATCTTTACTTGGGTGGTGGTGGTCTCTGTCAACCTCCTCGTATCATGGTTGCTTCTATTTCTACTTCGAATCCCTGTTACCAAATTCCGAAAATTAAAATTTACAGACTTCAAAAGCGTCAAAATTCTAGGATGATACAGATTTTGAAACAGAGAGAGAGAGAGAGAGAGTACTGTGGCCGAGGCGGAGCAAACTGGTTGAAGAAAATGGGAGAGAAAGAGACGCAGAAACGGTTTTGCGCATTTATATTGCATGGACACGTGGCAATACGATCACAGACAGAAACGTGTGAGCTGGAAATTGGGACAAGGCCCCTAAAACCCTTCTTTTTAATTTTTAATTTTTATTTTAAGTTTGAGTAATATTAGATATCTCAAAATTCTACTAAAGTTTTTACCAAATGTCTGTGAGACTTATACAATGTGTCACATACCAATGTGAGACATTTGATAAACTTTTTAGATCTCTAACATTTTTATTTAGGTTTTCAAATAATTGAGACAGGTTGAAAGATTATCTAAGCTAGTCTCAATTTGTAACCCAAACTTATCACAATTGTCTGAATTACTTAGATTCGTGATAGATATCATCGGAATTCTTACCATGGCTGTTAGAGGAATCGTGAGACATAGCTCTAGATTGGTGGAGATTTCAAAACTATATTTCATTTTTTGGTTTGAGTGTGGTGTTTGATTAGAGTTTTTAAAAATTAAATCTACACTTATTTTTGAAAACACATCTATCTAGTAATCCTCACAACCTCCTCCGGACATTCGGCTGGTTAACCGAAACAATATTCGTGTTTTTTATTTTTAACAATTGACACCTGTTATTTTTTTATATTTTAAATAAAAAATATTTTCAAAATTTTTAATTTTTTTTTATGAATTTTGAATAGAATTTTGGATTGTATATTTAATTATGAGTTGTAAGTTTTTTAATCAAATAACTTTTCTAATTTCAAAACTCCTTCTAAAACTCAATTCAAAACTCATAAAAAAAACAAATTTTATCTTTTTAAATCATAATTTCAAAACTCACAAACTCAAAATACAATTCTATTGTTAAATCATAATTCTGAAACTCTACCAAACACTTTCGGGTTTAAAATTAATCTACTTGAATTGATCACTAGTCAAAAAGGACTTGAGTTCGGAAAACATCGAACCAGAAAAGGTGCTATGCTCAATTGGGTAAGGAATACATAAATGTTTTTGGAGAATTTTTTTAAACTCTAAATAGTTATTTTATTAAAATATGAATCGCCACATGTGATTTTAAAAATTACATTTCACCCATGAGATTTCTAATTTTATAACAAATTGCTCATTTTATTAATAAAATATCAAGTCAATTAACAATTTTTAATGATGCTAAAAATATGTTTCAATTAATAATTTATGTAATTTTATTATTGTATAGGAAAGCAATTATGAATTTATTTTTTCAGTTAATTCTGTTAAATAAAAAATTCTAATAAGGGAGTGTTTGTAATTTTTCAAATCACAAGAACCAATCTGTATTTTAAAAAAATCTCAAAAGATATATTTATAATTTACTCTTATTTTTTTCCACTTTGAAAAATATAAAAAATGTTTTCTGAATTAAACTCCTATCAATGCCACCATATCACTATCACAACAACCCATCATAGCCACTGCCTCCAACCCACCCCTTCACAAAAAATAATTTCTAAAAGGAGAGCTTGATACAAAGTTAAAAGTGGCACTTAAATTCACAATCACAAACATCATTGCCAAATTTCAACAAAATTTCATATAATTTAAACTGTTGAAGAAGTTCTATTTTTCCTAAAAGGAGAGCAATTTTTTTCCCTCAAGATGTTCCACATTCCCACAGTGAATGTCTCAGCAGTAATTATTTTTAAATATGGACCTATCAGGCAACAAACACAAAAAAGATCATCTCTCTGTCTCACTCAAACCAAAAATGGCCAAAAAGGACACAAACCATGTGCTAAACTTAATCTTCATCTGGATCGTCGAATTCGATTTCCACTTTAGGTGACAAGCGCGGAAATTGTGCCAACTGTTTCAAAATTCTCACTCCTTTGTCAACAATCTTCTCTGAGTCAGGCTCAATAAAGATTACCTCCAGCACGGGCGATATGGCTAATAGAAGCTTAACAAACTCTAATTCAGAACTTGTGCCAGATAGATTCCAGAAATCCACGGTTTGAAGTTGATTTAAAGAGACGTCCAACCACTGTTGCATTTCTAAAAGTTCTAGAACAGGATCAACAGCATTAGTTTCTTCATCAACATATGCCTGCGAAAAAAGAAAGAAAGGGAATTGTCTCAGCCTAAAGATTCAAAATACACATTATAAACATAGGAAATAATAATCTGTCATTACTTACCTGAATTGTAATTTTTTCTAAGTTTGGAGAGCTTCTAATTAAACAAAGAATAAGCGAGATATCATTTAGTTGGCCAAAACAAATTTCTAAAAGCTGGAGAGTTTTAAGGTTGTTCATAGTAGGTTGAAGCCTCTTTGGTACACATGCTGCAGACATGTTACTTATGACATTTGTTGTCGGTCCTTTGTCAGCAACCTCCACTGGGTCAGGCTCTATAATCATTGTCTCCAGCATTGGTGATTTGGCTAATAGAAGCTTAATAAACTCCAATTCAGACCTCATTATAGATATATCATACATCTCCACTGTTCGAAGTTGATTTAAAGAGACATCTGACCAGTCTTGCTTTTCTAAAAGTTTTAGAACAGGATTATCGATAACATCATCAGCAGTTTCATCAGTATGTATCTGGAAAGAACATGGAATTGTGTCTCAGCCTAAAGATTCCAAATTTACATATAAACATAGGAAATAATAATATTACTTACCAGAATTCTAATTTTACCAAGTTTAAAGAGCTTCTAATTAAACAAAGAAAAACCAAAATCTCATTTAGTTGCCCGAAACAAATTTGATTCAAGTAGAGAAATTTAAGGTTGTTCAAAGTATCTGGAAGCCTCTTTGGTACACCACCTGCAGACATATACTAGAAGCAAAAGAAAATAAAAAATTAAAAAAAATCAAAGAAACATGGGTCACTTACAAAATCCTCCACACACACACACACAAAAAAAAAGAAAAGAAACAAAAGAGTGGTTTACTAAGCGAATCTTACCCAAAGATAATAATAGTCTGATTCCAGAAACTCAATGACAGGTAGATTACCAAAAAGCATCACCAATTTGGAAGTTTCTGCTTCCTCAAATTCTTCCACATCCATGGACGCCATTAAACCAATTGCAACGCTTGCAAGTTGAACAGTGTTTTTTAAACAAATAGAACCGGCATGGATTTCACAGAGTAAGAATCTAAGATTAGGAGCGTTAATTTCAAGGCAATCTATACTGGTGGAGTTTTGAAGTGACAGTCGCTCAAGTAGTGGGCTACTGGAGATTAACCTTGAAAGTATGTCGGCAGTAACAACTACTTCGTAAAGCTCCAGTTTAAGAAGCCTGCTAAATCCTTTAAATTCAGGTGGAGATTTAAATATACAAGAATGGAGAATCAAAATCTTAAGTTGAAGACATGAAAATAGTGATGATGGCAATTTATAAGGTTCACCATTCTGAATGTTGAGGTTCAATTCCTGGATACCTTTTTTTGAAATGAAAAATATCAACTGATCGAACTCATAACAACTTTTGAGTCCAGATAAAGAGAGTGTGAACTTGGGTATTGGTCCATGATGAAATAACAGAACTTGATAAATAATTGTCATAAGTTTATCCTTGGTTTTGCTGAACAAGTCGCTGCAGAATGTATCATCAAATACAAGTTGGGGAAGTTTCGTCCAGGTATACCTCCATTTTGTTGACAAAACACTAGTCCTCACCGCATCCTGTATTGGCAAACAAGCTAAGATTGTTTCTTTTACACTTTCTGGAAGATTACCAATTATGTCTGAAGTTGATCGACGCATTTTCTTCATGATTCTCTTCATGTTTCTAACGGTTCTGACAATCAGCAAACTCGACAAAATCAAAGTAACAAGCTCCCCAGGGTAGTGGATTTATTGCATTTCCTGACACAAAATAAAAGAGAGCAATAAGAAATAGCTAATTATTGTATCTCCTGTTATAACATTCTATTAACCCAAATTTGCAGTTGTGAAAAGAAAAGAAAAATTTCCCAAATAACACAACTCCTAAAAATTAATCTAATCAATAACCCATCCTGTCAAACTTAAAATTTGGTTCAAACAGTTGGATGGAAAATATATGCACGACTTGTAGACAAGAATCAGCAATTTAGCTGCCATTGGTTGATAGTTTGGAGTAAGTGGGATAGTACCGAGAATAAGAAGTAGAAAACAATTTCATTTTCTTGTACAAACAATCAGCAATTGAATGAGAAACCTAATAATCTCATTAAGAAACTGTTACAAAACTGAGAGAAAAATTGTTAAATACCTGCTGGAACCTGTATGAGTTAAAGGATATTTACAACAAGTCTAATGAATGCTTAACTGGAACTCAAGTAAAAGGAGAAAAATATAACTAACAGAAAAATCTCGTGTACTTTTGTAGGAAGCACATAGGAAACAAATAAATATAAATTGACTATCTTTTTTGCGTTTACTAGAAATTAATGACTGGAAATAATAATAATAAAAAAGATTTATTCTCTAAGCAACAAAAAACAAATAGAACACGAGGACAACTAATTTAAAATGTAAATTGAAGAAAGTAAAAGGAATCTGCCCATCTTAACATGATATATTTTCATATTTTTCTGGGGATAACTAACATGATATATTTTCATTAAATACTCTAAATTTCTATACTAACTAGCAATTAACTAGAACCAACTAAAATAAGTTAGTAGTATAAATATTTCTTGAATGCTAATATGGTAAGTAACAAGATAGATAGAACTTTACTAAAGATTTTACTATTGCATAAACCTATGATTCTAAATTTTTGAGCTATATTAATGGTTTGTATTAATAGGTTCTTCTTTGTTAGCAAAAACAATGCTTGTCCACATTGTTTTGGCTCTCTTGGTGCTCTCAAACCCTTTGAACCTAGTAAGAAGCATTTGAATGTAGTCCCGTGGAACAACCCACTGATCATCACATAAGCCGAAAAGCCACTGTCATAATACAAAAGCCACTAGGCAATGAAGGAATAAATGATCCGCTACCTCCGAATTTCTCTTGCACATCACACACCATTGAGGACAAAGAGAGTGATTAGGCCTTCTTCTTTGGAAGACATCATTAGTTGTGACACCTTTTTTAGCCAAAGACCACATGAAGAACTTCACTTTATGAGGGATAACTACTTTCCAAATTTTCTTATGAATAGGAAACAAGGGAACAAATGAATTATCAATAAGCTTATCAAAAAAGGATTTAGACCCCTAAAGAAACAAGATTCCAAACCCTAATGTCACGGGAGGAAGAAAGAGAAACCCCTTCAAGCAATACTAACAAAGATGCCAACTCCACAGCCTCCCTATCATTCAAGTTTCTAATGAGATCAAAATTCCAAGAGATGGATGCCATAGAAGAGCATGCCACCAACGCTATCAAAACATTCCAAAAATGAACCAACTGATAAAGAAGAGGAAAAGCTCTAAGCGAGATATCCTCTAACGAAACATCCTCCCAAAAACGGATGGACACCCCATTTCCCGCTGTCAATGAAAGGAAGTTAGACACAAGTGGATACAAACGAGAAATAGACTTCCGCGGTGGACGACAATTGCCTTTATTAACCACATTAGAATCTCTAACATTGGGTTGAACTCCATACTCGCTTTTAACAACTGAACATCATAGTGAATCACTGTCAATAAGAAATCTCTACAACCACTTGCCCAAGAGAGCAATATTCCTAGCAACAATGTTCCCTATAGCTAGAATCTTTGATGGCAGGGGATCAAGTGTAGCAGCTTTGTCGGATAGGGCTGGATATTTGGCTTCGTTTTAGACATTTGTATCCCCTCCTTTTAAAGGAGTCCCTTTGTTCTGATCTCTAGGAATTGGGCTGGTGTTTGCCATCCCTAGGGCTAGGAATTTTGTGCTTTTGTTTTGTTCCTTCTCTTTCTTTGTATGAGGACTTCTTGTCCTCTTTCACTTTTCTTTTTTAATAAAATTTTGTTGATGCTCCAAAAAAAAAAAAAAGGTTCTTCTTTGTTTCTTATATGCTTCTTTGAATAATACAAATTCAACTAGGGTTTTAAGTCTTTTAACTAGGGTCTATACAAATAGGAGGATTGTTCAACTTGGGTTTAATTCTTTCAACATTGAAGTTGCAGGAGAAGGAAGGGCAGAGGTGGTGGTTCTGTGGTGGTTGAGCATGGAAAAGGTTACCAAATATTGCTAACCTTGATCAAATTTGAGGTTCAATAGATAGGGTGGAAGTTTGGGAGGCATCTCTTAAATGAGGTGTATTTTTGGGGAGTTTAAGAGGAAAACAAACTAAGCGGGCAGGTTTGTGGAGGTGGTTGGTCTGCAAGGTTGTGCTTCCTAGAGTCAGATTTTGGAGATGGATAGGAGGGGATGGTTAGCAGAGATGCCTTTGGAGTTCAATATGGGAGGGGTAGCACTGAGTGAAGACAACAAAGAAATTCCTGCAGCAGCCTGTGTCTCTCTCTTGATAGGCAAATAGACTCAATTGATTCCTTTATGCTCATAGTTGTTGACTCTTTTATTGCAAAAGACATTCCTACCAACAAGTTGATTCCTTATTGCATTACCTATTACTAATTGATATTATAACTATAATTGTTCTAATGTCCCCAGACATGAAAATTAGATGAATCCGATAGAGAGTTAATAAAACACAAGTCAATTTTCATCACGAAATCAATGAGCAAACCAAACTAAACCTTGCGCCCAAATCAAGTGGGATCAGCAATATGAATACTTTGTTATTTTGTTTTGTGAAGGGTTATATGCTTAGTTAAATAAAATAAATACATATCATTTTTACTATCATATCTCATCTCAATTTAGGTCTTCTCCTCCCCCTTACATTTCCATTTACAGTGATCGTATTATTTTTCTTGATCGTTGGATCTACAACTCTTCATTGACATAATTAATGAGCAAATTTGGAAAAAAAAAAAAAACAATCAACTTCATTGCATTCCAATAAACGACAAAAAAAACTTTAACCCATTAAAGTCAATAAGTGGTGATATCATGATTAGGCTCAATTTTGGCTTCATTAAAATTTCACCTCAACTTCTTTAAGCATGGGAATAACAATCCCAACAGTCTGCAAATTTCTTGGTAAGGAGAAGTTGTGTTTCAACCACCTTTCTCACCAAACTAGCTAAGTTCAAATCTATACATGAGATGGCTCAGTCTGTTTTTATGGAAAGTATTCCAAATGATTCCACCAATATAAAAAATCTAATCAAGTCCTTTTGTAAAACTTCATGAGGAAGTTCCCATCACTTTTAACCAAGACAATAATAAACACTTGTTTTTTTTTTAATTTTATTTTAATTATTAAAAAGCAATTACTAAAAATGATATCCATCAAAGTTTTCATATTTATAGAGGGATAATCAAATAAAATAGAAAACAGAAAAAATAATTGCAAATTAATGGAGTGCAAGTGAGACATACCTGATACAAGTGAGAACTATGCAAAAAATGGCACAATTCTCAATTGCTCCATTGATTTGCAATTATTTTCTATGTTTCCTGTTTGTCTTATATTCTCCGAATTTTATATGTTTAGTAACATTTATGTTTACTGCAGTGTGCAAGTGAGGCACACTCAGTACAAGTAAGAACTATGCAAAAATGGAAAAATTCCCACTTGCACTCCATTGATTTGCAATCATTTGCCATGTTTTCCATTTGTCTGATATTCTCCTAATTTTATATGTTTAGTAACATTTATGAACTCATTTAAGGTTTCAATTTTCCACTTCTAGACAACAACTCATCTTTATTGATGGGAGGACATATCAAACGAAATTCCAACTGTAAACCTAACTAGACCGAGACTCATTTACACTATGTTGCATTGTCAGTCTTTGTCTAATTTGTATTTGATTGGAGAATATGTAAGGGAATTAAAACTATAAACCCAACTAGACTGTGACACCTAATTAAGATTGTTGGATATGTTTGGTTGTATTCAATTAAATGGACGGTATTCCATGAGCGAGCACCTATGATGATGCACGGTCAGTTGTTGAGTATAACTGTCCCGCTGTTTGATCTGAACATTTTGTCCTTTCGTGTACTGACCCAACACACGTGACATGCCACTATTAGTGCACCAGACTGCCTCCAGTCGCCTAATTTCTGAATCAAGGTAAACTTTTCCACTTGGATTCTAATAAAAAGAATTTATACTACCAATATATTCTAAATCTTAATATCAAAATCCCACAATTAAGTCTAATTGTGCGCATAATTAAATCTCTTATTGTTTGCGTGGTACAGAAAATTTTAACATTTTATTTTGAAATTTCATACTCAAAATAAATCCTGGTGCTAACATATGAATTTAGTTGATAGGAAAAGGCTACCATGTGCACCCGAAAGAGGGTGCATATAGTATGCACCTTATACAAGAAGTACAAATTTTTCACATCATAACTTCACTATTCATAGTTTTCACCACAAAAATCGGAACTTCCATTAAAAAAAATCAAAACTTTCAACACAAAAATCACAACTTTTCTTACAATGTGCAAGTGCACATTGTAGCTGCACTTCCTTGACAGGGAATGTTCAGCCTTTAATTCATGGATTCTATTTTGAACCATTAGTAATGATGTTGAGCAATACGGTAGGAGAGTTATCTTGAATCTATTTAATAACTTTGGACGTACTTGAAAAGAAATGAAGCTTTAGTAAACTATGAATGATACCCTTTTTTGCAGTGTAAGTGAGAATTACGTAAAAAATGACACCATTCTCACTTGCACTCGGTTGATTGAAAATTTTAGTAGATGAAGAGGGTCAAGTGTCGCAAATTTTGGTTAGCATAAAGAGACATGGAACAATAGTTAAGAGTGGGTAAAAGTGTAATTTGCCCTATATATAACGACTTGCTACATTTGGCGAGTTACTATAGAAACCCCTTAAAATAAGGATCGCACTATTTAGTCTGTTGAAGTTAATTTTTTTTTTGGGTTACTTATTCTCGAATTTATCTAAAAAAAACAGAGATGAGTTGCCTGTTGTACTTACCTCTTAAGAATTTGAATGTTAGGAAATTAAAAAAGACATCATCAAATCAATATGAAATGCAATGCATATTTATAGTACCAAAAAATCACATTATTCTGATATCCCAAAAAAATAAAAAATAAAAAATAAATATCGTACCAACTATTTGAGTGAGTTGAATTGAATAAATCTGAAAATCTATCATGAATCAAGGTTCGATGGGAAAAAATTGGGGTAAATTAGGGTTTTAAATTCCTTACAGTACGGAATTAAAGAAACATCAAAGAAACCAAACCAAATCAAATCCTATAACTGAGTTCCTCAATCAAAACAAAACAAGATTAGATTTCAAACATTTTTTAAAAAAAATGTGAAAAAACAGAAATGAAAGACCAGAGAAGAAATCTTTACTTGGGGGATGTGTCTTTCAACCTCCTCGTATCATGGTTGGTTCTATCTGCATGTCTGCTCTCTACTTGGATACCCTGTTACCAAATTCCAAATGTTAAAAATTACAGACTTCAAAGAATCAAAATTCGAGCAAGATATTCAGATTTTATTTAAACGATGAGCGAGAGAGAGAGAGAGAGAGAGAGAGAGAGAGAGAGTATTGTGGCCGAGGCAGAGCAAGCTTGTTTTTTTGAGAGAAAGAAAGTGATACGCACGCACGGAGAGGGTTTTTCCGCAGTTTTTCTTCTGCATGGACACGTGGCAATACGAAAAGCATCCGACAGACACAGACGTGTGAATAGGAAATTCCGACTAGGATAATTTTTTCCTTTTCGGGCAAGTTGAGAGTTGTATTGTGAGTTGTCCAAGTCGGTCCGAGCGCCCTTCCGCTTTGTAACCCAACTTTTATTACTAGGACACTTATTTGGGAAATTGGTTATTTTAATTTTTAATTATTTTAATAGGTTAAAATATTTATATTTAGAAAGATAATTTTTTTGTTTTTAGCTGAATATAATGTTTGTAGAAGAAAAAATAAAATAATTATAAATTTAATGTGATATTTTATCTTATTAATTATTTTAGTCTATTTTATTTTTTTATAAATTTTAACCCAAAAAGTAAAAAATAACCTTTGCCAAACAGCGTCATTGTTCAAATGGTTTGAATTGCTTTGATTGATTAATTTGTTAAAATTATTTTATTAACATTTTTTAAAAGTATAATTATGAAGAGTAATGTTATACTTATCAAATTTTAGTTTGTTCGAATCTTTTGAATTTGTACACGTTGATCTTCTGGTTAGTCATTCGACAACAAGGGTGACAGTCACAGTTGACAAGTGTTACAGCTGTGGTGGATTTTGCAGTTTTTAGAAGAAAAAAATTATGAAATTTTGTGTTATGTTATTGTAAGCTGGCTTTTGGCTTTTTATCAAATTTTTTGGCTTTTTTAGAAAGTGATTTGGAAAGTTAGTAAAAAACTGCTTTTGACTTTTTTTATTAATATTTATTTATGATGTCATATCACAATAAAATGACCAAATTATCCCACCCAATTTAGAAAATTTACATTTTCACCCATATATAATCCTAAATAATATAAAAGGTATAATTGTAATTTTATATGTAGCTTTTTTTCACCTTGTCAAATAACTTTTTGCTAAAAAAGCCAATGTAACTTTTTTGGAACCAAGCTGCAAACGCAGCTTTTTACCATGTTGCCAAAAGACCACATAATATATACTAATGAATATATTTAACGATCTTAATTATTTGAATATTATTCAGTTGCTAATAAGTTATATGTATTTAATATTTTTATATTTACAATTCAGGATTCGGGTTGTTTGGTGTTTTTAGCCAAGTTTGGACAAATTTTATTTGGATTTTTAAATTTTTTTCCAAATCTAAATTCAAAATTATATTACCCAAATCTTAAAAATTTTCAAACTAAACTCACATTGCTCGAGTTAAGTCGATTCAAATTGTGTCCCTAGTTTCTATTTCCATAGACCAACAAACTCTTACCACACATTTTCCTTCCATAATATTTTTGCAAAAATTATTACATGAATCCGTTAATATCACTCATTGCGTGCCAGCCATCGAATAGTATTTGTGATTTTTCTGTCATTTTTCTTGTATTTGTGATTTTTCTATAATTTTTCTTATTTTGGGATATATAATCATTTAATTCCACCAATAACCTAAAACTCCCGAAATATAACATAATTACTTCATTTTAATACTATTTATGTCTAATTTTTTTTTCTTTATATCTATAAAAATTATAAATAAAAACTCATTGGAGCATTTATTTTCCTTCGACAACCACCTCTCCTAATCAACAACCACAACCGATTGCAACCATCTCAGACCACCATCACTTATCGAAAACTACCTCCAAGGCTTAAAAACCACCTAATGCATATTTATGGTACCAAAATTACGTTGTTCTCATATCCAAAAAAAAAAAAAAAAAAAAACCCAAGTCTAATAAATATTGTACCAACTAATTGAGTCAATGTCAATTGGAATGAATCTCTTTTTCCATTTAGCTACAAATCTGAAAAATAATCAAAGTCATGATTTCTCAAATCAAGGTTTGACCCAAATGTTGCAACACAATGAAAACTTAAATTGATTTTTATTTATTTTTCATTAAATTAAATTAGGCTTTTAAATTTCTTAAGAGTACGGCATTAAAGAAACATCACAGAAACCTAACCAAATCCTATAACTGAGTTCCTCAATGAAACAAAGGACCAAGCAGGAAACAAAGGACCAAAAAGATCAATTCCCCGTGTCTCACTCAAACGAAAGCTCATAAAAAAATAATAAATAAATAAATAAAAAGACACAAACCATCTGCTAAACTTCTTCTTCTGCTTCATCTGGATCATTGTATGTGATTTCTACTTGAGGTGATAAGTGCCGAAATCTTCTCAACTCTTTCAAAATCCTCATTCCTTTGCTAGCAATCGCCTCTGAGTTGGGCTCAATAAGCATTGTCTCCAGCATCGGCGATTTAGCTAATAGAAGTTTAATCATCTCCAACTCAGACCTTTTGCCAGAAAACTTTTGCATCTCCACTTCTAGAAGTTGATTTAAAGAGACATTCGACCAGTTTTGTTTTGAATTTCTAAAATTTCTAGACCAGGATCATGAGCAGTAGTTTCATTGGTAAATATGCCTGGGAAAAAGAAAACAGAACTGACTCAGCCTAAAAATTCAAAATAAACATTGCAAATACTGGAAATAATGACGTCTGTCATTACTTACCTGAATTGAAATTTTTACCAAGTTCGGGGAGCTTCTAATTAAGCAAAAATTAGCAGAGATCTCATCTTGTTCCACAAAATAAATTTCAAACAACTTCAGAATTTTAAGGTAGCTCAAAGCCGTTGAAAGCCTATTTGATGCAACACCAGCAACCATGTACTAGAAGTAAAAGAGAAAATAAATAAAAAAATAAAATCAAAGAAATATGGCTGAATAAGTAAATATAAATATAAAAATAAAATATAAAAAAACACAGTTTACTAGGCTAATCTCACCATAGCATAATAATAGCCCAATTACAGAAACTCAATGACAGGTATACTACCAAATAAGTATGCTCGAATCATATGATTCTACGAGTTCATACTCATTCATGGTCTCATGCAAACAAAGTGAAGCCTCCACAAGGTGAGGGGCATTTTTGAAAGAAACAAAACTCATACGGCTTTCACAGCATAAGAATCTAAGATTAGGAGCTGCAATTTCAAGTTGATCGAAACTGGCAGAGCTTTCAACTGTCAGTCGCTCAAGTAGAGGGGAGCCAGAGATTAACCTCGATAATATGTTGGTAGTAATGAGAACTTCGTGAAGCTCCAAGCAAAGGAGCCTTCTATAATCCTTCAAATTTAGGTAGGGGGGTTAAACATACAAGAATGGAGATTCAAATTCTCAAGTTGTAGACATGCAAATAGTGATGATGGCAATTTATAAGGTATATCCTTCCAAATGTGAAGGGTTAAGTCCTGGATACCATTGTTTGACAAAAAAAATTATCAACTTGTCAATCTGATTCTTAAAGTATAGGGGGCCACGTCACTCATTTCGTCCACTTAACAGAAATAGACAGCAGGGGTGAAATTGATAGTAATTTACATAGTATGGGGGTAAAATTGAAAATACTAAAAGTCTGGGGGGTCATTGAAAATTATGTAAAAGTATAGGGGTATAAATGAAATTTGCTCAAAAAAATTTCAACTTGTCAATCTCAGGAAACTTTCCAGTCCAGATAAAGATAGTGTGAACTTGGGTATTGGTCCAAAGTGAAGTAACAGAACTTCATAAATAGTCATCACAAGTTCATTCTTGGTTTTGCTGATCGATTCTCTGCAGAACATATCATCAAATACAAGTTGGGGAAGTTTTACCCAGATATACCTCCATTTCCTTGACAAAATACTTGTCCTTGTCGCATCCTATACTGGCAAACACATCAAGATTCTTTCTTTTATATTGTTTAGAAGATTACTAATTATGTCTGGAGTTAAGACACACCCATCCTTTATGCTGCTATCTACTTAGACAATAGGTAATGTAACCAAATTGAAGTATCGAGCACCCCAATTAGTAGTTTTCAATTACATATCCTGGCACACAATAAAAGAACAAGAAAGAAGAGCCCATTATCACATCTCGTGTCATAACATTCTATTAACCCAAATTTGCAACTGTATAAAAAAACAAGAGACATTAGTTTAGTGGTTAAAACTTAGCCCATCAACGTTGAGACTTGCGAGTTTGAACCTGTGTGCTTACTTTATCTAAAGAATATTGTTAATAGCCCCCATCCTTTTTCTTTAGACTCCTACTTCTTTGAACTCCCACCAACCAAAATTCCAACCCAACTCTTTTTCTTTGAACCCTCCAACCATAATTTAGAAAATAACCCTTTCTTCAAACCCCCAACTCCACTTCTGGCTGCCAATGATCTCTAGTGACCCCTTCCCCACTACAACCCTCTCCCCTACTCCCCTTAGCGCATACAAGCCCCCTTTGTCAAACCTTAGCTGTTGCTACCCCCCTCTTTGAAACCAATAACCACGATCGCGAAGGAGAAGGAGAGAGTGAGAGAGACATCACACAGAAGAAGACGAGGGATGTGATGGGGCTGCGGGGGAAGGGTTGAGGGTGGCAGAGAAGAGTTGGGGAGAGACGAGGGTGAAAGAGGGGTTGGGGCAGGTCACGAGGAAGGGTTGATAGGAGTTGCTGGTGGTGGGTGCGGATGGATCCAAGATTATCACTATGGGAGTGTGAAATTATGTTTGAGAGTACAAATACTTATAATTTTTAATTATTTTAAATTTTGTATTATAATCTATGATATTTTTCAAATTTTTGGGGATGCGGTCTCCCTACCCTCACCCCCCTTAGACCCATCCTTGTGGGGACGAGGGTAAGGTTAAGGTTTGGGAGGTTGGAAATGGTGATAAAGTTGGAATTTCATATTAGGTAAAAAAAAATTGTAATAGAAAAAAATGGAGGCAAGGGTCCAAAAAAATAGGAAAGGTAGAAGATATTAGAAGCACTCTTATGTATATAACACCAAAGATTATATTTGTAACCAATCTACCCTCCCAAACCCCATCCAATTGGGACTAAACAAACATATGTTTTTTTAATATATATATATATATATATAAATAAAAAGATTTCCCATAATACATCAATATACATTCTCCTGCTTTTTAAATTCATCAGTAGGGTTACTTCAAGTAGCCGATCCCACTTGATTGGGAAGGATACAAGGCTTAGCAGGTTACTTGTTTGTCACACGCAAGAAATTCTTTGATTCAAATAATTAAGTCAAAAAAATTGTACAAGTAACGGATATCCTATTTTTGTATTCAGCTACAAATTCTTGAAAATCTTCAGAATGATGAATTCTCAAATCAAGGTTTGACTAAAATGTTACAATAGATGATGAAAGCTTTGGTTGAATCTTTTTCCATGATCCAAACACAACTTTAAAAGGGTATTGATAAAAGGGGGTGCTGATCATCTGGTGCTCAATGTGTATGCCTAAATCATTTTTTGATATCAGAGAGTAAATTAGGGTTTTAACCCTTTTACAGAATGGCATCAAAGTAATATTACAGAAACTAATCAAATATTATAACTGAGTTCTTCAATGAAACAATATCAGATTTCAACCATCATACTTAGAAAATAACACAATTCGTCGCAGCAGCAAAAAAAAAAATTGAAAATCAAATGGAAATATTTTTGGTCGCTTACTTAGGTCTCTTCAACATCCTAACCCTTACTACTTGCAAACTCTATTACAACGAGAAGAAGAGGAGGCTTTTGTTGGCAGTTTTCTAAACAGACAAGAATACGCAATAGACCATTCAGTGGGATATTTGGGATTTGTTTTTTATTTTTTATTTTTTAGAAGGTTAGTTTGTTCAGAAAGATTTTATAAAAACTATACTTTTTGTAAGTGAAAATCAATGTGAAATTTTCCTTTTTTTAATTCATGACAAATAGTTTATTAATTTTTGACTTTTTAGAGTTAAAAATTAGTTTTTTCAGATTGTTCCCAAACATACTTTCTAAATTTTGTTTTAAAAATATTTATATTCTATATTTAGGTGTTTGGCATTGATTTTTGGATAAATTACATTCATGTCCGTTGAAGTTTGAAAAAATACAATCCCTCATACATTTTTTTATATAATTACCCTCACATTCCTTGTAATCATAAAAGGGCCGAAAGGGATAGACAAATGGTAGGTAAAAAAATGAGTTGAAGCTTCATTCTATCCTAGTTCATCGAACAAATCAAGATTGTTTGGCATTTGACAACCGAACATCAAGTTTTAACAAAACTAGCACACAAAAAAATGAAAAAAGTCATCTTCCACTCCACCACCACCCCAACCCCCTCCTTTTCCTACCCCTCAAACACCCTCATCTCCTTCAGAAATATTTACATTGATTCATGTCAAACAAAAAACCAATGAAAGTAATTTATTATTTCGAAAACACTACTGTCATACCATTCTTGTTGAATTTTCTCTCTATTACTTTTGTTTGCAAATCATTTTCCACGGCCAAAACGCAAAAGATTTGCAGGAACCCAAGATGTCATTCATTTGTAAATAAAACACTTTAACTATATCACTTCCAAATCGTGCTTTTTCATTCAGATATCATAGATGGTGTGCGGACCAGTTTTCGCAATAGAATAAGATGGAACTTCGTGGACGAACCCTGGTGCACCGATGGGTAAAGGCCTGCACAAGGAACAAATAGTTAGGTTGCCCGACCGGGGGTTGGTCGGAAACCCCTCCGACGGTCGAGTCAGTACTGGAGTTTGGTAGAGACAAGATAGAGAAGATCAGTGTGTTTCTAGAGTTAAGAGATCGCCCCTTTTAAGGAGAGTAAGGTTACCTTTTATAAGGATCGTATGACTTATTCATCAAGCTCCCTCGTTCTCTGTCTGGTCCTCAGCCGTGATGGTAGCACATCCCTTAATAGAGGGGAGCAAGTTCTGTCATTCACGAGTACCACGTGCCTTTTACTTTACATGGTATTGATTGATTTGTTAGCACTCATGTGTCGTGGAGTGGGAGCTTTGGAGCCTAAGTTATGGACTTACCCACTTCAGAGTGGGAAGGGGTGCTAGGGCCAGGCCCATGGTCTTCCCCTCTTCGAAGTGGGTAGTGGGCCAAGACTGATCCCTTAGCTCGGCCCATCATAGAGTGGAGAGAGAGAGCCCACTTCGGAGTGGGAACCTTCATCCAGTCCAACGAAGTTCTATACAAATAAGCTTGAATAATTGTGCCCCCTTCAGATGGTGAACATTGTCTAAAATTAGACAAAATTTTCATTGTGATTTCCACTCCCGTGATTCATGGCAATGTTGTATATTACCCGAAACTTTAAAAACAGGGGAAATATAATCCAAACAAGTAGAAATGTGCAATAACTAAGGATAATTTAAGAGGAAAATAAAATGTATAAAGTGTGTATCAGTGTCAATTGCAAGTTCCATTGTACCTTGAATGGGGAAGAGGTAATGGGATTGGGGGAAAATTTGATGCATACATCATTGTACTATCTATTACCAAAAATTTTCATTGTTGTTTTTTTTCTAGATGTTCCACTTTCCTATAGTGAATCTCATTAGCAGTTGTTACTTAGACTTAGCAGAGAATGAATACCAAAAAGATCATCTTACTCTGTCACTCAAACCAAAGCTAGTAAAAAAGGACATAAACCATTTGCTAAACTTGATCTTCAGGGGTTTCATTTTCATTGCGACTTCCATCTGGATCATTGTATGTGATTTTTGCCTTTGGTGAGGAGCACCGAAATCTTGTCAACTCTTTCAAAATCCTCAATCCTTTGTCAGCAACTTTCTCCAAGTCAGGCTCAATAAGCATTGTCTCCAGCATAGGGGATTTGGCTAATAGAAGCATAATAAACTCCAATTCAAACCTTATCCCAGATTGATTTCAAATCTCCACTTCTCGAAGTTGATTTAAAGAGACATCTGACCAGTCTTGAATTTCTAAAAGTTCTAGAACATGATCAATAGCAGTAGTTTCATGGGTACATGCTTGGAAAGAAGAAAGCAAAATTGTCTCAGCCTAAAGATTCAAAATATACATTATATATGAACACAGGAAATAATAAAATATGTCATTACTTAACCTCAATTATAATTTTTGCCAAATTTGGGGAGCTTCTGATTAAGCAAAGAACAATAAAAACCTCATTGACTTCCCCAAAACAAATAGCATACAAATCGATAATTTTAAGGTGGCTCAGAGTAATTGAAAGCCTCTTTGGTACCCCACCTGCAGCCATGTACTAAAGAAAGAAAAAAAAAATTAGAGAAACATCAGTTACTTAAGCCAACCCCACGGCCAAAAAAAAAGCATGGTTTACTAATCTTACCCGAACATAATAATAGTCTAATTCCAAAAACTAAATGGTGGGTAGACTATCAAAAAACAAGACCATATTAGATGTTTCTCCTTCCTTGAGTGTTTCCTCATTTGTGTGCACTTTCAAACCGATTGAAACTTTCGCAAGATGAGGGGTATTTTTAAAACAAATAGAACGAACATGGCTTTTGCAGAATAAGAATATAAGATTAGAAGCATCAATTTCAAGGCAATCTAAGCTGCTGCAGCCTTTAAGTGTCAGTTCTTCAAGAAGTGGGCAACTGGAGATTAAACTTGAAAATATGTTGGCAGTAATGGCAACTTTGCAAAGCTTCAGGTGAAGGAGACTCCTAAACCCTTTAAATTTTTCAGGTGAAGGCTTAAACATACAAGAATGGAGAGTCAAATCCTTAAGTTGAAGACATGAAAATAGTGATGATGGCAATTTATCAGGTTCACCTTTCCGAATGTGAATGTTGAATTCCTGGATACCATTGTTTGAAACAAAAAGTACCAACTGGTCAATCTCAAAACAGCCTTCAAGTCCAGATAAAGAAAGAGTGAACCTGAGTATTGGTCCATGGTGGAGCAACAAAACTTGATAAATAGTCATCACAAGTTTATTCTTCTCATTTCTGATCGATTCTCTGCAGAACTTATCATCAAATACAAGTTGGGGAAGTCTGGCCCACATATACCTCCATTTCCTTGACAAAATGCTAGTCCTCACCGCATCTTGTAATGGCAAAGACATCAAGATTGTTTCTTTTACATTGTCTGGAAAATGAGTGATTATGTCTGAAGTTGGCCCACACATTTTCTTCATGTTTCCAACTATTCTATCAATCAGCAAACTTAACCAAATCAAAGTATCATCTCCCCTGTGTAGTTAGTGTCTGTTATTCCATTTCCTGGCACAAAATAAAGGAACAATAAGGAATAGCCCAGTATCATATCTCTTGTCATTTGTTGTAGAAAGAAACAAAAAACATCAAAGAATCAACTCCCCAGGGCAGTGGTTTTTATATTTTAAAATGCATTTTTATATTTAGAAATAGGAATGTCAATGGGGAGCAAGAGGGCAAATATTAATTCCCCATCCCCATTCCTCTATTATAAATTTTTTCCATTCCCCATTCCCCATCACTACTAAAATAAGCATTTTTAGCGATCGCTACAAGAAGTAGCAAAAAATAGAAATACAGTTGCAAAAGACCTTTTGTGATGGGCCATGCGACGGAAAATGAGGAACGCGAATGTGAGGATGACAAATACTTTTTGCGACCGCAAAAAGCAGTCACAAACTATTTGCGACCACCTAACCTACTTATAGCGACTGATGTTTTGCCGTTGCAAAAAAAATTTTAAAAAATGCCTACAATGTATTAGCGACCATCTTGTTACCGTCGTAAATAATTTTCAATGACATTTTATAAATAGTACAATAATAGCTTTTTAGCGACAAATATTTTGAGACAAATCTATGAAATAAGATCCCCCTGAAAATAATAGCACCAAACCATTTATTTGAGACAAATCTAGCAAAACAAAGAAAGAGGGAACAAGCAAGTCAATATTTTCCAGGTTTACGTACACAAAGCAGCAACATATGCTTGCTAAATCAAGAACCAAATACCTGACATTAAACACATCAAAACATACATTTTGAAAAACTATTAGTGTGTCAAATCAAAACTAAAAAATGTGCAAAATCAGTAGGATTAGAACATTTAAGCCTTGTGTGTGCTTTTCTTGACTCTCAAGTGTTCATCAATTGCGAAGCTAACATGTAAATATACACCACTAGTACTACCAAGAGGGCAATAAATTTTCTATCTTTTCTCACAGATGCCACAATTACCAGCAACAACATCAACTATCCTTCGACAAACAATGGCAACACCCAGAACATAACATATTCTTAAACAAGTCAGGTAACTAATTTCTCAAGTGTATGATTCACATTTTTCAATAGTAGCACCTGCATAGTTGTCACTTCTTTCAAGCAAATATTCCAATATTTTATCACAATGCCCAAGTGCATATCAAAAACGAAAAAATATCTAGTGCATATGCATAACAACTCCAAACTAACATTTTTGGTAAGAGCATTACTAGTAATTTATTCATCAAAGTGGTTTAATTAAAAAGGTTCAGATAAGTCAGGATCTACTAAGAAAAAATCAGCAACCCAACACTTGAGTCACATGCATATGAAATGCATCCACTTGCCCACCCACCAAGCATCCAATGTACTAAACTGGATGAATTTCAACCTAGGTTTATCCATCTAAAAATTGCAAGAAGGCTGTTATTTACAAATTGCAATTAATTATTATAACCCAGTACAAAGCACTTAGGACATAATGCACAATAACTACTTTCGGACAAACAATAATATATTTATAATTGTGGGGGCCGAATTTATGGAAAAATCAGAAGGTGCGTACTATTTTAAGACTGATATTAATCGGTTGTATCCTACGAGAGTAGGGAGCCGAATATAATATATGTGCCGAATAGGTGTAAGTCCTTAGGGCCAAATAAAAGAAAGGACAATGATTAAAAAGTAGGCCCTAGCCCCGAGGATTAATTTGAACATGTATAAATACAGGAACAACGGTTATAGAAAGGTATGTAAGAAACACTTCACTTAACTTAGTAAACAAGCTATCTTGAGGGTCTGAACTAACTTGTCCGTCGGAGTGCTAATTCCGGCACCCCCGACCAGAGTGTTTGTATCTTTTCAGGTGACTAGCTGAGGATCACCAGCATCTCCCAGGATCCGAAGAGTATTTCCAAACCACTTCTCCACAATTGGCGTCGTCTGTGGGAATACTCAAATACATCCATGGCAGGCGTGACTGAAGATCCTCCGGTAACCATTGACGAGACCGCCCAGGGAGATGACCTCACTCCAGCAAATATGCTCGAAAAAGAAACCAACGCTGCAAGACGCGCCTTGAACTTCGACTCACCAACAATCTCAGCGCAAGAGACAATGCAAGCGATCATGGAACAAGCAAAACAGAATGAACAAAGACTGGAGAACATGATCGCTGAAAATGAACGTCTCCGTCAAGATTTGGCCCTCGAAGTCGCAAAATCGAGAGAAGCCGTGCGTCAAGATCCCGAACGACCTCCGAGGGCCGGTGGACAACGACCTCAAGCCCGACCAAAGGATACCGATAGCGACTCCAACTCATCGCCTACGGAGCTCAACAAGAAGGGACGATCCAAAACTTCCAGCTTCTCCGAAAAGAGTCTACATACAAGGAAAAAGCGCAGGAGAAGCAGTTTAGACGAAGAGGACCAACACGATCCTTTTGTCCGACGGATTGCAAGGGCGGCCCTGCCCAAGAAGTTCAAAGCTCCGTCATTCACTCTTTACGATGAAAAATCAGACCCCACTGATCATATCCGTCACTACAAGCAGGCCATGACATTGCATGCAGACAACGAAGCCCTCATGTGCCGAATATTCCCCAGCAGCCTGGGGCCATTAGCTGTCCGGTGGTATTACAAGCTGGAGCCAGCCTCGATTAAAAGCTTCCATCAATTACAGAAATCCTTCAGGGCCAGGTTCATCACCAACGAGGTGCAGCCAAAACAGGCCGACTCTCTCTAGGCTATGCAGATTCAGACAGGAGAAATGCTCAGAGCGTATTCGACACGCTATTGGGAATGCTTCAACCTCGTCGACGACGCTTGTAACGACTCCATGGCCATCACCGCCTTCAAAATGGGACTACATCCTGACAGTCCTCTTCGTAGCTCCCTGACCAGAAGACCCCCCAAAATAGTCTGGGCGTTGATGAAGAAAGTTGAAGAGTACTGCAAAGTGGAAGATGATGCTTTGAGAACAAAAGCCGGCCAAATGTCCAACAAAACGACCCTCCCTAAAATTGCTCAACCAATAAGTTCCATACCACCTCCTAGCCCAGAGCCTTGGCAATGTGCTAAACGAGACAAAAGGCGGGATACTCGCCGATCAAGCGATCAATGCTCCCACCGGGCGAATGAATAACTGCAAGTCGACAGCAGGCGTTCGAGGTGTGCCGACAAGAAGTACACAGAATTGTCAGAACCAATCGCTGCAATAATGACAAAAGTCCAACACCTTCCATTCTTCAAATGGCCGTAAAAGATGGTGGGGCCGCCCAACACGCGAAGAAGGGATAGGCGGTGCGAATATCACAAAGATCAGGACCATGAAACGGAAAGTTGTTACGCATTAAAAGATCACCTGGAAGAACTGGTCCAAGACGGCCGACTGCAACAGTACATGAGGAAGGGAAAGCCAACCAAGGCACTAGCCCTGAGGCAGGACTCACCTCCACTTGGCGTGATCCATATAATCTACAGCCTGCCTGCACACCCAACCGTGCACACCATTCAATCGCATCCAATCCCCCAAAGGCAACGTATTCCGACTGAATGGCCTAAAGAAGCTCTGCCAGTCACTTTCAATGACTCCGATCTTAGCGACGCAACAGCTTCCCACATCGATCCGTTGGTCATTAAATTATGCATAAATCGGTTCACCACTGAACGCATTCTCATAGACCCAGGGAGTACTTCAGAGGTTATGTATTACCAAACTTTCATCAAACTCGGCCTCAACGAGTCAGCTTTGTCTCCGATGCCTCACCCATTGTTCGGCTTTAATATGAATCCTGAATACCCGTTAGGGAAGATCATACTACCTGTTCGAGTGGGCTCCAGAACGGTCGAAGTAGAATTCTTGGTCGTAAAGCTCCCTTCGCCGTATAATGTTATCATAGAGCGAACCTGGATACATCTTATGAAGGCCGTTCCAAGCACTTATCATCAGCTCGTGCGCTTCCCGACAGCCCACGGCAATGAAGAGATCCGTGGCTCCCTCCAATCGGCACAAGCAGAGATTTTATGAAAACCCTATCATTGACCTGACCTGTGGGCTTTGATACTTGTATATATATCGCTTCTACAATGCGAACCATTTTTCTTCGTCGCTCAATTCATTTCACAAACCCTATTGTAACGCCCGTCATGACGATGATTCGGAGCCCCTTTGGTGCATGTCACCTTAGGGCCGATTAAGTTTGCGGATTCGGAGGCCCCTTCGGTGCATGACACCTTAGGGCCGATTAAGTCTCCGGATTCGGAGCACCCTTCGTGGATATCACGATTGGCCACATTAAGTCTCCGGATTCGGAGCCCTCTTTGGTGCATGTCACCTTAGGGCTGATTAAGTCTCTGGATTCGGAGCCCCTTTCGGTGCATGACACCTTAGGGCCGATTAAGTCTCCGGATTCGGAGCGCCCTTCGTGGATATCATGATTGGCCACATTAAGTCTCCGGATTCGGAGCGCCCTTCGTGGATATCATGATTGGCCACATTAAGTCTCCGGATTCGGAGCCCCCTTGGGTGCATGTCACCTTAAGGCCGATTAAGTCTCCGGATTCGGAGCCCTCTTTGGTGCATGTCACCTTAGGGCTGATTAAGTCTCCAGATTCGGAGCCCCCTTCGGTGCATGTCACCTTGGGGCCGATTAAGTCTCCGGATTTGGAGCGCCCTTCGTGGATATCACGATTGGCCACATTAAGTCTCCGGATTTGGAGCCCCCTTCGGTACATGACACCTTAAGGTCGATTAAGTCTTCGAATTCGGAGCGCCCTTCATGGATATCATGATTGGCCACATTAAGTCTTCGGATTCAGAGCCCCCTTGGGTCCATGTCACCTTAGGGCCGATTAAGTCTCCGGATTCGGAGCCCCCTTCGGTGCATGACACCTTAAGGCCGATTAAGTCTCCGGATTCGGAGCGCCCATCGTGGATATCACGATTGGCCACATTAAGTCTCCGGATTCGAAGCCCCCATCGGTGCATGACACCTTAGGGCCGGCTAAGTCTCCGGATTCGGAGCGCCCTTCGTGGATATCACGATTGGCCACATTAAGTCTCCGGATTCGGAGCCCCCTTGGGGTGCATGTCACCTTAGAGCCGATTAAGTCTCCGGATTCGGAGCCCTCTTTGGTGCATGTCACCTTAGGGCTGATTAAGTCTCCGGATTCGGAGCCCCCTTCGGTGCATGACACCTTAGGGCCGATTAAGTCTCCAGATTCGCAGCGCCCTTCGTGGATATCACGATTGGCCACATTAAGTCTCCGGATTCGGAGCACCTTTCGTGGATATCATGATTGGCCACATTAAGTCTCCGGATTCGGAGCCCCCTTGGGTGCATGTCACCTTAAGGCCGATTAAGTCTCCGGATTCGGAGCCCTCTTTGGTGCATGTCACCTTAGGGCTGATTAAGCCTCCAGATTCGGAGCCCCCTTCGGTGCATGTCACCTTGGGGCCGATTAAGTCTCCGAATTTGGAGCGCCCTTCGTGGATATCACGATTGGCCACATTAAGTCTCCGGATTTGGAGCCCCCTTCGGTGCATGACACCTTAGGGCCGATTAAGTCTTCGAATTCGGAGCGCCCTTCGTGGATATCATGATTGGCCACATTAAGTCTTCGGATTCAGAGCCCCCTTGGGTCCATATCACCTTAGGGCTGATTAAGTCTTCGGATTCGGAGCCCTCTTTGGTGCATGTCACCTTAGGGCCGATTAAGTCTCCGGATTCGGAGCCCCCTTCGGTGCATGACACCTTTAGGCCAATTAAGTCTCCGAATTCGGAGCGCCCTTCGTGGATATCACGATTGGCTACATTAAGTCTCCGGATTCGAAGCCCCCATCGGTGCATGACACCTTAGGGCCGGCTAAGTCTCCGGATTCGGAGCGCCCTTCGTGGATATCACGATTGGCCACATTAAGTCTCCGGATTCGGAGCCCCCTTGGGGTGCATGTCACCTTAGAGCCGATTAAGTCTCCGGATTCGGAGCCCTCTTTGGTGCATGTCACCTTAGGGCTGATTAAGTCTCCGGATTCGGAGCCCCCTTCGGTGCATGACACCTTAGGGCCGATTAAGTCTCCGGATTCGGAGCACCCTTCGTGGATATCACGATTGGCCACATTAAGTCTCTGAATTCGGAGCCCCCTTCGGTGCATGACACCTTAGGGCCGATTAAGTCTCTGGATTCGGAGCGCCCTTCGTGGATATCACGATTGACCACATTAAGTCTCCAGATTCAGAGCCCCCTTCGGTGCATGACACCTTAGGGCCGGTTAAGTCTCCGAATTTGGAGCGCCCTTCATGGATATCACGATTGGCCACATTAAGTCTCCGGATTCGGAGCCCCTTTGGTGTATCTCACCTTAGGGCCGATTAAGTCTCCGGATTCGGAACGCCCTTCGTGGATATCACGATTGGCCGCATTAAGTCTCCGGATTCGGAGCCCCCTTGTGTGCATGTCACCTTAGGGCCGATTAAGTCTTCGGATTCAAAGCCCTCTTCGGTGCATGTCACCTTAGGGCCGATTAAGTCTCTGGATTCGGAGTGCCCTTCGTGGATATCACGATTGGCCACATTAAGTCTCCGGATTCGGAGCCCCCTTGGGTGCATGTCACCTCAGGGCCGATTAAGTCTCCGGATTCGGAGCCCTCTTTGGTGCATGTCACCTTAGGGCCGATTTAGTCTCCGGATTCGGAGCCCCCTTCGCTGCATGACACCTTAGGGCTGATCAAGTCTCTGGATTCGGAGCGCCCTTTGTGGATATCACGATTGGCCCCATTAAGTCTCCGGATTCGAAGCCCCCTTCAGTGCATGTCACCTTGGGGCCGATTAAGTCTCCGAATTCGGAGCGCCCTTCGTGGATATCACGATTACCACATTAAGTCTTCGGATTCGGAGCCCCCTTGTGTGCATGTCACCTTAGGGCCGATTAAGTCTCCGGATTCGGAGCCCTCTTTGGTGCATGTCACCTTAGGGCCGATTAAGTCTCCGGATTCGGAGTGCCCTTCGTGGATATCACGATTGGCCACATTTAGTCTCCGGATTCAGAGCCCCCTTGGGTGCATGTCACCTCAAGGCCGATTAAGTCTCCGGATTCGGAGCCCTCTTTGGTGCATGTCACCTTAGGGCCGATTAAGCCTCCGGATTCGGAGCCCCCTTCGGTGCATGACACCTTAGGGCCAGTTAAGTCTCCGGATTCAGCGCGCCCTTTGTGGATATCACGATTGGCCCCATTAAGTCTCCGGATTCAAAACCCCCTTCAGTGCATGTCACCTTGGGGCCGATTAAGTCTCCGGATTCGGAGCGCCCTTCGTGGAGATCACGATTGGCCACATTAAGTCTCCGAATTCGGAGCCCCTTTGGTGCATGTCACCTTGGGGCCGATTAAGTCTCCGAATTCGGAGCGCTCTTCGTGGATATCACGATTAGCCACATTAAGTCTCCGGATTCGAAGCCCCTTTGGTGCATATCACCTTAGGGCCGATTAAGTCTTCGGATTCGGAGCCCCCTTCAGTGCATGACACCTTAGGGCTGATTAAGTCTCCGGATTCGGAGCGCCCTTCGTGGATATCACAATTGGCCACATTAAGTCTCCGGATTCGGAGCCCCTTTGGTGCATGTCACCTTAGGGCCGATTAAGTCCCCGGATTCGGAGCCCCCTTCGGTGCATGACACGTTAGGGCCGGTTAAGCCTCCAAATTCGGAGCCCCCTTTGGTGCATAACACCTTAGAGCCGATTTAGCCTCAGGGTTCGGAGTACCCTTTGGCACGAACAAAGCAAAACTCGCCAACACCAGAAACATGGTGCTTAACTAAGCATATAAAAAATTCAGAATAAGATGCAAATGTTTGAAATAAAGCTTTTTATTTGATCAAACAGTTGTTACATAAATGCAACTTGCATTGGAGCATTACAATTTTCATTTAATCAGACAGTTGTTACATAAACACAACTTGCATTTGTGCATTACAATACCCATTTCCAATCTCAAAAGCTAAAAAGGGGAGAAGACGCATTGGTAAAGCAGAAGCGCCGAATCAATTCCCGTTGCTCGGAAGTCCTCCGCGGTTTGTAATGCCTTGAGCCAACTGTGCCCAAGTCCTTCCCTGATACCATTGACAATGTCAAGGCAAAGATCCAGGACAAGGAAGGATAAACCTAACGGTCGTTGCCTTTCCTTTCGGGGTGATCTGCTTCGACAACTTGAAGATTCATGCCAACTTTTGGACGCCCTACTTCCCATACGGATGGGTCCTCTGCCGCGCTCCATGGCAACACCAAGTTCGGCTGAACTCCAGTCTCTAACTAACATCCCCACTTCTCCCACCTCACGTAAGTGATTGTCTATCTGCGCGAAGTGCCCTTTCCTTTTATTTTCAATACTGGCTGCGATCCCGAGGCCCCAATCCCGAGGCGATTTCACTAACACTAAACTCCATGACAAAAACGTCGGTTGACATTCGCCACAGCGTAGTTATCCAAACGACTTTTTGAAGCGCGTGCACTGGCCAAAAATCTAGGCCCCGAGCCGAGTTGAATTTGCCGCAGCCACTCTACCCACTGGCTTTTGGCTTCCTCAGGTTACAATAGCCTCACTCAGGAATAAACGGCTACCACGTATGGTTCGACCTTGCCGATCAGCGTTTATACATTCATTCAAACATATACAATGAAACGAAACGCATACATACCAAATACGAACTGCAACAAAATATTTATCATAGAACATTTTTTATTCAATAAAGCAAGCAATATATTACATAGTTTTGAACGCGATCTGCATTTCAACCTTACAACAAGTATACTTATACGGCGTCACCCTCATCCTCACTCTTCTCGACTTCAAACGCAGAAAACGGAAAATGTTTACTGTGGTAGAGTGGCGATGCCGAATCAATCCCCGATGCTCGAAGAGCTTCTGCGGCTTGAGATGCCTTGATCCAACCGTGCCTAAATCCATGATTTTCACATCGGCAAACTTCTTCGACAAGTTTTTCCTTGGTCTTTTTGATTCCAACTTTTCGGCCTTCATGGAAACCTTTTTCATAGGCCCTCCCCTTCGCGTTCTCCATTGCGAACATACTCGCCGTCTCATAATCGGCAAGCACGGAACTGATGAGCCGACTGGTAACCCTTTCTTCCACGATTGGGTTTCCGTGCCTGGCGGGTTGTGCCTAGGCCGCCTTGGTCTGCCTTAACTCGTGCTCAGCCGCCTCCGCGCGAGCCTCCAAACTTTGAATACGTTCCTCTTTCTTCTCCATTTCTCGGTGGGCAGCATGCAACCACATGCCGATTTCATGGGCAATGTAAAGCCCCTTAACCCCCTGTGAATGCCTTCGCGAAATACTTCGTAGTCCTGACGACCTACCATCAATTGCTGAACCTCAAGAGGAAAAATTTGTCGAGCAAACTTGACCGCTACATTTGGGTCTCGAACGATCGAATCCCTGTCATGGGCCTATTCCCCACAAACACCACAAAGCTTAATGGGCACGGATGCGGGTCAAATCCCCTCTCGACTCGAGGTTGAGAAGATCTGCCCTGCGACTGCTTCTCCCGCCTTGGCAACCTGCTTCGACGTCGAGGAGACCGACGCCTCTCACAATCCCTAGAACTCCTACCCCTTGTGCGCGAAAGGTCACCACCTCGATGCATGTCTCCACCTAGCTCAGCTAGCATCCTTGCTTCCCCTCTGCTGTTAAAGAAGAGTCTGTTCGACATTCACACGATACCTTCAAAAGTTGGAGTCAGTTGTTTACTGTATTCATAAAAGTTGTACCCTTAATCATTTATCCTTTACAGAGGTAGCACTCTCGAGGCAATTTCATTAATTGTGAAAACCTCAATCGCCCGGCGTCAACTGGATAGACCCGCCGGCGCCTGAATGATCATGCACCCCCTGGGGCAAGAGCGTGATAGATTTATCAATCTATTCGGCCATAAGTGCCCTAGCCGGCTCATGAATCGACTTTAGAATGATCATACACCCCCTGGGGCAAGGGCGTGATAGATTTATCAATCTATTCGGCTTAAGTGCCCCAGCCGGCTCATGAATCGACTTCAAAATGATCATGCACCGCCTGGGGCAAGGGCAGATTAATCTATATATTCGGCTTAAGTGCCCCAGCCGGCTCATGAATCGACTTCAAAATGCTCATGTACCGCCTGGGGCAAGAGCGTAATAGATTTATCAATCTATTCGGCTTAAGTGCCCCAGCCGGCTCATGAATCGACTTCAGAATGATCATGCACCGCCTGGGGCAAGGGAAGATTAATCTATATATTCGGCTTAAGTGCCCCAACCGGCTCATGAATCGACTTCAGAATGATTATGCACCCCCTAGGGCAAGGGCGTAATAGATTTATCAATCTATTCAGCTTAAGTGCCCCAGCCGGCTCATAAATCAACTTCAGAATGCTCATGCACCGCTTGGGGCAAGGGCAGATTAGTCTATATATTCGGCTTAAGTGCTCCAGCCATCTCATGAATCGACTTCAAAATGATCATGCACCCCCTGGGGCAAGGGCGTGATAGATTTATCAATCTATTCGGCTTAAGTGCCCCAGCCGGCTCATGAATCGACTTCAGAATGATCATGCACCGCCTGGGGCAAGAACAGATTAATCAATCTATTCGGATTAAGTTCCCCAGCCGGCCTATGAATCGTTTCGGCATAATACCAACAAACTATTTGGCATACGAATGATAAGATTGCCATGATATTCAATCATAGAAAGGTCAACAGAGTAATCATTCTATCTAAAGTAATGAAAGACAAAAATTCTACACCAACATAACATCACAAACTGTGCATTAGTAGTTAAACAAGAAGATAATTTTCATTAATAAATTGAGCGCAGACAGTAGCCAATTTATACATGAAAACTACTCGGAACCAACAAAAGTCCTAAAAACAAAACAATACATTAAAAGGGAAAGCATTTCATAAAATTCGCATGACTCCCAGATCACTCCTCGGGGTCAGACTCAAGTGGCTCAACGTCCACCTACTCATAAGGAATTGGCAAGGCTAATGCAACCCCAGCGGCATCAAGGGCCTTGAGCCACCCGTGTTTGAACCCCCGATTCTCAAACTTTGGGACTTCATCTACATATTCTTCGAATGCGGCACCTTTTCCTGCTTCGAATGCGGCAGAAACCTCAGATTCTGCCTTTTCCTTGGCCACCTTCAACTCTGCTAACTCAGTCTCCATCTTGTTAAGCGTCTCCTCGGCTAGCCTAGGTGATTCTTTGCTTGCGTTCGCCCTATCTTCGACATCAAAGCAGAGCTGATCGGCAGCCCGAGCCCTTTCCAATTCGGCTTCGGCTCGCGCAGTCTCCATAGCGGCTCTCATCATCTCAAACTCGGCCCTGCTCTTTTGATCGACCACTTCTAACTGCAAACGGTCAATCCTCTCAAGGGCATTATGTAGGCGGTGGCCCAAGTCGGCGATCCTGCCGACCGTTTGCAAAACGAGTTGGGATCGTTAGATGTCATAGGCGACCAAAATCAAAACAAGTCAAAGTTCACCTACCAAAAGGGTCGACTGTGCAGATAGGGCTATGGCCACCAAATCTGGCACGGCATGAAAGGACGCCTTATCAGCTGGTAGGGAGACTGACACCACCAGGCTCAAGGCTACCGCCGGGTCGGTAATGATGGATGCGTCTGAAGCAATCGATGTGTCTCTGATCTTTGGCTGAACAATAAAAGGAACAACCACGTCCGATTCTTCTAAGCGAGGCCTTTTGTCGGCAAGACTATCTTCTAAACCCGCCTCTCTCTCGGCGCTACGCTTCTTGCCCCGCTCTTCCGGAATCAACCGCTCATCAATGACCGGTTGTTCAACATCTTTCGCCGTTTTGAGCGCAACAATCTTAGCCGGCTCTTCAATAACGGGTTCGAAAGATTCAACCGAGGCAGGCCCAGAGCGGGCGGCCTCGGCCTTTTTTCGGGCGGCCATACACTCAGCATTTTTCTTTCGAGCCATCTGCGTGAGGCTTTCCCCTGCCATACCTTCAAAAAAATCGCCGGGTAGGTCTCCCAAACCTCCAAAAATATCCTCGGAAGAAAACTCCGCCCGACCCGAAGTGGACGGCGAGGTAGGCTAACTACGTCTGGCTGCCTCAAATGCCGCGTTTAGGGCCTCATCAACCTTTTCAGCCTCCTCAGCGAACTCTATGTCTAGTTCAGCGACTACCTCTACCACCGGCTCGACGTCTTGCCCCGAGTCAGAAGCCTCGAGACCAATTTGTCTGAGACTCTTGAAGCTAGGGAAGATAAGAGCCGCAAGCTGTTGATCGCTGGATGGAATTGGAATATTGTCGGCGGCTGAAAAAGTAGTGTAAGTAGGCTTGTATCGAAGAAGGATGTGGGCCGCTCTCCCTTGCTTCTGTAAGTTTGGACGGCCGAAGTATCTGAGTGCGGTCGCAACCTGCGCAAGGACCGCGTCGTCGGTAGAAACCAGAATCTTCTTCAAATTACTACCTGCAAAGACAAAGGGTTAGACACAGAGGGAAGGCCGAGTAAAAGAAAAGTTCAGTAAACACAAAGAGACACACGACAATCTGGTTCGCCCCTCCGTCTGGGAATAGGGTCTAGGCGACCCTCGCCTTCGCCAAATTCTCAGTTCCCTCGAATATTGACCATTACGTCATCCACACGCTTGCCAGAACTAGCGAGCATGGTTACCAAATGATGGTCAGTATCCTTGGCCCTAAGAAAATACCGCCCAAGCCGACCGGAAGATTTGGCTAAGGCATAGCAGTGCCGAATGGCCGGAATCCCAAGATCGATCCCGAGGCGCTGGTTCAACTCTACGATCCCCATTACGATTTGGCACAGCTTATAAGAAGCTTAACTTAGTTTCTGGCTAAAATTAAGAGTGTTTGGTTTAACTTAATTCAGCTTTTGACAGCTTAATTTAAGCCAAAAACCATGAATTTTGAAAAGTGGCTTGGGAGGTGCTTAAACAATACAACTTAAGCATAAAGCTGTATTAGAGGGGCAAGATTACTTAAATGCCCCTCATCAATTTCAATTATTACCTAAAATCCAAATATATAAACTACATCTTAACACTGTTCACGAACCAGAGAGAGACGGAGGCAATTTTCGGCGTACGCAGGCGATTTTCGGCGTCAACAACTCTAACCCTAACCACCGCCATCAATGACGTGATGATCTCAAACCAGAGCTCATTGTCACGATCACAAAACCAGAGCTCATTGTCGCGATCTCAAACCAGAGCTCAACGTCACAATCAATCCACACCGTCGTAATTTGAAACCAGAGCTCACCGTCGTGTTACGATCTCAAACCAGAGCTCTCTCTCTCTCTCTCTCTCTCTCACACACACACACACACAAACTAAAGGCGGTGGCTAGGGCACGATTTGTTCCGTCATCGCCTCCTGTCACCACAACCATCGACGCCGTGATCACGATTTGAAAACCTAACCATGATCACTATCGCTGCCTCCTTTCTTTCTCTTCACCATCGCTTGCCTCCTCATTTTCTCTTCGCGATCAACCTTCCATGATCTTGCCGACTTCGCAAGATAGCTTGACGGTGACGAACCAAAGCTAACTGCCGCCGTTGCTATCGCGATCTGCGACGTGAAACCTTAGCCACCGGCGGCGGTAGCTAGGGTTTGTAATGGAAAAAAAATAATAAATACAAAAAAATGAAATTAATAAATTATTAATTTTAATGAAAAAATTAATAAAACAGAATCACAATTTTTTAAAAAAAATTAAAATTGAAGAAAAAAAATGAAATAACTTATCTTAAATGAAATAAAAAAATGAATATTATAACTTCTATTAAATTAATAATTGAAATTAATAAATTATTAATTGTAATGAAAAAAAATTAATAAAAACAAAATCACAATTTTTTTAAAAAAAATTAAAATTGAAGAAAAAATGAAATACAAAATGACATTACTTATGTTACTTATATTAAATAAAATAAAAAAAATTGAATATTATAAATTCTATTAAATTAGTAATTGAAATTAATAAATTATTAATTGTAATGAAAAAAAATTAATAAAAACATTATCACAATTTTTTAAAAAAAAAAATTAAAATTGAAGAAAAAAATGAAATAACTTATATTAAATGAAATAACTTCTATTAAATTAATAATTGAAATTAATAAATTATTAATTGTAATGAATAATTGATGCTAATTAAGTCATTAATTGACACTAATTGATTTATAATGAAAAAATGAAATAATTTTAGACTAATTGATACTATTAATAATTAGTATTAATTGATGCAAATTAAGCCATTAATTGACACTAATTAGTTCAGAATAATGTTATATGCACCAATTAGTGTACTAACTAATATACCAATTGATTATGTGACATAATTTAAGAAGTTTTTGGTATTTCTAATGTGATTAATGTGTATGGTCAATAATAATGTCATAACTAGTATTGATATACTAGTTAGTACACTAATTGGTACATGTAGTACTACCGATTAGTTTATAATGAAAAATGAGAAAAATTTATTCTAATTGATACTATTAATAATTGAAAAAATTACTCATAAATCCCATATTGGGAAATGTTGGTCTATCTAGTCCTGAGTGTTTTTTCTTAAACCATTTAATCTTTTTTATTTTTGGTATGATATGTATCTTTGATTTATTATATATGTAATATACATTTTTATCCATATTGATTTCATTTTGGTGATGTTGCTAATCACAATATATATTTGTTGAACATCCAAAATTACATCAACAAAACATCAACAAACATCATGGTCTGAATGTTTGATGATGATGTTCATAATGTATATTAACATCACAGAAACACCATTCAAAAACACCATTAATATATATTGATGATGTTAATATACATTAGTACATATTCCTAATGGTGTTTGTTTCGTTGTTGATGATGTATATATAAAGGGAGAGATTCAGAGAGAGACCCTGAACTATGGTTTATGTTCTTTCCTGTACACCACGCGGTATATATATATTCACAATTCATTTGCAAAGAGAGAGAGAGAGAGAGAGAGAGAGAGAGAGAGAGAGAGAGAGAGAGAGAGAGAATTCAAGAGTATTCATCAATGGCGCCGAAGAAGCAGAGAACGGTGAGTCAGAACCCAGATCTGATTCGCGGAGTAGGGATGAGGCCAAGAGAGGGTATGAATTCATCAAAGCGACGGCGACACCACCGACGGAGGGAAAAGGCGCCAGCGACAAATCTTATTTGATCTGATTTGAGGGAAATGTAGATCAGATGTTCCCAATTTCCGATTCCAAGTATGCCGAAGAATTGCAATTCCAAGAAACTCTCATGTCTTTTGTAATCGCTTCCAAATCATCTGTTCCGCCATTGATGATGATCGAAGAAAAAGCGAAAGCGGAAGAAGTTGGTGAATCGTCTCACTGTTTCTGCAAGTTTTGCGTTGAGAAGAAAGAAGCCGATGAAATGTTCCGAATCGATACCTGTTCTCACTCCTTCTGTTCCGATTGCATAAGCAAGCATGTTACGATGAAGATTCAAGACCACATATGTTTGATGATGTTCGAATATATTGGTGATGATGTTCGAATGTTGATGATGTTCACAATTTTTTTGACGATGTTTGTTGATGTTTGATGATGTTTTGTTGATGATGTTCACAATTTTTTTGATGATGTTTGTTGATGTTTGATGATGTTTTTGTTAATGTTTGATGTTGTTGATTCGTTTGACGATGTTTTGTTGATGTTTGATGTTCGTTGATGTTTTAATGTTTGATGTTGTTGATGTTTTGATTATGTTTTGTTGATGTTTGATGTTTGTTAATGTTTGATGTTCATAAATGAGTGAAATCTAAAAAATGTCTATAGTAAGCTTCTTGGGCAATTCGGTAAATTACACATAAACACCAACCCAAATTTACCCCATCAATTATTGACCCAGTCGCCTAAAAAAATGGGTACTAATGTCTTTACACATAAAATAGGACCTATTAGTCCAACAAAAAACCTTCGGGACTAAATGGGTTAACATTCCTAAATTAGGGATTTAATGGTGCTTTCTCCATAATAATTTTAGTATTAATTGATACTAATTAAGCCATTAATTGACACTACTTAATTTATAATGAAAAAATGAAAAAATTTTTTTATACTATTAATAATTTTAGTATTAATTGATGTTAATTAAGCCATTAATTGACACTAATTAATTTATAATGAAAAAATGAAAAAAATTTATACTAATTGATACTATTAATAATTTTAGTATTAATTGATACTTATTAAACCATTAATTGCCACTAATTAATTTATAATGAAAAAATGAAATAATTTTATACTAACTGATACTATTAATGAAATGATAATTTTTGTAATACAAATTATATTAACTTTTATTAATGAAATAATTTTTTTAAAATTAAAACTGAAAAAAATGACAAAATAATCATTTTAAAATTATGTAAGGACAAAAAGGACAATTACACAATAAAAAATTATTTTATAACTTATTAACCAAACACTACTCTACTATTTAAATCCATAACCTCACAACTGCACCAAATAGGTTAACAGTTTATGTTCACAGCTATAAGTCATAATCTGTTAAACCATAATTTATAATCACATTTTCACAGTTGTACCAAACAGGGTCAGTGACTATTGCCAGTAGATTTTTTTTTTATATATATATATTTTAATGTTTGCTACCGGATAGTTTTGGTATCAACTAAATCTTATTAATAAATTTATCATTTGATAAATTTATTATTTTTTTTATTTTTATGAATAAATATATAATGGTAAATTTATTATTTAGAATCCAAAAATACAAGAGATCTTAAAAATTTTATCAAAAATTTTATTAAATGTCTCACATGAATGTGGGATTCATATGAAACCACATTGTATGCTTCTCACACCCATGTGAGACATTACTCTTTAGAATTTATATATAAATACGTCTAATTGGTAAATGGCTAAGAGAAATTACATTTGAGTGAATCTTTTACAAAATATTTATATATTAATAAAAAAAATTTATAAATTTAATTATTAATATTTGTACCTTTTAGGGAAAATTATTTATAAGTCCTATTAGGGAGATTTATGTTACATATGGTCCTACTAAAAAACTTATGTTCCCATAAGTCCTGTGGGAAGTTTGTTGACACATTTACCCTCAATATTAGTTATTAATATAATAAATAATAGTAAAATCATATGGTCTTACTAAAAAACTTATGTTTCCATAAGTCCTGTGGGAAGTTTGTTGACACATTTACCCTCAATATTAGTTGTTAATATCATAAATAATAGTAAAACCATATATAAGAAATTGAATGTTACCATAGATCATATCTATATAAATGTAACGTAACATGACACCTACATAAACGTAACGTGACACCTATGATCTATGGCAACATTCAATTTCCTATCAATTTTCTATATAGGAAATTAAATGTTATCATAGATCATATCTACATAAACGTAACGTAACGTGACACCTACATAAACGTAACGTAACACCTATAATCTATGGCAACATAAATTGAATGTTACCATAGATCATATTTATATGAAACGTAATATGACACCAACATAAACCAGCAACATTTTCACATTCAATTTAAAAAAATAAAAACTCATTAAGTTTGCGAAACGTAACGTGACACATTACGTTACGTTTATGTAGGTGTCACATTACGTTACGTTTATATAGGTGTCACGTTATGTTACGTTTATGTAAATGTCACGTCACGTTACGTTTATGTAGGATCTTATGGAATACATTCCTATCTAAATAGGACTTGTGACTCTATAAGAAATTACGCAGGACTTAATCTACCATAAGTGTCTGAAAAATGACTTATAAATAAGTCTCCCTAAATTTTACCATTAATTTGAATTTTTTCTTAAAATTGCATCCCCCTTTTCTTAAGAGAGAACAATACACGACGTCCCCATTTAGTGTGGGGTGTTTGGAATTTGTATTTTTAATCTTATTATTATTTGAAAAGTTAAATAATTAATTTGTTTAGAACGTTATTTAAAGGAATTTATTTTTTGCAAGTAAAAATTAATGTAACATTTGACTATGTTTTTCTTCACTCGTGACAAATTATTTAGTAACTTTGTACATCCCCCTTTTCTTAACAGAAAACAATACACGACGTCACCATTTAGTGTGGAGTGTTTGGAATTTGTATTTTATTATTATTATTATTATTATTATTATTATTATCTGAAAAGTCAAATAATTAATTTTTTAGAAAGTTATTAAAAAGAATTTATTTTTTATAAGTAAAAATTAATGTGACATTTGACTTTGTTTTTCTTAACTCATGACAAATAATTTAGTAACTTTTCTCATTTTTTAAGGTTGACCACAAACTTTTTATATTTTATTTTAAAAATAATATTTATATTCTATTTTTATTTGTTTAGCATTGACTCGAAATTTTAAAAAAAAATATAATCAGTCTCATATTTTTAATATAATTATACTAATTTTTCTTTTAATATGATTAATTGGGAAATAGCACGAGAAGAGGCAGACGAAGCGGGACGAGGAGTAAAAGTCGGAGAAGGTAGTGGAAGTGAGGGCCGAGACACAAGTGAGGTAGTGAAAATAGAGGGTGGAGGAGATGTGTGAATAGAAGGCGGAATAGAATGAGGAGTTAAAGAAGGGGGTGGCAGCGTATTTTTAAGGGTGTTTTGGAAAGTTGGTAAAAAGTTAATTTTTGATTTTTTATCAAGCTTTTTAGCTTTTTGGAAAGTGATTTAGTAAGTTGGTAAAAAGCTGCATTTTTACTTTTTAGTTTAATATTTATTTATGGTGTCAAATCAAATTAAAATGACCAAAATATCCTTACCCAACATAAGAAATTTTTTTTTTTATTTTTTTTTCATAGGCCCTAATTTGTAATTTTACACTTACGTTTTTGGCACTTGTATTTTTGGACATTTTGTCCAAAAACGTGACTTTTTATTTTGTTCCCAAAACGACACTTAATAGGGACCAAACTAAAGCTAGTCAAAAAGGACACAAATCATTTACTAAACTTCCATCTTCAGAGGTTTCATCTTGGGGCAATTACACTGCACTGTATACTTTAATATATGTAAAGTTCATCATTAATCTGAAAATATTTTTATAAATTTATACCTAATTGATATTGCCCGTTTCATCTTCACAAACTTCCATACGTGATTTCTGCTTGAGGTGACAAGCGCCGAAATCTTGTCAACTCTTTCAAAATCCTCAATCCTTTGTCAACATCTTTGTCCAAGTTAGGCTCAATAAGCACCGTCTCCAACATTGGGGATTTTGACAATAGAAGCTTAATAAACTCCAATTCACACCTTGTTCCAGATATATTCTTCATCTCCACCTCTCGAAGTTGATTTGAAGAGACATCCGACCAGTCTTGTTCTTCTAAAAGTTCAATAGGATCATCGTTATATACCTACAAAAAAGAGAATGGAATTATTCCAACCTAAAGATTCAAAATATGCAATATAAACATAAAAATAACATAATATGTGTGGGGATATATTTCTGAGTACCAACACGTGGCAAGGTGACGCCGACGTGTCAGCCGAGGTGCCACGTGTCGTGGTAGATTATGCCGAGGTAATCTCGGAGTTGCCGAGGTTATCTCCGAAGATATCGGAATCCGGGATAAGCGGATAAAAGACAGGAGTCCTAGATTGGGAGAAGACTTCAGTTTGGATAAAGGTAAAACTCTTGGAGAGTTTTGTCCTGAACCCATTGGGAGTTCCAGATTAGCAATGATCCTGAGTCCATTAGAGTTAGGCTCCTATTGGGACTAGGTCTGTATTGGCTATAAAAGAGAGGCACCCCCATGGGTCTGAAGTACGTTTTTAATACTCAAGCTTGTGAGTTGAATACTTGATTATCTTTGAGAGATATACTGACTTGATCGTCGGAGTGCCCCCGGGTGGAAGAACCACCGCCGAAGCCTTTTCTTTCTATGCAGGACAGCAGGTTGCCATCTATTCTACCTGTGTTCTACAGCTAAATCACTAAGGAGGGCAGTGTGATCAGAAAATCACTCACACAATTTGGCGCTGTCTATGGGAAAGAAAGACGAATAGATGGCCAGCAACGCACAAAACGAAAAGGTTGGGGACGACGCTCCCGCTGGGAGTGGCGGGCCTATCGACCTTAACGTCGGAGGAGACAACCACAACGAAGAAGCCCGTGGCCAGGGGCGCGGAGGAAAAGACGTCGTCCAGGAGGGCGACACTTCGAAGAAAACAGACCAGGGCAGATACTACAATGAAAACAACCTCCAAGTATGGAAGGATAGGTGCCTGCGGAGGGATGAGGAAGTAAAAGAATTAGCAGATAAGTTGGCTGACCTGCAGTCGGTCGTCAACTTCATGATGCAAAACAATGTCATGCAGCCACCATACCCGTTGCAGGACACGCCAATTCCAGCAGTTAATACTCAGAAGGAAGGGAGGAAAATAATTCCTGATACACCACAACACTCCAGGAGCAAAAGGCACTCTCACCCGCCCTCCGGGGAGGTCGAGCAAGATAAGCCAAGGCAAGAGAAGTCTTAGAGGACGTATCAAACAAAGGACCAGGAACGCAGAGAACATTGGAATATTCAAAGACAGGCGCTCTGCTTTGACACAACCCATGGAGAAAGATCAAAACGGACCCATCACGAGGCCGAGAATAGTGTGCCAAAGAGACTGAAGTCGAAAGACAGCCGAGCTCCGGGGAGAAGTAAAGAAGACTTGAGAAACTACCTCAAGAGGAAGGAACAGAAAGCTGAAGCCGAGGTAACCTCACCCGTCAAGCCGAGGACGCCGTTCTCGGTAGAACTGGACAAATTTGAAGCACCAAAAAGATTCAGCATGCCGAGGTTTCAAATATACGATGGCAAGTTAGACCCTAACTTCTACGTTGGACTATTTTTAAACTCAATGGCGTTGTACAATGGAAACGAGCCATTACTCTACAAAGTGTTCCCCTCGTCCTTTGGGGAGATTGCATCAGATTGGTTCCATAAATTACCAAAGGGAAGCGTGAAGACGTGGGAAGGCTTGGCCGAGATGTTTGTGGCCAGGTTCGTAACAAACAAACTACAGCCATTAAGGGTGGACGCGCTAATGGCTTTAAAAATCAAGAAGGATGAAGGCCTCAGGGCTTATGCCAAAAGATACTACGAGGTGTTCAATCGAATACTTGAATGCAACCAGGAGGTAGCGGTCGTGTCTTTCAAGAACGGCCTAAAAGATGACTGTTCACTACGGAAATCTTTGGCAAAGACACTGCCAAAGAACATGGAGGAACTCATGGCAAGAATCGAAAAGTATGCACGAGCCGAGGAGGATACATCGGCCCACAAGGAAGTCAAACAGGAAAAAGGGAACGCCTCGCCAAAGCAAGGCCGAAGTAACAACGGATTCAGTAAAACAGAGATGGAGTTAAGGGCTAAACAGGCAGTGACAACCGTGTTCCGAATTCCAATTCAAAAGGTCTTAGGAAAAATTCGGAGCCAGCCCTATTTCAGAACACCAACAAGGGAACCAGGAGAGTTCATGGGAAGAAACATGGACAGACATTGTGCTTACCACAATGAAAACGGACATACAACGCAGGGCTGCAGAGCCTTAAAGGCACACTTGGAAGATCTGGTAAGACAAGGCCACCTGAGAGACCTTGTCGATGAAACCAGAACAAGAGAAGAACAGGCAAGACTGCCTCAGGCTCCAGCAGCCCCACCACCTCCGCAACCTCGGGCAGAAGGACCTCGGATAGTAAATGTGATCCACTCAAAGGTTAACGAGAATGAAGTCAGAGGAGAAACCCAAAGGGTAAGGCATCTACAGCATGTCTACCAAATCGGGGAAAAGAGACATCGGCCTGAAGAGATCCAAGGACCAATAATAACCTTCACCAAAGCCGACCTAGAGACAGTCCAGCACCCGCACAATGATGCCTTGTTAATATCCCTCCAGGTTGGGGAGTGCCAAGTGAAACGCATCCTAATAGATCAAGGTAGCTCTTGCGACATCATATACGTTAGATGTTACAAGGAGCTAGGCCTTCACCCAGACGACATGGAGCAATCAAATGACCTGATGGTCGGCTTCAATGGAACGCCCACGTGGCCACTGGGCGCTACAAACTTGGAAGTACAGGTCGGTACTAAGAAGATCAGGACAGAATTCATCGTGATTGATACACCTTCTCCTTACAACATCATATTGAGAAGGCCATGGTTGCATGCAATGGGGGCAGTTCCCTCACCATTGCATCAACTACTGCGCTTCCCAACAGAACATGGGATTGAAGAAGTCAGAGGAGATCAACTGCAGGCAAAAAATTGCTCCATGGCAGCAATGAAGACTACCTGCAATGTTCGAGAACTAGCAAAGACAGAAATTGAAGATGAGGACATGGAAGTCCTAGATGATGTCGGCAAGGAACCGGCTGAGAAGAGTGAGGAATCACTAAAGAAAATCCTCATCCATGAGGGCGACAAAGAGCGTTTCTTTCTTCTAGGCTCAGGCTTAGCCGAAGAAGAAGAGAGAGAACTGGAAGCTTTTTTAAGAACAAACATAGAGGTGTTCGCCTGGACACCTTATGAAATGCCTGGCATTGACCCTGAGGTCACATGTCACAGACTGAACGTCGACAGGTCGGCAAAACCTGTAATACAACGAGCTAGAAGACCGACGTTAATGCACGTCGAAACTGTGGAAGAAGAGGTAGACAGACTTCTGGAAGCCAAGGCCATCAGAGAAGTCAATTATCCAACATGGCTATCAAACACTGTGGTGGTAAAGAAGAAAAACGGTAAATGGAGGGTTTGCGTAGATTTTACAAGCCTAAATAAAGCCTGCCCCAAAGACAGCTTCCCTCTGCCAAAAATTGACCAGCTGGTGGATGCCACATCAGGACATGGAAGGATGAGCTTCCTGGATGCTTATAGGGGGTACCACCAGATAGCCATGTACCCCCCAGATGAAGAAAAGACAGCGTTCATCACCCCAAAAGGCCTGTACTGTTACAGGGTGATGCCTTTTGGGCTGAAGAACGCAGGAGCAACCTACCAAAGGCTGGTAACCAAAATGTTCAAGCACCTGATAGGCCAAACAGTTGAAGTCTACATCGATGACATGGGCGTGAAGACCAAAGAGCCTAAAAATCATCTTGCCGACCTGAAAAAGGTATTTGAAATACTCAACACATATCGGCTCCGACTCAACGCATCTAAATGCGCGTTTGGAGTTGGATCAGGTAAGTTCCTAGGTTACCTGGTAACGAGAAGGGGAATAGAAGCCAGCCCAGATCAGATCAAGGCCATCCTAGATCTACAGAGTCCAACATCGGCAAAACAGGTTCAAATACTCACTGGAAGGGCCGCAGCCCTAAACAGGTTCATAAGCCGAAGTTCAGACAAGTGTAAACCATTCTTCAACCTGGTAAAAAAGACCGCAGACTTCCTATGGACTAAAGAATGTGAAGCCGCTTTGGCCAACCTAAAGAAGTATCTGACCACGGCCCCAGTTCTCTCCACACCTGAACCAGGGGAAGAGTTATTTTTGTACTTAGCCGTGTCAGAACACGCAGTAAGTGCAGTTCTAATCCGAGAAGAGCAGGGAAAATAGAAGGCTGTCTATTATGTAAGTAAAACCTTAGCCAACGCTGAAGCAAGGTACTTACCACTAGAGAAATTGATGCTGGCCCTAGTCATGGCCTCAAAGAAGTTGAACCACTACTTCCAGGCACACAAAATTGTAGTGCTAACAGAGCACCCACTGAAGTCCTTATTACAACAAGGAGACTTAACAGGAAGAATTGCAAGGTGGGCAGTAGCCTTGGGCCAGTATGACCTGGAGTTTAGGCCCAGAATAGCAATTAAGGGCCAGGTTTTGGCCGAGTTCGTGGCATCCGATGAGCCAAGATGCACGAGGTCCCAGCAAGTAAGGAGAATCCCAGCCAAAGGCCAAGGAACAAAAGAAGGCAAAGCTCAGACCCTGCAGCATCTACATCGGTGACTCATTTAGACTGTTTGTTGATGGAAGTTCAAACCGACAAGGAGCGGGGGCAGGAGTGCTGCTGATATCCCCAGATGGGGAAATAATAGAACAATCCATCCGTTTGGGGTTCAAGGCCTCAAACAATGAAGCAGAGTACGAGGCATTAATTGCAGGACTAAAGCTGGCAGCGGCAGCAGAAGCAGATGAGTTAATAGTTTTTTGTGATTCACAGTTAATTATTAACCAGTCAACAGGAGAATTTGCAGCCAGAGACGAGAGGATGTCGGCATATGCAAAAGAGGTTATCAGATTAGCCGAGTTATTTCAGAATTGCCGACTTCTCCAAGTAAGCCGAGATGATAACAGCCACGCCGATGCGTTGGCCAACCTGGCAAGTTCAATGCAAACTGAAAAGACAAGAACAATTATGATCGACTACATGTCGGGCCCGAGCATAGAACCAGAGAACGCAAAGCAAGAGACAATGTGTGTGGACATGGGGCCAAGCTGGATGGATGCAATTGTTGCATTCCTAAAAGAAGGAAAGCTACCAGAAGACCGCAAGGAGGCGCACAAAGTCAGATTAAAGTCGACACGATTCAGCCTGACTGCGGACGGACATCTCTACAGAAGGTCCTTCACTGGACCCCTTTTAAGGTGCGTACATCCTTTATAAGTTGAAGATTTTTTATATGAAATTCATGAAGGGATTTGTGGAAGCCACACTGGGGGCAGATCATTAGCCCATAGGGCCATTACCCAGGGGTATTGGTGGCCCTACATGCAAAAAGATGCAGAAGCATACGTGAAGAAGTGCGAACAATGCCAAAGGTTCGCACCTTTGATTCATCAGCCAGCTGCTGACCTAAACCCAGTATCCAGCCCTTGGCCGTTTACCCAATGGGGCATGGATCTGGTTGGACAGCTTCCCCAAGCAACTGGGCAGAGAAAATACTTGCTGGTAGCAACGGATTACTTCACAAAGTGGATAGAGGCAGAACCGCTTGCCAAAATCCGAGATGTGGACGTCAAGAATTTCATATGGAAAAATATCATCACGAGATTTGGTATTCCTAGAGACATCGTTGCCGACAACGGAACACAGTTTGACAGCAAACTTATCAAGAACTTCTGTGCAAAATTCAAGATCAAGAATTACTTTTCAACACCAAGTTTTCCCCAAAGCAATGGGCAAGCAGAAGCATCCAACAAAGTAATTTTGGATGGAATAAAGAAAAGGCTGCAGGCAGCAAAAGGGAAATGGGTAGACGAATTACCCAACGTTCTTTGGGCATATCGGACTACGCCGAGGAGATCAACAGGGGAATCCCCCTTTGCTATGGCCTATGGCACAGAAGCAGTAATTCCATTGGAAATCGGCATCCCAGGGATCCGAACCCAGGGAGTTGAGAATGGGACTAATGACATACTCTTAGCCTGAGATCTGGATCTTTTAGAAGAGCAAAGAGAGAAGGCTGCAATTCAGCTTGCAGTATACCAGCAACAGCTTGCCAGAACTTACAACAAGAAGGTCAACCCAAGAGATTTTCAAGTCGGTGACCTAGTCTTGAGAAAAGTCGTCGGCAACAAGAAAGATCCCAGAGAGGGCAAGCTTGGCCCAAACTGGGAAGGACCTTACAGAATTACTTCGGTCTTAGGCAATGGAGCTTATCGGCTTGAAGACAATGAGGGCAAAGCATTACCAAGACCTTGGAACACTTGTAATTTGAAATGTTTCTATCATTGAGATGTCCATTATTTTTGACCGATATCATTAATAAAATCTTTTCAGAATTCTTCAAGCACATATGATTGATTAAGATACTTAACATTATTTCTGGAAGACATAAAAAATGAGAACCCAAGTGGAACTTAGGTTCACATTGGGGGCAGAGAGAAGACAAAGTCTACCACTTGTTGAAATTTGTAGCAATTTACAAGTTGGTCAGACCGATACAAAGTCTACCACTTGTTGAAATTTGTAGCAATTTACAAGTTGGTCAGACCGATACAAAGTCTACCACTTGTTGAAATTTGTAGCAATTTACAAGTTGGTTAGACCGATACAAAGTCTACCACTTGATGAACTTTGTAGCAATTTACAAGTTGGTTAGACCGATACAAAGCTTACCACTTGTTGAAATTTGTAGTAATTTGCAAGTTAAAAGTAAGCCGAGATGGTTCCTTAACTTCACTTGTTGAAATTTGTAGCAATTTACAAGTTGAAATTAAGCCGAGATATCTGTTTCTCTTCACTTGTTGAAATTTGTAGCAATTTACAAGTCGAAGTAAAGCCGATGTTAGTACTTACAAACTTATGACAATCTACTGGTTGACTGAACCAAAAAAGATGCTTAAATACTTGTTGAAATTTGTAGCAATTTACAAGTTGAAGATAAGCCGACATATGACCATCTGTTGAAATTTGCAGCAATTTACAGGTTGAGGTAAAAGCTAAGTATATTGTTTAAGCCCTTGTTGAAATTTGTAGCAATTTACAAGTAGATCACTGTTTAACACTTATAACTTCAGAAAAGTTTACTGTATATGATAATCCTTGTTGAAATTTGTAGCAATTTACAAATAGGACAAACTGAGATTACTGTTTAAACACTCGTTGAAACTTCAGAAAAGTTTGCAAAGTTAACATTGAATAGTATATATACTTGCTGAAATTTATGAAAAGATTGCAGGTCAATGTCTTGCCGAAGTAAAATTTGCAGTTATTATACCCGAGGTATGTAACCCCGAGAAGATTGTGCAAAGGAAGAGTTATGCAAAACATACAAAATATTCTAAGTATAAAGCCATACAGAAGCAATGAAGAAAAATCAAAGACTAAAGCATTCAGAGAAAAACAGTTGTAGTTATATATAGTAAAGCCACTATGGCCTAGCAAAAGACAAATGTTTACAAGTGATAAAGAAAGGCGCATCGGCCACAAAGGGGAAGCTTACATTGTTCAGAAAACAAAAGTACAAAAAAGTACAAAAGTACAAAAAACACAAGACATTTCAAGATTCTTCGACATTAACAGATGGCTGGGCGAGGACCACGGAGGACTCTGGGAGAACCACCTCGGCATCTTTTTCTCCCACAACCTCTGCATCTTTTTCAGAAACCTCGGCCTTCTTATCTGCCGCAATCTCGGCGTCGATCTCCGCAAGTGTTTTACTGAGACTTCTTTCAGCCAGAAGAAGGTCAGATGATAAGTGAATTGGATCAGCTTCTTTGGGCACCATCTCAGTCTCTTCGTCTTGAGTTAAGTCTAAGATCTGCTCAACTTGAGGAGGAGACTTGACCTCAGCAGCATCCTTAGGCTTTCTCACCAAAGTCTCTTCATCATCTTTATCTTCATCCGCATCTTCGGCTTCAGATTCAGACACAGCTTCTTCCTCAGCCTGACTTGGAGGTGGAGCAGGAGGAAAGGGAAGAGGAATAGCTTCAGCCTTGCGCCAGGGTGAGTCGGCAGGAAGATCAAGCTTTTTCACCAGGGACATCCAACCCAGGGAAAATCCCCTATTGCATGCCTGCCTGACTTGAAGTTTGTAATCTTCAGTGACATCGGCTACACCCTGGGCATAAGCCTTTTCATCAATTTCTCTGATTTCAGCCTCTTTAGTTTTTAAGGCCTGCTGAAGCCCCTTCTCGGCCTGGGCTGCTTTGTCCTCGGCCTCCTTCTTTTGCACCTCAGTAACGTTTTTTATAGCTTCAGCAGCGTCAGCTTTTTCTTCGACCAAGGTTTGGGCCTTGGTTGCAGCCTCGGCTTGATCTTCCAACTTTTTCATTTTGGACTGAAGGCCTTTATTTATCTTTTGGAGAGCTGTAAACTCCTTCTTCAAATCATTCAACTTCTCCCTAGTCTCAAAGGACTACATGGAGAAGGAATGCGCATGCTAGACAGCCTGAAAGAACACAAAACAAAAATTATTACAGAATTTTACAAGTATGGAACAATAGGGATAAAACAAGTTACCAAATAAAGACACTTACTTGAACACATCGCTGAAGCATGAATGCGTAATTTTCATACTCGCTCATCTCGGTGTTCTTTTCAAGATCGCCTGGGAGAAGGAGGGTTGTGCTTAGTGCAACGCCAATGTTTATGTCATCAGCGCTGTCACTAGCCAAGACTGGCTTGTTCTCCAGAGTAATGGCAGGTGTCCAAGGGACGTTGGGCACTTTGGACTTCGAAGTCGTCCCAAAAGAAGACCTCGGCCTCTTTGATTTCTGGGACTCTGCTGGCTGAGTTTCAGCAGACCTTTTTGCCGAAGTAGAGGCATTCTTCATGTTCTCGGCCAGTTGAGAGATGGGCACAGCATCCTCAGCCTCAGCCTCAGTAACTTTGGACTTTGGCTGAGCCTTCTTTATTCTTTTTGGTTTTGGTGGGGGCATCGTTTGGGCTGGAATGGCATCAACATCAGTTGGTAGGTCGGCCAGGAGGTCTTGGGCGACAGGTCTTGGGCGAACCATTTCGGCTGTTTTAACAAGTCTACGTCGACGTTTTCTTTCTGGTATTGGGACTAAGTATGGGGCTGAGGTGGATGGTTGGTCGGCTGGATCAGAAGTTGATCCTTGGTCAGCCCGAGATGTGGATGCGGTTTGAGTTATTACAATAGGTGAAGAGGGGCTCTTTTTCTTCCTCCTTGGAACGTCGGGCAAGGTAGATTTGTAGGAGGGGATGAAATTCAGTAAGAGTGGAGCTTTTCGCTTTTGGATAGGAAGGTCCAGAAGCTTCTTTAAATCCTTGCCAAGGAAATAAGACTGGCGAAAATCCTTGGAAGGCTTGCGAACGTCTGCAAAACAGGAACACAACATTAGAAACAGATAAAATCTCTTGAAGACTTGGAGGAAAACAAACAACAGCTAAGTAATTGACACTGGGCTCTAACCCTTGCCCTCTTTAACTGTTCGCAGAATAGGGTAGAGATGGACTTCTTCGTTTGGGCCAAACTCCTAATTTCCAGAAGCAATAAGATAATCGTCTCCAGCCCCTTTGTTGGAGTCTGGGAGGTCGGCTACAATTTTAAATTCGATAGACCTCGGCTTGAGGTAATATACAAAACCCTTTTCTTTTAGGTTAAGGGCGCACATAGTATAACAGTATTGGATATCGGCGAGAGTGATCCTAACATTCTCCTGCCGAGCTAAGGCTATTATACCATTAAGTGTTCTATAGGAGCTTATTAAGCTTCTATTAGCCAAATCTCCCATGCTGGAGAGAATGGTTATCGAGCCTAACTCAGAGGTGGTTCTTGACAAAGGATTGAGGATTTTGAAAAAGTTGACACGATTTCAACGGTTATCACCTCAAGCACAAATCACATACGATGATCCAGATGAAGACTCTGAAGATGAAGTTTAGCAGATGGTTTGTGTCTTTTGACGAGCTTTCATTTGAGTGAGTTGATATTTTTGGTTTTGGTTGTCTGCTAGCTCTAAGTTACAGCTACTACTTCTATGTGTGAAAGTGGAACATCTACAGACATACAATGCTCTTTCTTTTGTAAAAATGAAGTTTATTCAACATGTAAAATTTTTGAAATTTGGTTGATATGTATTTGGTAAGAGATGGTCACAATGATGTTGTTTGTGACTCTCAATAAGTGCCTCCTTTAACAATGGAACTTGGCAGTGAGTAATTGTGTGTAGCAGAGATAATCATGAGAGACAAAAGAACTATGTACAAAATTCCAGATGAAGATTTTTTACAAAGGACTGAGGATTTTGAAAGAGTTAGCACAATCTTATCACATCAACACAAATCACACGCAAAAATTCAGATGAAGAAGATCAATCTTTCATTTTAGTTCGTTTGGGTAAATCTTCTAAAACAAAAGTCAATGGAAAATAAATCCATTTGAATGAAAATTATTTTTTACTTTTAAAAAGTCAATATTTTTTAGATAAAAATCTTACTGATCCCACCTCCACCACCACACCATCACCACTATTGCCCCATTAGTCGCTGACACCACCAATATAATGACCATGAAAATTTGAATTATTATTTGTTATATTGGAGGTCTAGAACTATTTAATTTATTCTATTTTGGCCCCTGATTAATTTGTTTTCCTATGCAATCAACTTTATCCTTGGTGCACATGAATGGCTTTTTATTCCAGTTTGATAATTGAGATATGGGCTCTCCGGGCCGGGTAAATAGTTTTTTCGTGTTTGAATATTAAATAATTACATGGGAATTCATTAACTTTAATGTACAAAAGAGACCCCTAACTGCTTTATTTTACATAAAATTGAGAAATTGTTTGGAAAATTCAAATTTTGGGATATTATGGTAGTTTCACCACAGCCATGGCCATCTCTGGCCACTACCCACCACCTTCTTTGCAGGGGCGGCCCAACCCTTTTGGTGGCAAAATTTAAAAGTGAAGCTTTTTATATTTAAATATTAATTATAATTTTTAGTATTAATTATAATTACTCAAATAGTTGGTACAGTTTGTAGATTTTTGAGTGTTCTCAGAATTGTTCAACTCAGGTTTTTTGGTTAACCAAACAGAACACTTGTAGTTGGTTCCATTTCACAATCCTAATAATGTTGAATTGGAATTTGAATCCTGATAGTTAAATCTCTCAGAACTTTCAATGTCTTTCCAATTTTTTGTTTGTGTTCTTTTAAAAACACCATTATTGATAGAAACAAAAACAAGTCCTAAATATAATGCATTCAAACAAAAACAAAAACAAAAAACCACTACCCTGTGGAGTTGATACTTTAATGTTTTATGTTGTTTCTTTTTACAGCTGATAATCTTCTCTTATTTTGTTCCAGGAAATGGAATAAAAACCACTATCCTGGTGAGTTAACAGCAAATTGACAGAATAGTTAGAAACATGAATAAAATGTTTGGCTCAACGCAAACAGAATCAGTCGTCTTCCAGGCAATGTAAAAGAAAAAATCTTGATGTGTTTGCCATTACAAGATGCGCTGCGGACTAGTGTTTTGTCAAGGAAATGGAGGTATATGTGGGTGAAACTTCCCCAACTTGTATTTGATGATATGTTCTGCAGAGAATCAATCAGAAAACAGAAGAATAAACTTATGCTGACTATTTATCAAGTTCTGCTACTTCACCGTGGACCAATACTCAAGTTCACTCTCTCTTTATCTGGACTTGAAGGCTGTTATGAGATTGACCAGTTGGAAGGGTGAACCTTATAAATTGCCATCATCACTGTTTTCACGTCTGCAACTTGAGAATTTGGCTCTTTGTTCTTGTATGTTTTGTTGGAAAAAAATGTTTTTTGGTGACTTTAATTTAATATTAAAGTGTGGTGACTTTAATTAAATATTAAAGTGGGTCCCAACCATCTATTGTGTTGGGTCCAAGTGGGCCAAAAACCATTGAGAATTGAATGAGAAATTGCCCCATGAAGTTAGCTTCATGAAAGAGTTAATGGGATTTGTAACTTCTGCCTTTATTGTAGAGTTTAATAATGCATTAATGGGGTTTGTAACTCCTACCTTTATTGCAGAGTTTAATAGTGCATTAATGGGATTTGTAATTCCTGCCTTTATTGCAGAGGTTAATGGTGCATTAGTGACCAGCCATAAAGGCTGGAGGCTTCTCCTCTCTCCCCTATACATGTATAAATTGAGACCCTTCTGTCAAGTCTCAAACACAGAAATTGTTTCTTCTATTCTTTAGTCAGTTTGCTAGAAAGTTCCTACAGTGAGAGAGTGCTGCCATGTTTTTGTTCGCTAAGCTAGACAGAAAGTGCTTCTGCCGTAGCTGGTTTTGACCATCGTATCCTGGGAGACAGACGCCGGGATTCCTCAAGCACTCGACCCGTGAGGTGGCGAAATCCGTTTTAAGGAAACTACTATCGTGCAGGCTTTGGTTTGGTTTCTTTATCATTTTATTGTTTTGTGTATTTCTATTGAAATTTAGTTGTAATTCTCAACATATGTTCTTGGTATATAATTTTGATTTCTTCATAAATCTATTTATTTAATTTCACAATTTGAACGACATGTTTAAGCCTTCACCTGAATTTAAAGGTTTTAGCAATCTCTTTTACTTGGAGCTTTGCAAAATTGTCGTTACTGCTAATGTATTTTCAAGTTTAATCTCCAGTTGCCCACTACTTGAATATCTGACAGTTGAAAGCTGCTCCAGTGTAGATTGCCTTGAAATTGATGCTCCTAAACTTATATTCTTAACCTGCCAAAGCCATGTCTGTTCTATTTGTTTAAAAAATACCTCTCTTCTTTTCATAATTTCAATCACTTTGGAAGTGGACAGGAATGAGAATAAGATATCATTTAAGGAAGGAGAAACATCTAATATGGTCATGCTTTTTGATAGTCTACCTGTCATCCAGTATTTGGAAATAGACTATTATTATGTTAAGGTAAGATTAGCTTAGTAAACTTTGTTTTATTTTTTGGCCTGGGGTTTGGCTTAAGTAACTGATGTTTCTTTGATTTTTTTTTTCTTTCCTTAGAACTTGGCTGTTGGCAGTGTACCAAAGAGGCTTCCAATTACTCTGAACCACCTTATATATCTTGTGTTGTCTGGTATTTGTTTTCGAGAGCTAGATGAGGTCTCTTTTGTTCTTTGCTTAATCAAAAGCTCCCCAAATTTGGCAAAACTAATAATTCAGGTTAAGTAATAACATTATTTTATTTTTTATGTTTTTAATTTATATTTTGAATCTTTGGGCTGGGATAATTCTTGTTTTCTTTCCAGGCATGTGTTCTTGAAGCTATGGTCATTGATGATCCTATTCTAGAGCTTTTATATGCACAAGAGTGGTTGGATGTCTCTTTAAATCAACTTCGAAGGGTGCATATGTATAATATATCTCGAACAAGGTCTGAATTGGAGTTTATTAAGCTTCTATTAGCCAAATCCCCAATGCTGGAGACAAAGCTTATTGAGACTGACTGGGAAGAAGTTGCTGACAAAGGATTAAGGATTTTGAAAGAGTTGACAAGATTTCTGCACTTATCACCTAAAGCAGAAATCACATACAATGATTCAGATGGAGGTCTCTCTGACAATGAAACCTCTGAAGATGAAGTTTAGCAAATGGTTTGTATCCTTTTTTTACTAGCTTTGATAGTGAGATGATCTTTTCGGTATTCATTGTCTGCCTGCTAAGTCTTAACAGCTGCTAATGAGATTCACTGAGGGAAAGTGGAATATCTCTAGATAAAAACATAATGTTATCTATTTTGGAAAAATGCATCTTCTTCAACATTTAAAGTTATGAAATTTCGTTCATATTTTTGGTAAGAGATGGTACAATTATGTTGTTTGTGACTGAATTTAAGTGCCACTTACAACTGTGCATTAATTTCTCTCACAATCTCTTTCCCTCTTCCCCATTCAAGGTGCATTGGAACTTGCAATTGACACTAATCTACACATTTCACACATTGTTTATTTTTCTTTTAAATTATCCTTAGTTGTGGTACTTGTTTGGATCATATTTCCCCTAATTTTAAAGCCTTCGGGTTCTGTACAACATTGGATTATTTGTCATGAATCATGTGAGTGGAAATCACCATTGAAAGTTTAGGTAATTTTAGACAATATTCACCATCTATGATTTCTGAATTAAAAAGCAGAATTTGGAAGTGGTATAGTTGGAGTGTTTGATTTACATTTGAATGACATCTTGGGTTGGTCACTTCTTGGAAATCTTTTGCATTTCGGCGGCAGAAAATATTTGCAAACAAAAATTATATAGAGAAAATTAAATAAGAATGATGTGACAGTAATGTTTTCGAAGTAAAAACTACTTTCTTTGGTTTTTTGTTTGAAATGAATTAATACAAATCTTTTGAAGGACATGGATGTGTCGGGGGTAGGGGGTTGGGGTGGTGGTGGTGGTGGTGGAGTAGAAGACGACTTTTTTTGTTTTTTTGCGTGCTAGCTTTGTTCAAACCTTAGGCGTTTGGTTGTCAATAGCCGAACAATCTTGACTTGTTTGATGAACCAAGATTGAACGGATCTTCAACACCAATTTTTATTTATTTTTTTCCAAATAGCAGAAAGCTATACAAAAATGATAGTAAATTATACCTAAACAGCTCTTAAATACCAAAATTTTATTTACAATCTATTTACAAGTATCCTATACTATATTGGTGTGTTTGATTGGACAGACTGGATAAGAGGATTAGAATCTGTCAGACTTGAATCCTGGGACTATGAATCTCCCGAACTATTTGATTGAATTGGATGTATATCCCGTGTTTGTTTTCTCATGGAATTAGATGTCTGGAAAAGACTATTTTTAGTGAATCTAATATTTGGTTGGACGGACTGAATAAGGAAAAATGTTAAAAGACTATTTTAACCTTGTAATTTATAATTTATATTTTTTATTTAATATATAATTTTAAATTTGTAATCTATAATTTATAATTTAAAAACACTAAAAAAATTTAATTTATAAGGCCATAATTGTTAATTTATTATTTTTAATTAAATTAAATTTATAATTTATATTTTTTATTTAATATATAACTTTAAATCAACAACTCTAAAAAAAAATTTATTTAATATATAAATTTAATTTTTTAACAACACTAAAAAAAATTAATTTATAATGCCATAATTTTTAATTTATTATTTTTAATTAAATTAAATTTATAATTTATAATTTCTATTTTTTATTTAATATAAAATTTTAAATTAACAATACAAAAAAAATAATTTATAAATGTTCAAAAAACTGTTTTACCCTTTTCCAATTGTTTACTAAGTAATAGCATAAGGGTAAAATGGACATTTCACACATTAGTCCCATGGGATACCAATCCTATGGAAATAATCCCCCTTCCCCGCGGGATTGTTTAGTCCCTCATATGAGGGATATAGAGTATGGCCGGACTTCATGTTCGGCAGACTAAAATTGCGCCAAACGATAGACATCCTCCTCTATTAGATTAGTATTCTCATGACTAATAGTCCTAGGACTACGAATCCCTTTGAATTGTGTATCATATACTATGTTTGGATTGAGTTAGGATTATAAGGAGAGACTAATAGTCTAGACTTTGGCTTAATCCTCCAATTTATATCCCACCCGGATGGATTGTTAATTCGTACTTTAATTGTTTAACCAAATATCAGATTAATAATTGTATTGAACTATTAGTCTAATCCCAAACTCATGTCTATCCAAACTGAAAAAAATCTAGAAATCCTCTAGATGTTGATTTGTGATTATGTATCAATTTTAAGCAGTATATAACAATCCCAATCAAACAATCAAGATAAATCGACACAACGATTTTACGTAGAAAAACCACAATTGGACACCTCCAATTGTGATAAAAAACCACGGGTAACAGCCACAAAACAATCCACTAAGAAGATATAAAGGAATTACATAGGTATACTCTCAATTACCTAGTGAATCCATGCCCGAATTGAACCAACCCCTATGTGCCTCTTCCAACCCTGTCTTCACCTTGGAATTGTCTTGACGATGAGCCACTCTAGGATCCACCAAAGCTTCAAGCTCAAATTCTTCAGAATCTACCGAAGAACAACTCTCTCTTTTGTGTATAACAAACAAATAATCCTTTGATGTATACTCTTTAAACCATGAGTTGAATACTCAATCAAAATATCAAAGAAAACAAGCAAAATATCCCCAGAGATAAACCCTAGAACCCAAAAAGAAGATCTGGAGGAGTAACCCTAGATTTGGAGCAACATTGCGAATTTATAGAATCTAAAATCGGGAGGTCCGCTCGAGCGTGGGAATGGCAGCTCGAGCGTGGGAATGGACGCTCGAGCGGGGACACTATATGACGTGTTCCGCACTAGGGTGTATGCTGGAGCGGGGAAATGGACGCTCGAGTGTGAAAATACGGATCACAGTATATTTTGCAGACTCACCAAACTTCTGGAACTCAGCATTCTCCGCTCGAGAGGGGGAATGTCCGCTCGAGCGGACAAGCAACTTCGAAGGCAATTTTCCATTTTGCTTCGGGGGTGCTGCCCCTCGACCCCGCGAGCTGACCGGGCAGCTCGACCCCCGTCATAATCAGCGAAGTGGCAATCTTGAAAGCACTAACATCACAAACTTCTCTGCAATGCTCGATTCGGGTTGGATTCACATCTAATAAACTCATAGTCTCACTGAAATAAAAGTGTGAAAACAAATACAACTGAAAGGAGTTTTGTCAAACGGGATTGTCAAGAATAAAAACCTAACACAAACAAACATAGCCTATATGTTTTACAACTTCCTGTCCAATTTAATGCTACAACTGCTATTGACATTCACTGTGTGAAAGTGGAACATCTAGAGAAATGCAAACTATTCCTTTTAGAAAAGAATAATGAAACTTGTTCAACATTTAAAAATGAAGAGGCATGCAGTCAATGCATGAAGTCAGGAAGCCAAAAGCCAATGAAAAAAAGAGCTCCATTATAAGTGACTTTAAAATTTTGCTTTGGAAAATAAAAGACTCTTGTAATCTGATTGGTTCATTTGTGTGATTATGTATCTCTATCACTTCGGAAGACAAAAAGGCTTGTCTTTGGAAGTGTGTAAGATACAGTATATATATACATTACTTACCCCCAAACAAAAAAAACAGGGATAAAAAGAACCATTACAGGAGGATCTTACAGGCACAACAAGTAAGTCAACCACAAAAAAAAATTATTCTCTGGCTATTCATTTTAATGTTGTCATTTTTGATTAGCAAATGCTATGTTATTTTTCTATTATTATGGTTGAAATATGATCTTATTTTACTCATAAATTCACTTATAGGATTTGGTTAGTTTCTCTGAAACCAGATGATGAGCGTCACCTTTTTTGGACACCCTTTTAATCTTTCATTCTCTATTGCAAACATTTTGATCAAGGTTTGATTTGAGAAATCACGAAGTCTGATGATTTTTAGATTTTGTGGCCAAGTGGCAAAGATAGGATTCATTTCAACTAAATCAAATAGTTGCTTCAGGTTTTTTTTTTTTTTTTTTTTTTTTTTTTTTTTTTGAAGATCTTAACAATGCGATTTTTGGTATTGTAAATATGAATTTAATATTGATTTTCTTAGTAAAAATATTTGAGTAGTTGGTACATTTTGAAGATTTGAGTGTTTTCAAATTTATAACCAAACACATCTTTTTATCAAGTTTGTAAGGGGGCTAGTTCCAGTCTTCAGAACGGTCCAATACAGGTTTTTGGGTTAACCAAACAGAACACTTGTAATTGGTTCCATTTCACGATCCTAATAATGGTGAATTTGAATTCTGAAAAGCATTAGTTAAATTCTCTGAAAATTTTCAATGTCTATCCAATTTTTTTGTTTTTTGTTTTTATGAACACAGAATGCATTGCACATGTCGATTCTGCTGATTCTTTTTTCAAGAAATACGAGTACAATATTATTTGTTGCTTACCATTATTAACAGAAACAAAAAACAATTCCTAAATATAAAATTACATTGTAAAAAGTAAAAACCACTGCCCTGCCTTGTGCAATTGATACTTTGATGTTTTCTGTTTTTTTATATTGCTGATGATACTGGGCTATTCTTTGTTGTTCTTTTATTTCGTGCCAGGAAATGGAATAACAGCAACTAACTACCCTGGGGAGTTGATGCTTTGATTTGGTTATGTTTGCTGATTGACAGAATTGTTGGAAACTTGAAGAAAATGTGTGGCTCAATGTCAGACATAATCACTCATCTTCCAGACGATGTAAAAGAAACAATCTTAATGTGTTTGCCACTACAAGATGCGGCGAGGACAAGTATTTTGTCAAGGAAATGGAGGTATATGTGGATGAGACTTCCCCAACTTGTATTTGATGACATGTTCTGCAGAGAATCAATCAGAATAGAGAAGAATAAACTTATGATGACTATTTATCAAGTTCTGTTACTTCACTGTGGACTGATACTCAAGTTTACTCTCTCTTTATCTGGACTTGAAAGCTGTTTTGAGATTGACCAGTTGGTACTTTTTGTTTCAGACAATATTATCCAGGAATTCACCCTTCACATTCGGAAGGGTGCACGTTATAAATTGCCATCATCACTGTTTTCATGTCTACAACTTAAGCATTTGAATCTCCGTTATTGTATGTTTAAGCCTCCACCTGAATTTGAAGGATTTAGCAGTCTCCTACGCCTGGAACTTCGTGAAGTTGTCATTGCTACTGACATATTTTCAAGTTTAATCTCCAATTGCCCACTTCTTGAAGAACTGACACTTGAAGGCTGCAGCAGTTTAGATTGCCTTGAAATTGATGCTCGTAATCTTATGTTCTTACGCTGCAAACGCCATGTCCGTTCTGTTTGTTTCAAAAATACCCCTCATCTTGCAAGAGTTTCAATCTTGTTGGTAGTGCTGATGAATGAAAAAGCACTCAAGGAAGGAGAAACATCTAATATGGTCATGTTTTTTGATAGTCTACCAGTCATTCAGTTTCTGGAAATAAACTATTATTATGTTCGGGTAAGATTAGTTAACGTTTTGATTTTTTGGGCTGGGGGTTGGGTTAACTAACTGATGTTTCTTTGATTTATTTTCTTTCTTTAGTACATGGCTGCAGGTGGTATACCAAAGAGGCTTCCAATTGCTCTGAGCCACCTTACAATTCTTGTGTTGTATGGTATTTGTTTAGGGGAACCAGATGAGGTCTCCATTGTTCTTTGCTTAATCAGAAGCTCTCCAAATTTGGCAAAATTTAAAATTGGGGCAAGTAATAGCATATTGTGTGAGTGATTTTCTGATCACACTACCCTCCTTAGTGATTCAGCTGTAGAACACAGGCAGAATAGATGGCAACCTGCTGTCCTGCACAGAAAGAAAAGGCTACGGCGGTGGTTCTTCCACCCGGGGGCACTCCGACGATCAAGTCAGTATATCTCTCAAAGATAATCAAGTATTCAACTCACAAGCTTGAGTATTAAAAACGTACCTCAGACCCATGAGGGTGCCTCTCTTTTATAGCCAATAAAGACCTAGTCCCAAAAGGAGCCTAACTCCAATGGACTCAGGATCATTGCTAATCTGGAACTCCCAATGGGTTCAGGACAAAACTCTCCAAGAGTTTTACCATTATCCAAACTGAAGTCTTCTCCTAATCTAGGACTCCTGTCTTTTATCCGCTTATCCCAGATTCTGATATCTTCGGAGATAACCTCGGTAACTCCGAGATTACCTCGGCATAATCTACCACGACACGTGGCATAACTCCGAGATTACCTCGGCATAATCTACCACGACACGTGGCACCTCACCTGACACGTCGGCGTCACCTTGCCACGTATTGGTACTCAGAAATATATCCCCACAACTGCCCCCTAGGTTCTATTACTTCGGTATTCTGAGGTGATAGAACCTAGATCGTTTCTTCTTTCTCATACGTCGGCTTAGGACTTCCCAGCCGAGGTCTTTTATTTTAGGCCGACATGTCTTCTTCTAAAACAAGAATTCAAAGGAACTCTCTTATATGTGTGAGCTGTCATGCATCTCCCCTCAACCATTTTATTTACGTGTTTTCTATTGGCTCGTGCTTATGACGCGCTTGCAAGTCATCTTTCGTCTGTCCGCGCCGCCTGACGTCTGCGTTACTCCAGGCGCATTTAATGCCCTGTTTTGCCACCGTTTCAAGTTTTTTTAACAAAACTTTGTTTTTTCCTCTTTCCTTTCTTACCTTTGCATTCTGTTCACTAGTTTTTCTCTCTCTAAAAACTTTTTCTTCTCCGAATCCGCCATTGCTCTAAGCTCCAAGCTCTGCAACTGTCCTCTCTCTTCCGTTCTCGTAAAGCTCTTTGCTACTGTTGTCTGTCCTCGGCGAATTTCATTCTGGCGTCACTTTTTCTGGTAAGCAACTGGTCTTTCTTCTCTAGTTTTCGATTTGTCCCTGAAATTCCCTGCTTTTATTGTTCTGTTCTAGTATTCAATTTGTGAATTACTCTCCTGTACGATTCTTATTTCATGATTTTGCACATGTCACTTGCACTGTTCTGAGCCTTCAACTCTTTGCACTCTTTAGGCTCTTGATAGCCCACCTTCATTCTTTGATTCTGAAAATCTTGTTTTTGTTTTCTGTTTTCTGTGTTTTTCTAGATTCGAGCCTCCAATTTTCGCTTTTATAGTTTTAGGTTTGGGATTTGTTTATAGAACCTTTGACTCTTAGGGAAAACTGAAACAATCTTTTACCAGTATATACCTAGGTTGAAGCCGAGGTACCAGTAACCCTTTAAGAACACTCTGTCCCTGTAGCCGAGTACCTTTTTACCAAAGATCATGGGTATGTGGAGACATAGGGTAAATACCCCAACCAAACTCGAATTCTTTAGGCAAGAATTCTCTATCCCTGCTGATGTTCACCTTAGGCTAGCTGGGGGTGATGATTCCATTATGCCTACAGACGATACAATGCATTTCCCTGTTGTAGCTTTTGTTGAGTGTGGACTTCGGCTCCCACTTAATCCCCTTTTCCGTGAAGTTCTTCACTACTACACTTTGAACCCTATGCAACTCACCATCAACTCCTATAGAACACTTAATGGTATAATAGCCTTAGCTCGGCAGGAGAATGTTAGGATCACTCTCGCCGATATCCAATACTGTTATACTATGTGCGCCCTTAACCTGAAAGAAAAGGGTTTTGTATATTACCTCAAGCCGAGGTCTATCGAATTTAAAATTGTAGCCGACCTCCCAGACTCCAACAAAGGGGCTGGAGACGATTATCTTATTGCTTCTGGAAATTAGGAGTTTGGCCCAGACGAAGAAGTCCATCTCTACCCTCTTCTCCGAACAGTTAAAGAGGGCAAGGGTAAGAGCCCAGTGTCAATTACTTAGCTGTTGTTTGTTTTCCTCCAAGTCTTCAAGAGATTTTATCTGTTTCTAATGTTGTGTTCCTGTTTTGCAGACGTTCGCAAGCCTTCCAAGGATTTTCGCCAGTCTTATTTCCTTGGCAAGGATTTAAAGAAGCTTCTGGGCCTTCCTATCCAAAAGCGAAAAGCTCCACTCTTACTGAATTTCATCCCCTCCTACAAATCTACCTTGCCCGACGTTCCAAGGAGGAAGAAAAAGAGCCCCTCTTCACCTATTGTAATAACTCAAACCGCATCCACATCTCGGGCTGACCAAGGATCAACTTCTGATCCAACCGACCAACCATCCACCTCAGCCCCATACTTAGTCCCAATACCAGAAAGAAAACGTCGACGTAGACTTGTTAAAACAGCCAAAATGGTTCGCCCAAGACCTGTCGCCCAAGACCTCCTGGTCGACCTACCAGCTGATGTTGATGCCATTCCAGCCCAAACGATGCCCCCACCAAAACCAAAAAGAATAAAGAAGGCTCAGCCAAAGTCCAAAGTTACTGAGGCTGAGGCTGAGGATGCTGTGCCCATCTCTCAACTGGCCGAGAACATAAAGAATGCCTCTACTTCGGCAAAAAGGTCTGCTGAAACTCAGCCAGCAGAGTCCCAGAAATCAAAGAGGCCGAGGTCTTCTTTTGGGACGACTTCGAAGTCCAAAGTGCCCAACGTCCCTTGGACACCTGCCATTACTCTGGAGAACAAGCCAGTCTTGGCTAGTGACAGCGCCGATGACATAAACATTGGCGTTGCACTAAGCACAGCCCTCCTTCTCCCAGGCGATCTTGAAAAGAACACCGAGATGAGCGAGTATGAAAATTACGTTTTCATGCGTCAGCGATGTGTTCAAGTAAGTGTCTTTATTTGGTAACTTGTTTTATCCCTATTGTTCCATACTTGTAAAATTCTATAATAATTTTTGTTTTGTGTTCTTTCAGGCTGTCCAGCATGCGCATTCCTTCTCCATGCAGTCCTTTGAGACTAAGGAGAAGTTGAATGATTTGAATAAGAAGTTTGCAGCTCTCCAAAAGATAAATAAAGGCCTTCAGTCCAAAATGAAAAAGTTGGAAGATCAAGCCGAGGCTGCAACCAAGGCCCAAACCTTGGCCGAAGAAAAAGCTGACGCTGCTGAAGCTATAAAAAATGTTGCTGAGGCGCAAAAGAAGGAGGCCGAGGACAAAGCAGCTCAGGCCGAGAAGGAGCTTCAGCAGGCCTTAAAAACTAAAGAGGCTGAAATCAGAGAAATTGATGAAAAGGCTTATGCCCAGGGTGTAGCCGATGTCACTGAAGATTACAAACTTCAAGTCAGGCAGGCATGCAATAGGGGATTTTCCCTGGGTTGGATGTCCCTGGTGAAAAAGCTTGATCTTCCTGCCGACTCACCCTGGCGCAAGGCTGAAGCTATTCCTCTTCCCTTTCCTCCTGCTCCACCTCCAAGTCAGGCTGAAGAAGAAGCTGTGTCTGAATCCAAAGCCGAAGATGCGGATGAAGATAAAGATGATGAAGAGACTTTGGTGAGAAAGCCTAAGGATGCTGCTGAGGTCAAGTCTCCTCCTCAAGTTGAGCAGATCTTAGACTTAACTCAAGACGAAGAGACTGAGATGGTGCCCAAAGAAGCTGATCCAGTTCACTTATCATCTGACCTTCTTCTGGCTGAAAGAAGTCTTAGTGAAACACTTGCGGAGATCGACGCCGAGACTGTGGCAGATAAGGAGGCCGGGGTTTCTGAAAAAGATGCAGAGGTTGTGGGAGAAAAAGATGCCAAGGTGGTTCTCCCAGAGTCCTCCGAGGTCCTCGCCCAGCCATCTGTTAATGTCGAAGAATCTTGAAATGTCTTGTGTTTTTTGTACTTTTCTACTTTTTTGTACTTTTGTTTTTTGAACAATGTAAGCTTCCCCTTTGTGGCCGATGCGCCTTTCTTTATCACTTGTAAACATTTGTCTTTTGCTAGGCCATAGTGGCTTTACTATATATAACTACAACTGTTTTTCTCTGAATGCTTTAGTCTTTGATTTTTCTTCATTGCTTCTGTATGGCTTTATACTTAGAATATTTTGTATGTTTTGCATAACTCTTCCTTTGCACAATCTTCTTGGGGTTACATACCTCGGGTATAATAACTGCAAATTTTACTTCGGCAAGACATTGACCTGCAATCTTTTCATAAATTTCAGCAAGTATATATACTATTCAATGTTAACTTTGCAAACTTTTCTGAAGTTTCAACGAGTGTTTAAACAGTAATCTCAGTTTGTCCTATTTGTAAATTGCTACAAATTTCAACAAGGATTATCATATACAGTAAACTTTTCTGAAGTTATAAGTGTTAAACAGTGATCTACTTGTAAATTGCTACAAATTTCAACAAGGGTTTAAACAATATACTTAGCTTTTACCTCAACCTGTAAATTGCTGCAAATTTCAACAGATGGTCATATGTCAGCTTATCTTCAACTTGTAAATTGCTACAAATTTCAACAAGTGTTTAAGCATCTTTTTTGGTTCAATCAACCAGTAGATTGTCATAAGTTTGTAAGTACTAACATCGGCTTTACTTCGACTTGTAAATTGTTACAAATTTCAACAAGTGAAGAGAAACAGATATCTCGGCTTAATTTCAACTTGTAAATTGCTACAAATTTCAACAAGTGAAGTTAAGGAACCATCTCGGCTTACTTTTAACTTGCAAATTGCTACAAATTTCAACAAGTGGTAAGCTTTGTATCGGTCTGACCAACTTGTAAATTGCTACAAATTTCAACAAGTGGTAGACTTTGTATCGGTCTAACCAACTTGTAAATTGCTACAAATTTCAACAAGTGGTAGACTTTGTATCGGTCTGACCAACTTGTAAATTGCTACAAATTTCAACAAGTGGTAGACTTTGTATCGGTCTGACCAACTTGTAAATTGCTACAAATTTCAACAAGTGGTAGACTTTGTCTTCTCTCTGCCCCCAATGTGAACCTAAGTTCCACTTGGGTTCTCATTTTTTATGTCTTCCAGAAATAATGTTAAGTATCTTAATCAATCATATGTGCTTGAAGAATTCTGAAAAGATTTTATTAATGATATCGGTCAAAAATAATGGACATCTCAATGATAGAAAAATTTCAAATTACAAGTGTTCCAAGGTCTTGGTAATGCTTTGCCCTCATTGTCTTCAAGCCGATAAGCTCCATTGCCTAAGACCGAAGTAATTCTGTAAGGTCCTTCCCAGTTTGGGCCAAGCTTGCCCTCTCTGGGATCTTTCTTGTTGCCGACGACTTTTCTCAGGACTAGGTCGCCGACTTGAAAATCTCTTGGGTTGACCTTCTTATTGTAAGTTCTGGCAAGCTATTGCTGGTATACTGCAAGCTGAATTGCAACCTTCTCTCTTCGCTCTTCTAAAAGATCCAGATCTCGGGCTAAGAGTATGTCATTAGTCCCATTCTCAACTCCCTGGGTTCGGATCCCTGGGATGCCGATTTCCAATGGAATTACTGCTTCTGTGCCATAGGCCATAGCAAAGGGGGATTCCCCTGTTGATCTCCTCGGCGTAGTCCGATATGCCCAAAGAACGTTGGGTAATTCGTCTACCCATTTCCCTTTTGTTGCCTGCAGCCTTTTCTTTATTCCATCCAAAATTACTTTGTTGGATGCTTCTGCTTGCCCATTGCTTTAGGGGAAACTTGGTGTTTAAAAGTAATTCTTGATCTTGAATTTTGCACAGAAGTTCTTGATAAGTTTGCTGTCAAACTGTGTTCCGTTGTCGGCAACGATGGCTCTAGGAATACCAAATCTCGTGATGATATTTTTCCATATGAAATTCTTGACGTCCACATCGCGGATTTTGGCAAGCGGTTCTGCCTCTATCCACTTTGTGAAGTAATCCGTTGCTACCAGCAAGTATTTTCTCTGCCCAGTTGCTTGGGGAAGCTGTCCAACCAGATCCATGCCCCATTGGGCAAATGGCCAAGGGCTGGATACTGGGTTTAGGTCAGCAGCTGGCTGATGAATCAAAGGTGCGAACCTTTGGCATTGTTCGCACTTCTTCACGTATGCTTCTGCATCTTTTTGCATGTAGGGCCACCAATACCCCTGGGTAATGGCACTATGGGCTAATGATCTGCCCCCAGTGTGGCTTCCACAAATCCCTTCATGAATTTCATATAAAAAATCTTCAACTTATAAAGGATGTACGCACCTTAAAAGGGGTCCAGTGAAGGACCTTCTGTAGAGATGTCCGTCCGCAGTCAGGCTGAATCGTGCCGACTTCAATCTGACTTTGTGCGCCTCCTTGCGGTCTTCTGGTAGCTTTCCTCAACAATTGCATCCATCCAGCTTGGCCCCATGTCCACACACATTGTCTCTTGCTTTGCGTTCTCTGGTTCTATGCTCGGGCCCGACATGTAGTCGATCATAATTGTTCTTGTCTTTTCAGTTTGCATTGAACTTGCCAGGTTGGCCAACGCGTCGGCGTGGCTGTTATCATCTCGGCTTATTTGGAGAAGTCGGCAATTCTGAAATAACTCGGCCAATCTGATAACCTCTTTTGCATATGCCGACATCCTCTCGTCTCTGGTTGCAAATTCTCCTGTTGACTGGTTAATAATTAACTGTGAATCACAAAAAACTATTACCTCATCTGCTTCTGTTGCCGCTGCCAGCTTTAGTCCTGCAATTAATGCCTCGTACTCTGCTTCATTGTTTGAGGCCTTGAACCCCAAACGGATGGATTGTTCTATTATTTCCCCATCTGGGGATATCAGCAGCACTCCTGCCCCCGCTCCTTGTCGGTTTGAACTTCCATCGACAAACAGTCTAAATGAGTCGCCGATGTAGATGCTGCAGGGTCTGAGCTTTGCCTTCTTTTGTTCCTTGGCCTTTGGCTGGGATTCTCCTTACTTGCTGGGACCTCGTGCATCTTGGCTCATCGGAGCCCGACGTTCGATGGATTCAGGCGTGAATTCTGCCACGAAGTCGGCCAAAACCTGGCCCTTAATTGCTGTTCTGGGCCTAAACTCCAGGTCATACTGGCCCAAGGCTACTGCCCACCTTGCAATTCTTCCTGTTAAGTCTCCTTGTTGTAATAAGGACTTCAGTGGGTGCTCTGTTAGCACTACAATTTTGTGTGCCTGGAAGTAGTGGTTCAACTTCTTTGAGGCCATGACTAGGGCCAGCATCAATTTCTCTAGTGGTAAGTACCTTGCTTCAGCGTTGGCTAAGGTTTTACTTACATAATAGACAGCCTTCTGTTTTCCCTGCTCTTCTCGGATTAGAACTGCACTTACTGCGTGTTCTGACACGGCTAAGTACAAAAATAACTCTTCCCCAGGTTCAGGTGTGGAGAGAACTGGGGCCGTGGTCAGATACTTCTTTAGGTCGGCCAAAGCGGCTTCACATTCTTTAGTCCATAGGAAGTCTGCGGTCTTTTTTACCAGGTTGAAGAATGGTTTACACTTGTCTGAATTTCGGCTTATGAACCTGTTTAGGGCTGCGGCCCTTCCAGTGAGTATTTGAACCTGTTTTGCCGATGTTGGACTCTGTAGATCTAGGATGGCCTTGATCTGATCTGGGCTGGCTTCTATTCCCCTTCTCGTTACCAGGTAACCTAGGAACTTACCTGATCCAACTCCAAACGCGCATTTAGATGCGTTGAGTCGGAGCCGATATGTTTTGAGTATTTCAAATACCTTTTTCAGGTCGGCAAGATGATTTTTAGGCTCTTTGGTCTTCACGACCATGTCATCGATGTAGACTTCAACTGTTTGGCTTATCAGGTGCTTGAACATTTTGGTTACCAGCCTTTGGTAGGTTGCTCCTGCGTTCTTCAGCCCAAAAGGCATCACCCTGTAACAGTACAGGCCTTTTGGGGTGATGAACGCTGTCTTTTCTTCGTCTGGGGGGTACATGGCTATCTGGTGGTACCCCCTATAAGCATCCAGGAAGCTCATCCTTCCATGTCCTGATGTGGCATCCACCAGCTGGTCAATTTTTGGCAGAGGGAAGCTGTCTTTGGGGCAGGCTTTATTTAGGCTTGTAAAATCTACGCAAACCCTCCATTTACCGTTTTTCTTCTTTACCACCACAGTGTTTGATAGCCATGTTGGATAATTGACTTCTCTGATGGCCTTGGCTTCCAGAAGTCTGTCTACCTCTTCTTCCACAGCTTCGACGTGCATTAACGTCGGTCTTCTAGCTCATTGTATTACAGGTTTTGCCGACCTGTCGACGTTCAGTCTATGACATGTGACCTCGGGGTCAATGCCAGGCATTTCATAAGGTGTCCAGGCGAACACCTCTATGTTTGTTCTTAAAAAAGCTTCCAGTTCTCTCTCTTCTTCTTCGGCTAAGCCTGAGCCTAGAAGAAAGAAACGCTCTTTGTCGCCCTCATGGACAAGGATTTTCTTTAGTGATTCCTCACTCTTCTCGGCCGGTTCCTTGCCGACATCATCTAGGACTTCCATGTCCTCATCTTCAATTTCTGTCTTTTCTAGTTCTCGAACATTGCAGGTAGTCTTCATTGCTGCCATGGAGCAATTTTTTGCCTGCAGTTGATCTCCTCTGACTTCTTCAATCCCATGTTCTGTTGGGAAGCGCAGTAGTTGATGCAATGGTGAGGGAACTGCCCCCATTGCATGCAACCATGGCCTTCTCAATATGATGTTGTAAGGAGAAGGTGTATCAATCACGATGAATTCTGTCCTGATCTTCTTAGTACCGACCTGTACTTCCAAGTTTGTAGCGCCCAGTGGCCATGTGGGCGTTCCATTGAAGCCGACCATCGGGCCCTTTGATTGCTCCATGTCGTCTGGGTGAAGGCCTAGCTCCTTGTAACATCTAACGTACATGATGTCGCAAGAGCTACCTTGATCTATTAGGATGCCTTTCACTTGGCACTCCCCAACCTGGAGGGATACTACCAAGGCATCATTGTGCGGGTGCTGGATTGTCTCTAGGTCGGCTTCGGTGAAGGTTATTATCGGTCCTTGGATCTCTTCAGGCCGATGTCTCTTTTCCCCGATTTGGTAGACATGCTGTAGATGCCTTACCCTTTGGGTTTCTCCTCTGACTTCATTCTCGTTAACCTTTGAGTGGATCACATTTACTATCCGAGGTCCTTCTGCCCGAGGTTGCGGAGATGGTGGGGCTGCTGGAGCCTGAGGCAGTCTTGCCTGTTCTTCTCTTGTTCTGGTTTCATCGACAAGGTCTCTCAGGTGGCCTTGTCTTACCAGATCTTCCAAGTGTGCCTTTAAGGCTCTGCAGCCCTGCGTTGTATGTCCGTTTTCATTGTGGTAAGCACAATGTCTATCCATGTTTCTTCCCATGAACTCTCCTGGTTCCCTTGTTGGTGTTCTGAAATAGGGCTGGCTCCGAATTTTTCCTAAGACCTTTTGAATTGGAATTCGGAACACGGTTGTCACTGCCTGTTTAGCCCTTAACTCCATCTCTGTTTTACTGAATCCATTGTTACTTCGGCCTTGCTTCGGTGAGGCGTTCCCTTTTTCCTGTTTGACTTCCTTGTGGGCCGATGTATCCTCCTCGGCTCGTGCATACTTTTCGATTCTTGCCATGAGTTCCTCCATGTTCTTTGGCAGTGTCTTTGCCAAAGATTTCCGTAGTGAACAGTCATCTTTCAGGCCGTTCTTGAAAGACACGATCGTTACCTCCTGGTTGCATTTAGGTATTCGATTGAACACCTCGTAGTATCTTTTGGCATAAGCCCTGAGGCCTTCATCCTTCTTGATTTTTAAAGCCATTAGCGCGTCCACCCTTAATGGCTGTAGTTTGTTTGTTACGAACCTGGCCACAAACATCTCAGCCAAGCCTTCCCACGTCTTCACGCTTCCCTTTGGTAATTTATGGAACCAATCTGATGCAATCTCCCCAAAGGACGAGGGGAACACTTTGCAAAGTAATGGCTCGTTTCCACTGTACAACGCCATTGAGTTTAAAAATAGTCCAACGTGGAAGTTAGGGTCTGACTTGCCATCGTATATTTGAAACCTTGGCATGCTAAATCTTTTTGGTGCTTCAAATTTGTCCAGTTCTACCGAGAACGGCGTCCTCGGCTTGACGGGTGAGGTTACCTCGGCTTCAGCTTTCTGTTCCTTCCTCTTGAGGTAGTTTCTCAAGTCTTCTTTACTTCTCCCCGGAGCTCGGCTGTCACGACCCCATTCCGCCCCTAGTAGAATGGTGCCATGATGGCCAGTAATCTGAGATTACCAAAGGCCACTTACAAGAATCCACACGCAAATCAGAGTATACATATGGGGCTTACAAATGCGGAAGCAATAAATCAAGGCTAAGTAATCCATAAGAGCAGTGCATAAGTTGGATGAAATGTCATACATCATTACATAGCTTTAATACAACAAATGGAGTACAAAAATACATCTTGACCAAAAGGCTTCTCAGCCATCAAATACAAAATACAATGGAAATAACTAAGAAGCATAATCTTCAAGATGTTGCAAAACACAATCCAAAACACGTCGGCAAACACATCGGCAAAAGACATCTAGGCGTCGCCGCCGTCTTGCTCATCACCTACATATATATATAGAGAGGGTGAGCTTGGATACTCAATAAATGGTATAAATAATAAAGGGGTTTACATGGATGATATCCGAGATCTTTTAACAAAACAACACAAGGGATAAATCAAGTTCGTCTATCAAATCCTTCAAGCCTCAAGGGATGCTTACTAACATCATTATAATACAAGAGATGACATTCCGGACAAACAAACCCACGCGGTAAAACCGTCAGTGGCAAGGCAAGACAAGGCAAGAGAGATCTCTAAACAATGGTGTCGTTGCATTATAGTCCCCGGACACTAAGGACTTGTGCTACAAATGCTTATAGTCCCCTAGCACATACGGACTTCCAAACTTTGTGCTACAAATGCTTATAGTCCCCTAGCACATACGGACTTCCAAACTTTGTGCTACAAATGCTTATAGTCCCCTAGCACATACGGACTTCCAAGAATGTCATCAAAGCAAGATACAATATTTGATACGCAAAATAGGGATAATCATTCATGCTTGTAAGTAATATCCGAACAAAGCAAAACAAGGTTTTATCAAAGCTTTATAACATATCTTTATTAAAATACCACTCACATAGTTCTTCAAACGTCGGGGTCAAGGCAAGTCCAAGTCCTACAAACACATGGCAAAAGTCGGTTGAATGCACTTTCAAACAAGCTTCACATGCATACAAAATGACCTCGGCGTTCTCCAAAAACTAAGTCAAACCAAAACAAACACTGTTTCTCATCTCGGGGAAACATGCTGGGCACTAACCAGGTCTTGGCCGAGGTCCCACACCTTCTTGCCGAGGTGTGGTCCCGAGGGCCACATCCAAGAAAATGAAGTCGGGAAAAATCTGGGTTTTCCCTTTGCTCAAGAACATAAGGAACATGAACATGAAGATCATGAAGGAAATGAATGCAAAGATCATAACTCGTCATTGTAAAACCTGAGATTTCATGCTATGAGTTTGAAAACATGGACCTGGGTACCCGTAATAGAAGATCTTACGAAAACAAACACAAAAGCATGTAACTTGTTGCAAACTTTCGGATTAAACGAGGCTTTCCTTCAAGAACACTTGAATTTCATACTTTCTTTCAAAACCAACTTTGAATCAATGCATGGCATGCAAAACAGATTCGATCGCACAATGCAGTTAGATGATCAAGAAGAATAACAAGAGTAAATCAAGATTTTAACCTCAAATCAAGGTTCTAACGGTTTGAACTCTAAGAATCAAGCTTGCTAATCCACTTCTCACTCTAGAACTCCTCCTTCTTCTCCTAGAGCTTCTCTCTCTAAAAACAAAGGCTTGAGACAAAATGATTTGTTTCTAAGTCTGTCGGCTGACTTAACCTTCAGCTCGGACACGTGGCAGCGGTTGGTTGGCTCAACTCAAAAAGGTGACTGATTGAAAAGACAAGACTATGACAAGGCGTGCTCAACAAGCTAGGCGGCAAGGGACTCCGGCGAGTAATGACATCGGCTAACAACAAGACTTCGGCAAGCAAGGGAACAATGACCTCGGCCAGAAAGGACAACACTTGGCCCAGCTATGCCACACCTCGGCCTAGGTGTGCCACACCTCGGTCTAGGTCGTACCAGTCTAGGGCAAGATCACTTGGGTTCAAGGGTAACATCTCGGCCTAGATAAAACACATCTCGGCCTTGGCGATGAACACCTCGGCCAAGATAATGACATCTCGGCCAGTATGCCAGGATGAAGGTGGAGGTCAATCAAAGGGGTTCTAAGGCAGTTCTAGGCTTAAGGTGACCTCGGTTTGGTTGGCCTAGGCTGACTACTCACACTGAACAAGAAGCAAAGCATGCAAATAGCACTTAAGCAAAACAAGGACAAGGTCTGAAATGCAAACATAACAAGACAAAGCATATAAATGCATATGAATATGGCTAAGACAATGTGAGGGTTATTACATCGGCTGTCTTTCGACTTCAGTCTCTTTGGCACACTATTCTCGGCCTCGTGATGGGTCCGTTTTGATCTTTCTCCATGGGTTGTGTCAAAGCAGAGCGCCTGTCTTTGAATATTCCAATGTTCTCTGCGTTCCTGGTCCTTTGTTTGATACGTCCTCTAAGACTTCTCTTGCCTTGGCTTATCTTGCTCGACCTCCCCGGAGGGCGGGTGAGAGTGCCTTTTGCTCCTGGAGTGTTGTGGTGTTTCAGGAATTATTTTCCTTCCTTCCTTCTGAGTATTAACTGCTGGAATTGGCGTGTCCTGCAACGGGTATGGTGGCTGCATGACATTGTTTTGCATCATGAAGTTGACGACCGACTGCAGGTCAGCCAACTTATCTGCTAATTCTTTTACTTCCTCATCCCTCCGCAGGCACCTATCCTTCCATACCTAGAGGTTGTCTTCATTGTAGTATCTGCCCTGGTCTGTTTTCTTCGAAGTGTCGCCCTCCTGGACGACGTCTTTTCCTCCGCGCCCCTGGCCACGGGCTTCTTTGTTGTGGTTGTCTCCTCCGACGTTAAGGTCGATAGGCCCGCCACTCCCAGCGGGAGCGTCGTCCCCAACCTTTTCGTTTTGTGCATTGCTGGCCATCTATTCATCTTTCTTTCCTATAGACGGCGCCAAATTGTGTGAGTGATTTTCTGATCACACTGCCCTCCTTAGTGATTCAGCTGTAGAACACAGGTAGAATAGATGGCAACATGCTGTCCTGCACAGAAAGAAAAGGCTCCGGCGGTGGTTCTTTCACCCGGGGGCACTCCGACGATCAAGTCAGTATATCTCTCAAAGATAATCAAGTATTCAACTCACAAGCTTGAGTATTAAAAACGTACCTCAGACCCATGGGCGTGCCTCTCTTTTATAGCCAATACAGACCTAGTCCCAATAGGAGCCTAACTCTAATGGACTCAGGATCATTGCTAATCTGGAACTCCCAATGGGTTCAGGACAAAACTCTCCAAGAGTTTTACCTTTATCCAAACTGAAGTCTTCTCTCAATCTAGGACTCCTGTCTTTTATCCGCTTATCCCGGATTCCGATATCTTCGAAGATAACCTCGGCAACTCCGAGATTACCTCGGCATAATCTACCACGACACGTGGCACCTCGGCTGACACGTCGGCGTCACCTTGCCACGTGTTGGTACTCAGAAATATATCCCCACACATATTATGTTATTTTTATGTTTATATTGCATATTTTGAATCTTTAGGTTGGAATAATTCCATTCTCTTTTTTGTAGGTATATAATGATGATCCTATTGAACTTTTAGAAGAACAAGACTGGTCGGATGTCTCTTCAAATCAACTTCGAGAGGTGGAGATGAAGAATATATCTGGAACAAGGTGTGAATTGGAGTTTATTAAGCTTCTATTGTCAAAATCCCCAATGTTGGAGATGGTGCTTATTGAGCCTAACTTGGACAAAGATGTTGACAAAGGATTGAGGATTTTGAAAGAGTTGACAAGATTTCGGCGCTTGTCACCTCAAGCAGAAATCACGTATGGAAGTCTGTGAAGATGAAACGGGCAATATCAATTAGGTATAAATTTATAAAAATATTTTCAGATTAATGATGAACTTTACATATATTAAAGTATACAGTGCAGTGTAATTGCCCCAAGATGAAACCTCTGAAGATGGAAGTTTAGTAAATGATTTGTGTCCTTTTTGACTAGCTCAAGTTTGGTCCCTATTAAGTGTCGTTTTGGGAACAAAATAAAAAGTCACGTTTTTGGACAAAATGTCCAAAAATACAAGTGCCAAAAACATAAGTGTAAAATTACAAATTAGGGCCTATGAAAAAAAAATTAAAAAAAAAATTTCTTATGTTGGGTAAGGATATTTTGGTCATTTTAATTTGATTTGACACCATAAATAAATATTAAACTAAAAAGTAAAAATGCAGCTTTTTACCAACTTACTAAATCACTTTCCAAAAAGTTAAAAAGCTTGATAAAAAATCAAAAATTAACTTTTTACCAACTTTCCAAAACACCCTTAAAAATACGCTGCCACCCCCTTCTTTAACTCCTCATTCTATTCCGCCTTCTATTCACACATCTCCTCCACCCTCTATTTTCACTACCTCACTTGTGTCTCGGCCCTCACTTCCACTACCTTCTCCGACTTTTACTCCTCATCCCGCGTCGTCTGCCTCTTCTCGTGCTATTTCCCAATTAATCATATTAAAAGAAAAATTAGTATAATTATATTAAAAATATGAGACTGATTATATTTTTTTTTAAAATTTCGAGTCAATGCTAAACAAATAAAAATAGAATATAAATATTATTTTTAAAATAAAATATAAAAAGTTTGTGGTCAACCTTAAAAAATGAGAAAAGTCGCTAAATTATTTGTCATGAGTTAAGAAAAACAAAGTCAAATGTCACATTAATTTTTACTTATAAAAAATAAATTCTTTTTAATAACTTTCTAAAAAATTAATTATTTGACTTTTCAGATAATAATAATAATAAAATAATAATAATAATAATAATAAAATACAAATTCCAAACGCTCCACACTAAATGGTGACGTCGTGTATTGTTTTCTGTTAAGAAAAGGGGGATGTACAAAGTTACTAAATAATTTGTCACGAGCGAAGAAAAACATAGTCAAATGTTACATTAATTTTTACTTGCAAAAAATAAATTCCTTTAAATAACGTTCTAAACAAATTAATTATTTAACTTTTCAAATAATAATAAGATTAAAAATACAAATTCCAAACACCCCACACTAAATGGGGACGTCGTGTATTGTTCTCTCTTAAGAAAAGGGGGATGCAATTTTAAGAAAAAATTCAAATTAATGGTAAAATTTAGGGAGACTTATTTATAAGTCATTTTTCAGACACTTATGGTAGATTAAGTCCTGCGTAATTTCTTATAGAGTCTCAAGTCCTATTTAGATAGGAATGTATTCCATAAGATCCTACATAAACGTAACGTGACGTGACATTTCCATAAACGTAACATAACGTGACACCTATATAAACGTAACGTAATGTGACACCTACATAAACGTAACGTAATGTGTCACGTTACGTTTCGCAAACTTAATGAGTTTTTATTTTTTTAAATTGAATGTGAAAATGTTGCTGGTTTATGTTGGTGTCATGTTACGTTTCATATAAATATGATCTATGGTAACATTCAATTTATGTTGCCATAGATTATAGGTGTTACGTTACGTTTATGTAGGTGTCACGTTACGTTACGTTTATGTAGATATGATCTATGGTAACATTTAATTTCCTATATAGAAAATTGATAGGAAATTGAATGTTGCCATAGATCATAGGTGTCACGTTACGTTTATGTAGGTGTCATGTTACGTTACATTTATATAGATATGATCTATGGTAACATTCAATTTCTTATATATGGTTTTACTATTATTTATGATATTAATAACTAATATTGAGGGTAAATGTGTCAACAAACTTCCCACAGGACTTATGGGAACATAAGTTTTTTAGTAAGACCATATGATTTTACTATTATTTATTATATTAATAACTAATATTGAGGGTAAATGTGTCAACAAACTTCCCACAGGACTTATGGGAATATAAGTTTTTTAGTAGGACCATATGTAACATAAATCTCCCTAATAGGACTTATAAATAATTTTCCCTAAAAGGTACAAATATTAATAATTAAATTTATAAATTTTTTTTATTAATATATAAATATTTTGTAAAAGATTCACTCAAATGTAATTTCTCTTAGCCATTTACCAATTAGACGTATTTATATATAAATTCTAAAGAGTAATGTCTCACATGGTTGTGAGAAGCATACAATGTGGTTTCATATGAATCCCACATTCATGTGAGACATTTAATAAAATTTTTGATAAAATTTTTAAGATCTCTTGTATTTTTGGATTCTAAATAATAAATTTACCATTATATATTTATTCATAAAAATAAAAAAAAAAAAAAATTTATCAAATGATAAATTTATTAATAAGATTTAGTTGATACCAAAACTATCCGGTAGCAAACATTAAAATATATATATATATATAAAAAATCTACTGGCAATAGTCACTGACCCTGTTTGGTACAACTGTGAAAATGTGATTATAAATTATGGTTTAACAGATTATGACTTATAGCTGTGAACATAAACTGTTAACTTATTTGGTGCAGTTGTGAGATTATGGATTTAAATAGTAGAGTAGTGTTTGGTTAATAAGTTATAAAATAATTTTTTATTGTGTAATTGTCCTTTTTGTCCTTACATGATTTTAAAATGATTATTTTGTCATTTTTTTCAGTTTTAATTTAAAAAAAATTATTTCATTAATAAAAGTTAATATAATTTGTATTACAAAAATTATCATTTCATTAATAGTATCAGTTAGTATAAAATTATTTCATTTTTTCATTATAAATTAATTAGTGGCAATTAATGGTTTAATAAGCATCAATTAATACTAAAATTATTAATAGTATCAATTAGTATAAAATTTTTTCATTTTTTCATTATAAATTAATTAGTGTCAATTAATGGCTTAATTAACATCAATTAATACTAAAATTATTAATAGTATAAATTTTTTTTTTCATTTTTTCATTATAAATTAAGTAGTGTCAATTAATGGCTTAATTAGTATCAATTAATACTAAAATTATTATGGAGAAAGCACCATTAAATCCCTAATTTAGGAATGTTAACCCATTTAGTCCCGAAAGTTTTTTGTTGGACTAATAGGTCCTATTTTATGTGTAAAGACATTAGTACCCATTTTTTTAGGCGACTGGGTCAATAATTGATGGGGTAAATTTGGGTTGGTGTTTATGTGTAATTTACCGAATTGCCCAAGAAGCTTACTATAAACATTTTTTAGATTTCACTCATTTATGAACATCAAACATTAACAAACATCAAACATCAACAAAACATAATCAAAACATCAACAACATCAAATATTAAAACATCAACAAACATCAAACATCAACAAAACATCGTCAAACGAATCAACAACATCAAACATTAACAAAAACATCATCAAACATCAACAAACATCATCAAAAAAATTGTGAACATCATCAACATCAACAAACATCATCAACAAAACATCATCAAACATCAACAAACATCGTCAAAAAAATTGTGAGCATCATCAACATTCGAACATCATCACCAATATATTCGAACATCATCAAACATATGTGGTCTTGAATCTTCATCGTAACATGCTTGCTTATGCAATCGGAACAGAAGGAGTGAGAACAGGTATCGATTCGGAACATTTCATCGACTTCTTTCTTCTCAACGCAAAACTCGCAGAAACAGTGAGACGATTCACCGACTTCTTCCGCTTTCGCTTTTTCTTCGATCATCATCAATGGCGGAACAGATGATTTGGAAGCGATTACAGAAGACATGAGAGTTTCTTGGAATTGCAATTCTTCGGCATACTTGGAATCGGAAATTGGGAACATCTGATCTACATTTCCCTCAAATCAGATCAAATAAGATTTGTCGCTGGCGCCTTTTCCCTCCGTCAGTGGTGTCGCCGTCGCTTTGATGAATTCATACCCTCTCTTGGCCTCATCCCTACTCCGCGAATCAGATCTGGGTTCTGACTCACCGTTCTCTGCTTCTTCGGCGCCATTGATGAATACTCTTGAATTCTCTCTCTCTCTCTCTCTCTCTCTCTCTCTCTCTCTCTCTCTTTGCAAATGAATTGTGAATATATATATACCGCGTGGTGTACAGGAAGGAACAGAAACCCTAGTTCAGGGTCTCTCTCTGAATCTCTCCCTTTATATATACATCATCAACAATGAAACAAACACCATTAGGAATATGTACTAATGTATATTAACATCATCAATATATATTAATGGTGTTTTTGAATGGTGTTTCTGTGATGTTAATATACATCGTGAACATCATCATCAAACATTCAGACCATGATGTTTGTTGTTGTTTTGTTGATGTAATTTTGGATGTTCAACAAATATATATTGTGATTAGCAACATCACCAAAATGAAATCAATATGGATAAAAATGTATATTACATATATAATAAATCAAAAATACATATCATACCAAAAATAAAAAAGATTAAATGGTTTAAGAAAAAACACTCAGGACTAGATAGACCAACATTTCCCAATATGGGATTTATGAGTAATTTTTTCAATTATTAATAGTATCAATTAGAATAAATTTTTCTCATTTTTCATTATAAACTAATCGGTAGTACTACATGTACCAATTAGTGTACTAACTAGTATATCAATACTAGTTATGACATTATTATTGACCATACACATTAATCACATTAGAAATACCAAAAACTTCTTAAATTATGTCACATAATCAATTGGTATATTAGTTAGTACACTAATTGGTGCATATAACATTATTCTGAACTAATTAGTGTCAATTAATGGCTTAATTTGCATCAATTAATACTAATTATTAATAGTATCAATTAGTCTAAAATTATTTCATTTTTTCATTATAAATCAATTAGTGTCAATTAATGACTTAATTAGCATCAATTATTCATTACAATTAATAATTTATTAATTTCAATTATTAATTTAATAGAAGTTATTTCATTTAATATAAGTTATTTCATTTTTTTCTTCAATTTTAATTTTTTTTTTAAAAAAATTGTGCTAATGTTTTTATTAATTTTTTTTCATTACAATTAATAATTTATTAATTTCAATTACTAATTTAATAGAATTTATAATATTCAATGTTTTTTATTTTATTTAATATAAGTAACATAAGTAATGTCATTTTGTATTTCATTTTTTCTTCAATTTTAATTTTTTTAAAAAAAATTGTGATTTTGTTTTTATTAATTTTTTTTCATTACAATTAATAATGTATTAATTTCAATTATTAATTTAATAGAAGTTATAATATTCATTTTTTTATTTCATTTAAGATAAGTTATTTCATTTTTTTCTTCAATTTTAATTTTTTTAAAAAAATTGTGATTCTGTTTTTATTAATTTTTTCATTAAAATTAATAATTTATTAATTTCATTTTTTTATTTCATTTTTTTGTATTTATTATTTTTTTTCCATTACAAACCCTAGCTACCGCCGCCGGTGGCTAAGGTTTCACGTCGCAGATCGCGATAGCAATGCGGCAGTTAGCTTTGGTTCGTCACCGTCAAGCTATCTTGCGAAGTCGGCAAGATCATGGAAGGTTGATCACGAAGAGAAAATGAGGAGGCAAGCGATGGTGAAGAGAAAGAAAGGAGGCGGCGATAGTGATCATGGTTAGGTTTTCAAATCGTGATCACGGCGTCGATGGTTGTGGTGACAGGAGGCGATGACGGAGCAAATCGTGCCCTAGCCACCGCCTTTAGTTTGTGTGTGTGTGTGTGTGTGTGAGAGAGAGAGAGAGAGAGAGCTCTGGTTTGAGATCGTAACACGACGGTGAGCTCTGGTTTCAAATTACGACGGTGTGGATTGATTGTGACGTTGAGCTCTGGTTTGAGATCGCGACAATGAGCTCTGGTTTTGTGATCGTGACAATGAGCTCTGGTTTGAGATCATCACGTCATTGATGGCGGTGGTTAGGGTTAGAGTTGTTGACGCCGAAAATCGCCTGCGTACGCCGAAAATTGCCTCCGTCTCTCTCTGGTTCGTGAACAGTGTTAAGATGTAGTTTATATATTTGGATTTTAGGTAATAATTGAAATTGATGAGGGGCATTTAAGTAATCTTGCCCCTCTAATACAGCTTTATGCTTAAGTTGTATTGCTTAAGCACCACCCAAGCCACTTTTCAAAATTCATGGTTTTTGGCTTAAATTAAGCTGCCAAAAGCTAAATTAAGTTAAACCAAACACTCTTAATTTTAGCCAGAAACTAAGTTAAGCTTCTTATAAGCTGTGCCAAACAAGCACACCATTATAGTTGTTTTAGTTAATTAAAAGTTGATTTATTTTATTTTATTTTATTTTTTTAAAAAATATGTAAATAAAAAATGATATCACCAAAAATAAATTAAAAGTCAAATTTTAACTTTTAATCAAGTTATTTCTCTCTCTCTCTCTCTCTCTCTCTCTCTCTCTCTCCCTAGAAAAGTCTATTTTTCTTGTAAAAGAGAGCTTGGAAGTAGCAGAGGATTGGAGGTTGAAGAGACCCAAGTAAGCGAACAAAAATGATTTACCTTTGATTTTTCATTTTAATTTTTTTCACTTCTTTTTTTTGGCGAAGAATTGTGTTATTTATGATGGTTGAAATCTGATATTATTTCATTGAAGAAGTCAGTTATGGTATTTTATTTGTTTTTGTAATGTCACTTTAATGCCATTCTGTAAGAAAGTTTAAAACCCTAATTTAGGCATGCCCAGATGATCAGCACCCTCTTTCATCGACCCCTTTTAAAGTTATGTTTGGATTCAATCTAAGCTTTCATTGTCTGTTTCAACATTTTAGTCAAACCTTGATTTTAGAATTCATCATTCTCAAGATTTTCAAGAATTTGTAGCTGAATACAAAAATAGAATCCATTTGAACTCATATCACTGGTACAATACAAAATTTTGACTTGATTATTTGAATCATAGAATTTCTTGCGTGTGACAAAGAAGTAACCTACTTGAAACATTTTTCACCATTCAGTATGCTCAGTTAAATTAAATAAAACATATTTTTTAACTAACGCATCCTATGTCAATTTAGGTCTTTCCCTCCCCGCAGCCTCTCCACTTATGAAGTAATCCAACTGGTGAATTTAAAAGGCAGAAGAATGCATATTACTATTCCAACAGATGTATTATGGGAAATCTTATTATTATTATTATTATTATTATTATTATTATTATGATTATTATTATTATTATTAAAATAAGTATGTTTGTTTGGTCCCAATTGGATGGGGTTTGGGAGGGTAGATTAGTACAAGTATTTCCTTTGGTGTTATATACATAATAATGTTGAACTTGAATTCTTAAAACTACTAGTTAAAATCTCTCAAAAATTTTCAGTGTCTTTCCAATTATCTATTGCTTACCATTATTGACAGAAACAAAAAAAAAAAAAAAAAAAATCCTAAATAGGAATGACAATGGATAACCTACCCAGTGGGTACCCATGGAGACCCGACCTGAATACAAGGGGTTTCTCCTTTTCTTCTGCCCGTCGGGTCGGGTAGGTGGTATTGTTTAAATGTCCATCAGGGATGGGTACCCACCCATTTCCCCATATGTTTTGACTACCCTATTTATAGCTAGGGTTCTCAATCTCAATCTCGTCCTTTTATCACAATCCCTGCCCTGAGTATATTGCGAGGTTGTCATTTTTCTGTTTCTTCATTCATCATCGACGAAGAACGTGTTGCTTGGTTGTTGGGAAAAGGTAGGAAAGGAAAGAAAATAAGATTTTGAGTCTTCTTGATCATTGTCTCCAATTTCTTTTTAAAACTATTTGGCTTGGTTTATTCGTGGTGAGTTTTGAATTCCATGAAAATGAAAGAATGTAATTCAGGGTTCAGAATCTTTTAATCTTTCTCTGTTTTCTCCCCACACCGATATTTATGCTTTTTAATTGATTTTCATAAACGTATGTACAACAAACACATACATTTAATATTTATTATACCTGTATGGATTCTGATTACTGCATTGAAGGGAAAATAAGGCCTTTGTTTCTGAAGAATTTTTTTAAAAAGGGGTAAAGTTGGGTTGGGGAAAACCCAAACCCATTAGGGAATGGAGAGGGTAATCTTCATGCACTACTAGAAATATGGCCTTTTAAATCTATATTTTTTGCAACCGACTATTTAGCAATCGCAAAAAAGTTTATTGCGACGACAAAAAATTACTGTCGCAAAAGATAGATTTAGATAATTATATTTACTTCAAAACTGCATAATTTTGCTTGTGTTCCTAGCTGTAATTTATTTTTCCTTTTATTTCTTTATTTATTTCACCTTTCCTTATACGCATCCCTAGATCTTTTTAAGCTCATATGGCAACAGACCTGTATAGCGTTGCTCTCTTGCTAGCCCGCTCACCATTGTCATTTGAAGATCTCTAGCGGTATGAATCTTTATCTCTCTCTCTCTCTCTCTCTCTCCCAATCTTTATCGATCTCTCTCTCTCTCTAGCCACATACGCATATCATACAAGGAAGCTTTGGTTCAACTCATTCCTTTCTCATCCACGTACAGGTACAAATTGAACTATCCAAGTCTTAATTGTTATCGTTCTTGATGTAAATTCTTGAATATATATATATATTTATATTTTTGTTCGTATTGATCGATCTAAAGTTTTTTGTGAATGGACATTCGATTCATTTCTCGAAAAGGCCTTATTCTCTGTTACTTCTTCATGAGAGAGAGAGGGGATGATATATATATATAATGAAGGTCTGAAATTCGCAATTTGAAATCTTAATTTTTGAAAGAGCAGTGCTACGTCGCTCGAATTTACGCCCCCCCCGAGTCCCCCTAACCAAAAACGACGTCATTTCGTCGTTTTTGGATTTTTTTTTTTTTCGTTTAATCAGAGATGAAGCAGAGGCAGAAATGAAGAAAGAAGAAGGGAAGAAAGAAAGGGAAGAAGGGAAGAAGAAGCAGAGGCAGACGACGGCGGCACGATAGACGACGGACGAGCTGCGATGATGGTGGAGCTGCGACGATCGGCCGATCGGCCGGAATGCAGGGGCCCATGTGTGTGTGTGTGTCTCCCTCTCTTTCCCTCTCTTTTCCTCTCTTTCCCTCTCTCCTCTCCGCTCTCCCTCTCTCTCTCCCTTTCCCTCTTCCCCCTGTGTGTTTGAGCTCGAAAATGTCAAAAATGGAAGGGGAAAAAAAAAAACCTAATGCCCAAAACGACGTCGTTTTGGGCATTAGGGGGATTAGGGGGGGCAAATTTTCAAGCTCTGAAACATTATTCTTTTTGAAAAATGTGTCTGAATTGGGCCTTGAAATTGTATTATGTTTTGATGCGAGTTTGTTTTGTGTAACGGCATAAGCAATTTTGTTAGCTCAAGTTCCTCTTTTTTTTTTTTTTTTTTTTTTTTTTTTTTTTTTTGTTGTTGTTGTTGTTGAAATTTTCATTTAGTTTCACCAATCTAGTTTTTAGTGTTTTGATTTTTTTTCAATTTGAAAACTAAACCAGAGAAGATTTTGAAGTTTTGGATGATAATCATATTACTCCTTGATTTTTGGACGGTTAAAATTGCCAATTGTTGAAGAATTTCTTAGTGTTAGTATTAACTTAATTGGTTTTGTGATTAATTTTTTAAGTATTTTTGCTTGAAGATGCCGAGCATGAGTTTTGGATGATAATCATGTTACTCGTTGATTTTTTAAGTAGTTCTACTTACAAGTATATCTTTGAGATCAATTATGCTTGATGCTACTTAGTATTTCATAAAATTTAAAAGATATATGTTGTATTTCGATTATTCACCATTGTTATTCTGCTGGTTGGATTAATCTTTTGTAGAACGGGAGGTTGGCTCTTCATTATTAAATTAAATGCTCTTGACATTTGTGATTGAAAATTCTAGTTCTATTGAAAAATCCTTTTGAAAATCTAGATTTGTCCCATGATGAGTAATTGTCGATTTAGGTAATCCAAATTAAAAATTGTACAACCATGATTAATGTAGATAAAAGAGAGAGTAACAAAAAATAAATCCACTACGACGCAAAATATTTTTTACACGAAAAAATCTCAATTGGAATCCACCAACTTATGATAAAAAAACCACGTGCCCTCGGTCAGGCGAACAATCCACTATAAAAGAAAAGAGTATAAGAGATATCTTAAAAAGGCTACTCCAGAGACACGCGTTTGCTCAACCTATGAGTAACACTTCTTTCTCCACTGGATCTCCGCAATGGTTGTTGAACCGCCACGACGCCAATGATTTCGAAATCAACCGAAATCTACAATCTTGGAATCCACCAAGAAGGTTCACAGTTGAAAGGTGTGAAGGACTTGTGCAGCTTGATGATTAGCTTTGAGGTTCTTAGACGCTAATGAATCATCAAGCACATGAGAGTATTACAAGTAATCCTCACTACAAAGTTCACTCTTAAACACTCAACGAAATCTCTTTACAAAAATGTATCTTACTCATAAAAATGATCTCTCAAAAGATAAAAATACTTAGAAGAGTTTGGGAGAGAGTACTCAGAAACAAGTGTGAGGGATACAAAATAAATCAGCCGAGCATGCCTTAAATAGGCCTGGGCCAAGGACCACTGCGGGCACGCACATCATGGTCGCGGCCGCGGTCATGGGGATTGCGGGCATGACCAGTCTTCGCGGGATGCAGACAAAACTTCTGGGAGCTGATTTGGTCGCGGCCTGGTCGCGGGCGCAATGGTGAAGTCCGTGGGTGCGATGAAGCATGCTAGCCAGCAGCTTTTGCAGACTTTTTGCTGCTGAAAATCTCCATGTTTGTTCCACGTTTTGCCAGAAAAACAACCTCCCCTTTGGGCTGGAAAAAGTCATCATTCTCACACATGCTTGTCTTCAAAGATTGTTAACAAGATTAGCCAACAAACCATCCATAAAAATTGACTTATGAAATTAAAAAAAAAAAAACTTTCTCCCATGCTTGAGCCACAAGGTCAAGCAAAATCACTCAAGCCCATGAATCTTCAAGCCACACAATCTGCATCTTTCAATTCACAAAATCAAGAAGATGATGCACATGCAAGATCACCAAATTGTCACAAGTTGACAAACAAGAAAAGAAAAAACTAGAGCCAACAAAGAAAATAAAAAATCCAATAAAGGAAGAAACAAAGTGAAACATTGTTTGTCATGGGATTTGCCAAAACAAGTTGCAAAGCAACAAACAATTAGGATAAAAATTCTAACAGTGATATATAATGGCTTATGACTTAAAAAACAATATTTTGTATGTTAAGTGATGTCATCAATTCTGTTCTTTGAACTGTTCTGTTCAATTTTGTATGTTGAATTCTAATTGAGATTGCAAGAATTGATCACCCAAGTTTGTTGATGCTCATGCTCTGTTTTTTCCCGTCTATTGTTTCAGAGTTATACAGTTGATGAGAGTTAATTTTAGTTGTTGATGCTCATGCTTTGTTTTTTCCTTTTTTGAATGACACTTGATAGATATAGAGAAAATATTTTTTGGATAAAAAATTCATATCTAATTTATAGAATGTACAAAATGAAAACTAGAAGAAGGTGAATATTGGCCTTGGGGTGGGAAAGTAAATGTGTATGGCATGTAGATGATTTTGATTGAAAAATTCATATCTAACGCATCAAAGTGAACATTGATTTTGGTTTTGATTCTTTTGGGAGTTATAGTAGATTGTAGATATCTATCTTATACTTCAAACACCACTGGCTTGTGGCACCACTGTTATTACTTTCTTTTAGTCTAGTACATAAATTAATGTATTAAATTGATATTCAATTATTGAACACAAGAATGATTGCATAAAGCAGAGAATTGTTTCAGTGAAGGGACCATCTAATTTTAATTCATTCATTCATTAATCAGTTAGTAATTGGTAATAGGGGGTTGCTTTGATGGGTGTGATTGTAGCATTGCTTTTGTTTTATTTCTAGCTCCCTTCCTTTGACTTTCTTATTTTATTTTTATCAGTTTTCTCTGGTCATATCAGTGCCGGATATCTTCTTGTTCATTTTCTCTTTGGCTTATGGTTTAAATGTTATTCTTGCAAATTGCCTAAAAGTTTTACAATACTAAAGAAAAGAAAATGTAAGAACACATCAATTTTGCTGCCTAAGTTTGTGTGCTACTTAAACTCAATTTCCAGAGTTCAAACTTAATATATAAGACTGCATTGCACGACTTTTCCTCCCCAAAATTCTTCTACTGTTGTGGGTTCCCTTTTCCTCTCTCTCCTCATTCCTTTTGCATACCCTTCATTTATTGATGAGATCACACAACGTGTGACACAAGACATTGAGTCTAGCTTCACTACAATGATCGAGAACCTGACGGCACGTGTTTTGTTCTTAGAGCCACAGGGTGTGGTTGGGAGTAAGAGCTTGAGAGAGGTGCAATACTTACAAATTGATGAATTTTATGTTTGATCAAATTTGTATATATACATATGGAAATTATTAACACATTAAACTAACATATTGTAGGTGCCGGATGCATCTAGTGGACAACAAGCTTCAAAAGAAGATGAACAAGTATGCCACTATTCGAACAAATTTTGAGCAGTCCATAATCTGATTTGGTGTTGGCTGTTGCATATATAATAAATTACTATATATGTCAAAGTAGAAATTGACATCTCTTAGAAAAAGAATAAGAGTGTCTAAATCATAACTACCCAAAATAAATAAGAACTTAACGCTATGTTTGGTTGGGAGATTTAGGAAGGGATTTGGAAAAGGAAAGGGAAAATGTCTGTGAAACTCTGTGAAATGTAGGTATATTTTATTCACATTTCACCTACATTTTTCCTTTTCCTTTCCAAATCCCTTCCTAAATCTCCCAACCAAACATAGTGTAAGAGAAGAAAGTATATAAAGTCACAATTACTTTTTGACCATCTCCTATGATGTTGACTTGTCATGAAGTATTTTTTTTTTAATCTGCATTTTTGCATGTGAAAAGTCTAAACCCTTTTGTCTCGATTGGCAAAGACTTCAAAAGTCAGGGCATCCAAAGCTGTTTCACTGAATTAATTTATGTGTATATATTTGATGTTGCAATTGGGTTTAATGTGGAAACAATGCAATATAACAACATAAAGTTTCAAGTTTGGGATCTAGGTATGCCAACTATTACTTTTGACTATCTGCGTTATCTTATCTATTTCCAGATCATTATTATTGTGGAGAAGTGGTTTGGAAATACTTTTCGGATCCCGGGAGACGCTAGTGATCCTCAACTAGTCACCTGAAAAGATACAAACACTCTGGTCAGGGGTGCCGGAATTAGCACTCCGTCGGACAAGTTAGTTCAGACCCTCAAGATAGCTTATTTACTAAGTTAAGTGAAGTGTTTCTTACATACCTTTCTATAACCGTTGTTCCTGTATTTATACATGTTCAAATCAATCCTCAGGGCTAGGGCCTACTTTTTAATCATTGTCCTTTCTTTTATTCGGCCCTAAGGACTTACACCTATTCGGCACATATATTATATTCGGCTCCCTACTCTCGTAGGATACAGCCGATTAATATCAGTCTTAAAATAGTATGCACCTTCTGATTTTTCCATAAATTCGGCTCCCACAATTGCCCCCCGAACTCCCCATTGACGGAAGTTAATTGGCATGTTTGGTCTTGAATTGGAAAAGTTAAAATAGGTCAGGCGGCTTCGCGTACCCCAATATAGATGTCAGGATGCGCACACCTTTTCGTTCATCATTACGCTTTCCCGCCTCAATCGTGCGTCTCGCATTTATTGTGATTTGAAATTTCAGTCCTTTCGAATGCACAGTTCGTCGAGTATTCGAGACTCTTGGACCTCTAGCGGACATCCCTTCTCTGACTTGCATTTTCTACAACTCTTCTCCGTCTACCCTCGTCTCCTTTGCTCCTCGTAAGTCTTCTTCTCTTTTCTTTGCAATCCTACTTTCTGTTTATTATTTTCATTTCGGTGAACCCCTTTATTCCTCGTGAAAATGGCCAAACACTTGAGAGACCTCCTTTCTGAGGGTCGTGTCTCCGGATTCCGGCGACACTTTTCCATCCCCGACGATGTTCATCTATCTCTAGTGACAGAAAACACTCTGGATATGGAGAGAGAGGATCAAAATTCAATCGTTTTTCATCTCCTATCCATTGCAGAGGGCGGGGTCCGTTTTCCCCTACATCCATTCCTTAGGGCCGTCCTCCGCTATTGGGGTCTGATTCCTTCTCAGCCCAACGTGAACTTTTTTCGAATCGTAATGGGGATCGTAGAGTTGAACCAGCGCCTCGGGATCGATCTTGGGATTCCGGCCATTCGGCACTGCTATGCCTTAGCCAAATCTTCCGGTCGGCTTGGGCGGTATTTTCTTAGGGCCAAGGATACTGACCATCATTTGGTAACCATGCTCGCTAGTTCTGGCAAGCGTGTGGATGACATAATGGTCAATATTCGAGGGAACTGAGAATTTGGCGAAGGCGAGGGTCGCCTAGACCCTATTCCCAGACGGAGGGGCGAACCAGATTGTCGTGTGTCTCTTTGTGTTTACTGAACTTTTCTTTTACTTGGCCTTTCCTCTGTGTCTAACCCTTTGTCTTTGCAGGTAGTAATTTGAAGAAGATTCTGGTTTCTACCGACGACGCGGTCCTTGCGCAGGTTACGACCGCACTCAGATACTTCAACCGTCCAAACTTACAGAAGCAAGGGAGAGTGGCCCACATCCTTCTTCGATACGAGCCTACTTACACTACTTTTTCAGCCGCCGACAATATTCCAATTCCATCCGGCGATCAACAGCTTGCGGCTCTTATCTTCCCTAGCTTCAAGAGTCTCAGACAAATTGGTCTCGAGGCTTCTGACTCGGGGCAAGACGTCGAGCCGGTGGTAGAGGTAGTCGCTGAACTAGACATAGAGTTCGCTGAGGAGGCCGAAAAGGTTGATGAGGCCCTAAACGCGGCATTTGAGGCAGCCAGACGTAGTTAGCCTACCTCGCCGTCCACTTCGGGTCGGGCGGAGTTTTCTTCCGAGGATATTTTTGGAGGTTTGGGAGACCTACCCGGCGATTTTTTTGAAGGTATGGCAGGGGAAAGCCTCACGCAGATGGCTCGAAAGAAAAATGCCGAGCGTATGGCCGCCCGAAAAAAGGCCGAGGCCGCCCGCTCTGGGCCTGCCCCGGTTGAATCTTTCGAACCCGTTATTGAAGAGCCGGCTAAGATTGTTGCGCTCGAAACGGCGAAAGATGTTGAACAACCTGTCATTGATGAACGGTTGATTCCGGAAGAGTGGAGCAAGAAGCGTAGCGCCGAGAGAGAGGCGGGTTTAGAAGATAGTCTTGCCGACAAAAGGCCTCGCTTAGAAGAATCGGACGTGGTTGTTCCTTTTATTGTTTAGCCAAAGATCAGAGACACGTCGATTGCTTCAGACGCATCCATCATTACTGACCTGGCGGTAGCCTTGAGCCTGGCGGCGTCAGTCTCCCTACCAGCTGATAAGGCGTCCTTTCATGCCGTGCCAGATTTGGTGGCCATAGCCCTATCTGCACAGTCGACCCTTTTGGTAGGTGAACTTTGACTTGTTTTGATTTTGGTCGCCTATGACATCTAACGATCCCAACTCGTTTTGCAGACGGTCGGCAGGATCGCCGACTTGGGCCGCCGCCTACATAATGCCCTTGAGAGGATTGACCGTTTGCAGTTAGAAGTGGTCGATCAAAAGAGCAGGGCCGAGTTTGAGATAATGAGAGCCGCTATGGAGACTACGCGAGCCGAAGCCGAATTGGAAAGGGCTCGGGCTACCGATCAGCTCTGCTCTGATGCCAAAGATAGGGCGAACGCGAGCAAAGAATCGCCTAGGCTAGCCGAAGAGGCGCTTAACAAGATGGAGACTGAGTTAGCAGAGTTGAAGGTGGCCAAGGAAAAGGCAGAATCTGAGGTTTCTGCCGCATTCAAAGCAGGAAAAGGTGCCGCATTCGAAGAATATGTAGATGAAGTCCCAAAGTTTGAGAATCGGGGGTTCAAACACAGGTAGCTCAAGGCCCTTGATGCCGCTGGGGTTGCATTAGCCTTGCCAATTCCTTATGAGCAGGTGGACGTTGAGCCACTTGAGTCTGACCCCGAGGAGTGATCTGGGAGTCATGCGAATTTTATGAAATGCTTTCCCTTTTAATGTATTGTTTTGTTTTTAGGACATTTGTTGGTTCCGAGTAGTTTTCATGTATAAATTGGCTACTGTCTGCGCTCAATTTATTAATGAAAATTATCTTCTTGTTTAACTACTAATGCACAGTTTGTGATGTTATGCTGGTGTAGAATTTTTGTCTTTCATTACTTTAGATAGAATGATTACTCTGTTGACCTTTCTATGATTGAATATCATGGCAATCTTATCATTCGTATGCCAAATAGTTTGTTGGTATTATGCCGAAACGATTCATGGGCCGGCTGGGGAACTTAATCCGAATAGATTGATTAATCTGTTCTTGCCCCAGGCGGTGCATGATCATTCTGAAGTCGATTCATGAGCCGGCTGGGGCACTTAAGCCGAATAGATTGATAAATCTATCACGCCCTTGCCCCAGGGGGTGCATGATCATTCTGAAGTCGATTCATGAGCCGGCTGGAGCACTTAAGCCGAATATATAGACTAATCTGCCCTTGCCCCAGGCGGTGCATGAGCATTCTGAAGTTGATTCATGAGCTGGCTGGGGCACTTAAGCTGAATAGATTGATAAATCTATTACGCCCTTGCCCCAGGGGGTGCATAATCATTCTGAAGTCGATTCATGAGCCGGTTGGGGCACTTAAGCTGAATATATAGATTAATCTTCCCTTGCCCCAGGCGGTGCATGATCATTCTGAAGTCGATTCATGAGCCGGCTGGGGCACTTAAGCCGAATAGATTGATAAATCTATCACGCTCTTGCCCCAGGCGGTACAGGAGCATTTTAAAGTCGATTCATGAGCCGACTGGGGCACTTAAGCCGAATATATAGATTAATCTGCCCTTGCCCCAGCCGGTGCATGATCATTTTGAAGTCGATTCATGAGCCGGCTGGGGCACTTAAGCCGAATAGATTGATAAATCTATCAAGCCCTTGCCGCAGGGGGTGTATGATCATTCTGAAGTCGATTCATGAGCCGGCTGGGGCACTTATGGCCGAATAGATTGATAAATCTATCACGCTCTTGCCCTAGGGGGTGCATGATCATTCAGGCGCCGGCGGGTCTATCCAGTCGACGCCGGGCGATTGAGGTTTTCACAATTAATGAAATTGCCTCGAGGGTGCTGCCTCTGTAAAGGATAAATGATTAAGGGTACAACTTTTATGAATACAGTAAACAACTGACTCCAATTTTTGAAGGTATCGTGTGAATGTCGAACAGACTCTTCTTTAACAGCAGAGGGGAAGCAAGGATGCTAGCTGAGCTAGGTGGAGACATGCATCGAGGTGGTGACCTTTCGCGCACAAGGGGTAGGAGTTCCAGGGATTGTGAGAGGCGTCAGTCTCCTCGACGTTGAAGCAGGTTGCCAAGGTGGGAGAAGCAGTCGCAGGGCAGATCTTCTCAACCTCGAGTCGAGAGGGGATTTGACCCGCATCCGTGCCCATTAAGCTTTGCGGTGTTTGTGGGGAATAGGCCCATCACAGGGATTCGATCGTTCGAGACCCAAATGTAGCGGTCAAGTTTGCTCGACAAATTTTTCCTCCTGAGGTTCAGCAATTGATGGTAGGTCGTCAGGACTACGAAGTATTTCGCGAAGGCATTCACAGGGCGGTTAAGGGGCTTTACATTGCCCATGAAATCGGCATGTGGTTGCATGCTGCCCACCGAGAAATGGAGAAGAAAGAGGAACGTATTCAAAGTTTGGAGGCTCGCGCGAAGGCGGCGGAGCACGAGTTAAGGCAGACCAAGGCGGCCTAGGCACAACCCGCCGGGCACGGAAACCCAATCGTGGAAGAAAGGGTTACCAGTCGGCTCATCAGTTCCGCGCTTGCCGATTGTGAGACGGCGAGTATGTTCGCAATGGAGAATGCGAAGGGGAGGGCTTATGAAAAAGGTTTCCATGAAGGCCGAAAAGTTGGAATCAAAAAGACCAAGGAAAAACTTGTCGAATAAGTTTGCCGATGTGAAAATCATGGATTTAGGCACGGTTGGATCAAGGCATCTCAAGCCGCAGAAGCTCTTCGCGCGTTGGGGATTAATTCGGCATCGCCACTCTACCACAATAAACATTTTCCGTTTTCTGCGTTTGAAGTCGAGAAGAGTGAGGATGAGGGTGACGCCATATAAGTATACTTGTTGTAAGGTTGAAATGCAGATCGCGTTCAAAACTATGTAATATATTGCTTGCTTTATTGAATAAAAAATGTTATATGATAAATATTTTGTTGCAGTTCGTATTTGGTATGTATGCGTTTCGTTTCATTGTATATGTTTGAATGAATGTATAAACGTTGATCGGCAGGGTCGAACCATACGTGGTAGCTGTTTATTCCTGAGTGAGGCTATTGTAACCTGAGGAAGCCAAAAGCCAGTGGGTAGAGTGGCTGCGGCAAATTCAACTCGGCTCGGGGCCTAGATTTTTGGCCAGTGCATGCGCTTCAAAAAGTCGTTTGGATAACTACGCTGTGGCGAATGTCAACCGACGTTTTTCTCATGGAGTTTAGTGTTAGTGAAATCGCCTCGGGATTGGGGCCTCGGGATCGCAGCCAGTATTGAAAATAAAAGGAAAGGGCACTTCGCGCAAATAGACAATCACTTATGTGAGGTGGGAGAAGTGGGGATGTTAGTTAGAGACTGGAGTTCAGCCGAACTTGGTGTTGCCATGGAGCACGGCAGAGGACCCATCCGTATGGGAAGTAGGGCGTCCAAAAGTTGGCATGAATCTTCAAGTTGTCGAAGCAGATCACCCCGAAAGGAAAGGCAACGACCGTTGGGTTTATCCTTCCTTGTCCTGGATCTTTGCCTTGACATTGTCAATGGTATCAGGGAAGGACTTGGGCACAGTTGGCTCAAGGCATTGCAAACCGCGGAGGACTTCCGAGCGACGGGAATTGATTCGGTGCTTCTGCTTTACCAATGCGTCTTCTCCCCTTTTTAGCTTTTGAGATTGGAAATGGGTATTGTAATGCACAAATGCAAGTTGTGTTTATGTAACAACTGTCTGATTAAATGAAAATTGTAATGCTCCAATGCAAGTTGCGTTTATGTAACAACTGTTTGATCAAATAAAAAGCTTTATTTCAAACATTTGCATCTTATTCTGAATTTTTTATATGCTTAGTTAAGCACCATGTTTCTGGTGTTGGCGAGTTTTGTTTTGTTCGTGCCAAAGGGTACTCCGAACCCTGAGGCTAAATCGGCTCTAAGGTGTTATGCACCAAAGGGGGCTCCGAATCTGGAGGCTTAACCGGCCCTAAGGTGTCATGCACCGAAGGGGAGCTCCGAATCCGGGGACTTAATCGGCCCTAAGGTGACATGCACCAAAGGGGCTCCAAATCCAGAGACTTAATGTGGCCAATTGTGATATCCACGAAGGGCGCTCTGAATCCGGAGACTTAATCGGCCCTAAGGTGTCATGCACTGAAGGGGGCTCCGAATCCGAAGACTTAATCGGCCCTAAGGTGACATGCACCAAAGGGGCTCCGAATCCGGAGACTTAATGTGGCCAATCGTGATATCCACGAAGAGCGCTCCGAATCCGGAGACTTAATCGGCCCCAAGGTGACATGCACCAAAGGGGCTCCGAATTCGGAGACTTAATGTGGCCAATCGTGATATCCACGAAGGGCGCTCCGAATCCGGAGACTTAATCGGCCCCAAGGTGACATGCACTGAAGGGGGCTTTGAATCCGGAGACTTAATGGGGCCAATCGTGATATCCACAAAGGGCGCGCTGAATCCGGAGACTTAATTGGCCCTAAGGTGTCATGCACCGAAGGGGGCTCCGAATCCGAAGACTTAATCGGCCCTAAGGTGACATGCACCAAAGAGGGCTCCGAATCCGGAGACTTAATCGGCCTTGAGGTGACATGCACCCAAGGGGGCTCCGAATCCGGAGACTTAATGTGGCCAATCGTGATATCCACGAAGGGCACTCCGAATCCGGAGACTTAATCGGCCCTAAGGTGACATGCACCGAAGAGGGCTCCGAATCCGGAGACTTGATCGGCCCTAAGGTGACATGCACACAAGGGGGCTCCGAATCCGGAGACTTAATGTGGTAATCGTGATATCCACGAAGGGCGCTCCGAATTCGGAGACTTAATCGGCCCCAAGGTGACATGCACTGAAGGGGGCTTCGAATCCGGAGACTTAATGGGGCCAATCGTGATATCCACAAAGGGCGCTCCGAATCTGGAGACTTAATCGGCCCTAAGGTGTCATGCAGTGAAGGGGGCTCCGAATCCGGAGACTTAATCGGCCCTAAGGTGACATGCACCAAAGAGGGCTTCGAATCCGGAGACTTAATCGGCCCTGAGGTGACATGCACCCAAGGGGGCTCCGAATCCGGAGACTTAATGTGGCCAATCGTGATATCCATGAAGGGCACTCCGAATCCGGAGACTTAATCGGCCCTAAGGTGACATGCACCGAAGAGGGCTTCGAATCTGGAGACTTAATCGGCCCTAAGGTGACATGCACACAAGGGGGCTCCGAATCCGGAGACTTAATGTGGCCAATCGTGATATCCACGAAGGGCGTTCCGAATCCGGAGACTTAATCGGCCCTAAGGTGAGATACACCAAGGGGGCTCCGAATCCGGAGACTTAATGTGGCCAATCGTGATATCCACGAAGGGCACTCCAAATTCGAAGACTTAACCGGCCCCAAGGTGTCATGCACCGAAGGGGGCTCTGAATCCGGAGACTTAATGTGGTCAATCGTGATATCCACGAAGGGCGCTCCGAATCCAGAGACTTAACCGGCCCTAAGGTGTCATGCACCGAAGGGGGCTCCGAATCCGGAGACTTAATGTGGCCAATCGTGATATCCACGAAGGGCGCTCCAAATCCGGAGACTTAATCAGCCTTAAGGTGTCATGCACCGAAGGGGGCTCCAAATCCGGAGACTTAATCAGCCCTAAGGTGACATGCACCAAAGAGGGCTCCAAATCCGGAGACTTAATCGGCTCTAAGGTGACATGCACCCCAAGGGGGCTCTGAATCCGGAGACTTAATGTGGCCAATCGTGATATCCACGAAGGGCGCTCCGAATCCGGAGACTTAGCCGGCCCTAAGGTGTCATGCACCGATGGGGGCTTTGAATCCAGAGACTTAATGTGGCCAATCGTGATATCCACGAAGGGCGCTCCGAATCCGGAGACTTAATCGGCCCTAAGGTGTCATGCACCGAAGGGGGCTCCGAATCCGCAGACTTAATCGGCCCTAAGATGACATGCACCAAAGGGGCTCCGAATCATCGTCATGACGGGCATTACAATAGGGTTTGTGAAATGAATTGAGCGACGAAAAAAAATGGTTCGCATTGCAGAAGCGATATATATACAAGTATCAAAGCCCACAGGTCGGGTCAGTGATAGGGTTTTCATAAAATCTCTGCTTGTGCTGATTGGAGGGAGCCACGGATCTCTTCAATGCCGTGGGCTGTCGGGAAGCGCATAAGCTGATGATAAGTGCTTGGAACGGCCTTCATAAGATGTATCCAGGTTCGCTCCATGATGACATTATACGGCGAAGAGAGCTTTACGACCAAGAATTCTACTTCGACCGTTCTGGAGCCCACTCGAACAGGTAGTATGATCTTCCCTAACGGGTATTCAGGATTCATATTAAAGCCGAACAATGGGTGAGGCATCGGAGACAGAGCTGACTCGTTGAGGCCGAGTTTGATGAAAGTTTGGTAATACATAACCTCTGAAGTACTCCCTGGGTCTATGAGAATGCGTTCAGTGGTGAACCGATTTATGCGTAATTTAATGACCAACGGATCGATGTGGGAAGCTGTTGCATCGCTAAGATCGGAGTCATCTAAAGTGACTGGCAGAGCTTTTCTAGGCCATTCAGTCGGAATACGTTGCCTTTGGGGGATTGGATGCGATTGAATGGTGTGCACGGTTGGGGGTGCAGGCAGGCTGTAGATTATATGGATCACGCCAAGTGGAGGTGAGTCCTGCCTCAGGGCTAGTGCCTTGGTTGGCTTTCCCTTCCTCATGTACTGTTGCAGTCGGCCGTCTTGGACCAGTTCTTCCAGGTGATCTTTTAATGCGTAACAACTTTCCGTTTCATGGTCGTGATCTTTGTGATATTCGCACCGCCTATCCCTTCTTCGCGTGTTGGGCGGCCCCACCATCTTTTACGGCCATTTGAAGAATGGAAGGTGTTGGACTTTGGTCATTATTGCAGCGATTGGTTCTGACAATTCTGTGTACTTCTTGTCGGCACACCTCGAACGCCTGCTGTCGACTTGCAGTTATTCATTCGCCCGGTGGAAGCATTGATCGCTTGATCGGCGAGTATCTCGCCTTTTGTCTCGTTTAGCACATTGCCAAGGCTCTGGGCTAGGAGGTGGTACGGAACTTATTGGTTGAGCAATTTCAGGGAGGGTCGTTTTGTTGGACATTTGGCCGACTTTTATTCTCAAAGCATCATCTTCCACTTTGCAGTACTCTTCAACTTTCTTCATCAACGCCCAGACTATTTTGGGGGGTCTTCTGGTCAGGGAGCTACGAAGAGGACTGTCAGGATGTAGTCCCATTTTGAAGGCGGTGATGGCCATGGAGTCGTTACAAGCGTCGTCGACAAGGTTGAAGCATTCTCAATAGCGTGTCGAATACGCTCTGAGCATTTCTCCTGACTGAATCTGCATAGCCTAGAGAGAGTCGGCCTGCTTTGGCTGCACCTCGTTGGTGATGAACCTGGCCCTGAAGGATTTCTGTAATTGATGGAAGCTTTTAATCGAGGCTAGCTCCAGCTTGTAATACCACCGGACAGCTAATGGCCCCAAGCTGCTGGGGAATATTCGGCACATGAGGGCTTTGTTGTCTGCATGCAATGTCATGGCCTGCTTGTAGTGACGGATATGATCAGTGGGGTCTGATTTTTCATCGTAAAGAGTGAATGATGGAGCTTTGAACTTCTTGGGCAGGGCCGCCCTTGCAATCCGTCGGACAAAAGGATCGTGTTGGTCCTCTTCGTCTAAACTGCTTCTCCTGCGCTTGTTCTTTGTATGTAGACTCTTTTCGGAGGAGCTGGAAGTTTCGGATCGTCCCTTCTTGTTGAGCTCCGTAGGCGATGAGTTGGAGTCGCTATCGGTATCCTTTGGTCGGGCTTGAGGTCGTTGTCCACCGGCCCTCGGAGGTCGTTCGGGATCTTGACACACGGCTTCTCTCGATTTTGCGACTTCGAGGGCCAAATCTTGACGGAGACGTTCATTTTCAGCGATCATGTTCTGCAGTCTTTGTTCATTCTGTTTTGCTTGTTCCATGATCGCTTGCATTGTCTCTTGCGCTGAGGTCGTTGGTGAGTCGAAGTTCAAGGCGCGTCTTGCAGCGTTGGTTTCTTTTTCGAGCATATTTGCTGGAGTGAGGTCATCTCCCTGGGCGGTCTCGTCAATGGTTACCGAAGGATCTTCAGTCACGCCTGCCATGGATGTATTTGAGTATTCCCACAGACGACGCCAATTGTGGAGAAGTGGTTTGGAAATACTCTTTGGATCCTGGGAGACGCTGGTGATCCTCAGCTAGTCACCTAAAAAGATACAAACACTCTGGTCGGGGGTGCCGGAATTAGCACTCCGACGGACAAGTTAGTTCAGACCCTCAAGATAGCTTGTTTACTAAGTTAAGTGAAGTGTTTCTTACATACCTTTCTATAACCGTTGTTCCTGTATTTATACATGTTCAAATTAATCCTCGGGGCTAGGGCCTACTTTTTAATCATTGTCCTTTCTTTTATTCGGCCCTAAGGACTTACACCTATTCGGCACATATATTATATTCGGCTCCCTACTCTCGTAGGATACAACCGATTAATATCAGTCTTAAAATAGTACGCACCTTCTGATTTTTCCATAAATTCGGCCCCCACAATTATAAATATATTATTGTTTGTCCGAAAGTAGTTATTGTGCATTATGTCCTAAGTGCTTTGTACTGGGTTATAATAATTAATTGCAATTTGTAAATAACAGCCTTCTTGCAATTTTTAGATGGATAAACCTAGGTTGAAATTCATCCACTTTAGTACATTGGATGCTTGGTGGGTGGGCAAGTGGATGCATTTCATATGCATGTGACTCAAGTGTTGGGTTGCTGATTTTTTCTTAGTAGATCCTGACTTATCTGAACCTTTTTAATTAAACCACTTTGATGAATAAATTACTAGTAATGCTCTTACCAAAAATGTTAGTTTGGAGTTGTTATGCATATGCACTAGATATTTTTTCGTTTTTGATATGCACTTGGGCATTGTGATAAAATATTGGAATATTTGCTTGAAAGAAGTGACAACTATGCAGGTGCTACTATTGAAAAATGTGAATCATACACTTGAGAAATTAGTTACCTGACTTGTTTAAGAATATGTTATGTTCTGGGTGTTGCCATTGTTTGTCGAAGGATAGTTGATGTTGTTGCTGGTAATTGTGGCATCTGTGAGAAAAGATAGAAAATTTATTGCCCTCTTGGTAGTACTAGTGGTGTATATTTACATGTTAGCTTCGCAATTGATGAACACTTGAGATTCAAGAAAAGCACACACAAGGCTTAAATGTTCTAATCCTACTGATTTTGCACATTTTTTAGTTTTGATTTGACACACTAATAGTTTTTCAAAATGTATGTTTTGATGTGTTTAATGTCAGGTATTTGGTTCTTGATTTAGCAAGCATATGTTGCTGCTCTGTGTACGTAAACCTGGAAAATATTGACTTGCTTGTTCCCTCTTTCTTTGTTTTGCTAGATTTGTCTCAAATAAATGGTTTGGTGCTATTATTTTCAGGGGGATCTTATTTGGTAGATTTGTCTCAAAATATTTGTCGTTAAAAAGCTATTATTGTACTATTTATAAAATGTCATTGAAAATTATTTACGATGGTAACAAGATGGTCGCTAATACATTGTAGGCATTTTTAAAAATTTTTTTTGCAACGGCAAAACATCAGTCGCTATAAGTAGGTTAGGTGGTCGCAAATAGTTTGTGACTGCTTTTTGCGGTCGCAAAAGTATTTGTCATCCTCACATTCGCGTTCCTCATTTGCAGTCGCATGGCCCATCGCAAAAGGTCTTTTGCAACTGTATTTCTATTTTTTGCTACTTCTTGTAGCGATCGCTAAAAATGCTTATTTTAGTAGTGATGGGGAATGGGGAATGGAAAAAATTTATAATAGAGGAATGGGGATGGGGAATTAATATTTGCCCTCTTGCTCCCCATTGACATTCCTATTTCTAAATATAAAAATGCATTTTAAAATATAAAAACCACTGCCCTGGGGAGTTGATTCTTTGATGTTTTTTGTTTCTTTCTACAACAGATGACAAGAGATATGATACTGGGCTATTCCTTATTGTTCCTTTATTTTGTGCCAGGAAATGGAATAACAGACACTAACTACACAGGGGAGCTGATACTTTGATTTGGTTAAGTTTGCTGATTGATAGAATAGTTGGAAACATGAAGAAAATGTGTGGGCCAACTTCAGACATAATCACTCATTTTCCAGACAATGTAAAAGAAACAATCTTGATGTCTTTGCCATTACAAGATGCGGTGAGGACTAGCATTTTGTCAAGGAAATGGAGGTATATGTGGGCCAGACTTCCCCAACTTGTATTTGATGATAAGTTCTGCAGAGAATCGATCAGAAATGAGAAGAATAAACTTGTGATGACTATTTATCAAGTTTTGCTGCTCCACCATGGACCAATACTCAGGTTCACTCTTTCTTTATCTGGACTTGAAGGCTGTTTTGAGATTGACCAGTTGGTACTTTTTGTTTCAAACAATGGTATCCAGGAATTCAACCTTCATATTCGGAAGGGTGAACCTGATAAATTGCCATCATCACTATTTTCATGTCTTCAACTTAAGGATTTGACTCTCCATTCTTGTATGTTTAAGCCTTCACCTGAAAAATTTAAAGGGTTTAGGAGTCTCCTTCACCTGAAGCTTTGCAAAGTTGCCATTACTGCCAACATATTTTCAAGTTTAATCTCCAGTTGCCCACTTCTTGAAGAACTGACACTTAAAGGCTGCAGCAGCTTAGATTGCCTTGAAATTGATGCTTCTAATCTTATATTCTTATTCTGCAAAAGCCATGTTCGTTCTATTTGTTTTAAAAATACCCCTCATCTTGCGAAAGTTTCAATCGGTTTGAAAGTGCACACAAATGAGGAAACACTCAAGGAAGGAGAAACATCTAATATGGTCTTGTTTTTTGATAGTCTACCCACCATTTAGTTTTTGGAATTAGACTATTATTATGTTCGGGTAAGATTAGTAAACCATGCTTTTTTTTTGGTCGTGGGGTTGGCTTAAGTAACTGATGTTTCTCTAATTTTTTTTTTCTTTCTTTAGTACATGGTTGCAGGTGGGGTACCAAAAAGGCTTTCAATTACTCTGAGCCACCTTAAAATTATCGATTTGTATGCTATTTGTTTTGGGGAAGTCAATGAGGTTTTTATTGTTCTTTGCTTAATCAGAAGCTCCCCAAATTTGGCAAAAATTATAATTGAGGTTAAGTAATGACATATTTTATTATTTCCTGTGTTCATATATAATGTATATTTTGAATCTTTAGGCTGAGACAATTTTGCTTTCTTCTTTCCAAGCATGTACCCATGAAACTACTGCTATTGATCATGTTCTAGAACTTTTAGAAATTCAAGACTGGTCAGATGTCTCTTTAAATCAACTTCGAGAAGTGGAGATTTGAAATCTATCTGGGATAAGGTTTGAATTGGAGTTTATTATGCTTCTATTAGCCAAATCCCCTATGCTGGAGACAATGCTTATTGAGCCTGACTTGGAGAAAGTTGCTAACAAAGGATTGAGGATTTTGAAAGAGTTGACAAGATTTCGGTGCTCCTCACCAAAGGCAAAAATCACATACAATGATCCAGATGGAAGTCGCAATGAAAATGAAACCCCTGAAGATCAAGTTTAGCAAATGGTTTATGTCCTTTTTTACTAGCTTTGGTTTGAGTGACAGAGTAAGATGATCTTTTTGGTATTCATTCTCTGCTAAGTCTAAGTAACAACTGCTAATGAGATTCACTATAGGAAAGTAGAACATCTAGAAAAAAAAAACAATGAAAATTTTTGGTAATAGATAGTACAATGATGTATGCATCAAATTTTCCCCCAATCCCATTACCTCTTCCCCATTCAAGGTACAATGGAACTTGCAATTGACACTGATACACACTTTATACATTTTATTTTCCTCTTAAATTATCCTTAGTTATTGCACATTTCTACTTGTTTGGATTATATTTCCCCTGTTTTTAAAGTTTCGGGTAATATACAACATTGCCATGAATCACGGGAGTGGAAATCACAATGAAAATTTTGTCTAATTTTAGACAATGTTCACCATCTAAAGGGGGCACAATTATTCAAGCTTATTTGTATGGAACTTCGTTGGACTGGATGAAGGTTCCCACTCCGAAGTGGGCTCTCTCTCTCCACTCTATGATGGGCCGAGCTAAGGGATCAGTCTTGGCCCACTCCCCACACCGAAGAGGGGAAGACCATGGGCCTGGCCCTAGCACCCATTCCCACTCTAAAGTGGGTAAGTCCATAACTTAGGCTCCAAAGCTCCCACTCCACGACACATGAGTGCTAACAAATCAATCAATACCATGTAAAGTAAAAGGCACGTGGTACTCGTGAATGACAGAACTTGCTCCCCTCTATTAAGGGATGTGCTACCATCACGGCTGAGGACCAGACAGAGAACGAGGGAGCTTGATGAATAAGTCATACGATCCTTATAAAAGGTAACCTTACTCTCCTTAAAAGGGGCGATCTCTTAACTCTAGAAACACACTGATCTTCTCTATCTTGTCTCTACCAAACTCCAGTACTGACTCGACCGTCAGAGGGGTTTCCGACCAACCCCCGGTCGGGCAACCTAACTATTTGTTCCTTGTGCAGGCCTTTACCCATCGGTGCACCAGGGTTCGTCCACGAAGTTCCATCTTATTCTATTGCGAAAACTGGTCCGCACACCATCTATGATATCTGAATGAAAAAGCACGATTTGGAAGTGATATAGTTAAAGTGTTTTATTTACAAATGAATGACATCTTGGGTTCCTGCAAATCTTTTGCGTTTTGGCCGTGGAAAATGATTTGCAAACAAAAGTAATAGAGAGAAAATTCAACAAGAATGGTATGACAGTAGTGTTTTCGAAATAATAAATTACTTTCATTGGTTTTTTGTTTGACATGAATCAATGTAAATATTTCTGAAGGAGATGAGGGTGTTTGAGGGGTAGGAAAAGGAGGGGGTTGGGGTGGTGGTGGAGTGGAAGATGACTTTTTTCATTTTTTTGTGTGCTAGTTTTGTTAAAACTTGATGTTCGGTTGTCAAATGCCAAACAATCTTGATTTGTTCAATGAACCAGGATAGAATGAAGCTTCAACTCATTTTTTTACCTACCATTTGTCTATCCCTTTCGGCCCTTTTATGATTACAAGGAATGTGAGGGTAATTATATAAAAAAATGTAGGAGGGATTGTATTTTTTCAAACTTCAACGGACATGAATGTAATTTATCCAAAAATCAATGCCAAACACCTAAATATAGAATATAAATATTTTTAAAACAAAATTTAGAAAGTATGTTTGGGAACAATCTGAAAAAACTAATTTTTAACTCTAAAAAGTCAAAAATTAATAAACTATTTGTCATGAATTAAAAAAAGGAAAATTTCACATTGATTTTCACTTACAAAAAAGTATAGTTTTTATAAAATCTTTCTGAACAAACTAACCTTCTAAAAAATAAAAAATAAAAAACAAATCCCAAATATCCCACTGAATGGTCTGTTGCGTATTCTTGTCTGTTTAGAAAACTGCCAACAAAAGCCTCCTCTCCTTCTCGTTGTAATAGAGTTTGCAAGTAGTAAGGGTTAGGATGTTGAAGAGACCTAAGTAAGCGACCAAAAATATTTCCATTTGATTTTCAATTTTTTTTTTTTTTGCTGCTGCGACGAATTGTGTTATTTTTTAAGTATGATGGTTGAAATCTGATATTGTTTCATTGAAGAACTCAGTTATAATATTTGATTAGTTTCTGTAATATTACTTTGATGCCATTCTGTAAAAGGGTTAAAACCCTAATTTACTCTCTGATATCAAAAAATGATTTAGGCATACACATTGAGCACCAGATGATCAGCACCCCCTTTTATCAATACCCTTTTAAAGTTGTGTTTGGATCATGGAAAAAGATTCAACCAAAGCTTTCATCGTCTATTGTAACATTTTAGTCAAACCTTGATTTGAGAATTCATCATTCTGAAGATTTTCAAGAATTTGTAGCTGAATACAAAAATAGGATATCCGTTACTTGTACAATTTTTTTGACTTAATTATTTGAATCAAAGAATTTCTTGTGTGTGACAAACAAGTAACCTGCTAAGCCTTGTATCCTTCCCAATCAAGTGGGATCGGCTACTTGAAGTAACCCTACTGATGAATTTAAAAAGCAGGAGAATGTATATTGATGTATTATGGGAAATCTTTTTATTTATATATATATATATATATTAAAAAACATATGTTTGTTTAGTCCCAATTGGATGGGGTTTGGGAGGGTAGATTGGTTACAAATATAATCTTTGGTGTTATATACATAAGAGTGCTTCTAATATCTTCTACCTTTCCTATTTTTTTGGACCCTTGCCTCCATTTTTTTCTATTACAATTTTTTTTTACCTAATATGAAATTCCAACTTTATCACCATTTCCAACCTCCCAAACCTTAACCTTACCTTCGTCCCCACAAGGATGGGTCTAAGGGGGGTGAGGGTAAGGAGACCGCATCCCCAAAAATTTGAAAAATATCATAGATTATAATACAAAATTTAAAATAATTAAAAATTATAAGTATTTGTACTCTCAAACATAATTTCACACTCACATAGTGATAATCTTGGATCCATCCGCACCCACCACCAGCAGCTCCTATCAACCCTTCCTCGTGACCTGCCCCAACCCCTCTTTCACCCTCGTCTCTCCCTAACTCTTCTCTGCCACCCTCAACCCCTCCCCCGCAGCCCTATCACATCCCTCGTCTTCTTCTGTGTGATGTCTCTCTCACTCTCTCCTTCTCCTTCGCGATCGTGGTTATTGGTTTCAAAGAGGGGGGTAGCAACAGCTAAGGTTTGACAAAGGGGGCTTGTACGCGCTGAGGGGAGTAGGGGAGAGGGTTGTAGTGGGGAGGGGGTCACTAGAGATCATTGGCAGCCAGAAGTGGAGTTGGGGGTTTGAAGAAAGGGTTATTTTCTAAATTATGGTTGGAGGGTTCAAAGAAAAAGAGTTGGGTTGGAATTTTGGTTGGTGGGAGTTCAAAGAAGTAGGAGTCTAAAGAAAAAGGATGGGGGCTATTAACAATATTCTTTAGATAAAGTAAGCACACAGGTTCAAAACTCGTAAGTCTCAACGTTGATGGGCTAAGTTTTAACCACTAAACTAATGTCTCTTGTTTTTTTATACAGTTGCAAATTTGGGTTAATAGAATGTTATGACACGAGATGTGATAATGGGCTCTTCTTTCTTGTTCTTTTATTGTGTGCCAGGATATGTAATTGAAAACTACTAATTGGGGTGCTCGATACTTCAATTTGGTTACATTACCTATTGTCAAAGTAGATAGCAGCATAAAGGATGGGTGTGTCTTAACTCCAGACATAATTAGTAATCTTCCAAACAATATAAAAGAAAGAATCTTGATGTGTTTGCCAGTATAGGATGCGACAAGGACAAGTATTTTGTCAAGGAAATGGAGGTATATCTGGGTAAAACTTCCCCAACTTGTATTTGATGATATGTTCTGCAGAGAATCGATCAGCAAAACCAAGAATGAACTTGTGATGACTATTTATGAAGTTCTGTTACTTCACTTTGGACCAATACCCAAGTTCACACTATCTTTATCTGGACTGGAAAGTTTCCTGAGATTGACAAGTTGAAATTTTTTTGAGCAAATTTCATTTATACCCCTATACTTTTACATGATTTTCAATGACCCCCCAGACTTTTAGTATTTTCAATTTTACCACCACACTATGTAAATTACTATCAATTTCACCCCTGCTGTCTATTTCTGTTAAGTGGACGAAATGAGTGACGTGGCCCCCTATACTTTAAGAATCAGATTGACAAGTTGATAATTTTTTTTGTCAAACAATGGTATCCAGGACTTAACCCTTCACATTTGGAAGGATATACCTTATAAATTGCCATCATCACTATTTGCATGTCTACAACTTGAGAATTTGAATCTCCATTCTTGTATGTTTAACCCCCCCACCTAAATTTGAAGGATTATAGAAGGCTCCTTTGCCTGGAGCTTCACGAAGTTCTCATTACTACCAACATATTATCGAGGTTAATCTCTGGTTCCCCTCTACTTGAGCGACTGACAGTTGAAAGCTCTGCCAGTTTCGATCAACTTGAAATTGCAGCTCCTAATCTTAGATTCTTATGCTGTGAAAGCCGTATGAGTTTTGTTTCTTTCAAAAATGCCCCTCACCTTCTGGAGGCTTCACTTTGTTTGCATGAGACCATGAATGAGTATGAACTCGTAGAATCATATGATTCGAGCATACTTATTTGGTAGTATACCTGTCATTGAGTTTCTGTAATTGGGCTATTATTATGCTATGGTGAGATTAGCCTAGTAAACTGTGTTTTTTTATATTTTATTTTTATATTTATATTTACTTATTCAGCCATATTTCTTTGATTTTATTTTTTTATTTATTTTCTCTTTTACTTCTAGTACATGGTTGCTGGTGTTGCATCAAATAGGCTTTCAACGGCTTTGAGCTACCTTAAAATTCTGAAGTTGTTTGAAATTTATTTTGTGGAACAAGATGAGATCTCTGCTATTTTTTGCTTAATTAGAAGCTCCCCGAACTTGGTAAAAATTTCAATTCAGGTAAGTAATGACAGACGTCATTATTTCCAGTATTTGCAATGTTTATTTTGAATTTTTAGGCTGAGTCAGTTCCGTTTTCTTTTTCCCAGGCATATTTACCAATGAAACTACTGCTCATGATCCTGGTCTAGAAATTTTAGAAATTCAAAACAAAACTGGTCGAATGTCTCTTTAAATCAACTTCGAGAAGTGGAGATGCAAAAGTTTTCTGGCAAAAGGTCTGAGTTGGAGATGATTAAACTTCTATTAGCTAAATCGCCGATGCTGGAGACAATGCTTATTGAGCCCAACTCAGAGGCGATTGCTAGCAAAGGAATGAGGATTTTGAAAGAGTTGACAAGATTTCGGCACTTATCACCTCAAGTAGAAATCACATACAATGATCCAGATGAAGCAGAAGAAGAAGTTTAGCAGATGGTTTGTGTCTTTTTATTTATTTATTTATTATTTTTTTATGAGCTTTCGTTTGAGTGAGACACGAGGAATTGATCTTTTTGGTCCTTTGTTTCCTGCTTGGTCCTTTGTTTCATTGAGGAACTCAGTTATAGGATTTGGTTAGGTTTCTGTGATGTTTCTTTAATGTCGTACTCTTAAGAAATTTAAAAGCCTAATTTAATTTAATGAAAAATAAATAAAAATCAATTTAAGTTTTCATTGTGTTGCAACATTTGGGTCAAACCTTGATTTGAGAAATCATGACTTTGATTATTTTTCAGATTTGTAGCTAAATGGAAAAAGAGATTCATTCCAATTGACATTGACTCAATTAGTTGGTACAATATTTATTAGACTTGGGTTTTTTTTTTTTTTTTTTTTTGGATATGAGAACAATGTAATTTTGGTACCATAAATATGCATTAGGTGGTTTTTAAGCCTTGGAGGTAGTTTTCGATAAGTGATGGTGGTCTGAGATGGTTGCAATCGGTTGTGGTTGTTGATTAGGAGAGGTGGTTGTCGAAGGAAAATAAATGCTCCAATGAGTTTTTATTTATAATTTTTATAGATATAAAGAAAAAAAAAATTAGACATAAATAGTATTAAAATGAAGTAATTATGTTATATTTCGGGAGTTTTAGGTTATTGGTGGAATTAAATGATTATATATCCCAAAATAAGAAAAATTATAGAAAAATCACAAATACAAGAAAAATGACAGAAAAATCACAAATACTATTCGATGGCTGGCACGCAATGAGTGATATTAACGGATTCATGTAATAATTTTTGCAAAAATATTATGGAAGGAAAAAATTATCCTAGTCGGAATTTCCTATTCACACGTCTGTGTCTGTCGGATGCTTTTCGTATTGCCACGTGTCCATGCAGAAGAAAAACTGCGGAAAAACCCTCTCCGTGCGTGCGTATCACTTTCTTTCTCTCAAAAAAACAAGCTTGCTCTGCCTCGGCCACAATACTCTCTCTCTCTCTCTCTCTCTCTCTCTCTCTCTCTCTCTCGCTCATCGTTTAAATAAAATCTGAATATCTTGCTCGAATTTTGATTCTTTGAAGTCTGTAATTTTTAACATTTGGAATTTGGTAACAGGGTATCCAAGTAGAGAGCAGACATGCAGATAGAACCAACCATGATACGAGGAGGTTGAAAGACACATCCCCCAAGTAAAGATTTCTTCTCTGGTCTTTCATTTCTGTTTTTTCACATTTTTTTAAAAAAATGTTTGAAATCTAATCTTGTTTTGTTTTGATTGAGGAACTCAGTTATAGGATTTGATTTGGTTTGGTTTCTTTGATGTTTCTTTAATTCCGTACTGTAAGGAATTTAAAACCCTAATTTACCCCAATTTTTTCCCATCGAACCTTGATTCATGATAGATTTTCAGATTTATTCAATTCAACTCACTCAAATAGTTGGTACGATATTTATTTTTATTTTTTTATTTTTTTGGGATATCAGAATAATGTGATTTTTTGGTACTATAAATATGCATTGCATTTCATATTGATTTGATGATGTCTTTTTTAATTTCCTAACATTCAAATTCTTAAGAGATAAGTACAACAGGCAACTCATCTCTGTTTTTTTTAGATAAATTCGAGAATAAGTAACCCAAAAAAAAAATTAACTTCAACAGACTAAATAGTGCGATCCTTATTTTAAGGGGTTTCTATAGTAACTCGCCAAATGTAGCAAGTCGTTATATATAGGGCAAATTACACTTTTACCCACTCTTAACTATTGTTCCATGTCTCTTTATGCTAACCAAAATTTGCGACACTTGACCCTCTTCATCTACTAAAATTTTCAATCAACCGAGTGCAAGTGAGAATGGTGTCATTTTTTACGTAATTCTCACTTACACTGCAAAAAAGGGTATCATTCATAGTTTACTAAAGCTTCATTTCTTTTCAAGTACGTCCAAAGTTATTAAATAGATTCAAGATAACTCTCCTACCGTATTGCTCAACATCATTACTAATGGTTCAAAATAGAATCCATGAATTAAAGGCTGAACATTCCCTGTCAAGGAAGTGCAGCTACAATGTGCACTTGCACATTGTAAGAAAAGTTGTGATTTTTGTGTTGAAAGTTTTGATTTTTTTTAATGGAAGTTCCGATTTTTGTGGTGAAAACTATGAATAGTGAAGTTATGATGTGAAAAATTTGTACTTCTTGTATAAGGTGCATACTATATGCACCCTCTTTCGGGTGCACATGGTAGCCTTTTCCTATCAACTAAATTCATATGTTAGCACCAGGATTTATTTTGAGTATGAAATTTCAAAATAAAATGTTAAAATTTTCTGTACCACGCAAACAATAAGAGATTTAATTATGCGCACAATTAGACTTAATTGTGGGATTTTGATATTAAGATTTAGAATATATTGGTAGTATAAATTCTTTTTATTAGAATCCAAGTGGAAAAGTTTACCTTGATTCAGAAATTAGGCGACTGGAGGCAGTCTGGTGCACTAATAGTGGCATGTCACGTGTGTTGGGTCAGTACACGAAAGGACAAAATGTTCAGATCAAACAGCGGGACAGTTATACTCAACAACTGACCGTGCATCATCATAGGTGCTCGCTCATGGAATACCGTCCATTTAATTGAATACAACCAAACATATCCAACAATCTTAATTAGGTGTCACAGTCTAGTTGGGTTTATAGTTTTAATTCCCTTACATATTCTCCAATCAAATACAAATTAGACAAAGACTGACAATGCAACATAGTGTAAATGAGTCTCGGTCTAGTTAGGTTTACAGTTGGAATTTCGTTTGATATGTCCTCCCATCAATAAAGATGAGTTGTTGTCTAGAAGTGGAAAATTGAAACCTTAAATGAGTTCATAAATGTTACTAAACATATAAAATTAGGAGAATATCAGACAAATGGAAAACATGGCAAATGATTGCAAATCAATGGAGTGCAAGTGGGAATTTTTCCATTTTTGCATAGTTCTTACTTGTACTGAGTGTGCCTCACTTGCACACTGCAGTAAACATAAATGTTACTAAACATATAAAATTCGGAGAATATAAGACAAACAGGAAACATAGAAAATAATTGCAAATCAATGGAGCAATTGAGAATTGTGCCATTTTTTGCATAGTTCTCACTTGTATCAGGTATGTCTCACTTGCACTCCATTAATTTGCAATTATTTTTTCTGTTTTCTATTTTATTTGATTATCCCTCTATAAATATGAAAACTTTGATGGATATCATTTTTAGTAATTGCTTTTTAATAATTAAAATAAAATTAAAAAAAAAACAAGTGTTTATTATTGTCTTGGTTAAAAGTGATGGGAACTTCCTCATGAAGTTTTACAAAAGGACTTGATTAGATTTTTTATATTGGTGGAATCATTTGGAATACTTTCCATAAAAACAGACTGAGCCATCTCATGTATAGATTTGAACTTAGCTAGTTTGGTGAGAAAGGTGGTTGAAACACAACTTCTCCTTACCAAGAAATTTGCAGACTGTTGGGATTGTTATTCCCATGCTTAAAGAAGTTGAGGTGAAATTTTAATGAAGCCAAAATTGAGCCTAATCATGGTATCACCACTTATTGACTTTAATGGGTTAAAGTTTTTTTTGTCGTTTATTGGAATGCAATGAAGTTGATTGTTTTTTTTTTTTTTCCAAATTTGCTCATTAATTATGTCAATGAAGAGTTGTAGATCCAACGATCAAGAAAAATAATACGATCACTGTAAATGGAAATGTAAGGGGGAGGAGAAGACCTAAATTGAGATGAGATATGATAGTAAAAATGATATGTATTTATTTTATTTAACTAAGCATATAACCCTTCACAAAACAAAATAACAAAGTATTCATATTGCTGATCCCACTTGATTTGGGCGCAAGGTTTAGTTTGGTTTGCTCATTGATTTCGTGATGAAAATTGACTTGTGTTTTATTAACTCTCTATTGGATTCATCTAATTTTCATGTCTGGGGACATTAGAACAATTATAGTTATCATATCAATTAGTAATAGGTAATGCAATAAGGAATCAACTTGTTGGTAGGAATGTCTTTTGCAATAAAAGAGTCAACAACTATGAGCATAAAGGAATCAATTGAGTCTATCTGCCTATCAAGAGAGAGACACAGGCTGCTGCAGGAATTTCTTTGTTGTCTTCACTCAGTGCTACCCCTCCCATATTGAACTCCAAAGGCATCTCTGCTAACCATCCCCTCCTATCCATCTCCAAAATCTGACTCTAGGAAGCACAACCTTGCAGACCAACCACCTCCACAAACCTGCCCGCTTAGTTTGTAGGCCATGACACTCCAACAATTGTTTTCCTCTTAAACTCCCCAAAAATACACCTCATTTAAGAGATGCCTCCCAAACTTCCACCCTATCTATTGAACCTCAAATTTGATCAAGGTTAGCAATATTTGGTAACCTTTTCCATGCTCAACCACCACAGAACCACCACCTCTGCCCTTCCTTCTCCTGCAACTTCAATGTTGAAAGAATTAAACCCAAGTTGAACAATCCTCCTATTTGTATAGACCCTAGTTAAAAGACTTAAAACCCTAGTTGAATTTGTATTATTCAAAGAAGCATATAAGAAACAAAGAAGAACCTTTTTTTTTTTTTTTGAGCATCAACAAAATTTTATTAAAAAAGAAAAGTGAAAGAGGACAAGAAGTCCTCATACAAAGAAAGAGAAGGAACAAAACAAAAGCACAAAATTCCTAGCCCTAGGGATGGCAAACGCCAGCCCAATTCCTAGAGATCAGAACAAAGGGACTCCTTTAAAAGGAGGGGATACAAATGTCTAAAACGAAGCCAAATATCCAGCCCTATCCGACAAAGCTTCTACACTTGATCCCTTGCCATCAAAGATTCTAGCTATAGGGAACATTGTTGCTAGGAATATTGCTCTCTTGGGCAAGTGGTTGTAGAGATTTCTTATTGACAGTGATTCACTATGATGTTCAGTTGTTAAAAGCGAGTATGGAGTTCAACCCAATGTTAGAGATTCTAATGTGGTTAATAAAGGCAATTGTCGTCCACCGCGGAAGTCTATTTCTCCTTTGTATCCACTTGTGTCTAACTTCCTTTCATTAACAGCGGGAAATGGGGTGTCCATCCGTTTTTGGGAGGATGTTTCGTTAGAGGATATCTCGCTTAGAGCTTTTCCTCTTCTTTATCAGTTGGTTCATTTTTGGAATGTTTTGATAGCGTTGGTGGCATGCTCTTCTATGGCATCCATCTCTTGGAAGTTTGATCTCATTAGAAACTTGAATGATAGGGAGGCTGTGGAGTTGGCATCTTTGTTAGTATTGCTTGAAGGGGTTTCTCTTTCTTCCTCCCGTGACATTAGGGTTTGGAATCTTGTTTCTTCAGGGGTCTAAATCCTTTTTGGATAAGCTTATTGATAATTCATTTGTTCCCTTGTTTCCTATTCATAAGAAAATTTGGAAAGTAGTTATCCCTCATAAAGTGAAGTTCTTCATGTGGTCTTTGGCTAAAAAAGGTGTCACAACTAATGATGTCTTCCAAAGAAGAAGGCCTAATCACTCTCTTTGTCCTCAATGGTGTGTGATGTGCAAGAGAAATTCGGAGGTAGCGGATCATTTATTCCTTCATTGCCTAGTGGCTTTTGTATTATGACAGTGGCTTTTCGGCTTATGTGATGATCAGTGGGTTGTTCCACGGGACTACATTCAAATGCTTCTTACTAGGTTCAAAGGGTTTGAGAGCACCAAGAGAGCCAAAACAATGTGGACAAGCGTTGTTTTTGCTAACAAAGAAGAACCTATTAATACAAACCATTAATATAGCTCAAAAATTTAGAATCATAGGTTTATGCAATAGTAAAATCTTTAGTAAAGTTCTATCTATCTTGTTACTTACCATATTAGCATTCAAGAAATATTTATACTACTAACTTATTTTAGTTGGTTCTAGTTAATTGCTAGTTAGTATAGAAATTTAGAGTATTTAATGAAAATATATCATGTTAGTTATCCCCAGAAAAATATGAAAATATATCATGTTAAGATGGGCAGATTCCTTTTACTTTCTTCAATTTACATTTTAAATTATATCATGTTAGTTATCCCCAGAAAAATATGAAAATATATCATGTTAAGATGGGCAGATTCCTTTTACTTTCTTCAATTTACATTTTAAATTAGTTGTCCTCGTGTTCTATTTGTTTTTTGTTGCTTAGAGAATAAATCTTTTTTTATTATTATTATTTCCAGTCATTAATTTCTAGCAAACGCAAAAAAGATAGTCAATTTATATTTATTTGTTTCCTATGTGCTTCCTACAAAAGTACACGAGATTTTTCTGTTAGTTATATTTTTCTCCTTTTACTTGAGTTCCAGTTAAGCATTCATTAGACTTGTTGTAAATATCCTTTAACTCATACAGGTTCCAGCAGGTATTTAACAATTTTTCTCAGTTTTGTAACAGTTTCTTAATGAGATTATTAGGTTTCTCATTCAATTGCTGATTGTTTGTACAAGAAAATGAAATTGTTTTCTACTTCTTATTCTCGGTACTATCCCACTTACTCCAAACTATCAACCAATGGCAGCTAAATTGCTGATTCTTGTCTACAAGTCGTGCATATATTTTCCATCCAACTGTTTGAACCAAATTTTAAGTTTGACAGGATGGGTTATTGATTAGATTAATTTTTAGGAGTTGTGTTATTTGGGAAATTTTTCTTTTCTTTTCACAACTGCAAATTTGGGTTAATAGAATGTTATAACAGGAGATACAATAATTAGCTATTTCTTATTGCTCTCTTTTATTTTGTGTCAGGAAATGCAATAAATCCACTACCCTGGGGAGCTTGTTACTTTGATTTTGTCGAGTTTGCTGATTGTCAGAACCGTTAGAAACATGAAGAGAATCATGAAGAAAATGCGTCGATCAACTTCAGACATAATCAGTAATCTTCCAGAAAGTGTAAAAGAAACAATCTTAGCTTGTTTGCCAATACAGGATGCGGTGAGGACTAGTGTTTTGTCAACAAAATGGAGGTATACCTGGACGAAACTTCCCCAACTTGTATTTGATGATACATTCTGCAGCGACTTGTTCAGCAAAACCAAGGATAAACTTATGACAATTATTTATCAAGTTCTGTTATTTCATCATGGACCAATACCCAAGTTCACACTCTCTTTATCTGGACTCAAAAGTTGTTCTGAGTTCAATCAGTTGATATTTTTCATTTCAAAAAAAGGTATCCAGGAATTGAACCTCAACATTCAGAATGGTGAACCTTATAAATTGCCATCATCACTATTTTCATGTCTTCAACTTAAGATTTTGACTCTCCATTCTTGTATATTTAAATCTCCACCTGAATTTAAAGGATTTAGCAGGCTTCTTAAACTGGAGCTTTACGAAGTAGTTGTTACTGCCGACATACTTTCAAGGTTAATCTCCAGTAGCCCACTACTTGAGCGACTGTCACTTCAAAACTCCACCAGTATAGATTGCCTTGAAATTAACGCTCCTAATCTTAGATTCTTACTCTGCGAAATCCATGCCGGTTCTATTTGTTTAAAAAACACTGTTCAACTTGCAAGCGTTGCAATTGGTTTAATGGCGTCCATGGATGTGGAAGAATTTGAGGAAGCAGAAACTTCCAAATTGGTGATGCTTTTTGGTAATCTACCTGTCATTGAGTTTCTGGAATCGGACTATTATTATCTTCGGGTAAGATTCGCTTAGTAAACCACTCTTTTGTTTCTTTTTTTTTTTTTTTGTGTGTGTGTGTGTGTGGAGGATTTTGTAAGTGACCCATGTTTCTTTGATTTTTTTTAATTTTTTATTTTCTTTTGCTTCTAGTATATGTCTGCAGGTGGTGTACCAAAGAGGCTTCCAGCTACTTTGAACAACCTTAAATTTCTCTACTTGAATCAAATTTGTTTCGGGCAACTAAATGAGATTTTGGTTTTTCTTTGTTTAATTAGAAGCTCTTTAAACTTGGTAAAATTAGAATTCTGATAAGTAATATTATTATTTCCTATGTTTATATGTAAATTTGGAATCTTTAGGCTGAGACACAATTCCATGTTCTTTCCAGATACATACTGATGAAACTGCTGATGATGTTGTCGATAATCCTGTTCTAAAACTTTTAGAAAAGCAAGACTGGTCAGATGTCTCTTTAAATCAACTTCGAACAGTGGAGATGTATGATATATCTATAATGAGGTCTGAATTGGAGTTTATTAAGCTTCTATTAGCCAAATCACCAATGCTGGAGACAATGATTATAGAGCCTGACCCAGTGGAGGTTGCTGACAAAGGACCAACAACCAATGTCATAAGTAACATGTCTGCAGCATGTGTACCAAAGAGGCTTCAACCTACTATGAACAACCTTAAAACTCTCTAGTTTTTAGAAATTTGTTTTGGCCAACTAAATGATATCTCGCTTATTCTTTGTTTAATTAGAAGCTCTCCAAACTTAGAAAAAATTACAATTCAGGTAAGTAATGACAGATTATTATTTCCTATGTTTATTGTTAGGTTTTTATTATTGGCAACCCCGTTTGACAAAACTCCTTTCAGTTGTATTTTTTTTCGCACTTTTTATTTCAGTGAGGCAATGAGTGTTTAGATGCGAATCCAACCTGAATTGTGCTTTTCAGAGAAGTTTGTGATGCTAATGCTTTCAAGATTGCCACTTCGCTGATTATGACGGGGATCGAGCTGCCCGGTCAGCTCGCGGGGGTCCAGGGGGCAGCGCCCCTTGGCGGGTCCGGGGCAGCGCCCAGGCGGGGTCGAGGGGCAGCGCCCCCGAAGCAAAATGCAAAAATGCATTCCAAGTTGCCTGTCCGCTCGAGCTGACATTTCCCCGCTCGAGCGGAGAATCCGTGGTTCCAGCAGTTTTGGTCGCCTGTAAAAATACTGAGATATGTGATTTTGCGCTCGAGCGGATTTTATAGCGCTCGAGCGGACCTCTGTTATATCACGCGCATATTTTGCTGAAGCCGCTCGAGCGGGCTGTTGGGCGCTCGAGCGGAGATCGCGGGACAGATTTCCAGATTCTTTATGGAGTTGGTTTTCTTCAGAAACAAGGTTTATTTTGGGTTTCTATAAGAACTGGGATTACTTTGAAGTTCTGCAAGAAGTTGGTTTTCTACAAACAAGAAGTTGGTTTTCTTTCCCAACTAGGATTGCTTTGGATTTTCTATAAGTAGTTGATTTTCTCCCAAAACTAGACTAAAATTTGATTGAAGTCCTCCAGATCTTCTTTTTGGTTCTTAAAGGTTTATATCTGGGGATATTTTGTTAGTTTTCTTTGATGTCTTATTGAGTATTCAACTCATGGTTTAAAGAGTATACATCAAAGGTTTGTTTGTTTGTTCTACAAAAGAGAGAGTTGTTCTTCAGTTGTGGATTCTGAAGAATTCGAGCCTGAAGCTTTGGTGGAATCCGGAGTGGCTCATCAGAAAGACAATTCCGTGGTGAAGATAGGGTTGGAAGAGGCACATAGAGGTTGGTTCAATTAGGCATTGTGGATTTGCTAGATAATTGAGAGTATACCTGTGTAATTCCTTTAATCTTCTTAGTGGATTGTCTTGTGGCAGTTGCCCGTGGTTTTTTGATCACAGTTGGAGGTGTCCAATTGTGGTTTTTTCCGCGTAAAATCGTTGTGTCTCTTTATCTTGATTGTTTGATTGGGATTGTTATATTCTGCTTAAAATTGATACATAATCACAAATCAACATCTAGGAGGTTTCTAGATTTTTCAGTGAGAAATATGATGCAATCACATCAAGCATCATGCAACTATCACAATGGGCATACAAAATGCTAAGGCAAACAAGGTATGAATGGCATAGAAACATGAGCCAATCAAGCAGTGGGACCAGTATGCTATGACACCTAATGGACCAAGTATGCAACTAACATGTAATGAGCCTAAAGTAGTGGACTTAACCACCATGGGGGAGGCCTCAAACTTCCCCAAAAATGTGGGAATGTGGAACATCTTGAGGGAAAAAAATTGCTCTCCTTTTAGGAAAAATAGAACTTCTTCAACAGTTTAAATTATATGAAATTTTGTTGAAATTTGGCAATGATGTTTGTGATTGTGAATTTAAGTGCCACTTTTAACTTTGTATCAAGCTCTCCTTTTAGAAATTATTTTTTGTGAAGGGGTGGGTTGGAGGCAGTGGCTATGGTGGGTTGTTGTGATAGTGATATGGTGGCATTGATAGGAGTTTAATTCAGAAAACATTTTTTATATTTTTCAAAGTGGAAAAAAATAAGAGTAAATTATAAATATATCTTTTGAGATTTTTTTAAAATACAGATTGGTTCTTGTGATTTGAAAAATTACAAACACTCCCTTATTAGAATTTTTTATTTAACAGAATTAACTGAAAAAATAAAATTCATAATTGCTCTCCTATACAATAATAAAATTACATAAATTATTAATTGAAACATATTTTTAGCATCATTAAAAATTGTTAATTGACTTGATGTTTTATTAATAAAATGAGCAATTTGTTATAAAATTAGAAATCTCATGGGTGAAATGTAATTTTTAAAATCACATGTGGCGATTCATATTTTAATAAAATAACTATTTAGAGTTTAAAAAAATTCTCCAAAAACATTTATGTATTCCTTACCCAATTGAGCATAGCACCTTTTCTGGTTCGATGTTTTCCGAACTCAAGTCCTTTTTGACTAGTGATCAATTCAAGTAGATTAATTTTAAACCCGAAAGTATTTGGTAGAGTTTCAGAATTATGATTTAACAATAGAATTGTATTTTGAGTTTGTGAGTTTTGGAATTATGATTTGAAAAGATAAAATTTGTTTTTTTATGAGTTTTGAATTGAGTTTTAGAAGGAGTTTTGAAATTAGAAAAGTTATTTGATTAAAAAACTTACAACTCATAACTAAATATACAATCCAAAATTCTATTCAAAATTCATAAAAAAAAATTAAAAATTTTGAAAATATTTTTTATTTAAAATATAAAAAAAATAACAGGTGTCAATTGTTAAAAATAAAAAACACGAATATTGTTTCGGTTAACCAGCCGAATGTCCGGAGGAGGTTCTGAGGATTACTAGATAGATGTGTTTTCAAAAATAAGTGTAGATTTAATTTTTAAAAACTCTAATCAAACACCACACTCAAACCAAAAAATGAAATATAGTTTTGAAATCTCCACCAATCTAGAGCTATATGTCTCACGATTCCTCTAACAGCCATGGTAAGAATTCCGATGATATCTATCACGAATCTAAGTAATTCAGACAATTGTGATAAGTTTGGGTTACAAATTGAGACTAGCTTAGATAATCTTTCAACCTGTCTCAATTATTTGAAAACCTAAATAAAAATGTTAGAGATCTAAAAAGTTTATCAAATGTCTCACATTGGTATGTGACACATTGTATAAGTCTCACAGACATTTGGTAAAAACTTTAGTAGAATTTTGAGATATCTAATATTACTCAAACTTAAAATAAAAATTAAAAATTAAAAAGAAGGGTTTTAGGGGCCTTGTCCCAATTTCCAGCTCACACGTTTCTGTCTGTGATCGTATTGCCACGTGTCCATGCAATATAAATGCGCAAAACCGTTTCTGCGTCTCTTTCTCTCCCATTTTCTTCAACCAGTTTGCTCCGCCTCGGCCACAGTACTCTCTCTCTCTCTCTCTCTGTTTCAAAATCTGTATCATCCTAGAATTTTGACGCTTTTGAAGTCTGTAAATTTTAATTTTCGGAATTTGGTAACAGGGATTCGAAGTAGAAATAGAAGCAACCATGATACGAGGAGGTTGACAGAGACCACCACCACCCAAGTAAAGATTTCTTCTTTGATCTTTCATTTCACTTTATCACTTTATTTATTTATTTTTAATTTTTTTTTAATATTTGAAATCTAATCTTGTTTTGTTTTGTTTTGATTGAGGAACTCAGTTATAAGATTTGATTTGATTTGGTTTGGTTTCTTTGATGTTTCTTTTATTCCGTACTGTAAAGAATTTGACTCAACTGACTCAAATAGTTGGTGCGAATTTTTTTTTATTTTTTTTAGGGAATATCGGAATAATGTGAGTTTTTGGTACTATAAGCATGCATTTCATATTGATTTGATGTATTTTTTAATCCCAAACATTCAAATTCTTAAAATAAGTACAACAGACAACTCATCTATGTTTTTCAGCTAAAATAATGAATAATTAATCAAAAAAATTAACTCCAACAAATTCGCTAGTACAATCACCATTTTTAAGGAGATTCTATAGTAACTTGCCAAATGTAGCAAGTCGTGGCATGTATGCCTCAATATAGGGCAAATTACACTTCATTGCCCCTTGTCTCTTTACCCTGACTAAAAATTAAATTTTTCAATCAATGGAGTGCATGTGAGAATTGTGTCATTTTCATCTACTAAACCTCAATGCCATTCCTTCATTGTTGACTGTGAGAGGTTAATTAGCTCCATTGCACACACACTCTCTCTCTCTCTCTCTCTCTCTCTGTGTTTGAACTAGTTTTTGGGTACAATTTTTAAGGGTGTTGTTTGCCAAGTTCAAATTAATGTGAATTGTTTTGGTTCTTTGAAGTTCAATGTTGATGCAAAAAAGACACTTGAGATGGATCCAAATGGGACTTCAAAGAAAGATACATGAATCTAAATTGTGTGCCCACCAAGAATAGTCATCTTGAATCTTTGTTCTAAGTTTTAACATACAGATCTTTTGAGGTGGTCCAGGTCTGTCTAAAGTCATGCTTGTCTAAGAAAAAAAAAACTTGGAACATTGAAGTCTTTGATTGTAATTTGCTTATAGAAATTGTGAACTGCCTTGAATTTGTAATTTTTTTGCACTGTTTATTTATAATTGGGCAAGCTTCACTTTAGCTCTGTGGTTTGGGTTACTCCCTGATATTTGGAAATCACCACATAATCCCCATGTGATTTGTGGATTAAAACGCACACTAATTTCTGTTAATAGAAGTTGTAAATTGACAATTATACCCTCATTCATCTTCTTCTCTCTCTCTCTCTCTCTCTCTCATCTTACATACAGTTCACCCAGCTGACATACATTTCACTTCATCATCTTTCATACAGTTAACAGAAGTTGTACATACACTTCATCATCTTTCATCTTCACAAACCATTGAAACTTATTGAAAAATGACACAAATTTATATATATATATATGGATAAAATTCAAAAAATATATATACATACAGCAGATGCAAAAATATATATGGATAAAATTCAAAAAATATATATATATACATACAGCATATGCAAAAACAAAATCAAATTTTTTTTTTTTAACATAACACAGATATATATATATATATGGATTTGATGTACATATATATATATAGATTATATAATCAAATTTTTTTTTTTTGATGAATTGAAATTAGCTTTGATATACATATATATATAGATTATATAATTTGCATACACATATATACAGATTATATATATAGCTACACATTTTCTCTTCTAAAGTCTCAGGCACCAGCATTTATTAACTTTTGTTACATATAATCTGTAATTTGGATGGTGGCTTGCGGCGATGGCTCTGGATTGGGGTTGTCTGAAGCTGCTGGGGGTGGTCGACTGTGGATGTCACGGTGGAGTTGACTAGAGAGTGGCGCCGGAATGGGGTTGACCGGAGAGTCGTGCCGAAATGGGATTGATCGGAGTTAGGTGGTAAGAAACTCACAAAATTTTGGTAGTATGAAGATCAAACCATATTAAGTAAGATCAAACCATCTTTCATCTCTTTTTTTTTCATTTTTTTTCTTAGGTAAAGGTTTACAGATCTGATGGCATTGTTTATAAATTTAAAGATGTGCCAGGGCATTTTTGTCTTAAAAATAGTGTTACTCTCCTTGCAAGCGCGTGACTATCATAATGTATTATCTTTAACGGAAAAGCTAACTGTGCATTTTAGTCCACAAACCACATGATGGTAATGTGGTGATTTCTGAATATCAGGAGGGAATCCGCACCCGGCCCAAACCATAGGGGGGTAAAGTGAAGTTTGCCCTTTATAATTTGTGAATTTGTAATTTTTGTAATGTTTATTTATAATTTTGGACTCTATGTTATGGCCAATAGATTCTGTCATATTAGTGAATGATGAGATTTTTGTTAGCCATTGTGACTGAAGAGTTTAGAATTTGCATCTTACTTTTTGTCTTCAAATTATTTTGTTCTTATATATTTTTGGTTGATCATGTCTTGAAATCTTCATCCATGTCAAGCGAGGTTGTAGAGAGAGAGAGAGAGAGAGAGAGAGAGAGAGAGAGAGAGAGTTTGGAGGGAAAGTTAACAGGTGCTGGAAATTGGAGGCAAATAGTTAGAAGGGGGTGTATTGTTTTATAAAGGATGACAAGGGTATTTTGGGCATTTGCATGTTTATTGTGGCTGATGTCACTGTTTTTGTTACTTTATTAACGTCCTTCTAACAGCAGGGGGGAATCTGTGTACTATTTTCAAAAGTAGGAGAGGTCAGTGTTATTTTTGAAACTCTAGGGGAGGTCCCTGTAATTAAGGTAAACCTGAAGGGAGGTCAATGTAATTTACCCAAATATATATTTACATACATATATTATGAAAATGTTCAAACATTATTTTGTAGGCAATGACACTCCGACAATTGTTTTCCTCTCAAAATCTGACTCCATCAATTGTTTTTTGCTTCTTATTCTAGTTCCTATCTCACAGACTCCACACTATCAACCAATGGTGTGCTTGTGGCAGCTAAATTTCTGATTCTTGTCTACAAGTTGTGTTCATATGTTCCATCCAACTGTCATTGATTAGATTAATTTTTAGGTGTGTTATTTGTGGAATTTTGCTCTGGATTTTCATTTTTTTCTTTCCATAACTGCAAATTTTGGTTAATAGAATGTTGTAACAGGAGATATGGTAATGAGTTATTCCTTATTGCTCTTTTATTTTGTGCCAGGAAATGCAATAAAAACACTACCTTGAGAACTTGGTACTTGGATTTGGTTACGCTTGTTGATTGTCAGAACAGTTAGAAATATGAAGAGAAACACGAATGAAGTGCGTGGATCAACTTCGGACATAATCAGTAATCTTCCAGGAAGTATAAAAGAAACAATCTTAGTGTGTTTGCCAATACAGGATGCGGTGAGGACTAGTGTTTTGTCAACGAAATGGAGGTATATCTGGACAAAACTTCCCCAACTTGTATTTGATGATAACTTCTGCAGAGAATCAGCCAGAAAATCCAAGACTGAACTTATGATGACTATTTATCAAGTTTTGTTACTTCATCGTGGACCAATACCCAAGTTCATACTCAATTTATCTAGACTGGAAAGTTGCCCGGAGATGGATCAGTTGATACTTTTCCTTTCAAACAATGGTATCCAGGAATTCACCCTTCTCATTGAGAAGGGTGAACCTTATAAATTGCCATCATCATTTTTTTCATGTGAACAACTTAGGTATTTGAGTCTTCGTTCTTGTGTATTTAAATCTCCACCTGAATTTAAAGGATTTAGCAGGCTCCTTAAACTAGTGCTTTACAGAGTTTTTGTTGCTTCTGACACACTTTCAAGTTTAATCTCCAGTTGCCCACTACTTGAGGAACTGTCACTTAAAAGGTCCTTCATTTCAGATTGCCTTGAAATTAACGCTCCCAATCTTAGGTTCTTAGTCTTTGAAATCTATGGCAGTTCTATTTGTTTAAAAAATACCGCTCGACTTGCAAGGGTTTCAATTTGTTATTTTATGGGTATCTTTAATGTGGAAGGAATTACACAAGCAGAAACTTCCAAATTGGTCACGCTTTTTGGTAGTCTACCTGTCATTGAGTTTCTGCTATTGGAGTATCATACTATTCAGGTAAGATTAGCTTAGTAAACCACTTCTTTTTTTCCTTTTTTGCTGTTGTTTGGCAGGATGTTATAAGTAAGTCAACACATGTTTGTTTGATTTTTTTCTTCTTCTTTTGCTTCAGTACATGTCTGCAGGTGGTGTACCAAAGAGGCTTCCAACTACTTTGAACAACCTTAAAACTCTCAAGTTGTTGTCTATTTGTTTTGAGGAAGTAAATGAGATCTCAGTTATTCTTTGTTTAATTAGAAGCTCTCCAAACTTGGAGAAAATTACAATTGTGGTAGGAAACAACAGATTTTTTTATTTCTTATGTTTATAATGTATATTTTGAATCTTTAGGCTGAGACACAATTCCATTTTCTTCTTTCCAGGTACGAAGGTGTGAAACTGCTGATGTTATTGATCATGTTCTACAACTTCTAGAAATGCAAGACAGGTCAGATGTCTCTTTAAATCAACTTCAAGTTGTGGAGTTGGGCAATCTATCTGGCACACAGTCTGAATTGAAGTTTATTGAGCTTCTATTAGCCATATCGCCGGTGCTGGAGACAATGTTTATTCAGACCGACTCAGAGAGGGTTGCTGACAAAGGACTGAGAATTTTGACAGAGGTGACACGATTTCCACGCTGGTCACCTCATGCAAAAATCAAATTTGAATATAGAGATAAAGATCAAGTTTAGCAAATGGTTTGTGTCCTTTTTGGCCATCTTTGGTTTGAGTGGGACAGAGAGATGATCTTTTCTGTGTTTATCGTCTGATAGGTCCATATTTAAAAATTAAAACTGCTACGACATTTACTGAGGGAAAGTGGAACATCTTGAGGGAAAAAAATTGCCCTCCTTTTAGGAAAAATAAAACTTCTTCAACAATTTAAATTATATGAAATTTGGTTGAAATTGCGCAATGATGTTTGTGATTGTGAATTTAAGCGCCACTTTTAACTTTATATCAAGTTTACATTCCCTATTCCTCATTTCAGGTAATCAATTAGGCAGGAACTTGGCATTGACACTGTGATGTACACACTATACACAGTTTATTCTCCTCTTAAAGTACTCTTAAGGTTTTGTTAGGTTTTATTTATTTTGACAGAAAATATTTTTTACATAATTTTTTCCAGAAATTATTTTTGCGAAGAGGTGGGTTGGAGGCAGTGGCTGTGGTGGGTTCTGATGGTGTCATTAGTAAGAGTTTAGTTCAGAAAAATGTCTTTCATATTTTTCGGAGTGAAAAATGTTTTCATCTAATTATGCTTGTTTTTTGTTGAAAATATTTTCTATTGACTTTTGTCTTTTTGTTATTTTAAATGTCAGAATATGCACAATATATATATATATATATATATATTCTTAGGTAATTTGGGAACATGGTAAAAAGTTAGCTTTTTAGTTTTTTTACACAAAAAAAAGCCACAAAAAGTCAGAAAAGCCAACTTTTTTAGCTTTTTATCAACTTTCCAAAACACCACTCTATCCAAATGAACGCAGTTTTAGTTGTTGTAACTTTCTATTTGTTAGGATTATATATGTTCCCCTGTTTTTAAAGCTTATGGTACTATACAACTTTGGCATGGTTTGGTTTGCCATGAATCATGTGGAAAGTTTATGATGATGACTGACTGAAAAAACACAATTTTGGCAGTGCCATAGTTGAAGTGTTAGATTTACATTTGAATCACATCTTGGGTTGAACACTTCCTGCAAATCCTTCTCACTTTTTAAGCAAAAAATACATAGAAAATGACTTTTTGATGTTGGCGAGACAAATGATCGCAAAAAATGGCAACCAATGCAAATCACTATTAGAAAAAGAGTTTTATGCTTTCAACTTTTTTGTGTCTTCTCTTTTGCTATCACAATTTTTTTTTTTTTTTTTTTTTTTGGGCATAAGCGGGACAAATGGTCTCCCCCAAAAAATACTATTCGTGCTGGCAAAATAAGTGGAAAAAAAAAAAAACACAACTATTTAGGGTTTAAAAAATTTCTTTAAAAAACATTCATCTTGTTTGGTTTTAGTTTTTAGAAAATTCTACTTTTTTTATTTTTCCTATTTTAATGTTTTCAATAATGTTTTTAATATTTTAGTAATTTTTTTAAAGTTTTAGACACATTTAACATAAATACACTTAAAAAATATAATATTTGTGAAAAAAATCTTTAAAAAATACACTAAATACCAAAAAATATAAATAAAAAAATATGAAAATTTAGTACATTTTTCCTATTTTTGTATATTTATTAATTTTTTAAAATATTTTTTTACAAATATTTTACTATTTAGATACATTTAAATAAGGTACATCTAAAAAAAATTTAAAAATTACTTAAAATTTTAAAAAATATTCACTAAATAAATTTTTTTTTAAAAAAAATTCAATTTTCAAAAAACTGAATTGAAGAAACTAAGGGGTTGTTTGAGGTGTCCTAAATAAGTGCACTTTTTGTCTTTTTGGACTAAAAAATTGAAGAAAAAAATGTGGATGTTTGGGTTAATTTTTTTACTTTTTATGGAAAAATGTGTATTAAAAATTGTATAAATTAATATGTAGGGGAAAATTAGAATTGGGAGTTATGCAGACGTAATTTTTGACTTTGGTAAATAGTGATAACTTTTTAACTTTTTGACTTTTTGGCAACGTGCCAAACTTGGCCTAAAACTAAACACACTAATTTGTGTTCCTCACTCGATTGAGCATAGCACCTTTCTGGTTTGATGTTTCCCAAACTCAAGTGCTCTTTGATTGGTTATCAACTCAAGTTCTCTAACGGCTGGCCTGTTGAGAGGCAATCTGGAGCCATGGTAACTTGATTCAAATCTAAGCAATTCAAACAATTGCGATAAGCTTGGGTTACAAATCCAACTCCCACTAATTTAGACCAACTCTGTCCAAACTTTCCAAAAACTTAAAAAAGGAAAAAAAAAAAAGAAATTGGGGTTAAGAGCCTTGTCCCAATTTCCAGTTCACACGTCTCTGTCTGTCAGATTCTTTTCGTTTGCCACGTGTCCATGCAATATAAAAAGGAAAACCCTTTCTGCGTATCTCTTTCTCTCCCATTTTCTTCACCCAGTTTCCTCTGCCTCCTCGGCCACAGTACCCCCCCCCTCTCTGTCTCTGTCTCTGTATTTTGATACTTTTGTAGTCTGTACTTTTTTAACATTTGGAATTTGGTAATAGGGATTCCAAGTAGAAATAGAAGCAACCATGATACGAGGAGGTTGACAGAGACTACCACCACCCAAGTAAAGATTTCTTCTTTGATCTTTCATTTCACTTTATCAATTTATTTATTTATTTATAATTTTTTTTAAAAAAATTTTTGAAATCTAATCTTGTTTTGTTTTGATTGAGGAACTCACTTATAAGATTTGATTTGGTTTGGTTTCTTTGATGTTTCTTTAATTCCGTACCGTAAGGAATTTCTTTCAACTTACTCAAATAGTTGGTACCATTTTTTTTTTTTTTTTTGGGTTACTATAAATATGCATTTCATATTGATTTGATGATGTATTTTTTAATCTCTAATGTTCAAATTCTTAGGCTAAGTACATCAAACAACTCATCTATGTTTTTCAACTAAATTAGAGAATAATTAATCAAAAAATTTAACTCCAACAAACTCGCTAGTACAATCGCTATTTTAAGGAGTACTACTCACCAAATGTAGTGAGTTGTTGCATGTATGCCTAAATATAGGGCAAATTACACCTTATTGCCCCGTGTCTCTTTACCTTAAACTAAAATTTGCAATACTTAACTCCCTTCATCTACTAAAATTTTCAATCAATGGAGTGCATGTGAGAATTGTGTCATTTGCACTCTGCATCTCATGATAGTTCACTAAAGCTTCATTTCATTTCAAGTACGTCCAAATTTATTAAAAGATTCAAGATAACTCTGCCTCCTACCATATTGTTGAAGATCATTACTAATGGTTCAAAATAGAATCCATGGATTAAAGAATGAACATTCCCTATTAGGGACATGCTATAATATGCATTTGCACATCGTAAGGAAAAAAAATCAAAATTTTCCCGAATTTGCTTATCAATTATGTCAATGAAGAGTTGTAGACCCAACGGTCAAGAAAAGTAATACGATCACTATAAATGGAAATATTAGAAGAAGGACAGGACCTAAATTGATATAAGATATGGTAGAAAAAATTATATATATTTATTTTATTTAACTGAGCGTATAACCCTTCCCAGAGTGAAATGACATAAAATATTCATATTGATCCCACTTGATTTGGATGCAAGGTTTAGTTCAGTTTGCTCACTGATTTCGTGAAGAGAATTGACTCATGTTACATCGACTCTCTATCAGATTCATCTAATTTTTGTGTCCAAGAACATTATGACTATTATAGTTATAATATCTATTATTAATAGCTAATGCAATAAAGAATCAACTTGTTGGTAGGTCATACTTTTTTGTTTAAATCTAATAGTCCTCCTACCTCTTGATTTAAACCCAAAAGTCATACCTCTCTAGTTTAAACTCAAGAGTCACATCTCTCTCTTAATTCATTTAACTAAAATATCTATTTACATACATATATTATGAAAATGTTTAAACATTATTTTGTAGGCAACGACACTCCGACAATTGTTTTTTCCTCTCAAAAATGGCTCCATCAATTGTTTTCTACTTCTTATTCTAGTTACTATCTCACAGACTCCACACTATCAACCAATGGTGTGCTTATGGCAGCTAAATTCCTTATTCTTGTCTACAAGTTGTGTGCATTTGTTCCATCAAACTGTTGCTGATGAGATTAATTTTTAGGAGTTGTGTTATTTGGGAAATTTTTCTTTGGAGGTTCTCTTTTTTCTTTCCATAAATGCAAATTTGGGTTAATAGAATGTTGTAACAGGAGATATGGTAATGAGTTATTCCTTATTGCTCTTTTATTTTGTGCCAGGAAATGCAATAAAAACATTACCTTGGAGAGCTTGGTACTTACTTTGATTTGGTTAAGCTCGTTGATTGTCAGAACAGTTAGAAACATGGAGAGAAACATGAAGGAAATGCGTGGATCAACTTCAGACATAATCAGTAATCTTCCACAAAGTGTAAAAGAAACAATCTTAGTGTGTTTACCAATACAGGATGCGGTAAGGACTAGTGTTTTGTCAAAGAAATGAAGGTATATCTGGACAAAACTTCCCCGACTTGTATTTGATGATAACTTTTGCAGAAAATCAACCATAAAAACCAAGACTGAACTTATGATGACTATTTATCAAGTTTTGTTACTTCATCGTGGACCAATACCCAAGTTCATACTCAATTTATCTAGACTGGAAAGTTGCCCGAAGATCAATCAATTGATACTTTTCCTTTCAAACAATGGTATCCAGGAATTTGCCCTTCTCATTCGGAAGGGTAACCCTTATAAATTGCCGTCATCATTATTTTCATGTGAACAACTTAGGTGTTTGACGCTTCGTTCTTGTGTATTTAAATCTCCACCTAAAGTCAAAGGATTTAGCAAGCTCCTTAAACTGGTGCTTTACGAAGTTGTTGTTACTGCTAACATACTTTCAAGTTTAATCTCCAGTTGCCCACTACTTGAGGAACTGTCACTTAAAAGCTCCGGCAGTTTAGATTTCCTTGAAATTAACGCTCCTAATATTAGATTCTTATGCTGTGAAATCCATGCCTGTTCTATTTGTTTAAAAAATGCCGCTCGACTTGAGAGGGTTTTTATTTGTTTAAAGGACTTCATGAATGCGGATGTAATTACGCAATCAAAAACTTCCAAATTGGTCGCGGTTTTTGATAATCTACCTGTCATTGAGTTTCTGCAATTGGAGTATGATACTGTTCGGGAAAGATTAGCTTAGTAAACCACTTCTTTTTTTCTTTTCTTGTTGTTTGGTTGGATGTTATAAGAAAGTTGACACATGTTTCTTTGAATTTTTTTTTTCTTCTTTTGCTTCTAGTACATGTCTGCAAGTGGTGTACCAAAGAGGCTTCCAACTACTTTGAACAACCTTAAAACTCTCAAGTTGTTTTTTATTTGTTTTGAAGAAGTAAATGAGATCTCAGTTATTCTTTGTTTAATCAGAAGCTCTCCAAACTTGGAAAAAATTACAATTGTGGTAAGCAACAACAGATAATATTATTTCCTATGTTTATAATGTATATTTTGAATCTTTAGGCTGAGACACAATTCCCTTTTCTTCTTTCTAGGCACCAAGTACTAAAACTGCTGATGTTATTGATCCTGTTCTGGAGCGTCTAGAAATGAAAGACTGGTCAGGTGTCTCTTTAAATCAACTTCAAGTAGTGCAGTTGAGGGGTCTATATGGCACACAGTCTGAATTGAAGTTTATTAAGCTTCTATTAGCCATATCGCCAGTGCTGGAGACAATGTTTATTCAGACTGACTCAGAGAAGGTTGCTGACGAAGGACTGAGAATTTTGAATGAGGTGACACAATTTCCATGCTTGTCACCTCAAGCAGAAATCGAATTCGAACATAAAGATAAAGATCAAGTTTAGCAAATGATTTTTGTCCATTTTGGCCATCTTCGGTTTGAGTGTGACAGAGAGATGATCTTTTTTGTGTTTGTTGTCTGATAGGTCCATGTTTAAAAATAATTACTGCTATTGACATTCACTAAGGGAAAGTGGAACACCCTGAGGGCGAAAGAATGATCTCCTTTTAGGAAAAATGAAAATTCTTCAACTGTTTAAATTATATGAAATTTGGCAATGATGTTTGTGATTGAATTTAGGTGATATTTTAAACTTTATATCAAGTTCTCCCCCATCACATTCCCTGTTCCTCATTTCAGGTAATCAATTAGGCAGGAACTTGGCATTGACAATGTGATCTATCGAAAATAACTTTTATATGTATATATTTGGTTGCATACTTGAAATTAATGTATTAATTGTTGTATTAGCGATGGTGGAGGGTCGGAGGTGGTGGTGGCAAGATGGAGGTGGGTTGGAGGTAGTGGCGGTGTAGTGAGTAGTGATAGTGGTATAGTGACATTGGTAAGAGTTTAGTTTAGAAAATATTTTCCATATTTGTCAAAGTGGAAAATATTTTTACCTAAATAGGTTTGTTTTACATTGAAATTATTTTCTGTTAGACTTTCATTTTTCATTATATTTAATGCCAAAATATGCAAAAAAAATAAAAATAAATTATATTTTACCCTAACAAACGGAGGTTGGTTGCTACAACTTTCTACTTGTTTGGATTACATTTCCCTTGTTAGGTTTTTATTATTGGCAACCCCGTTTGACAAAACTCCTTTGAGTTGTAATTTTATTCACATTTTTATTTCAATGAGGCTATGAGTTGTTAGAAGCGAATCCAACCCGAATCATGCTTTGCAGAGAAGTTTGTGATGTCAATGCTTTCAAGATTGCTACTTCGCTGATTATTACGGGGGTCGAGTTGCCCGGTCAACTCGCGGCCGAAGCAAAATGCAAAATTGCATTCAAAATTGCATGTCTGCCATTGCTCGCTCGAGCCAAGGAGTGCTCGCTCAAGCTAAGGCTTGCTCGTTCGAGCCAAGGAATGCTCGCTCAAGCGAAGGATTGCGTCCATACAAAAACTTGAAAGAGTGTATTCGTCGCTCGAGCCAAGGATTCGTCGCTCGAGCCAAGGCACTAGTAGAAATCATGAAAACAAAGCTCCTCGCTCGAGCGAGAGAAGCTTTGCTCCAGCGAGCCTCAAAATTCGGATTTCTTAAGGAGTTGGTTTTCTTCCAAATCTAGGATTCACTGCAGGAAAATTGATTTTTAGCGGCGTTTCATAAACGCCGCTATAAGCTTCAAAAACGCCGTCATATGTTATAGCAACGTTTAATCTTTGCGTCGCTGATACGGCCGCCGTAATAGCTTCACAACGTTTAAAAAACGTCGCCAAAAACATTAGGCGGTGTTTTAAAAAACATCGCAAAAACTTTGACGCCCCGCTACCTTTCCGTCACATAATAACGTATGACTTCATGATGACGTCATTTAGTGGCGTTTTTTCAAAAACGCCACTTTTTTTATTTTTTATTTTTAAAGAACATAAACCAAAGAATTTAACTAATTCCTCAACAAAAAAAAAAAAGAATTTAATAGCAGCTTCAGAATTTAACTAAAAACACGAATAGCTCAAATTTACATATCCATATGCCAACTATGCATTAAGCTAATCACAATTTTTATATGTCCAATATAATTGCACATTTCATGAGATTTGTACTACACAAAATATATGTACTCTTTAATCCAAGAATTTTAAAAAAAAAATCACCAAATATATGTCAGTGCAAGGTAACATTAAATCCAAATTGTCACCCAAAAGATAATCCAGTCCCAACATTTGAAGAACCAACTTCCAATTCTTTCTTTTCCACATGCTTCTCATTCTTTTCCACATGGTTCTCAGTCTTTTCATATGACTGTTTGAGCCATGACCTGGTTTCATCCTCCATGAAAGTCCCAAATAGTAGTGCTTGCAAAAGTGAGAGAAAAGTTACATATATCTCACCTTAAAAATCTACATATAGAGAAGATAGTAAGAAAACTATAAAATGCAATCTGGTATGAGGAAGGTGTGAGAAGCCTCATATCAGGTTCAGAAGCAGCCATTAATGGAAGATTTGTTGAACTCAGAAGGTGGTGATTTTAAAGAATTCAACTGAGCTGCCACAGACACAGAGGAAGAGAGAAAGAGAGTCTTTGGATGCTTTTGATATGGGAATGGCATTGGGTTTAATTTCTTTTTTAAAATTGCTTTTGGTTTATGACTGTGCATTGATTGTGGATTCATCTTTAGCTTTATCAAGAAAAGAAAAAGCAGAGTTTGTGCATAAAGATGCATCTTTAGCTTTTATCAAGTTGACCACAGCACAGCCATCCAAGCCAACATTTTCACTTATATGTTTAAAAAAAATGAGTTCCAAAACATAAGACAATAACTTGATGCTTTTGCTTAAAAAGAATGTCAATCAATGTGAAGAAAAAAATGAGAAACGGTGTTACAAAACCATAATATGATTAAAGGCTGAGTATTATAGGATAACAGGAATAATATCATAGAGAAAACATACTTGTGAAAAGCTTTCTAAATTTCACGTTGACTTGCATTCCGTTCAACCCCAAGAACCTGAAACAACATAGGCACAAGAAATTAAGGAAGATGCCAACAAAATTAGCCCCATCCCCCCGCCCCCCCCCCCCCCAAAAAAAAAAAAAAAAAAAAAAAAACACCAAGGGAAAGAACCTCCATTTATCAACCATTTTAACCAAACACACAATATTAAATCCCTACTTAGACAATGTAGATTATTCATTGTAAAACAAAGACTTCACTTCAACTTTTGAGCAATCAATTCAAGTATGAGATAGAGATGATTTCATCAACCACACTGACATTCCCAGCACCACAGTAAAGATTACTAAACAAAATCTAAGATACCCATTCTAGGACAACTTGGCTGAATACAAGCCAAAGGTTTACTTCAGGTTTTTGCATTTTAGTCTATCTGAAAATCTCAAGAATCATGACACTCATGTAAAACCATCAAGTCCAGTTACTCCAGTAGCATATTGTTCATCACTTGATTGATATCAAATTACTCAGATACAATCTCTATTGGAGGCATCACCCTAACATGCATATCACTATCAATTCAAAAACCTAAAAAATTGATGACTCAAAATGTGCACATCTTCTTCAAATAGCAATTTTAATATTGAACTTTTCACCCAAGAAACATATGACTGAACTATCGGTTGAACGGAGATAAAAAGGCATGCATTGAATGATACCTTGTTTATAAAGTTCAACATAGGGACGAAACTTAGGATCTTCAACTAGAACCTTGTCTGTTGGAAGTTTTAACAGTCCCTCCGACTCCACTTTCAGGAGTTCCCTGATTAATCACATCATTATGCATTATCTGTTATAAGTTATAAATTTCTGTAAAATGCTCCCTCCAATTACTGATGATGAAAGACACATAAAAATGGTCAAGTTCTTCTCTAAGTCTTACACAAAGTATGAATTGTCAAACTTCAATGGATCCTTGGTCCAAGGGCCCTCAAAGCCTGATCTCTCTGGATGTGCCCTTCCCTACAACACCAAAATCAAGCCAAATTGTATTGTTAACTACTTACAAAGAAATGTTTGAAAACAATTGCAGACCTGCCAAGAAAGTTACCAATGTGTGGGCTCCAGATAGTACCACAATGTCCTTGTCAGATAGACCCATCCGAAAGAACACCTCCCTTAGATGTGATGGCCCTACAAGGAAATATCATTGGACAATATAATTTAGTTCATTTCTATTTGTTTATGCGAGTGAGCACATCTGGTAATGAGAATGTTATGCAAATAAAATTTCCGTACTGTATCTAGGATGTGGTTTATTTGACAGGGTTCTCACTTAGGTAGGTCGAGTTATGAAAACACATTTCTAATTCCTAATTCTTCGGTGGTTGTACGTTAAGCAACGTGCATTAAGAAGTTGGATTCTGGTTTTCGTAAAAAAAATTTTGTGTTTTATTTCTGTCACGCCCCACTTTTTATTACTCGAAGTCATTACCAAGTTTCTTAACTTAATTCAATTTCAGAGATAATATGCGGAAATAAACTCAAATGTTCAATAAAAGTAATGAACAACAATTCTCTCATTCGAATGCAAATTAAATACAACATGAGCATTCTAAATAAATTGCCCTTAGGCTTACAACAATAAATCAAATGAAGGGTGTAACCCTTTTACACATATGGCATTCCGCCAACAACAAAGAGGCCCCGTGGCCACAATTAAGAAGATCCAAATCTTGTAGCACATCCTGCTAAATACCTGAAAAAGATTCAACAACGTGGGATGAACATATAGTCCAGTAGGGATCTCAACATGATCCTCAACAATAACAACAGTACAGATAGCTATGATCATGAACACTCATTCTCGTACTAGAATAATAATGTGACAGTTTATACAAAATATATATATATATATATGAACTTTTCTCGAAAACAACCATTTCATTCAACGCTATAAGCGATTCATCTTTCCTTTTTCCTTTTATTAACCCATGTTCCCAATCTTTCATGACATTAACCGTTTCTTAGGAAATAAATTCACTAAGCTTACTACTCTTTTCCATTTTCCCTCACATACAACCAATGTGCTTTTTCAAAACATAATTCTAAGATATTCGGTTTTCTTCACACTTCCAAATAAGAATAAAGGGCATTTCAGTTCAATCCCAATTTTAACATAATTATACATGCATACCTCTATAACAAAGGAGATAACTCAACTACATGCACAAGATAAACTTATGAGGCACTCGGCCCTCCAAAACTGAAACCAATACTATTCACAATGTTTCCAGATACACTGAAACAATAACAACACAACTTTGCTCTACTAGCTAGGTGCGTAGCAAGCCAAAATACACTTCTCACAACAACATACCATTTTACCAGGCGCTAGCTGGAAGGGTGTGGTACCTTAGATTATAAGCGCATACAGTTCTCCAGGCGCTAGCTGGAAGGTAACGGTACCTTTGATTATAAGCGCGGCATATAATGCCAACAACGACCATGCAACAAGGCATAACTAACATATATATATTGCAACCACATAAACTATCAGGATGCAAACAATGTGTTAAGATATATGAACACATAGGTGTGTGGAGTACATCCCCTGTCTTCTCACACACACTGGAGTACAACCCCTCTCTCCTCCCTAACAAATATACATATAAAATGTATCTCAACATTTCATCACATATGATGTTCAATCAACAATGGTGTAAAACATACACGACATTCCAACTCAAACATGTCATCCTCCACCGATGACCAAGGACAAAACCTCTAGATGCAGGTATATTGTACATCTATAAACATACTCAATTATCATGAGATCACCAACTTATCACTAATACCAACATAGTAGTATAAGATACAACAATCCAACATTTATCCCCCTTTCAAGTACTTTTCCCATTCCACAAAACCAATCCCGCTTCCTTTTATTTTCACAAAACCAACTTCATCCCTTTGTTTCCACACAATCAAATCCAAGGCCATAAAGCCAAAACTCATTTTTAATCTACCACATTCCTTTCAAGCCATTCCAATTTAATTATATAAATTAAATCATAATCGTAATCATTCTATTAGGGTTTTCCTCCCTCTCAACAACAACATGCTAATTCATACACAATTAACCCCCAAAACCCATCTAATGATAATAGATCCAAAACCAAGAACTAACCCAAGTTCATCCTCATGAATTTATACAAAAAAAATCCAACATGATATAGTTTTCATGCAATACAAAAGTAACCACATGTCTATCTATAGTAGGAGTATTGAAAAGAGAACAAGGAGAATCCCTACCTCAAAGAAGAACTCAAATAGAGATGATGACCCGAAACCAAAGTGCTCCAAATCCACTATTTTTCCGATTAAAGCGAAGCCCTCGACCTCCTCTTTCTTTTTAACAAAGAACCTAGGATGGATTCATACTAGAAAGAGATGAAATCTAGAGAGAGGATATGTTTAGAGAGAGAGACTCTCGGCTGCTAGGGTTTCAAGAAAGGAAGAAGGAGAAAAATGATATTTTTCCCCGCTGCTGCCTACTGAAATACGACAGGCTCGCTCGAGCGAAGACCTGGTCGCTCGAGCGACCAGACACAAGAAATCCTCGCTCGAGCGAAGAAGAGCTCGCTCGAGCGACCAACCCAAAAACTGAACATCAACACTTGGTTTCTAAAACCCAACCAACCTGCAATCAATCTACCCAAAACATCCTATAACCCAAGAATAAGGAATTAAAGGACAACAACAACAATGATATGACAACGGAATCTACGGAACATAAGTCCGGATACAATAATCAAATGGGAAAAGACCGGGGTCGCTATAATTTCTAATGTAAAGACAGCCAAACTAGAGATGAATACTAATATAATGGTCTGATTATGAGAAAGAAATTAGCAGTCCCTGCTTCTAGTACGTTGAAAATCAATGGGAATGATGACCATGGAGAAATTTGCTTCAGTAAGTTATTAGTCAATCAAATGTTACTCTATGACCAAGCAAAAAATTATGTAGGACCATACACCATATGCTTCTGGCCTTTAGAAGCACTTGAAGATTGGATGGTTAGGATGGATCAAATTTTTTGTTTAACATAAAATCTTGCCTCTGTTTTAACAATCTGTCAGAAATGTCAAAAACTCAAACATACCCTCCAATATGTTGAGATTTTTGAGGAAGAAAGTAATTTGTGATGCCCAAGCAAAATTTGAGACCCACTGAAAGCTCCAATTGTCTTCTGCATGGAAAGGTACTGTTTATGGTTTGAGGCCTGTGCGAAAAATTAGTCAAGATTATACAGATCACTACATCACTCAAATTGAATCAAATCTGGAAGGTAAAATAAAATAAAATAAAATTAAAAAAGGGTGCTATACATAACCATGAAATAGCATCTTGCAGAATAATATATGTGGCAAGCTTGAAAACAACACTCCCGAATTACTTTATTGTAAAAGGCTTGTACAAATTGGTCTTCGCTAGGTTTATGTTGAAGTTCTACAATGTTTTGTGCTTCACATCAAATTTTCTGCAAACCTGAAGCTTTTTTTTTTTTTTTTTTTGCAACAAGTACATTGATAAATATGGTGAAAGATAACAGTTAACCCTTCCCAAACAACCCCTTAATCATTAGCTGATTATCAAAAACAGTTAATTCTACAAACTAGAACTACAGAATCAACTCAATCCAACAAAACAAAAACTGAAAGAATAAAATCAAATTAGGAATCACCATCGCAGAATCTTTGCTGGTGAAGGGTGTTAAACACCCACTAATAGGTGTCCAAAGAAGACCCAACGATCCGTACATTTTCTCCAAATTAGCCTCTCTATACACTACAACAAAAAGTATAATTAATAACATTTGTTATAGCATTTTTTTATAAATGTTATAAAATAAAAGGTATACATAGCATTTTTTAATAATATGCTGTAAAAGATTTTTGAATAGTAACATTTAATTTTTTATAGCAATTTTTTATATTTTAATAGCAATTGAAAAACAATGTTAAAGGTTTGCTAATACGGAACTTAGTTCTACAGGCTATAGCAAGGAAAGAATGCTATTGAAACCTGGAAAAAAAAAGGCGCTCTAAATTTGCCGCGATTTTTCCATCAGTTTCCATCTCTTGCACGACCCCTCTCTTGCGTTCTAAAGTCACAGCTTATGCTGCTACAGTCTAAGGCATCAGTGCCACCACCATATCAGCAGCACTCACACCCATCTCACAGCTGCAGCTTCAGATCCAGCTCAGCTTCTGTTCCTATATGTCTGTTAGAGATATTAGATATTTGTTAGAGTTAGATATTAGTTAGAAGATTGGTTACAAGTTGTTAGATAGTTAGACAGTTAGAATAATTGAAGTTAAATTTAAAAGGAATATTAAAGGACTAAGTGCTAGCTGAATGGTGAACTGACATGGATCACACATCTGAACAGAGAATTTCCAAACAGGAAAAATAATTACTCAATATGATAAAGCACGAATTCAATAAATCAAAATTCAGAAAGGTAATCCTAAAGCGAATCATTGAGAGTGTTTACCTTAAAAGCATTGGAGATTGTGTTAGTAATTTTATCCAGAACTTGACCTCCTGCTATTGTTCCCAATATTCTGGAGACAATTGTGATCCCCCCAAAAACCAAATCTGCATCGCTCTGCCAAAAGACCCAAGTTATGTGTTTTTACACCTACTGTTATTTTATCTGAAATTATCTTTTAACATGCAATAAACACAAAAGAAAGATGAATCAGGTGTCATATAGAGTGATATATATTATAACCAGCTTTTGGCCCCCAATCACCTATGACAAAGTTGTACGCTATGTAACCTGCAAGTGAGCATTCACAGTAGAAGAATTACTATATAGAAACATAGGATACAAACATAATTATTAAAGTCATTATATTATAGTATATACAGAGTGAATGCTTCAACAACTACATAATTGTAGTTACACTTACGAAGACAACACTGTAAAGAAAATAAATTAGCCATCAAGTCTATTGGTGCATTAAAAATATCAAACAAAAACTTATCTATGATAACCTTTCTACAAATAAGAAACTAGCATGAAAGTCGAAGTGAAGTTTGATGAACAATATACCGAGAACATTTACGACATAAACCTGCTCAAGCAAAAGCACTTTCATATCTCTCAAAAATCTTGATAACTGATCCAGATTAATAAATCCACATTTTGGCCTGTAACAAAAATAAGATCCAAAAAAATTAATCAATATTCCTGTCTATCCTGAGCTTGTACAACTTCGAAGGCAGCACAAATTCATGCCCAATCATATGCAATCATAGGTCACAAATCATGAGCTTCAGGAGGAAAGTCCTCACTCTTCTCTCTCTCCTTCCCTGCTTCTTGTTTTCTCACTCCTGAATCTCAAATAAAAGAAAATTGAAGTACCAAGAAACCCGGAGGTCTTGTGCCACTACCACCATTGCTGCCATCAACTCCAGCTACACCAGCAAAACCACATAAATTAACCAACACTTTCTAATATACACAAATAAATATATGTATCTATAAATATATATGTGGGGTGTATTTGCAAAGCATGACTGTAATATCGGAAAAATTCTTCAATTTGGCCCTCAGAATATGGTTGGTTTTATAGTCTTCATCACATCAACAATCAAAATCTCTCTTTGAAGCATGGATTTAAAGATTAGAAGAGGTATTGTCAAAAGAATTAACATGACATGATACGCATTAGAGTATGAACCATTTTTCTCCCAGATGAAGAATGTGGCTCATACATCATAACTTTTTCAAGTAAATGAATAAACTACTCATCTTTGTGATATCATATGTTTCATAAATTGGCAAATGAGGGTATGATGTCAATACGGCTTCATTAATTCATAAACAATTTTAAAATTATAGTTTTTTTTAACAATTCTCTAGTTTGAATACTTTTAGTTACTCATAATATTGGAAGGTATGCACATAAAAGTAGTAATACTTTGACCGTAAAGGATGATATTCTCTTGCTTTGCGCCATAGCTTTCCTCAAGACATTTATATATAGCCTCAATATCTGCGTAGGTATTCTGCTCACTTGGCTGCAACACAGGGAAGGTATGAGCTGTAGATGACACTTTTAGGCACTACAAGTCGCACCATATAACTTAATTAACAAGAAACTGTTATGTAGAAAAAAAATTCAATTGTCACACACCTTCTCGGAAGACTATCCGTACCCGGAATAGTCATACCTGCACAAAGTTAAATGCTTAAATAAACTTCTTTATATCAGCAGATGTATATGACTAAAATTAGCAAATCTTTCATATGCAATAAGAAATCCCAACCATCAGTTAATCAAACATTCACATTTATCAGTCCTTTTAACATATAAGGCTTTGTCTCAACAAAGAAATCCCAAGCATTAAAGGTATCCCTTAAACAAAGATTAATTCCTTTTCAATAATCATGCAATCCAAAAATAAAAAAATAAAAGAACAACAAAAATCTGTAGGAAAAGATCATCATAACAATCCACCAAATCAGGTATTAAATTTAAGAAAACCCAATATATAAAGAAAATACACCAAAGCATCGATTTTTATTATTTGATGAGCATAACCCTCCACCAAACCCAATAAAATTGTAACGCCCTCAAAAATAAACCCATAATACATAATATTAACATGCGGAATTATAAGTAAATAAAACATCTTATTTCATTCATCAGTGTATCACAAAAAAAAAAAGAAACATCATAATAAATGCCCTATGGGCTTACATCTTGCCAAGCCAACACTTGGACACAATTTCATGAGTTCTAACTCAAAACAAATAAAGCCCTAGGCTTGAAAGTTTACAAGTTGTTGAAATAAAACAGATAAAACAAAACAAGTCTTCGAGTCCAAATCCTCACAAGCTAAGTCTTTGGAGGTAGTGAACCACCTGAACCTGAAAATGAAGTTCCCATATAGGGTGAGCCACAGCCCAGTAGAAAAATACTAAACCAAGCATAAGAATTAACTAAAGCATTAGCATTCGATACGTGGTTAACACAAGATAATCAATTCCCAGTTTCATGACACTAATGTCTACGTTGTCTATGACTTATCGTCTATGACACAATACACTTTCCATTTATACAGACATGGCTCAGAACCTGGCCAAACAACTCAACAAGGATAACAAATCAGGTTAAACCTTTCTTATAACAAAACAAACACACATGCTGGTGTTGTATCAATCTTAAACAAATCCACTTCCATACTTCCCAACTGATACACATGGTGGTGATATATCATATCAACAACAAATAGCAATATTGCTATTATCAATAAGCACACCTATGAGTGATGCTACTGGAGTCCATCCCCTATCTCCTCCCAACAAATCCGGTTTAGAGGTACATCCCCTATCTTCCCCTAAACCGTGGAGTTCATCCCCTATCTTCTCCAAACAACATGCGCATGCAATGAAACACACAATTGCCATATACAACACTTAATCAATACAAGTAATGGTCTGTATTAATTCAACAGTCAACATACGTGACTTAATTCCAGTTATACCTAAGCCACATGCAAGGTCTACAACGATCACGACTATCCTCCACCGATAGCCCAAAACAGTTATTTCTAAACAAGAAATAAATACAACAATGAATGTAAAAATCCACGTTCTCATAGGTAAGCATTTAAACTACCCAACTATATCATTAATCTCATAATTTTCCCAACTTCATGAATTAAACCCAATTCCACATTTTTCCCTTAAATTAATTATACAAATTAATCTAAGCCAAAACCCTAAGGTTTCTCCCAAAATTACCAAACTACCCCCACATACCAAAATACCAACACTTAGGATTAAAACGTATAAATGGAGTAGGAAATCCCTACCTCGAAGCAAGAACCCAAAAAGAAGAAGAAGACGGAGATGATAGCCCAAACTCCAAAGTGCTCCAAATCAAAAACCGTTCAGATTAGATGGAAGCCCTCGACTCACTCTACCTTTTTAATGAAGGAACTAGGTTAGATACTCACTCTAAATAGATGAAACCTAGGAGAGAAGATGAGTTGGGAGAGAGAAAACTCGTAACCTAGGGTTTTATAAACTGAAAGAGGCTGAAAAACTGTTTTAAAACACGCTGCTGCGTATTTAAACTCGACAGGACCGCTCGAGCTCACCAAACACCGCTCGAGCGTAAAGAACAAAAAAACAATGTCCGCTCGAGCTCAATGTTAACCGCTCGAGCGTAGATTCTCCCATTCCAGAACCCACGCGAAGAACACACTACCCGCTCGAGCGTCAACAATACCGCTCGAGCTCAACCAGCTCGAGCTCAGAAATCCAGCTCGAGCGTAGATATCACACCTGCAGAAGTTTTGCAGGGTTCACAAATACTGGAAGTGTGCAATATCCGCTCGAGCGCAAGAAGGTCCGCTCGAGCGGAAAGGCCGAAACTTCAAAAATCTGGGGTTTAATCCCAGACTCAATCCACCTACTCGAAACAAGTCTAACACACCCTAAGACTCAAACAATGACGTTAAAGGATGACAACAACAATAATATGACAACAGAATCCACGGAACATAAGTCCAGATACAATAATCCAATGGGAAAAGACCGGGGTCGCTATAACCTCCCCCCCTTAAAAGAATTTCGTCCCCGAAATTAAGCATAAGTTTTCAAAACAAGTTTTCTCAATTCCCACTGATATCATAAAACAATAAACAACTTGACCCAATACCGGTCCCTTCATCTCTTATCAAGAGGCATCTCACAATATGTATGAATCAACATATATTCAACTTGCATCAATATTATGCATTATTCCTTTCAATGTTAACAATTTCCATATCATATTCAATCTCATGATATAACCAACACATTTCATGTATAAATGTTATATTCCGTTTCCAAAAAGGCAAGTTCAAAATGCTAACATTAAATCCAAAACATTCTCAATGTTTTCCAACTTATGACATATATAAAATTCTCAAGTTTAACAATATTACAAAAATCTATAGATATAAGATTTCTAATCACTAAACATGTCCGGATATTTCTCACGGACTTCCAATTCACGTTCCCAAGTGGCTTCCTCCACTCCGTGATGCTTCCATAAAACTTTCACCAAAGGGATGGTTTTGCCTCGCAAAACTTGATCCCGTCTATCCAAGACCCGAATTGGTCTCTCCTCATAAGAGACATCCTCATCAATTACTAAATCAGTCCAATCCAACACATGTGACGGATCTGGCTCATACTTCCGAAGCATACTCACATGAAACACATCATGAACTCCGGATAACTGCGGTGGCAAAGCTAAACGATAAGCAGACTCGCCAATCCTCTCAAGGATCTCAAAAGGGCCAATAAATCGAGGGGACAACTTCCCGCTCTTCCCAAACCTCATCAAACCTCGCCTAGGTGATATCTTCAGAAAGACATGATCACCTACCTCAAACATCAAAGGTCTCCTCCTACGGTCGGCATAAGATTTCTGACGACTCTGGGCTGTAACAAGCCTCCTACGAATAAGCTCAACCTTCTCCGTCGTTTCCCTCACTAACTCCGGACCCAACAAAGGTGCATCACCCACCTCGGCCCAACAGACTGGAGACCTACACGGTTGGCCATATAAGGCCTCAAACGGTGCCATACCGACACTAGCCTGAAAACTGTTGTTGTAGGCAAACTCCACTAAAGGCAAATGCCTCTCCCACGACCCACTAAAGTCGAGAACACAACCCCGAAGCATATCCTCAAGGATCTGAATAGTACGCTCGGACTGCCCGTCAGTCTGAGGATGATAAGCCGTGCTAAATGTCAACTTGGTGCCTAAAGCACTCTGCAAACTCTGCCATAACCTGGCAGTGAAACGAGGATCTCTATCTGAGACGATCGTCACTGGGACCCCGTGCAACCTCACTATGTCCCGAATGTACAAATCGGCAAGATGATCTACTGAATCTCTAACGCGCATAGGAATGAAGTGCGCCGACTTAGTCAACCGGTCTACAACCACCCAAATAGCATCACTACCCCGCTGAGTTCTCGGAAGACCCACAACGAAATCCATAGTGACATGCTCCCACTTCCACTCGGCAATAGGCAAGGGTTGCAACAAACCCGCTGGCCTCTGATGCTCGGCCTTCACTTGCTGGCAAGTAAGGCACTTAGACACGAAAGCTGCCACATCTCTCTTCATACCTCGCCACCAAAATTGGCGACCCAAATCCCGATACATTTTAGTGCCTCCCGGATGCACTGCTAGGCGCGAATGATGAAACTCTCGAAGTACCTCCTCCCGGCAAGACTCCGGCACAAACAAACGGTCTCGGTATCTCACACTCAGGTCGGGATACACCGTCAAACCCTTCTCAACCTTCCCACTGGAAATCTTTTCTCGGAGCGATTCTACCTCAAGATCACCCCTCTGAGCCTCTAACACTCGAGTCACAAGTGCAGGCTGCGCAACAACAGAAAACAAGGCCGCAGCCTCAACGGATTCACCCAACAGCAAATCAAACTCCCCAAGTGCACCCAACATCTCCCACTCCCGGATGGCTATACTAGCTAAGTCACCAACAGATTTCCTACTAAGGGCATCGGCCACAACATTGGCCTTCCCCGGATGATAGTGCAACTCGAAGTCATAATCCTCAATAAACTCCATCCACCTCCTCTGCCTCAAATTCAAGTCTTTCTGTGTAAACAGATATTTCAGACTCTTATGGTCCGAGAAGACCTCGAACTTCTCACCATAAAGATAATGCCTCCAAATCTTCAAGGCAAATATCACAGCTGCTAACTCTAAATCATGCGTAGGGTAATTCTTCTCGTGAATTTTCAACTGACGCGAGCCATAGGCAACCACTTTCCCCTCTTGCATCAACACACAACCCAGACCCTCTCGTGAGGCGTCACAATAGACTGCATAACCCAACCCTCTCTCCGGAATAGTCAAGACCGGAGCGGTGGTCAATCTAACCTTCAGCTCCTGAAATGACTTTTCACAAGTCTCACTCCAAACAAAATTGACTCCCTTCCGAGTCAGTCTAGTCAAAGGTGCAGCTAACCTGGAGAAATCTTTCACAAACCGACGGTAATACCCAGCTAATCCCAGAAAACTGCGGATCTCAAACACACTCTTAGGCTGTGCCCAATCCTGCACTGCCTCTGTCTTGGACGTATCAACAGACACCCCTTCCCCAGAAACTACATGGCCTAAGAACTTCACCTCTTTTAGCCAGAACTCACACTTCCCAAACTTAGCATAAAGCTTATGGGCTCTAAGTAACTCAAGCACCACTCTCAAGTGTTCCTCGTGCTCCTCCTCTGAAGGTGAGTAGATAAGAATGTCGTCCACAAAGACGACCACAAAACGATCTAAGAATTCCCGGAAGATCCGGTTCATCAAATCCATAAACACTGCCGGTGCATTGGTGAGCCCAAACGGCATCACCAGGAACTCATAGTGGCCATACCGCGTACGGAATGCCGTCTTCGGAATATCCTCCTCCCTGACTCTCAACTGGTGGTAACCCGATCTCAAGTCTATTTTAGAGAAACAACGGGAACCCTTCAACTGGTCAAACAGATCATCTATACGGGGCATAGGGTACTTATTCTTAACCGTAGCCCGATTCAATTTCCGATAATCGATACACAGTCTCAACGCACCACCTTTCTTCTTAGCAAAGAGGGCCGGTGCTCCCCACGGCGAAACACTAGGACGAATATAGCCCTTATCTAGCAACTCCTGGAGCTGAACTTTCAACTCAACTAACTCGGCTGGGGCAAAACGATAAGGTGCATAGAAATCGGCGCTGTGCCGGGCACTAGATCAATAGAGAACTCAATCTCTCGATGAGGTGGCAAACTAACAAGATCCTTGGGAAACACGTCCGGGTACTCACATACCACTCTTGGCAACACAGTCTGAGTCTCATCACACTCACTACTCTCAAGGCTAGCAAGTAGACCACTCAACTCACTCCGCCCTCGCGGATCATACCCCGGTGGTAATACACTACCAACCCGGTCCCCCAGAAAATGAAAACGTTCTCCGCTAACGGTACAACAAGTGACCCTCTGACGGTAGCAATCAATAAATGCCCGGTATGACGATAACCAGTCCATACCCAAAATAACATCGAAGCCCTTCATGGGCATAACCACAAAAGAAAAAGGGATTCTATGATCATCGACTTCTATATCACAACCCCTAACACCTTGTTTCAAGATCAATTCACCCCCAAGAGGTGACACTACACAAATAGGGGATGCTAACTGTGCTAACTCCAACTCCAAAATAGATGCAAATGCAGCAGACACAAAGGAATGAGATGCACCCGTATCAATCAAAACACTAGCAACTGAATTGCAAAACAAGAAGGTACCTCTCACAACCGACGGGGCCGGTATAAGATCCTGTGTGGTAACAGCATACACACGCCCAGACGACCTCTGATCAACCTGCTCACCCCTCGGAGCATAAGATTGCTGCACAGACTGGGACGATGAAGCCCCCTGATTGGCCCTCGAGGCCTGAACAGACTGAGTTGGCTGACTATTCTGAGTCTGCCTCAAACTCGATGCACCAGGTGTGACACTCAACTGCGGGCAAAACCTCTTCAGGTGCCCCGGCTGACCGCACTGAAAACAAGAGAGTGGGCCTCTGCCCTGACTCTGGCTCTGAGATCGAGCCGAAGAAGATGCTGCTCTCTGAACTCCTCCCCTCTGAGGACAAACTGGAGACTTGTGACCCAGCTGGCCACACTTGAAACAGGTAATGTCTCCCTGACTGCCTTTCCCAGAACTAGCACTCGGCACTGGAAAAGTGGATCTAGAAAAACTACTCTGAGGCTGCTGAGGAGCGAAACCTCTCTGCCTCCTGCCATCACTCTGGCCATCCTGACTCCTCTTGGAGCCTTTCTGCTTTTCCCCCTCTTCCTGCATCATAATCTCAGTATGGGCTGCTGCATCAACCAGACGCCCAAAATCCCGAATCATAGACCCAACAACTCTCAGCATGAGACCACGCCTCAACTTCTTCTCAAACTCAATGCAACAGCGTTCCTCAGTCGCCACCAACTCAGGTGCAAACCTGGACAAACTAGTGAATGCAGCCTCAAACTCGGCCACTGATAAACTGTTCTGCTCAAGATGGCGGAACTGATCTCTCAACTTCTCCTGAACAGCTGGAGACAAGTACTTCTCCTGAAAAGCATCTACGAAAGCCTTCCAGGTACCCCCAATACGACCCTTGGTGAACTTCCACCACTGACCCGCATCCCCCTTCAGCTGGAAAGATGCCAAGGTCACCTTCAGTGCCTCGTCTTCGATGCCTAGCATCTCAAACGTTTTCGTTGTCTGTTCGAGCCATTCGTCTGCCTTAAGCGGCTCGCTAGGATCACCTAAAAATTCGTCCGGGTGAGACCGGAAGAATTCCCTCTTCAGAAAAGCAGGTCCTGTATCTGCAGCGACAACAGCCTGGGCTGGATTCGCAGCCCTCAGAATGTCAACTGACGCCTGAAATGCCCCTGCTATCCCTTGGGCCAAAGCGCCCATAAACTGCTGTCCTACTGGCTCGGCCACATTGGCCTGGCCAACACCCTCCTGAACTGCCGGAATTTCCTCCGGTATAGGCACTTCCTGCCTGGCCTGCCTACCACGCCTACCACGACCTCGTCCTCGTCCTGACATCCTAATAAAGGAAATAAAGACGTTAGCACTCTAAATAATGTGCCAAAATTATAACACTCACGTCCTAATACATTGGACAACAATAAATCACACCATGTAAGCACATAATCACATAAGCACCTACGAATTTCATTCCTGGATAATGATAGTCCCGAGGCGCCACTAAAGTTCCGGTTGGAAACAACATTGATCAAGTGCCTTTCCAACAAGACTTTCAGAGACTCAAGGGTCCAGTCAACATCCTAGAAACTACATTCCATACCCACATAGTCACATAAACATGTTATCACATAAGCATATAATATTACACTAAGTCTCTATCAAACGAGACGAACCCATTGTGATTCTAATCACTTCCCACGTACCCAAAGTATTCGAACCCGGTACGCTCTGATACCAAGTTGTAACGCCCTCAAAAATAAACCCATAATACATAATATTAACATGCGGAATTATAAGTAAATAAAACATCTTATTTCATTCATCAGTGTATCACAAAAAAAAAAAGAAACATCATAATAAATGCCCTATGGGCTTACATCTTGCCAAGCCAACACTTGGACACAATTTCATGAGTTCTAACTCAAAACAAATAAAGCCCTAGGCTTGAAAGTTTACAAGTTGTTGAAATAAAACAGATAAAACAAAACAAGTCTTTGAGTCCAAATCCTCACAAGCTAAGTCCTTGGAGGTAGTGAACCACCTGAACCTGAAAATGAAGTTCCCATATAGGGTGAGCCACAGCCCAGTAGAAAAATACTAAACCAAGCATAAGAATTAACTAAAGCATTAGCATTCGATACGTGGTTAACACAAGATAATCAATTCCCAGTTTCATGACACTAATGTCTACGTTGTCTATGACTTATCGTCTATGACACAATACACTTTCCATTTATACAGACATGGCTCAGAACCTGGCCAAACAACTCAACAAGGATAACAAATCAGGTTAAACCTTTCTTATAACAAAACAAACACACATGCTGGTGTTGTATCAATCTTAAACAAATCCACTTCCATACTTCCCAACTGATACACATGGTGGTGATATATCATATCAACAACAAATAGCAATATTGCTATTATCAATAAGCACACCTATGAGTGATGCTACTGGAGTCCATCCCCTATCTCCTCCCAACAAATCCGGTTTAGAGGTACATCCCCTATCTTCCCCTAAACCGTGGAGTTCATCCCCTATCTTCTCCAAACAACATGCGCATGCAATGAAACACACAATTGCCATATACAACACTTAATCAATACAAGTAATGGTCTGTATTAATTCAACAGTCAACATACGTGACTTAATTCCAGTTATACCTAAGCCACATGCAAGGTCTACAACGATCACGACTATCCTCCACCGATAGCCCAAAACAGTTATTTCTAAACAAGAAATAAATACAACAATGAATGTAAAAATCCACGTTCTCATAGGTAAGCATTTAAACTACCCAACTATATCATTAATCTCATAATTTTCCCAACTTCATGAATTAAACCCAATTCCACATTTTTCCCTTAAATTAATTATACAAATTAATCTAAGCCAAAACCCTAAGGTTTCTCCCAAAATTACCAAACTACCCCCACATACCAAAATACCAACACTTAGGATTAAAACGTATAAACGGAGTAGGAAATCCCTACCTCGAAGCAAGAACCCAAAAAGAAGAAGAAGACGGAGATGATAGCCCAAACTCCAAAGTGCTCCAAATCAAAAACCGTTCAGATTAGATGGAAGCCCTCGACTCACTCTACCTTTTTAATGAAGGAACTAGGTTAGATACTCACTCTAAATAGATGAAACCTAGGAGAGAAGATGAGTTGGGAGAGAGAAAACTCGTAACCTAGGGTTTTATAAACTGAAAGAGGCTGAAAAACTGTTTTAAAACACGCTGCTGCGTATTTAAACTCGACAGGACCGCTCGAGCTCACCAAACACCGCTCGAGCGTAAAGAACAAAAAAACAATGTCCGCTCGAGCTCAATGTTAACCGCTCGAGCGTAGATTCTCCCATTCCAGAACCCACGCGAAGAACACACTACCCGCTCGAGCGTCAACAATACCGCTCGAGCTCAACCAGCTCGAGCTCAGAAATCCAGCTCGAGCGTAGATATCACACCTGCAGAAGTTTTGCAGGGTTCACAAATACTGGAAGTGTGCAATATCCGCTCGAGCGCAAGAAGGTCCGCTCGAGCGGAAAGGCCGAAACTTCAAAAATCTGGGGTTTAATCCCAGACTCAATCCACCTACTCGAAACAAGTCTAACACACCCTAAGACTCAAACAATGACGTTAAAGGATGACAACAACAATAATATGACAACAGAATCCACGGAACATAAGTCCAGATACAATAATCCAATGGGAAAAGACCGGGGTCGCTATAAAAATAAATAGGTTAATTAACAAAATTACAAGAAATCCCAAGAACACTCAATTGATTTCGTTGCTCATAGAAAAAGAAAAAAAAAATCAGATTAAAACAGAAGCACCAATAGAATCGAAATCACCATCAAAAGACAGAGTAGCAGAAAGAGAATCGGAATCGAAAAGCAAAATAAAAAGACCGAGAAAGTGTGTACCGATCTGGAAGATTGATTCAAAACCAGGAAATCGAAAATCTGATTCCGGATTCTCTCTCTCTCTTGAAGCGATTGAGAGAGTGTGAATTACGCTTTTATAGCTTGAAGGAGTAGCCATGACGAGTCTCGAGGGGCTCTAAAACCCTAGAGCTCCAATCAAACCCTAGATCGGCAATGCGGTGGCGACTCCATCGTCATCGTCCTCCTCATCATTCACGCTCTCCTCTCAACTGTCCTCACCATCATCTTCTCTATTACTCCCGTGAATCAACCTATCTCCTCTCTTGCTCCGACTCGACCGATCTCAGTCCCCGTTCCTGTCTCGATCTCGATGATCTCGAATTAGATCTGAACAAGTAATGGAAATCGAACCGGGTGAATCTCTCAAGGAGAATGAGGAGAGACAGAGAAAACCCTAGATCTAGATCTAGGACGGTGAGAGAAAACGAGAAGAGAAAGAAATGAAGACTGAAGGAGACGGAGCTCTGTTATAAAGTGGAAGCGTGTTTAACGCGTGTCTTTTAATTTAACTTTAGGTCTTTCACAGCGTTTTTGAAAAAACGTTGTCTAAGAAACGTGGTTATAGGCAATTTTTGTTGTAGTGATTACTTTTGGTTCTCTATAAATACTTGGTTTTCTCCCAAAACTAGACTATTCATTGAACCTCTCCAGATCTTCTTTTTGGTTCTTAAGTGTTATATTTGGAGATATTTTGTTAAGTTTTCTTTGATGTTTTTATTGAGTATTCAACTCATGGTTTAAAAGAGAGTACATCAAAGGTTTTGTTTGTTAAACAAAAGAGAGAGTTGTTCTTCGGTGGATTCTGAAGAATTCGAGCCTGAAGCTTCGGTGGATTCTGGAGTGGCTCATCAGAAAGACAATTCCGTGGTGAAGATGGGGTTGGAAGAGGCACATAGAGGTTGGTTCAATTAGGCGTTGTGGACTTGCTAGATAATTAAGAGTATACCTGTGTAATTCATTTAAATCTTCTTAGTGGATTGTTCTTGTGGCTGTTGCCGGTAGTTTTTTTTTATCACAATTGGAGGTGTCCAATTGTGGTTTTTCCACGTAAAATTGTTGTGTCTCTTTGTCTTGATTGTTTGATTGGGATTGTTATATTCTGCTTAAAATTGATACATAATCACAAATCAACATCTAGGAGGTTTCTAGATTTTTCATCCCTGATTTTAAAAGCTTGGGATACTATACAACTTTGGCATTGTTTGCCATGAATCATGTGTAAGTTCATGTAATTTTAGACATTGTTCACCATCTATGATTTCTGAATGAAAAATACCATTTTGGCAGTGCATAGTTGAAGTGTTGATTTACATTTGAATCACATCATGGGTTGAACACTTCCTGCAAATCCTACTCATTTTTGTGATGGAAAATAAATAGAAAACTTAACATGAACAATGTGACAAATATTTTTGAAATAATAAGTCATTCTAATGCTCTTTTGATTTAGTTGGAAATGGATAAATACAAATATATCATCATTACACTTTTTGTATAATTTTTCTGTTTATGTATTGTTACTTTGTGGAGGCCAACTTCAAATTACACTAACCAGTTTCACTTGCACTGTTTATTTCGGCAAAAAAAATATTTTTCTACCAAAAACATTCTCTTTTTAAAAATGACCTTCAAACTACTTAAAAAAAAAAGTTCAACAGAAAACGTGTTTCACCGAAACAAAGTGTTAGGCTTCAAATTTTTCTGATGAGAGAAACGACTTTCAATCCAAACAAAGTATAGAGATCCACCATACCTGTCTATGATGCTATTAACAATACCCTCAGCACCAAACTAAACTCACAGAAGGTAATGGGGTCTTTGACAATTCACTTTGAAATTCTTCTGTATTTTACAGAAAGAGCAAGTCAATTCTTGAACTCATACATTATTCTTACAGACTTGGAGAAAAAAAAAAAACTTCACTCATCAACACAAAAAAAAAGACTAGTAAACACTTGTCAATATCTCAAATCAGCTTCTACTATACAACAAACACATTGCAACACAAAGTCTTGCAATCAAAATTTCTTTTTATGCTTATTTGACTTCTTTCTTTCTCTTTGAGAAATTTCTCACCGTGGTCTTGAGAGCTCCATTGCTTGGACAAGCAACGAGGAGTCATCAGTTAGATCAGAGTATCGCTCTGAAGAAGAAAATTCATTTGCTCTACTCCTCATTGCCTCGGCTCTTTAGGAAGCATCCCATTTCTCCACAAGCCCATCTCCCTCAAGCATTCGAACTACTTCAGATATTTTGGGCCTATGACTTGAAAGATGCTGGGTACATAGGAGAGCCACTCTTTGCATTTCTTCGAGCTTAGTTCTATCATAGTTGTTTTCCAGATCCTTGTCAACCAATGTATCAAGTTTCTTTTCTTGATGAATTTTTGTAACCTGCAATCATAGCCATTCATTCAACACTAATGACACTACTAGGAAAAGGGCTTTTTGCCTAAGTTACTTTGTTGTCACAATTAGTACTTTTCTATGTTGGCGGGATAAATTGTCGCAAAAAAGGGCAAACAATGCAAATCACTACTAGAAAAAGGGCTTTTTGCGTCCACATTTTTTGTGGCGTCTCTTTTGCAGTTGCAATGGTCACCCCCTCTTTAAAAAAAAAAAAAAAAAAAAAAAAAAAAAAAAAAAAAAAAAAAAAAACTATCTGCAACAACAAAATATCTGATGCAAAATAAAATAAAACAAAACTATTTACAGTTCAAAAGAATTCATCTAAAACATTTATGTGTTCCTCACCCAATCAAGCATAGCACCTTTCTGGTTTGCTGCTTTCCCAAGCTCAAGTGCTCTTTAACGGTGATCAATTCAAGTAGAAGAATTCCAAACCCGAAAATGTTTGTTTTCTCTGACAACTGGCCTGTCGAGAGGTACTCTGGAGCTATATGCCCCACAGTTCCTCTGACAGCTGTCGTAATGTGTGAATCCCAGTGATCCAAAAGCTTTGCCCATCCGAAATCTCCTACCACTGGCTCACAGTACTCATCAAGCAATATATTTGCAGCCTTGACATCGCGGTGAATAATCTTGGGGTCGCATTGCTAATGCAGGTATAGCAAACCCCTTGCAGCACCCAAGGCAATGCTTTTTCTAGTACCCCAATCCAAGGTTGGTTTGGCTGAAAGGAGATGAAAACTATGAATCTAATGGTTAAGTACCTAAATTTTTTGTTTGCATAGACAAGATAGAGGTCTAAGGTCACTGTTTTAAATAACAATATCAAGATACGTATCAGTATTGGTGATATGGTCATATATCGACTGATATGGGATAATATAAACCAATATATTGGGAACTATCAATTTCGAAAGTCTACGATCATTCAATATTTAAAACCTAATATAGTCACATTAGCAAGTCAAAGAATTTGAGAAAGAAAAAGAAAAGCAACTTTCAATTGGGAAAAAGTTCAAAGAACAACTAAAACTAGAAAAAAAAAAACAATCAGCTATGCCATACACACAGAAAGAATTTCACAAAATGTGACTCAAAATGTTTACATCTATAGTTGCAAACATTTTGAGTCACATATGTGCATTCAGGTACATTTTGTATGTGTAGAATTTTTCAAAAACAATTGAAGAAAGGCACGGGATCCTATGTCGTCTAATTTCTCAGTACTCTGTTCCAATGCAGTCGAAGAGAATTATTAAATAGCAATCTTGATGGTTCTTTTTACCTTTGAGGCGCGAAGCAACGCTCCCATTGGACATGTAGGGATAAACCAGAAGCCTTTTTGTTGCAGTCATACAAAACCCATAGAGCCTGAGGAGGTTCCGGTGAACTGCAAGGCTGATCATCTCGACTTCAATTTGAAATTGGGTCTCCCCACCAACTGCATTTCCATCTTTGAGCCTTTTTACGACGACAACAGTCCCATCTTGGATGTACCCTTTGTACACATTCCCAAAACCACCCTTCCCAATTATGTTCTTGCTGCTAAAGTTGTTTGTGGCAATTTGAAGTTCTCTGAATTGGAACCTCTTCAAGTTTCAAAGCAATACTTCTCTATGATGTTGCTCTGAAATTTTAAAAATTCACTCTAACATTGCACTATATATTGTGTTGAAATAGCAAATGTTATTTCTTGTCCTAAATTTGACACAAAAATTAGCATAGTGTTATTTTATACTACACATTTGAATAGTTGATTTTTTTTTCTTTTTTTAAATTACATCTATACTAATATAATTACACTCGATTTTTGGATCGTTTAAAAGAAAAGAATAAAAATGATTGGACCTTTTCACCTTTTTATTTAGATGGACAATGACTAAAAGAGGATACATATGTCTTTTGATTTTAGAGCTTAATTTCTCATTAATTACATCCATGCCATGTGGAAAAAAATTTGAGTGAGTGAGAGTTAATTCTACACCAACCAATTACAATAAATTAAATATAAAGATAAAAATCACATTTATGTATAAACCTATTTATATGTATGCACAATCTCCTTTTTTTTTATAATATATTTAAATAATGTAGCTTTGATTTAAATTAATGAATTGAAATATTCACATTAAGGAAATTTTAATTGAAATTACAATGGATATCTTTTTTCAAGAGAAATGTTTTAGTTGAAATGTAAAAGAACCTAATTATAATTATGTGAAATATTAAAAAAAAAAACACATTTGTACTAACCGTTAACATTAAAGAATATTTGCTGGTTGTGTCGTTGCCTCCACCAGAGAAGAAACCCAAACCCTAGAATTAGTATGCAGACACTCCCAAGGCTTGTTCCAATTGCTAAAGCTATTTTTTGATCATTTGGCCTTCTAGAAGTTTCAGAGTCTAAAATAAAGCCAACACAACCACAAATCAGAGATTGGTAAATGGGTTTTTGAAAACTCAGAATATGGAAAATGTTGCCGATCGCAAATGTGTAATTTTATCATAAAATTTTATAACATCAATTATAAAATAAAATATGTAAATTTGTCACAAATTGACATAACAAGTTGATTTTATATATTTTCAAAATTTCTTACTAAGAAATTCGGAAATTTATATATTTTTTTACCAATAGTTTTAATTTTTTTTTTCTTGACTTTCCCATGATAAGAAAATCCATAGAATTATATATATATATATTATGTAATATGTAATAATCAATCGGGCCGGACTGAACTTCAATGACTATTTTTGTACGAGTACGAAATAATCTTCTCATATAATCCTGTTGATCAAGTTTGCGCTTCCTTCAAGCGTCGTCGCTTTACTCCCTGAAAACACAAACGTGAGTTACCCGGCGGGTGTGTGCCGGATACCTCTCCGATGCCTAAATCAGCAAAATGGACAAATAGACAAAAGCTCTGTGTATTCAAAAATCAAAGTTGTGATACCTGTACATAGGTCCTACTATGAGTTTTTATAGATTCTGCCCGGCCCAATCCTAGTAAGATTCCAACTCTCCTTATAAGAGTCTTCCTAGGAATCACACACCCTACTCACTACCAACCAAGTGAGATGGTTTGCACAATCCTAGTAAGACTCTACTCTCCTTAGCAGAGCCCTCATAGAAGTCTCAAGCTCAATGAAGAATGTCTATATCATAACACTCTACTTTCCACCAACCAAGTAAGATGGTTACCTCATTTGTTTAGGTTGCTACGACCTAACCGAGCTATATTACCTCGGTCATACACTCAAGCAATGACGCAGATAGCATTCGGCCGAGCTATACCAAGCCCAACACCCTTTCTCATCAATACCTCGGCTAACCACTAAGCCCACTTATTTAGGTAGCTCGGTTCAAAGTACTTCTGCCCAGCTTTCATACAACATGGGACCGAGCTACGCGAAGCCCATACCTCGATTCAGAATACATAGACCGAGCTAATTGCTACCATTCCGGACTGAGCTCACAGAAGCAAGGTCCAGCTAAGAAGCCCTTTTCACTATGGCCCACAAATCGGCCTATTACAATGTCTGGGCCTAGCTTGGCCCTAGTTCACATAAAATCTCCCTCTCAATTGCCCCTTAATTCCATCTGTAGCGCATGATTTGGGATTATTCTTCTCCGGCCGAGCTAAAACGTCCAAGTTGACTGCACCGAGCTCATTCTCTACCGGACTACCCATTTACCCGGTTTCAGAAACGTCTTATCAATTAGCTCGGCACGTTGTTCCGCCTCTCAAGTATATCTGAATTGTTATCTATTCCTTTTAGACACGTGGCTTGCTCTCACTGGTCCAATACAACTGTCACAGCCGTCTTTGTACTTCGAGAATTTTGAACAGTCCCGCCCATTTCCTGTGCTTTATACAAAAAACCTTATTTTTGAATCAACACTACACTATTCATCTTCTCTCACTCTTTGTGCTTCCGAGTTCTGCCCCTGCTTCTGCATCCTTTTATGCTCCAGCTCTTTATCGCAGCATTGGCTCCATTGCTGAAGTTTTGCATACGCTCAGACTGGTAAGTTCGTTCAATACCTCCTCCTATTGTCTCTTTTCCATTTATTTATGTACTCTCAATCTTTAAACTTTATTGTACGCGTGTTTTCATACATTAGAGTGTTGAATAAATACCATAAACCCAAAACTTCATGCCAAAGCTCAGAAGCACACCAACTATTTTTGTTTTTCTTTCTTCAAAAACATAACATTTAATCCAAAATCGCACCGCAACCGAACTAGATACTTGTTTAGGTGACTTTTAGGTTTGAACACGACCGGACTAGGAAACCGGCTATAACCCCGTCCACAAACCTTCAACCGAGCTAGGGGTCTTGAGTTGAACTTTCAGTGCAATCGAACTAAAGGCTACCCATTACCCAAGTGTAATCGAGCTAGGCTTTTACTATTCTGTAAGTTGACTATTTACTTAGCCCGGTCCAGTTGTCTGGGCATAACACTTCTTATTTCCCCTTTGCAGACTTTACTAGGTTGGCCAGGCACACCTTTGCACCCTGCCCCTAGGCGGCTTTGCTCAACCGAGCTGACCACAGCCTCAACCGCACCGAGCTAGGCTTCTTTGAACGATTTTGTCATAAGTTATCATGGGTAAATACCGGTTCCTAATGGACTCACTTGGGGCCATAGCCGAATTTCAGAGAGACTATCAGATTTCGGACGACGTTCATCTCTCCGTAGTCGAACTAGAAACAACAAATTGGGGCAAACCGGGCTTCGTCCCGTTTACCGTGATATCCATTGTAGAAGCTGGTCTTCGATTTCCCGTCCAACCGCTCATATGCAAATTCCTTAGGCAAACAAGACTCTGCCCTACCCAACTTTCCACAAACAGTTATAGGATAATAAATGGCATCGCCGAGCTAAACCGTCGAATTGGCCTCAACCTCGGATTGACCGAGCTTTTTCATCAATATTCGCTCAGCCAAAATGACGATGGTTGGGTATACTACCTCAGAATAAGAAGAGGCTGAGAAAATATTATAAAAAATACACTGGACAAAGACTTAAACGACGATGATTTTTTCTGGATTTCGGGCAATTTTGAAGAATAGGAAGCCCAAATACCAGGATACAACATAAATTGGAATAAGGGGACTGCTGGTAAGGTTACCTCGGTTCTCTTTTTGTTTTGTTATCTCAGGCTATAATTTTTGTCGTGCTAACCGTTGTCTTACCCTTCTTCTGTGCAGATCTAAACCAGCTAAAGTCATAGTACCAGTACGCTAACCAAGATGCCCTTCGCGCCGCACTTCGATACTGTCACCGGGGTTGGGCCGAGCTACTGAACTTCGAACCAACATATAGATACAGTGGAAGGAGAAAGACTAGGGTAACTGACATCCTTCTCGAACCATCACCAGAACCGAACCCCAACTTGCCACAGATCAACCTCATTCCCTTAACTGAAGAACAAGAAATGGCCAAGCGCCGAGCTGTTCAAGCACTAATCACTGAAACAACTCTAGCCAGCGGGGTTCAAACCAGGACATCACAAGTCGGTCAAACACACGAGGCTGTGGTGGCCCTCCCAACAACCCGTGCCTCCTCATCTCGGCCAAGCAAGCGTGCACGCACTTCTTCGACCGAGCAGCAGCGGTTGATTGATGAGGAGGATCACATGCTTCCTGAAATAACACGGCCAGGCCCCGAGCCTATCCATACCGACCGAGCTAGCCCTTCAGAATGGGCACCAAGAATGACTTACAAGAATCGGGCTATCTTGGACACAGACTCGATGGTTGCAGACAAGGACCACACGCTTGCCTTCAACCTTGCTAAAAGCGTGTGTTTGCTAGCCAACATGGAGCACCATGACCACTTGACTGAGCTCAAGGCCATCCGCTCGGCAACTAAGTCAATGGTGCTGGTAAGTGCTCCATTTGATTGTTTTCCAATTTATACATCTGTTTGCTCGGTTTTAATCATAATCTCTATCTCTCCTTTTGCAGGCCATGCAGAAGAACCACGTTGCTCACAAGCGCTTGCTGGAGCTGCACAAGACAGCGCGGCTGGCTGTGGCAGATGCCAATGCTAAGACGGCCAAGCTGAACGAAGCCAAGCAAAAAGCGACTAAGCTTGAAACCGAAATCACCCGACTCACCGAGCTGATCAACTCGGCCGAAGCTGATAAGTAGAAGGCCTTGGTCGAAAAGAAAGACCACTATCTGCGCGAGCTGGCCAAACTCGAGAAGAAAAAAGATACTGAGATAGCTAAGCTGAAAAATAGCGCAGAAGACGCTGAAGATAGGGGCTACAAGGAAGGGGAGGCCATCTACATCCTACAATGTGAAGCTGCAAAGGATATATTTTTCAAATGCGGATGGAAGACAGCTGTGTCAAAGCTCGGTTATGGCCAAGAAATCGAGGTCTTCCAGAACCCTCCTCCCCACTTCATTCCAAGTTATATGGTGGACTACGCCAATGCCATTCAACAAAAATTGCTCGAAGTAGGGGAGAAGGAGGAGGCATCCCTAGAGCCAAACAACACCCCAGTTGCTACCAATGATCACGGTCTCCAAACTGCTCAGTCAACTTGGGTGGAGCCACCGGTGCCCAGTACGGTTGAAGATGTGGCTGTGACCGACCTACCTGCTGGAACCGGGCTACCAAGTGGTGAAGCTCGGGTTGACCTGGATGCAGATCTGGACGATCTATTTGCCTGATCTTGTATTTTCTTCTTTTGATGCCAACTTTTTTGAAAGCATTTGTAACCGGGCTGAAGCCCCACCTCTTGTAATGCAGTTTTAAATCTTGAATGAAATCTACTATTTTTCCATTCTTTTTGTCCAATTTATATCCTGCTTGTGTTTGTGTCTCAACTTTAATTGGCATGTCTTGAACTTTTTTGGCCGAGATAGCCATCTCGGTTTGTTAGCTTCATAATCTGCTAACCTTGCTATATGTTGGCACTGCTAACTTTTTTCAGCCTAGATCCTTATCTCGACTAAAGAGAAGTAAATGTTGGTCATACCTGCTAACTTACTTCAGCCTAGATCCTTATCTCGGCTGAAGAGAACTAAATGTTGGTTATTCCTGCCAACCTTCTTCAGCTTAGATCCTTATCTCGGCTGAAGAGAACTGAACTAAATGTTGGTTATTCCTGCCAACCTTCTTCAGCCTAGATCCTTATCTCGGTTGAAGAGAACTAAATGTTGGTTATTCCCGCCAACTTTCTTCAGCCTAGATCCTTATCTCGGCTGAAGAGAACTAAATGTTGGTTATTCCTACCAACCTTCTTCAGCCTAGATCCTGATCTTGGCTTAAGAGAGTTTAATATTGGTTATTCCTGCCAACCTTCTTCAGCCTAGATCCTAATCTCAGCTGAAGAGAACTAAATGTTGGTTATTCCTGCGAACCTTCTTCAGCCAAGATCTTGATCTTGATTGAATAGAGCTTAATGTTGGTTATTCCTGCCAACCTTCTTCAGCCTAGATCCTAATCTCGGCTGAAGAGAACTAAATGTTGATTATTCCTGCCAACCTTCTTCAGCTTAGATCCTGATCTCGGCTGAAGAGAGCTCAATGTTGGTTATTCCTGCCAACGTTCTTCAGCCTAGATCCTGATCTCGGCTGAAGAGAGCTAAATGTTTGGTTATTCCTGCCAAACTTTTTGATTACCCCTTGGTGGCAATGACTGAAAACAACTTTTACAGTAGAAAGAATTATGCTGAAAAAACTACTTGCTTTATTTGAAAAAGGGAAAAAAAATACAAGTATTTTAAGAAAAAGCTAAAAATAAAATAATTTGAGATTGGCAGTATTCCATAGCCTGGGAATAGCTTTGTTGTCTCCATCTTCCAAGTGATATGCCCATTTTCCTGCTAAACCAACCACTTTGTATGATCCTTCCCAGTTAGATCCTAATTTGCCGTCTTCAGGTACCAAAGTGTTGCCCATTACTTTGCGCAATACCCAGTCCCCAATCTTGAATTGCCTCGGATGCACTGTTTTTTTATATTTTCTAGATAACTCCTGCTGGTATGAGGCAATGTGAACTAGAGCTTTTCCCTTCTATGGCTTCTTCATTCAAGTCTGGGTTAAAATTTTCACTTCTAATAGTGGGGAGGCCGACTTCTAGTGGGATTACTGCCGCCATGCCATAAGCCAAGGAAAAAGGCGTTTCTCCAGTTGATCGTCGATGTGTGGTACGGTAAGCCCATAAAACATGAGGAAGCTCCTCAGCCCACTTGCCTTTGGCTCTCTCTAACCTTTTCTTCAAACCATCTAAGACGACTTTGTTTGATGCTTATGCCTGGCCATTCGCTTGAGGGTATGCTGGTGTAGAGTTGTAGAATTCTATCTTGTATTCCTCGCAAAAGCCCCTGAAGATTTTGCCATCGAACTAAGTATCGTTGTCAGATATTAGAGCCTTGGGTATGCCGAATCGAGTTATGATATTCTGCCAGACAAACTTTTTAACATCTTTCTCTTTTATTGATGCGAGTGCTTCTGCCTCCACCCACTTTGTAAAGTAGTCTGTTGCTGCAAGAAAGAACTTTCTGTTGCCGGGTGCTGTTGGAAGTGGTCCCACTATGTCCAGGCCCCACATTGTGAAGGGCTATGGGCTAGTTAATGGTAGAAGCTCTCTGGCTGGTTGATGTATTTGGTGTGCGAACTTCTGACATTTCTCACACCTCTTGACATATTTCTCTGAATCTGCTTGCATGTATGGCCACCAATATCCTTGTGAAATTGCTCTGTAAGCCAATGATCTTCCCCCTTGGTGGCTTTTGCATACGCCTTCGTATATCTCGAACAATAATGCCTCGACCTTGCTAGGATGGACACATTTCAAGTAAGGTTCTGTGAAAGATTTTTTATATAACGCCAATGATGGAGAGAGCCAAAATCGCTGTAATTTTGCTCTAATTTTGTTGGCCTCTTTCTTTTCTTCAGGCAAGATGCTGTCTTTTAAAAACACTATGATGGGGTCCATCCATGAAGGGCCTTGTTCGGCACAACATACCTTAGCTACTTCAGGTGCTTCAATGCTTGGTCTGGGTAGGAAGTCGATCAATAATGGGTGTGGAATAGATGTATCCGCCATTGAAGCAAAACCTGCCAACTCGTCTGCTCTTCTGTTCTCGTCTCGGCCGATTTGTTCTATCCGAACTACTTCAAACTTCATGATCTCCTTTCTGACTAACTCTTGGTACTTAGCCATCCTTTCATCTTTTGCTTCGTAGTCACCTGAAATCTAGTTTACTACCAGCTGGGAGTCACTGTAAACCATCAGCTCAGTGGCCTTTATGTAAAGTGTTGATTTTAAGCCTGCTAATAGTGCTTCATACTTTGCCTCATTGTTGGATGCTGGGAAGCCAAGGTTGACTGCTTGTTCCACTATTAGGCTATCTGGTGAGATGAGGACTATGCCAATTCCTGCATCGTGCCTATTGAATGCTCCATCCACGAAGAGCTTCCACATCTCTTCGACGAATAGTTTCCAGCAAGTAGAGGGGTCGAATGATGTCTTGGGGTCATGGGTGTTGCTGATGTTTTCTTCCAAGTCCATGTCTGTTGTTGGGGTTTGATTTTCACTATCTGACTGCCCCAAATCTTTACTTTTTGATTGTGGAAAGCTGGAAATAGCGTGGTTTACCCCTTCCCTTCCTGTCCTCAATCCTATACGGTTTGGAATATAGCTGGGCATCTTGTTTTAGGGGCTGCGCAGTTCCCGCGGCACTTCCCCTCCCCCCCCATACTTCGGTTATATCGGTCAAGTTGACTAGGCAGATGTGATGGCTTCCTGGTGTGAACTCAGCCACGAAGTCTGCTAAAGCCTGGGCTTTTATTACTGTTCTGGGTTGACATTAATATCAAACTGTCCCAACTCCACCGCCCATTTCAAGATTCGTCCAGAAAAATCCGCTATCTCAAACAAGGCCTTTAATGGAAAACTCGTTAGGACGATCATGAAAGTAGTGTGACAACTTTCTTGAGGCCATCATCAAAGCCAATGCCAGTTTTTCCAATGGTAAGTACTTGGTTTCAGCGCCCAGCAAGGTTTTGCTAACATAAAAGATAGGCAGGTGTTGGATTCCTTCCACTCTTCTCCTGCCACTAGGGTTACTAGCAACGGAGGAGAGGTCATGTAGTCTTTCAAACTCTGTAGGGCGCGGTCGCATTCTTCATCCCACTCAAATTTGGCCTTTAATGCTTGGAAGAAGGGTCGACATTTGTCTGATGACCGACTTATGAACCGGTTGAGTGCGGCTGCTAGGCCAGTGAGATGTTGCACCTCTTTAACTGTGTTGGGCCTCTCAAGATCCTGGATTGCTTTGATCTGAGAGGGGTCTGCTTCTATACCTCGGTTGGTTACCAGAAAGCTTAGGAATTTGCCTGATCCTACGCCAAATGTACACTTGGATTCATTTAGACGCAACTTGTTCTTCTTCAGAATTTGGAACATTTTATCTAGGTCCCTGAGATGGTCCTTCTCATCCTTACTTTTGACCACCATGTCATCTATGTAGGCCTCCATTGTTCTGCCTAACAATGGTTCAAACATTTTGGTGACCATCCGTTGGAATGTAGCCCCTGCGTTCTTTAGGCCAAAGGGCATGACTTTGTAACAATACAATCCTCTAGGCATTATAAATGATGTGACCTCCTAGTTTGGTTCAAACATGGCGATCTGATGGTAACCTTTATACGCATCAAGGAAGCTAAGTCGATTGTGTCCTGCCGTCAGGTCTACTAGTTGGTCTATCCGTGGTAGGGGAAAACTGTCATTTGGGTACGCCTTGTTGACTGTTTTGTAGTCCACGCAGACACGCCATTTTCCATTCTTCTTTGGCACTACTATAGTATTGGAGATCCACCTAGGATAGTGTACTTCTTTGATGGCTCCTGCCTCCAGCAAGTTTCCCACTTCCTCCGCCACTATCTTCGCATGGTGGAGCACCGATCTTCGAGTGCGCTGTATCATTAGTCTAGCAGTTGGGTGGACATTAAGTTGGTGACAGATGAAGTTTGGGTCAATGCCAAGCATGTTGTATGGTATCCAGGCAAACACTTCGATGTTAGAGGTTAAGAATTCCATGACCTCTATTCTCTTAGTGTTGGATAAAGACGAACCGAGCAAAAAGAACTTTTCTGGGTTCTTTTCATCAATCCTTACCTCTACCAAGTCTTCCACTGCCTTCTGTTCAGTTGCTTTGCTGACATCCGCAAACAGTTCATTGCTCTCTGGCTCTTCCACCATCTGTATGAACCCTTTTGCAGCACGGCTTCCATTTACTGTGACGAAACATTGCTTTGACATGATTTGGTCTCCTAAGATTTCTTCAATCACGCCGGTTTCGTTGGGGAATCGTAATGCCTGATGGTAGGTTGATGCTACTAAGCACATGGCATGCAGCTATGTCCTCCCTAGGATTATGTTGTAAGTGGAAGGGACCTTCAATACCCAGAATTCCACCTGTTTTGTCATGGTTTCTGCCTTGACTGAAAGGATTATCTTGCCTACTGGCCACTTTGGCATTGAGTTGAAACCGACAAGGGGAGATGTCGCAGGTGCCAAGTCTTTGTCCTCCAATTTCAACTGTTTGAAGGTCTCGTAGTACATTATCTTGCATGAGCTTCCTTGGTTAATCAAAATCCGCTTGATGTTGAAATTCTTGACGCGCAAAGTTACCACCAGCACGTCATTGTGAGGGCAATGTAGCCTTGCTAAATCCTTGTTTGAGAAGGATATGACATTCGTAGCCTCTGTTCTGCCCTTTTTGATGGTAGGTTGTGCACTTAATACCTCTCTCAAGTGCTCAGCCTTTTTGATCATCCCCCTGAGTTCACATACCTGCTCAGGTTCGATGATCCTATGTATGACGTTGATTAAGCCTTGGGGTGGACCGTCGACTAGCATCCTGTTCGGTTTGTTGAGGTCTTGGGGAGCTGGCCATGTCTCCCCTTCTATGTACTGGTCCAAGTGCCCATCTGCCACTAACTCCTCCAGATGTTGCCTCAATGGCGTGTAATTTTCAGTGCGGTGCCCCTTCTCATCATGGAAGGTGCATCAGGACCTCTCGTCATAGCCTTTTTGTGCTTCTCCCAACTTGGCTGGCCGCCGAACGAAGGGTTTATTACGTATCTCACTAAGAATCCGGTAGATAGGCTTATTGAATACTGTGGTAATGGCAGTGCGGATTCTTAAGTTCATTTTTTCTGGGTCCTCTCTGTTGGCTCGCCTGCTGCGCCCGTTCTTGCTTGGTTGTTCCACCGTGTTGATTTTTGCTGTAGTCTTTTTATCTGGCATCGCTGTTGTGCCAGATTTTGCTTTAACACGGGCACTATCTTCCTCTACTTGGATATGTTGATGTACTTTGTCACGCCCCAAAATTTGGACAATTAAACATGAAATTAGGAACAAACCCCAATCAATATTCCATCATCCAAATCCTAAGAGTGAAGCAAAAAAAACTAAAACCAAAACAAACCATCCACCATAATTTCACAACTAACCAATACCTCCAACATTAAAGTAGCAAAAACTAGTCAAAACAACTTAAATAATGTACGGTTACAAACCATGTCAAATTATTCCAATACTAAAGTCATTAAAAAATAAATAAATACTTAAACTAATATCAACTCTAAGCTCAAGAAAACAAAAGAGGTTCAAACGACAAGTCCAACACTATAGTAATTCCACATCACTACCGTAGCCTCAACTAATCCTGCAAAGGAAACTCAGTTGCGCTCAAACAGAACACACCCGAGTTGCCAAGAGACAAAACAGGTCAGTATATAGGTATATTGGTATGAGTACAAGATTTAACACCCACATGTCCACCAGACACAAACAAAAATACATTTAATTCTTGTTACAGGACAAGACAAATAGTTCCATCCGCACCGAGACGAATGGGTAGTTTCTCGAGATATGGTGACATTTAGTTTCTTGCCCGTAGACAACAAAATATAAATTAAGTATAGAATAAACAAAATAAAAATAAAAATATGATGGGTCAGCCCTGCATAAAAAAAATTAGTAATACCCACCATCCTGCAAAACAAATAAAGTTAATATAATTTAATCATAAGTAACTTGCTGAAAAAGTACAAAATTGCACCGTTTCATACTTAAATAATTCGAATTGATCAAAACTCAAAGAACAAAAGTTGTACAGAATCAAATTTCTTAAAAGATAATGCAAACGAATTTAACAGAAACTAAACAGGTTGAGACAAAACCTTGATAGAAAAACCTAGACGAAATTCAATTGAAAAATCTAAAGCTGAAAACGAACAAAAACTGCCCTAAGATAATTTTTTTTGGAAAAGTTCAAAACACGAAAAGTGTGTAGAACAATGTTTTACTTCAGTTTGCATGAAACCAATAAAAATGAACTCGTTTCGTGCGTTAAAACAGCATCTAAAGTCTGTATTGCCAAAATGAATTAAAACTACTATAATCAAGATCCTCCGATTATAAGTTCTAATCGATCTTTTTAATAAAAAGTTAAAACACAAAAGTTGTCTAGAATCATGTATACATACCTCTGCTCAAATTTCATAATTTATCAAGATCGTTTACTACTTTTCAACATGTACAAATCAATACAATTCACACTATCACAGAAAAACTCATCATCAAATTCTTTGTACCTTAACTCCACCACTTTGGCCTCCACTTCCGGTCTACACATATATCCCATGTGCCTCCCGTATACCTAATACCGCTCCGAAGCCAAACTTACACGGGGATATCGTCCTGAGTTTGACTCACACTCCCCGGATGGTTAGCATATACGTACACGCGTAAATCAAAGCACTCGTCTACTTATGAGAACGAGGCAACAATATATATATATACAAAACATCTCACTCATGAGAACAAACATAACAATGCCAAGCCTAAGGCATTCAAATAAATCTCATAATCCTTACTTTTTTTATACACTCTTTCTCATCATCACTCAAATAAAACAACAATCCATGGAGTCATAGTGGAGTATAAGGAATTTATCTATGGATTTCTAATTAATTTTAATTTCATATATCTATGAGTGTGATTACAATCCTAAAATAAATACATATAAAAGCCCTAAACCTTAAATACACATCTAACCAAATAATGAATTCAATCAATCATCTACATGCAAATACAAAATCAATTCAACATCAAACAAATAAAAATAACTAATCAATCCATCATCTAACCAATATCTATGGATTCTAAATTTATTTCAATTTCACATAATCATGAGTGTGATTACAACCATAAAATAAATACATAAAAAAAACCCCTAAACCTTATATACACAACTAATCAAAATCAATCTATCATCTAAAAACCCTAAACCTTACATACATAGCTAAACAAAATAATTAAAATCAATCAATCATCTAAAAACTCTAAACCTTACATACACAACTAATCAAAATAATTAAAAACAATCAATCATTTACATGTAAATATGAAATCAATTCAACATCAAATAAATAAAAATAAATAAATAAATAAACGAATTAAACATAAATCAAGGGAAGTGGGTTTTGTACTTACAATATTTTTTTGAAGATCAAAAAATTATTTGAAGAACTAATGGAGCCACCCAAACAAAACCCTAATATTTTTTTCCTCTTTCCTCTTCTTCCATGCCGTCTCTCTCTTCTCTCTCTCTCTCTCTCTCTCTTTCTCTCTCTCTCTCTCTCTCTCTCTCGCCTTTGTGCTACGCCTCTGATTCACTTTTTTTTTTTCTTCTTTAATTGATAGGCTTCTTCTTAAGTGTGCAACCCACAAAAGGTGTAAGTGGATTGCACACCATGTGCCACTCACACAAAAGGTGTAAGTGTAAGGTGTAAGTGTAAGGTGTAAGTGTAAGTGGAAGGTATAAATGAAATGTATAAGTTGCACACCATGTGCCACTTACACAAAAGGTGTAAGTGCAAGGTAAAAAAGGTGTAAGTGAACACAAAAAGGTGTAAGGTGTAAGTTGCACACTATAGCATTACCCTAATTGATAACCTAATCACTTATTATATTATTATATAACTTAATAGGTATTATATTATATAATATAAATACAAACTAATCACTTATTATATTATTATATAACCTAATAGTTATTATATTATATAATATAAATACAACATAATTAAAACATAAATAAATATGATATATATTTTATCAATATATAATTTTTTTTTAAACAATATAAATATATCAATATTTAGATTAATTACCTATAATTAAATAACACATTAAATTCTCATGTAACCACACAATTAATAAAGCCAAAAATAAATAAAGTAATAATAATCATTATAATAATAAATAATGACTTAAGAAAATTAGGGTCGCTATATACTCTCTCCATTAGGGCCTCTATCGTGAGGGGTGGCATCATTGTTATTGAGTCCCTTAGTTTGTTACCGACTGGTAAACCTCGTTTATATTGTGCAATGGCGAGATTGGTAGGGCAATCCCCAATCTAGTTGAAGGTCTCCCAATAGTGACTGTTGTAAGACCTCAATGTTTCCTTTTCGCCCATGTCAATGGAGAGTAGCTGGTCGATCTCCACTGGTGTCTTGGTATTCGTTCTGAACCTAGTCACGAATGCTTCTACCAACTGTGCCCATGAGGCTATGCTGCCTTCTGGCAATCTTTCGAATCAGGTTAGACCTAGGTCGCCAAGGCTAGATGGAAACATGATACACATTAGGGCCACGTTTCACCGGTATACTGCCATAACCTGGCGAAAGTGGCTTAAGTGCATGTAAGGGTCTGTCTTCCCTTCATAAGTGGTGAATTTGGGCTGGTGGAAGCCCGAAGGTAGTGGTGCGTTCTCAATTGCCGAAACGAACGGCGAGCTTTGTAGCCTTGCTAATACTTTATCCGCTGGTTCATAAGCAAGGCACGGGATTGGCATTCCTACCTCGACACTCCCATGTGTCCTAGGGGCTAATCGTTGCAGGGCTGAAACTCTGCGAGGGTCGCGAGCCCTGGTATCCTCCTTCCATCGAGCCCTTTCCTCAAGTACTGTTTGTAAGTTCGCTGACCTAGGCAATTCCGTGTGCCTGGATGTCATTTGGTGCGTGTGCAAGGGCCGATAATTGCTCTCTTCTGTTTGTGACCTTTCAGTCCTCGCTCTCTCAGACCTGGAGTAACGAGTCTTGAAAGTCCTTGATTGAGTGTCGCCTATTCTAAGGCTCCTACTTTCTGCTTGTGATGGTGTGGTATGCCTATCACGATCTTCCGAGTGGCGAGGGGGCGTGTTGCATTTGCGCCCCTCTCCTGTTGCCACCCCTTTTCCCTTTATCTGGCGCTTCATTGTCTCCATGTCTGCCGCCATTCTCCTTATTAATTCGTCTTTCTCCCTTACGCGATCCTCCAGAACTTGAGGATCCAGCCTTCATCTCTGTCTTTCAGGACTTTGAGAGCGACGGAGACTAGTGCCCCGTCTCTCCCTTGTGTCCCTCCGGGGGTTCCGTCGCTGGGGTTCTAATTTTGTCATGGGTGGGACAGAGGGTAAACTTCCGTGCCTCCCACCCCCCTCCGGGGTTTGCCCATCAATAGCAAATTATGGCAAGTCTTCATTGTGCGCCATTGATTTCAACTAGAGAAGAAAACTTGATCAAAAGGTTTTGATCTTTGTGCAATTCCCACAGACAGCGCCAATTGTACGAGCACGAAATAATCTTTTCGTATAATCCTGTTGATCAAGTTTGCGTTTCCTCTAAGCGTCGTCGCTTTACTCCCTGAAAACACAAACATGAGCTAGCCGGTGGTTGTGTGCCGGATACCTCTCCAATGCCTAAATCAGCAAAATGGACAAATAGACAAAAGCTCTGTGTATTCAAGAGTCAAAGTTGTGATACCTGTACATAGGTTCTGCTATGAGCTTTTATAGATTCTGCCCGGCCCAATCCTAGTAGGATTCCAACTCTCCTTATAAGAGTCCTCCTAGGAATCACACACCCTACTCACTACCAACCAAGTGAGATGGTTTGCACAATCCTAGTAGGACTCTACTCTTCTTAGCAGAGCCCTTCTAGAAGTCTCAAGCTCAATGAAGAATGTCTATTATCATAACACTCTGCTTTCCACCAACCAAGTAAGATGGTTACCTCCTTTGTTTAGGCTGCTGCGGCCTAACCGAGCTATATTACCTCGGTCATACACTTAAGCAATGATGCAGATAGCATTTGGCCGAGCTATACCAAGCCCGACACCCTTTCTTATCAATACCTCGGCTAATCACTAAGCCCACTTATTTAGGTAGCTTGGTTCAAAGTACCTCTGCCCAGCTTTCATACAACATGGGACCGAGCTACGCGAAGCCCATACCTCGGTTCAGAATACATAGACCGAGCTAATTGCCACCATTCCGGACCGAGCTCACAGAAGCAAGGTCCAGCTAAGAAGCCCTTTTTACTACGGCCCACAGATCGGCCTATTACAATGTCTGGGCCTAGCTTGGCCTTAGTTCACATAAAATCTCCCTCTCAGTAATGACTTATGAAGCACAGACAACCTCTCCGAAGGTGACGTACAGGTGTTCGACACGTGTCGGGCACGTTGAAGAGTCTTGGATACTTGGGACTTGCTACAGACACGTTAGGACACATGGGGGGACAAGTTGTGAACACGTTGGGATGCGCTCACGTTGAGGACATGTTGCAGACACGATGAGGACTTTTTTTTTTTTTAATACTAAAATAGCATATTTAAGGTTGATAAATTTCTAATAAAAAAAAAAGTTGATAAATTTGACATAAAATAAATATTAAATATTAAAAAATATGACATATAATAAATATATACAAATCATATGTTTTGCAAGTGTCCCCAATGTGTTGTGTTCTACATTTGCGTATCCGCGTGTTCGTATCCGTGTTCGTAATTCAGTTAATGACATATTTTATTATTTCCTATGTTTATATATAATGTATATTTTGAACCTTTAGGCTGAGACAATTTTGGTTTCTTCTTTCCAGGCATGTACCCATGAAACTACTGCTATTGATCCTGTTCTAGAACTTTTAGTACTTTTAGAAATGTAAGATGGGTGGGGTGTCTATTTCAATCAACTTCGAGAAGTGGAGATGCGAAATCTATCTGGCATAAGGCCTGAATTGGACCTTAATAAGCTTCTATTAGCCAAATCTCCCATGCTGGAGAGAATGCTTATTGAGCCTAACTCAGAGGTGGTTCTTGATAAAGGATTGAGGATTTTGAAAAAGTTGACACGATTTCAGCAGTTATCACCTCAAGCACAAATCACATACGATGATCCAGATGAAGACTCTGAAGATGAAGTTTAGCAGATGGTTTGTGTCTTTTGACGAGCTTTCATTTGAGTGAGATGATATTTTTGGTTTTGGTTGTCTGCTAGCTCTAAGTTAAAGCTACAACTTCTATGTGTGAAAGTGGAACATCTACAAACATATAATGCTCTTTCTTTTTAAAAGGGTAATTTATATGAAAATTGGGCCGAGCTGGGTAATGGGCCGTTATGGGCCACAGTACGAAGAGCTGAGTAAAAAGGCCATGAAGTTACTCCGGCCCAAGAGAGGTGTAAAGTTACTCCGGTCCGTAAGAGGTGTAAAGTTACTCCGGTCCACGAGAGACTTGAGGTTACTCCGGTCCCAAAGAGCTTACGGTAAGTTCGGTCGTCACTCACAAAGTTATCCCGGTTGGGACCGGAGTATTGGTTATTCCGGTCTAGACATACCGTGGTTAGCATTAAGAAAAGCCAAGGTAAGAGCAGTGAATGGAAGAGCCGAACTAAATTTATCTCGGTCTAGTCTGTGGCTTAGCATAGCCATACTTACCTTGGTCATATTGAAGTCTGACCATGGTAAAACCATCTCACTTGGTTTATGCAATGAGGGGGGTGTTGAGGGATAAGCATTATCTTTCAGGAGTATGAATCCTAGGCGGACTCTACATGGAGGAGTAAAAGTCCTACTAGAATTGTGCCACACGGAACCTATAAAAGCTCACAAACATCACCTATGGAGAGGTAACACAACTTTGATTCCCGAATACACATAGCTTTTGTCTACTTGTCTATTTTGCTGACTTAGGCATCGGAGAGGTTTCCGGCACACACCCCCCGGCTAGCTCACGTTTGTGTTTTCAGGGAGTAAAGCGACGACGTTCGGAGGAGCGCAGACTTGATCAACAGGATTATACGAGAAGGTTTATTTCTTTCCCCGTATAATTGGCGCCGTCTGTGGGAATTGAGACAAGAACAAAACCTCTTGATCAAGCTCTTCTTCTTTAGAATCAATGGTGCACAATGAAGATTTACCACAGTCTGCCATTGACGTGACAAACACCAGAGGGGGGTGCGAGATGCGAAGGTTTGCCTTCTATCCCTCCTATGGCGGACTTGGAGCCACAGCGACAGAATCCCAGGAGGGATGCTAGGGGGAGGCGGAATAACAGCCCCCGTCACTCTCGTTCACAAAGTCCTGACAGACAAAGGCGGAGGATCAACCCCCAAACTCTGGAGGATCGCGTGAAAGAACATGACGAATTAATAATAAAGATGGTGGTGGATATGGAGGCCATGAAACGCCAGATCAAGGGAAAAGGGGTGGCGACAGAAGTGGGGCGTAAAAGCAACACGCCCCCTCGTCACTCAGAAGATCGCAGTAGGCATACCATGCCATCACAAGTAGAGAATAGAAGCCTCAGGACGGGCGATACTCAATCCAGAACCTCCAGGACTCGTTGCACCAGGTCTGAGAGAACGAGGACAGAGAGGCCGTATACTGAGGGAAGCACCTATCGGCCCTCGCGCACACACCAGACATCATCTAGGCAGACGGAATTGCCAAGATCAACCGACTTACGGACCGTACTAGAAGAAAGGGCACGATGGAAGGAGCATAATAGGGCGCGCGACCCTCACAGGGTATCTGCCCTTCAGCGGTTGGCTCCTCGGACGCACGGAAGCATTGAGGTTGGAATGCCATTACCACGGCCTGCTTATGAACCAACGGACACAGCATTAGCGAGGCTGCAGACCTCGCCGTTCGTTCCGGCAATTGAAAATGCGCCCCTACCTTCAAGCTTCCTTCAGCCCAAATTCACCACGTACGAGGGGAATACAGACCCCTACATGCACCTAAGCCACTTTCGCTAGGTTATGGCGGTATATCGACGCAACGAGGCTTTGATGTGCATCATCTTCCCATCAAGCCTTGGCGACTTAGGCCTGACTTGGTTCGAAAAACTTCCAGAAGGCAGCATAGCCTCCTGGGCGCAACTAGCTGAGGCGTTCGTAACAAGGTTCAGAACAAACACCAAAACGCCAGTAGAGATCGACCAGCTTCTCTCCATTGACATGGGCGACAAGGAGACACTTAGATCCTATAATAGTCGCTACTGGGAGACCTTTAACCAGATTGGGGACTGCCCCACCAATCTGGCCATTGCACAATACAAAAGAGGCCTTACAGTCGGGAACAGACTAAGGGACTCAATCACCATGACACCACCCCTCACCATGGAGGCCTTGATGGAAAGAGTACATCAGCACATCAGGGTGGAAGAGGATGGCGCCCGTGCCAAAAAAAAATCTGGCACGACCGCAATACCGGAGAAAAATGCCTCAGCAAAGGTCAACACGGTAGACCGTCTGAGCAAAAACAGACGAGGCAGGCGGGACAACGGAGTAGACCAGGATAAAAGATGGTTGAGACTCCGCACTGCCATTACCACGGTATTCAAAAAGCCAATCTATCGGATTCTAAGCGAGATACACGATGAACCTTTCGTCAAATGGCCTGCTAAGCTAGGAGAGGCTCAGAAGGACTACGACGAAAGGTCACGGTGCACCTTCCATAAAGAAAAGAGGCACCGCACTGAAAATTACACGCCATTGAGACAGCACCTGGAGGAGTTGGTGGCAGCAGGTCACCTGGATAAATACATTGAAGGAGGGACGCAACCAGCCCCCCAGGACCACAATAACCCCAACAGGATGCCAATCGATGCCCCACCTCAAGGTGTAATCAATGTGATACATGGAATCTTCAAACCTGAGCGTGTATGCGAGCTCAAAGGATCAATCAAGAAGGCCGAGCACTTAAGGGAGGTACTAAGTGCACAACCTACTATCAAAAAAGGGAAGTTAGAGGCCACCAACATCATGTCTTTTTCAGATAGAGACTTGGCAAGAATATATTGTCCCCATAATGATGCCCTGGTTGTCACTCTCCGAGTCAAGGATTTTGACATCAAGCGGATTTTGATTGACCAGGGTAGTTCATGTGAGATAATGTATTACGAAACATTTAAACAATTGAAGCTACAAGACAAAGACTTGGCACCCGCCGTATCTCCCCTGATTGGATTCAATTCAATGCCAGAATGGCCAGTCAGCAAAATAATCCTACCAGTCAGAGCAGGAAGCGTGACAAAACAAGTGGAATTCTGGGTGTTGAAAGTCCCTTCCACTTACAACATAATCTTGGGAAGAACATGGTTGCATGCCATGCGGTCGGTAGCATTATCCTACCATCAAGTAATGAGGTTCCCCAATGAAGCCGGGGTAATTGAAGAGGTCTTCGGAGATCGGATCATGTCCAAGCAATGCTTTGTCGCTGTGAATGGCAGTCGCGCTGCCAAGGGATATGTTCATTCGGTGGAGAACCTGAGAGTAATGAACTGTTCGCAGATGTTGGCAAAGCAGCCAATCAAAAAGCGGTGGAAGACTTGATAGAGGTAAGAATAGATGAAAAGAACTCGAATAAGTTCTTTTTGCTCGGTTCGTCGTTGTCCAGCACTGAGAGATTAGAGGTCTTGGAATTTTTGACCTCTAACATCGAAGTGTTCGCCTGGACACCATACGACATGCCAGGCATTGATCCTAACTTCATCTGTCACCAACTCAATGTCCACCCATCCGCCAGACCAATCATTCAGCGCACGCGCAGATCGGCGCTTCACTACGCCGAGATAGTGGCGGAAGAAGTAGAAAACCTGCTGGAGGCAGGAGCAATCAGAGAGGTGCACTACCCTAGATAGATCTCTAATACGGTGGTAGTGCCAAAGAAGAATGGAAAATGGCGTGTCTGTGTCGACTACAAGACGGTTAACAAAGCATGCCCAAAGGACAACTTCCCTCTACCACGGATAGATCAACTAGTAGACCTAACGGCGGGGCATAACCGACTTAGCTTTCTTGATGCGTACAGAGGCTACCATCAAATCGCCATGTACGAACCAGACCAGGAGGTCACGTCCTTTACAACTCCAAGAGGACTGTATTGCTACAAGGTCATGCCCTTTGGCCTAAAGAATGCAGGGGCAACATTCCAGAGAATGGTCACCAAGATGTTCGAGCCATTGTTAGGCAGAACAATAGAGGCTTACATCGACGACATGGTGGTCAAGAGCAAGGATAAGAATGACCATCTCAAGGACCTAGGTGAGATGTTTGAGATCCTAAAGAAGCACAAGTTGCGCCTCAATGCGTCTAAATACGCATTCGGAGTAGAATCTGGCAAATTCCTGGGCTTCCTGGTGACCAACCGGGGTATAGAAGCAGACCCCTCTCAGATCAAAGCAATTCAGGACTTGGAGAGACCAAATTCAGTAAAAGAAGTGCAGCACCTCACCGGTATGGCGGCTGCACTCAATCGGTTCATCAGCCGGTCGTCAGACAGACTACGACCATTTTTCCATGCCTTAAGGGACAAATTCGAGTGGGACGAAGAATGCGACCGCGCTCTGGAAAAATTGAAAGAATACATGTCTTCTCCACCACTACTTATCACCCCAATACCTGGAGAAGAACTCTTCCTGTACCTGGCATTCTCTTAGCACGCAATTAGCGCAGTGTTGGTCCGTGTGGAAGGAATCCAACATCTGCCCATCTTTTATGTCAGCAAGACATTGCTGGGCACTGAAACAAGGTACTTGCCACTGGAAAAACTGGCCTTGGCCTTGATGATGGCCTCAAGGAAGTTGTCACACTACTTTCATGCCCACACTATAGTCGTCCTCACAGCTTTCCCATTAAAAGCTTTGTTTCAAAGGGTGAACTTTTCTGGGCGAATCTTGAAGTGGGCAATAGAGTTAGGACAATATGACATCAAGTTTTAACCCAGGACCACAATAAAAGCTCAAGCCTTGGCAGACTTCGTTGCTGAATTTACTCCAGGAAGTCATCATATCTGCCCAGTCGACCTGACGGACACAACCGAACTAGGAATAGAAGTTGACGCCAGAATAACACAACCCCTGGTACAGGATACTCCGTCAGACCCCAAGGCAAACCAGAGTAAAGAAAACAAGGAAGAAGCAAACCATGCTACACCAAGCCAAGACTCACCAACAAATAAAGACTTGGTATAATCAGATTGCAAGGGGCAAACAGCAAGCATGGACCTTGAAAAAAACACCAGCAACATTTTTGACCCCAAGGGATCATCTGATCCCTCCACTTGCTGGAAGTTATTCATTGGAGAGATGTGGAAGCTCTTCGTGGATGGAGCATCCAACAGGCATGGAGCAGGACTCGGCATAGTCCTCATCTCTCCAGATGGCCTAGTAGTGGAGCAAGCAGTCAACCTGGGCTTCCCAGCATCAAACAACGAAACGGAGTATGAAGCGCTTCTTGCAGGCCTCAAATCAGCATTCTACATGAAGGCTACCGAACTAATGGTTTATAGTGACTCGCAGCCGGTGGTAAACCAAATTTCAGGCGACTATGAAGCAAAGGACGACAGGATGGCTAAGTACCAAGAGTTGGTCAGAACAGAAATCAAGAAATTTGAAGTAGTCATGATAGAACAAATCGGCAGGGAGGAAAACAGCAGAGCAGATGAATTAGCAGGCTTCGCTTCAATGGCAGATACTTCCATCCCTCATCCATTGCTAATCGACTACCTACCTAGACCAAGCATTGAAGACCCCGAAGCAGAAGAGGTATGTTGCGCAGAGTTAGGCCCTTCATGGATGGATCCAATCATAATGTTCCTAAAAAATGGCACCTTACCGAAAGAAAAGAAAGAGGCCAACAGAATAAGAGCAAAGTCGCAGCGATTTTGGCTCTCCCTATCTTTGGCATTATACAAAAAATCATTCTTAGGACCATACCTAAAGTGTGTTCATCCCAGCAAAGTTGAAGCATTCTTGTTCGAAATACACGAAGGCGTGTGTGGAAGCCATCAAGGGGGAAGGTCATTAGCATATAGGGTAATCTCGCAAGGATATTGGTGGCCTTACATGCAAGCAGACTCAGAGAAATATGTGAAGAAGTGCGAAAAATGTCAGAAGTTCGCACACCAAATACATCAACCTGCCAGAGAACTCCTACCCTTAACTAGCCCATGGCCCTTCGCAATGTGGGGCTTGGATATAGTGGGACCACTTCCAACAGCACCAGGCAACAGGAAGTTCTTTATTGCAGCAATCGACTACTTCACAAAGTGGGTGGAGGCAGAAGCCTTAGCATCAATCAAGAAAAAAGACGTGAAGAAGTTCGTCTAGCAGAACATCATCACTCGGTTTGGCATACCAAAAGCCCTAATATCAGATAACGGCACTCAGTTCGACGGCAGAATCTTTAGAGGCTTTTGTGAAGAGTACAAGATAGAGTTCTACAATTCTACATCGGCATATCCCTAAGCAAATGGTCAGGCAAAAGCATCAAACAAAGTCGTCTTGGATGGATTGAAAAAAAGGCTAGAGAAAGCAAAAGGCAAGTGGGCAGAAGAACTCCCTCATGTTTTATGGGCTTACCGTACCACACCTCGGCGATCAACAGGAGAAACTCCATTCTCCTTGGCCTATGGTATGGAAGCAGTAATCCCACTAGAAGTTGGCCTTCCCACAATTCGAAGCGAAAATTTTGATCCAGACTTAAATGGCGAAGCCATAGTATTGGAGCTCGACCTTGCAGAAGAAAAAAGAGAAAGAGCACTGGTTCACATTGCCTCATACCAACAAGAGTTATCCAGGAAATACAACAAAACAGTGCATCCAAGACAATTCAAGATTGGCGATTAGGTGCTGTGCAAAGTGATGGGAAACACCATAGTACCAGGAGATGGCAAGTTAGGGCCCAATTGGGAAAGACCCTACAAAGTGATTGGATTAGCAGGAAAAGGGGCATACCACTTGGAAGATGAGGACGGCAAAGTCATTCCTAGGCCATGGAACACTGCCAATCTCAGATTATTTTATTTTTAACTTTTTTCAAGCATATGTAATTTTCCTTTTCCTTTCTCAATAAAACAAGTAGATTCTTTTCAGTATAAGTTATTTTCTGTAAAAGATAGTTTTAGTGAGTTAGGAACATTGTAAACATAGTTGGCCGGAAAAACCAACACCCTTCCTAAGCCCAGGATAAGGATCCAGGCTGCAGGACGTTTGGTCGGAATAACCAAACACTTTACTCTAGGTTGGCTGGAAAAAACCAACTTAGAGGTTGGCTGGAAAAACCAACACCCCTCCTAAGCCCAGGATAAGGATCCAGGCTGCAGGACGTTTGGACGGAATAACCAAACATTTTTCTAAATTGGCAGGAATAACCAATTTAGAGGTTGGCCGGAATAAACCAACACTCCTCCTAAGCCCAGGATAAGGATCCGGGCTGCAGGACGTTTGGTCGGAATAAACCAAACATTTTTCTAAATTGGCAAGAATAACCAATTCAGAGGTTGGTAGGATTAAACCAACTCTTACTACTCTTCAGCCGAAGTAAGGATATCGGCTAAAGAGTGGTTGACTGGATTAAACCAACTCTTGCTACTCTTCAACCGAAGTAAGGATATCGGCTAAAGAGTGGTTGGCTGGATTAAACTAACTCTTGCTACTCTTCAGCCGAAGTAAGGATATCGGCTAAAGAGTAGTTGGCTGGATTAAACTAACTCTTGCTACTCTTCAGCCAAAGTAAGAATATTGACTAAAGAGTGGTTGGCTGGACTAAACCAACTCTTAGTACTCTTCAGCCGAAGTAGGTTATCTCGGCTAAAAGAGTGGTTGACAGGTGTACTTATAGTTGCAAATGTTTGCAAATGTTAAAGACCGATATAAAGTATCTCGGCAAGCGACTGCTATACCTCATCCAAGACTTCAATCAGAAAGTAAAATGCAAGTATGGAGATCAACCGAAATGAGAGTTGGAACAAAAAGAGCAGACTTCATTAAAAATTCAAAGCAAATACAAAGGAGAGGCCCCAGCCCGGTTACATTTGTCCAACAAAAAGAAGAAAAAACAAAATTAGTTAAACAGATCATCAAGATCAGCATCAATATCAACCTGAAGCCCGGTTTCTGACGGTAGTGCGGTCTCGGCAAGAAGTACGGTTTCAGTCAGCAGCTCGTTAGTCAGGTCTTCCACCGTTGGCTCCAACCGAGCTGTCTGATCAGTAGGATCTTTAACGACCGGGGTATCATTGGGCTCGGTTTCTTCATCGTCGTCTGAACCCTGAAGAAATTGTTGCTGAACTGATGCAGCGTACTCTGATAGTGAGCTCGGTATGAAGTACTGAGGAGGATTGTAGACCTCGGTCTCGGGCCCACAACCGAGCTGCACCACAGCTGCCCTCCAACCACATTTGAAGAACAAATCTTTGGCTGCCTCACATTGCTGCATATAGAGGGCCTCCCCCTCCTTGAAACCTTCAGCATTCGCATCATCCGCCTTTTTCTTTAGCTCGGCGATCTCTGCGTTTTTCTTACCTTCAAGCTTGGCTAGCTCACGCAGGTATTTGTCTTTGATCACGGCTGCAGCCTTTTGTTTCTTCGCTTCAGCCGAGCTAACGAGTCCGGTCAGACGACCGTTCTCGGATTTTAGCTTGGCTATTTGCTTCCTGGCTTCTTCTAGCTCTGCAGTTTTTTCTGTTACTTCGGCCAGTGCTTGCCTTGTAGTCTTGCGAAGTTCAAGCACTCGCTTGTGAGCGATGTGGCTCTTCTGCATAGCCTGCAAAAAGAGGGTGAGACTTGTAATCAAATCGAGATAAAAGTTGTGCAAATTAAAAAGATTAACAGAAGAAGCTACTTACAAGCACCATGGACTTCGTGGCCGAATGGATGGCCCTTAGTTCGGTCAGGTGCTGGTGGTGCTCCATGTCTGCTGGAAGGCAGACACTCTTGGCAAGGTTAAATGCCATTAAGTGATCTTTTTCAGTGACCACTGAGTCTGTGTCCTGAATATCTTGGTTTTGAAATGTAAGTTTGGGTGCCCACTTGGAGGAGCTGACTCGGTCAGAGCACTCCGGTTGCGGGCTCGGTGGAGGGCTTGGTGGAAGAATGGTTTCATCTTCATTAACAAGTCGTTGCTCGGTTGGGGTAGTCCGGGCACGCTTGCTGGGGCAAGATGAGGGGGTTGTTGAGATGGAAGGGCCACCATGATTTCCTGAGTCTGGTTTGGTGGTGGTACCTCGGCTCGGTTTGTTTCAGTTAGAAGGGCCCTTACTCTGTTCCTCTTTGCCATCTCTTCTTCAGCAGTCAGAGGGACTAGATTGATTTGGGGCCAGGTGGGGTCCGGTTCAGGTGAAGCTTCCAACAAGAAATCAGTTACTCTGGCTTTTTGTCGGCTGCTATATCTATACGTCGGTTCGAAATTCAGGAGCTTAGCCCAACTTCTTTCGGGATATCGTAGTGCGGCACGAAGTACGCCTAAGTCGGGGTAGCTATATAGTGATTTGAGGTGGGCTGAATCTGCATAAAGAAGAACTGTTAGTTCGGTTCAGGAATATAAAACCGAAATAAAGAGGAACATGCAACAGAGCCGAGGTAATTATACCGGGGGTTCCTTTCTTCTAGTTTATACTACGGCTTGGGATCTGGGCTTGATGGTCTTCAAAATTCCCAGATACCCAGAAAAAATCATCATCGTTTAAATCTTTGTCAAGGGTGTCCTTTATTATTTTCTCACGCCGGCGTCTTATTCTTAAATAATAAACCCAGGCATCCATTTATTATACGGTATGAATTTGTGTAAAGTTAGGTGGGACATATCCTAGTTTGCCTAAGGAATTCACAAAGTAGAGGCTGTACAGGGAATCTTAGTCTGGTTTCTATAATGGATAAAAGGGTAAAGGGAACAAAACTGGGGTTTCCCCACGGTGTGGTATCTAGATCGGCTAGAGTAAGGTGAACATCGTCAGGGATGTTGTACTCCCTTCGGAATTCGGCCAAGCCACCAGGTGTTTCTACTAGAAACCTATATTTACCTATTTACTCTTAAGTTATTTATAAATTAAGCTGAGTGTTAGCTCGGTCGAAGAAAGGTGCTCTGTAGCTCGGTTGAGCGCTCAAAAAAAGTGCCTGGGCAACCTAAAGTCTGCAAAGTGAAAAACAAAGTGTTAAGCACAGATCGTGGGACCGTGCTAGAAGAAATAAAGGCAAGATAAATATAGTCCTAAATCAGTTTGAGAAAGGGGTTCGACAGCTCGGTCAGTACAAGGGGTTTTGTTATTCTGGTTTGTGCAAAGTGTTTTTTATCTTAGTTTATACAAGTGTTTTGTTAGCTCGGTTGAGCCTTTAGGGGTAGCGTTCTTAGTTCGGTTTGAACTACGAAGGCTGGTCTAGCCCCAAGTTATAGCCCGGTCGTGGTTGAGACTATCGAGCGCACTATTATGCAGACTTAGTACGGATTGTTAGCTCGGCTAAGTTAAGTCAAAAGATGGTTTGACTTACTAAAACTACTGGTATATAGCATAAAGTGTTAGTTCGGTTGAGTGGTCTGGCTAGATTGACATCAACTACAAACAACTTTTTACTCCGGTTACATAGTGATTTTGGATCAAACACAGTGTTTTACAGATTGTTTCATGAATACGAAGTGGTTCATACAAGGTTTTTTCAAGAAAATGCAAGGCATAGCACAAAATGGAAAAGATGTGTTTTGCAAAAACACATAAAGCAAAATACTAGGGATCAAACAAATACGAAAACAAAAAAAGTAGAACAAGATTTCTGAAGCTTACCAGATGAAGGGGAAGAAACTGAATGTTGAAATGGGCACTGGAAAGATTCACGAGCTTTACAGCTGCGAGTTTGAAAGCAGAGAAGAACGAAAAGGTGAATAGTGATATGATGAAAAACTGCTAGGGTTTTGTTTTGTGTAAAAAGAAGGACAAAAAAAGAGCGGGACTGTTCAAAAAACACAGAGTACGAAGACGGCGTGACAGCTGCATTAGGCCAATCAGAGTGTGCCACGTGTCCTTGGAATAAGAAGCGATTCAGTTACTATGATTGAAGAGACGTTTTGACTGGACAGCTAGAGCCCGGTGTGAACTTAGCTCGGCCGGAAAGACTAAACAGTTTTAGCTCGACTGGAAAGGCTAAACAGTTTTAGTTCAACTGGAAAGGCTTAAGAATTTAGCTCGGTCGTCAGGCTAAAATTGTTAGCTTGGTTGATAAACAGGTAATCCCTATCATGCTATGCAGATGGAATTAAGGGGCAATTGAGAGGGTAATTTATATGAAAATTAGGCCGAGCTGGGTAATGGGCCGTTATGGGCCACAGTACGAAGAGCTGAGTAAAAAGGCCATGAAGTTACTCCAGCCCAAGAGAGGTGTAAAGTTACTCCGGTCCACAAGAGGTGTAAAGTTACTCCGGTCCGCGAGAGACTTGAAGTTACTCCGGTCCCAAAGAGCTTACGGTAAGTTCGGTCGTCACTCACAAAGTTATCTCGGTTGGGACCGGAGTATTGGTTATTCCGGTCTAGACATACCGTGGTTAGCATTAAGAAGAGCCAAGGTAAGAGCAGTGAATGAAAGAGCCGAACTAAATTTATCTCAGTCTAGTCTGCGGCTTAGCATAGCCATACTTACCTCGGTCATATTGAAGTCTGACCATGGTAAAACCATCTCACTTGGTTTATGCCGTGAGGGGGGTGTTGAGGGATAAGCATTATCTTTCAAGAGTATGAATCCTAGGAGGACTCTACATGGAGGAGTAAAAGTCCTACTAGGATTGTGTCACACGGAACCTATAAAAGCTCACAAACATCACCTATGGAGAGATAACACAACTTTGATTCCCGAATACACATAGCTTTTGTCTACTTGTCTATTTTACTGACTTAGGCATCGGAGAGGTTTCCGGCACACACCCACCGGCTAGCTCACATTTGTGTTTTCAGGGAGTAAAGCGACGACGTTCGGAGGAGCGCAGACATGATCAACAGGATTATACGAGAAGGTTTATTTCTTTCCCGTACACTTTTGTAAAGTTGAAGTTTATTCAACATGTAAAATTTTTGAAATTTGGTTGATATGTATTTGGTAAGAGATGGTCACAATGATGTTGTTTGTGACTCTCAATAAGTGCCTCCTTTAATAATGGAACTTGGCAGTGAGTAATTGTGTGTAGCAGAGATAATCATGAGAGACAAAAGAACTAAGTACAAAATTCCAGATGAAGATTTTTCACAAAGGACTGAGGATTTTGAAAGAGTTAGCACAATCTTATCACATCAACACAAATCACAAGAAAATTCAGATGAAGAAGATCAATCTTTCATTGTAGTTCGTCTGGGTAAATCTTCTAAAACAAAAGTCAATGAAAAATAAATCTATTTAAATGAAAATTATTTTTTACTTTTAAAAAGTCAATATTTTTTAGATAAAAATCCAACTGATCCCACCTCCACCACCCCACCATCACCACTATTGCCCCATTAGTCGCTGACACCACCAATATAATGACCATGAAAATTTGAATTATTATTTGTTATTTTGGAGGTCTAGAACTATTTAATTTATTCTATTTTAGCCCCTGATTAATCTGTTTTCCTATGCAATTAACTTTATCCTTGGTGCACATGAATGGCTTTTTATTCCAGTTTGATAATTGAGATATGGGCTCTCCGGGCCAGATAAATAGTTTTTTCGTGTTTGAATATTAAATAATTACATGGGAATTCATTAGAAACCCCTAACTGCTTTATTTTACATAAAATTGAGAAATTGTTTGGAAAATTCAAATTTAGGGATATTATGGTAGTTTCACCACAGCCATGGCCATCTCTGGCCACTACCCACCACCTTCTTTGCAGGGGCGGCCCAACCCTTTGGGTGGCAAAATTAAAAGTGAAGCTTTTTATATTTAAATATTAATTATAATTTTTAGTATTAATTATAATTACTCAAATAGTTGGTACAGTTTGTAGATTTTTGAGTGTTTTAAGAATTGTTCAACTCAGGTTTTTTGGTTAACCAAACAGAACACTTGTAGTTGGTTCCATTTCACAATCCTAATAATGTTGAATTTGAATTTGAATCCTGAGAACCACTAGTTAAAATCTCTCAGAACTTTCAATGTCTTTCCAATTTTTTGTTTGTGTTCTTTTAAAAACACCATTATTGATAGAAACAAAAACTAGTCCTAAAATGCATTCAAACAAAAACAAAAACAAAAAACCACTACCCTATGGAGTTGATACTTTAATGTTTTATGTTGTTTCTTTTTACAGCTGATAATCTTCTCTTATTTTGTTCCAAGAAATGGAATAAAAACCACTATCCTGGTGAGTTAACAGCAAATTGACAGAATAGTTAGAAACATGAATAAAATGTTTGGCTCCACGCAAACAGAATCAGTCATCTTCCGGGCAATGTAAAAGAAAAAATCTTGATGTGTTTGTCTTTACAATATGCGCTGAGGACTAGTGTTTTGTCAAGGAAATGGAGGTATATGTGGGTGAAACTTCCCCAACTTGTATTTGATGATATGTTCTACAGAGAATCAATCAGAAAACAGAAGAAAAAAATTATGATGACTATTTATCAAGTTCTGCTACTTCGCCGTGGACCAATACTCAAGTTCACTCTCTCTTTATCTGGACTTGAAGGCTGTTCTGAGATTGACCTGTTGGTACTTTTTGTTTCAAATAATTGTGTCCAGGAATTCACCCTTCAGATTTAGAAGGGTGAACCTTATAAATTGCCATCATCACTGTTTTCATGTGTGCAACTTTAGAATTTGGCTCTTCATTCTTGTATGTTTAAGCCTCCACCTGAATTTAAAGGATTTAGTAATCTCTTTTACCTGGAGCTTTGCAAAGTTGTCATTACTGCTAATGTATTTTCAAGTTTAATCTCCAGTTGCCACTACTCGAATATCTGACAGTTGAAAGCTGCTCAGTGTAGATTGCCTTGACATTGATGCTCCTAAACTTATGTTCTTAAGCTACCAAAGCCATGTCTGTTCTGTTTGTTTCAAAAATACCCCCCTTCTTGTCATAGTTTCAATCACTTTGGAAGTGGACAGGATTGAGAATAAGATATCATTTAAGGAAGGAGAAACATCTAATATGGTCATGCTTTTTGATAGTCTACCTGTCATCCAGTATTTGGAAATAGACTATTATTATGTTAAGGTACGATTGGCTTAGTAAACTTTGTTTTATATTTTGGCCTGGGGTTTGGCTTAAGTAACTGATGTTTCTTTGATTTTTTTTCTTTTTCTTTCTTTGGTACTTGGCTGTTGGCGGTGTACCAAAGAGGCTTCCAATTACTCTAAACCACCTTATCTATCTTGCGTTGTCTGGTATTTGTTTTCGGAACTAGATGAGGTCTCTTTTGTTCTTTGCTTAATCAGAAGCTCCCCAAATTTAGCAAAACTAATAATTCAGGTTAAGTAATAACATTATTTTATTTTTTATGTTTTTAATTTATATTTTGAATCTTTAGGCTGGGATAATTCTGTTTTCTTCTTTCCAGGCATGTGTCCTTGAAGCTATGGTCATTGATGATCCTGTTCTAGAGCATTTAGTTGCACAAGACTGGTCGGATGTCTCTTTAAATCAACTTCGATGGGTGGAGATGTATAATATATCTGGAACGAGGTCTGAATTGGAGTTTATTAAGCTTCTATTAGCCAAATCCCCAATGCTGGAGACAATGCTTATTGAGCTTGACTGGGAAGAAGTTGCTGACAAAGGATTGAGGATTTTGAATGAGTTGACAATATTTCCGCGCTCATCACCTAAAGCAAAAATCACATACAATGATTCAGATGGAATTCTCTCTGAAGATGAAACCTCTGAAGATGAAGTTTAGCAAATGGCTTGTGTCCTTTTTTACTAGCTTTGACAGTGAGATGATCTTTTTGGTAAGAGGGACCCCAAATAATCTACCAAATTTTCTACCAAACCTCTCATATGGGTGTGGGACTTGTTGGAAATTATGGTTTTTATAGGCATATTTTGAGCCACCTTTGAGCCTAAATTTGAGTGGGACCCACGCGTCTTTTGGGGTGGGTCCAAAGAGGTGACATGTTCCTTGTCTGGTGACAAGTCACACTGTGAAGATGGTTTGTCAAAACTATTTATGTGTGAATGGGAAGTTGACGTCGTTTTCAGGTTCGTAAAATGGGAAGTTGAAGAGTCAAATGTGGGTTTCCTTAAATTGGATGTCCCACATTGAAACTTTAAGAGAGCTAGTGTGAGTATAGAAGTTCTAGGTGTACACACTTGGGTTGGGCCCCAAGAGGCACCCAAGTTTTGTAAGGAAGAGAGTTATGGACAAAAGTGGGCTTGGCCCAAAACCACCAAACACCTGCGCGTGCCGTCAATTGGCCGACCGAGCCGAGCCATGCGCGGGTGCGGGTCCTAGCTTTAATCCACAAATCTTGCGGGAAAAAAATTCAAACATTTGTGCCAGATTTTCAAATTCAAATATAAACAGTGGCATCCCTTTTTTCTCTGGTCACCTCTCTTCATTACGACAGTTTCTCAATTTCACACCTATTCGGAGGGCTTCCAAACCCATCCAAATAGTCACCTTATTGCCTATAAATACAGGCTTTCTCCAACCATTTCCTTCATTCATTTTCTTCTCTATCCTCTGCATATTGTTCTTATATTTTTTGTAAGAGAGAGATACAACTCAGTCTATTTGCCAGACCCAGATTTTAGTGCTGCAATTCTGGGATAGTCGTTGCATCCTGGGAGGTCGGTGTCATCTGTTCTCGAGCACCGTAGCAAGGACGTAACGATCTTAAGGAAAGTGTGTCCAACACACGGCTAGGTTGTTTTTCCTTTCTACATTTCTACAGCAATAATCTGAAAATTGTTGTAAGTAAATTAATTCTGTTTTTTTTTTCTCCAGAGTGTTCTTGTTCTAGTTTTAGACTTGAACAAGAAATTTCTTTCCTTCCTTCGTTTTTTCAAAAACTTTCTTTTCTGAGTTTGGGAATTAAAAATTTACATTCTGAAATTTAATTTTAGAATATATATTTTTTCTATTGTGGTTTTGTTAAATATACAGTTTGCTATAGACGTTTGTGTTTAAGGTAATTTTTGAAGTCTTTCCATGCTGGCGGAAGTTTCTCAATGATAGCAGTAACTTGAAATGATTTAGTCAGAATCATTTCTTTGGAAATGATGTCATGTATGATCAACTGAATTTCTTGGACTTGGCCAACCACTATTTTGGAATCTAACATTTTAAAATCTAGAAAATGTCCGACAACAAATTTCTTTGCACCGGCATCTTTAGTTTTGTATTTTAATTCAAGAGATTCCCAAAGTTCTTTGGCTGTTTTCTTTACACAATATACATTGTATGAAGAATTATCAAGTCCATTTAGTATGTAATTTCGACACAAAAAGTCACCTTGTTTCCAGGCATCTATTACAGTAACAAGTTGATGATCAATGTCCTGCCCCTCTGTCTGTTTTGGGGCCTCCTCACGGATGTACCGGACTAAATGCAAAGTTGTAAGATGAAATAACATTTTTTTGCTACCATCTCTTAAACTCTGTTCCATTAAATTTTTTCAGTTTCTCTCCATGGTTTATAGGCACCGTAGGAGTCACTAGCGGTGGTACCAGGACTGTTGGTGTCACGGTCAGAATAGTCTCAGCATTATCCATTGCCATTTTTTTTGAAAATCACAATTTCAGAAATGAAATAAATACACACATGTGGGTTTGTGTGGGCTCCACACCTGTATGAGAGATTTGGTAGATTATTTGGGATTCATAGCATTTTCCTTTTAGTATTCATCGTCTGCTAAGTCTAACAATTGCCAATGAGATTCATTGAGGGAAAGTGGAATATCACTAGAGAAAAACAATGCTCTTTATTTTGGAAAAATGCATCTTCTTTGACATTTAAAATTATAAAATTTGGTTCATATTTTTGGTAAGAGATAGTACAATTATGTTGTTTGTGACTGAATTTAAGTGCCACTTACAACTATGCATTAAGTTCTCTCCCAATCTCGTTCCCTCTTCCCCATTCAAGGTACATTGGAACTTGCAATTGACACTAATCTACACATTTCACATATACTGTTTATTTTTCTTTTAAATTATCCTTAGTTGTGGTACTTGTTTGGATCATATTTCCCCTAATTTTAAAGCCATGGGGTGCTGTACAACATTGGATTATTTGTCATGAATCATGTGAGTGGAAATCACAATTGAAAGTTTAGGTAATTTTAGACAATATTCACCATCTATGATATCTGAATTAAAAAACACAATTTGGAAGTGGTATAGTTAAAGTGTTTGATTTACATTTGAATGACATCTTGGGTTGGTCACTTCTTGGAAATCGTTTGCATTTCGGTGGTAGAAAATATTTGCAAACAAAAATTATATAGAGAATATTAAACAAGAATGATGTGATAGTAATAACTCACTTTCATTGGTTTTTTGTTTGAAATGAATTGATACAAATCTTTTTGAAGGAGATGGAGGTGTCGGGAAAGGGGGAGGGGGTTGGGATGGTGGTGGAGTAGAAGACGACCATTTTTTTTTTCTTCTTCTTTTCGTGCAAGCTTTGTTCAAACCTTAGGTGTCTGAATGACTTTAAGATGTTTGGTTGTCAATAGCCGAACAATGTTGATTTGTTTGATGAACCAAGATTGAACGAATCTTCAACACCAATTTATTTATTTTTTTTTTCAAATAGAAGAAAGCTATACAAAAATGATAGTAAATTATACCTAAACATCTCTTAAATACCAAAATTTTATTTACAATCTATTTACAAGTATCATAAACTATGTGTTTTACAACTTTCAGTCCAATTTAAAGCTACAATTGCTATTGACATTTACAATGCTCTTCCCTTTGGAAAAATGAAACTTGTTTAACATTTAAAAATGAAGAGGCATGCAGTCAAATGCATGAAGACAGGAAGCCAAAAGCCAATGAGGAAAGTGACTTTAAAGTTTTGTTTTGGAAAATGAAAGACTCTTTGTCTCTTGTAATTTGATTGATTCATTTGTGTGATTACATATTTCTATCACCTTGGAAGACAAAAAGGCTGGCCTTTGGAAATTGGTAAGATATAGTGTATATTTACATTACTTACTCACCAAAAAAGAAAACAAAGGGGCAAAAAGAACCATGATAGGAGGAGCTTGAAGAGACACCAAGTAAGTCTGACAACAAAAAAAATTTATTCTCTGATTTTTCATTTTAATGTTGTCATTTTTTTATTGGCAAAGAATATGTGGTTGAAGTATGATCTTGTTCTATTGAGGACTTCAGTTATAGGATTTGGTTAATTTTTGTTATGCTACTTCAATGCTAATGCCGCACTGCATGAAATTTAAAACCAATGTACTCTAATGAAAAATAAAAAATAAACTGAAAGTAGATGATCAGCACCACCTTTTTCTAGACACCCTTTTAAGCTTTCGTTCTCTGTTGCAACATTTTGATTAAGGTTTGATTTGAGAAATCATCAATTCTGATGATTTTTCAGATTTTGTAGCTAAATGGCAGGATGGGAATCATTTGAACCAACTCAAATAGTTGGTTCAGTTTTTGTTTTCTTTTTGTTAAAGATCATACCAATGCGGTTTTTGGTATTATAAATATGAATTTCATATTGATTGTCTTAGTAAAAATATTCAAATAGTTGTTACATTTTGTAGATTTGAGTGTTTTCAAATTTACAACCAAACACATCTGATCATCAAGTTTGTAAAGGGGCTAGTTCCACAGTGGTTCGATTCAAATTTTTGTGTTAACCAAACAGAACACTTGTAGTTGGTTCCATTTCACAATCCTACTAATGAATTTGAATTCTGAAAACCACTAGTTAAATTCTCTCATAACTTTCAATGTCTTTCCGACTTTTTTGTTTTGTGTTTTTATGGATACAGAATGCATTGCACATGCCAATTCTCCTGATTCTCTTTTAAATAAATATAATACTATTATTATTTGTTGCTTACCATTATTGACAAACAAAAAACAATTCCTAAATATAAAAATACATTTTAGAAAGTAAAAACACTGCCCTGCCCTGTGGAGTTGATACTTTGATGTTTTCTATTTTTGTATATTGCTGATGATAGGAGATATGATACTGGGCTATTCCTTATTGTTCTTTTATTTTGTGCCAGGAAATGGAATAACAGACACTAACTACACAAGGGAGTTGATACTTTGATTTGGTTATGTTTGCTGATTGATAGAATAGTTGGAAAGATGAAGAAAATGTGTGTGTCAACTTCAGACATAATCACTCGTCTTCTAGACAATGTAAAAGAAACAGTCTTGATGTCTTTGCCATTACAAGATGCGGTGAGGACTAGTATTTTGTCAAGGAAATGGAGGTATACGTGGTCCAGACTTCCCCAACTTGTATTTGATGATAAGTTCTGCAGAGAATCGATCAGAAATAAGAAGAAAGAACTTATGATGACTATTTATCAAGTTCTGTTGCTCTACCGTGGACCAATACTCAGGTTCACTTTTTCTTTATCTGGACTTGAAGGCTGTTCTGAGATCAACCAGTGGGTACTTTTTGTTTCAAACAATGGTATCTAGGAATTCAAACTTCACATTCGGAAGGGTGAACCTTATAAATTGCCATCATCACTATTTTCATGTCTTCAACTTAAGGATTTGACTCTCCGTTCTTGTATGTTTAAGCCTCCACCTGAAGAATTTAAAGTGTTTAGGAGTCTCCTTCGCCTGGAGCTTTGCAAAGTTGCCATTACTGCCAACATATTTTCAAGTTTAATCTCCAGTTGCCCACTTCTTGAAGAACTGACATTTGAAGGCTGCAGCAATTTAGATTGCCTTGAAATTGACGCTCCTAATCTTATGTTCTTATTCTGCAAAAGCCATGTTGGTTCTATTTGTTTTAAAAATACCTCTCATCTTGCAAAAGTTTCAATCTATTTGAAAGTGCACACGAATGAGGAAACACTCAAGGAAGAAGAAACATCTAATATGGTCTCGTTTTTTGATAGTCTTGTTAGGATTAAACACACTCGAAAATCAATCACACACAGAAAATAGACAAGAAATTTACGTGGTTCGGCAATAACCTACATCCACGGGAGAGATATCCATTATAGAATTTTTCCCGGAGGGAGTTTACAACACTCACACCTCACTCTTTCTTTATAGCACTCTCACTCATAGATTACACTCTGTGTTTCCTTCTTTCTCTTTCTGATTATCTAAGCTCACAACTCTTCCCATTTTATACACAAATGGGAATGCCAAACTCAACCTCTGCTTGCCAACCTCTACTTGCCAACTACCAAGTTAATGGCAAGCCAACCTAGGTTTGAAAAAATTTAGCAAGTTTGTATTCACAGCCTCCATACTTGACTTCCATCACAGCCAAGTTCACATTGGTGTGGATCTTTAACAATTCTCCCCCTCCATACCTATGGGAAGTAGGATCCTTACTGGAAGTCCATCCCAGCAATGTCCCTGCATACTTCGAGTTAGTCTCTGGTGACAACCTTGGTCATCATGTCAGAAGGATTCTTGTTCGTGTGAATCTTCACTAGCTTCATCAACTATTTTCCATCACTTCTCGTATCCAATGATACCAGACATCAATGTGCTTTGTACGGGAATGGTATATGGAATTCTTGCTCAGATCAATCACACTTTGACTATCACAATGTACCTTGTACTCTCCATGCTGTAGACCCAATTCTTGGAGAAACCACTTTAACCACAACATTTCCTTTCCAGTATTTGCGGCAGCAATGTACTCTGCCCCTGTTGTAGATAAAGCAACACACTTTTGTAGTTTGGACAGCCATGAAATAGCTCCCCCTGCAAAGGTGAACAGAAATCCTGATATAGATTTTCTACCATCCAGATCACCAGCCATACCGGCATCCGTAAAACCCTTCAAAATTGGTTCAGCTCCCCCAAAACATAGACACATTTTTGAAGTTCCCTTCAAGTACTGAAGAATCCATTTGATAACCTTCCAATGCTCCTTTCCTGGATTCGTGAGGAATCTGCTCACAATGCCAACTGCGTGAGCTATATCTGGTGGGGTACACACCATTGCATACATTAGACTTCCTATTGCAGAGGAATAGGGGATTGCCTCCATTTATTTCCTTTTAGAGCTGGTCATGGGACACGAACGCTTTGTCACCTTGAAATGGTTGGCCAGTGGTGTGTTGACTGGTTTGGCATCTTTCATGTTGAACCTTTCAATCACCTGCTCAACATATTTATCCTGTGATAGCCATATCTTCTTGGCTTTCCTGTCATGAACTGTCTTCATGCCCAAAATCTGCTGTGCTGGGCCTAAATTCTTCATGTCAAGATACTGCGACAAGTCCTTTTTCAACTTGTTGATCATAGTAATATCATGTTCGATGATCAATATATCATCGACATACAACAGTAGGATGTCTGAAAACCTTTGGAAATATACACACTGCTCTGCTACTGTTTTTGTGTATCCGTGATCTATCATGAATGAATCAAACTTCTTGTACCATTGTCTCGGCGCCTGCTTCAGGCCATAGAGACTCTTCTTCAGTTTACAGACTAGGTTATGTTTCCCTTTAACTTCAAATCCTTCTGGTTGCTCTATATAGATATTTTCCTCCAAATCACCATGGAAAAAGGCAGTGTTCACATCCATTTGTTCTACCTCCAGATTCAAGCAAGCTGCTAATCCCAGAACTACTTGAATGGAAGTCATTTTCACAACTGGAGAGAAGATCTCATCAAAATTAATTCCCTTCTTCTGTCCAAAACCTTTGATCACCAAGCGAGCTTTATGCTGCAGTATTTTACCGTTGTCATCTTTCTTTAATTTGTATACCCATTTGTTTTTCAATGCCTTCCTGCCCTTTGGAAGTGAAACAAGCTTATAAGTGTGGTTCTTCTGCAAAGAACTTATCCCCCCCTTCATGGCTTGCATCTAGCAATCTTTCTTTATATGACTCTTTGCTTCCGAAAAACTCTCAGGCTCCCCCTCATTAGTAATCAGAATATACTGAGAAGCAGGATATTTGGTTGACGGCACACGGCAGCTCTTCTAGATCTCCACAACTGAGGCCCAGTTACCTCTGGTTGAGGGGGTTGCTCCCCCTGATCAATACCCTCTTCATCCGGGTCTTTATCTATTTCCTCTCGATCCTCAATTTCTAGCATAGGATCCTACAACTCTGGCGTGATGGGGACAAGTCTGGAGTGATGACATCTCTAGACTTTGCAGACTTCTCAAAATCTGCTACTATTTAGTCTTCCTAGAACACAACATCTCTGCTCCTGAACATCTTCTTGTTTACTAGGTCCTGCAACTTGTACCCAAATGCTGCATCTAAGTAGCCCACAAATATACATGGAGTGGATTTGTCATTAAGCTTCTGTCTATTTTCCTTGGAGATGTGTGCGAACGCCTTACATCCGAAGACTCTCAAATGAGAATATGAAAGCCTTTCTTCTGGACCAGACTTCTTCAGGTATCGCGAAATTCAACGAGATTGAAGGCGACCTATTGATGAGATAACAGACTGTACAGGCGGCTTCAACCCAGAATGACTTTGGCAACTTTGTCATTCTAAGCATGCATCTGACTCTTTCAACAATAGGCGGTTCATCTTCTCTGCCACACCATTGTGTTGTAGGGTGCCGGGAACTGTTGTCTCGTACCGGATACCTCTGCTAGCACAATATGCTTCAAAAGCATTGGAAGTGTATTCGCCACTATTGTCTGTGCGAAGACACTTCAACTTCTTCCCAATCTCTCTTTCCACCATTGCATGGAACTCCTGAAAGTGCTGGAATACCTCATCCTTCGTCTTTAGGAAATACACCCACAACTTCCTTGATATATCATCAATGAAGGTCAGAAAATACTTGTGGCCGCCAAGTGACTCCACTTCGATTGGGCCACAAACATCTAAGTATACCATACTGAGCACTTTTGTTTTCCTCTTGCTCGTTGAACTGAATGATACTCGATGTTTCTTGCCATAAAGGCAATGAACACACGACTTTAGGGCACTCCTTTTGGATAAGGGTATCTTGGATTGCTTTGCCAACAAATGCAATCCCTTCTCACTCATGTGAGCCAGTCTTCTGTGCCATAAGTCTGGTGACTCCTTGTTTTCTGCTGCATTAAGACTTCACATATAGATCTTCGTTTGAGTCCTGTACAGTGTTGAAGACATCTCTCCTCTAGTGATTGTCAAAGCTCCTCCTGTCAGCTTCTAATGGCCATTTCCGAATGTACTTGTATAGTCCTGTCGGTCCAAGGTGCTTCCGGAGATAAGATTGAGGCATAAATCTGGAACATACCTCACATATTTGAGAACCAACTTGTGTCCGATAAGATTGAGGCGCAAGTCTGTGAACACTAATGTCTCCAATACCCACAATCTTCGAATAGCTAGAATTCCTCATTCGACCAGTGCCAAAATCTCCAGCGTTGTATGAGCTGAAGAGTTCTTTGTGGGAGGTGGCATGATAAGATGTAGCTGTGTCTATCACCCACTCTGTACAACTGTGGTTAGCCACGTGAAGACCATCATTCTCTTCACCAACTACAAGCAGTATTTCATCAGTTGTTGTGGCTATCGTGTTCTCATCTCCCTTTGACTTACTACTTTGGCCTTTATCTTTTCGGCTTGGTTAGTTTCTTTTTATGTGACCCTCCTGGCCATAGTGAAAGCAAGTGAAGCTAGAGTTACCTTAACTTTTACTGTTTCTAGATTTACTCCTGTTATTCCATCTGCCTCTACTCTTACTTATTCTTCTACCTCTGTCTCTGCCTCTATCTTCTGTGACAAGAGCATGGGACTAATTACCTCCCATGTCTTTCCTTCTTGTTTCTTCATTGTACATGGCATCTGTGATCATGCTCATGGTCAGCTTCTCCTCTAGTGCAGAGTTGTTGAGAGAAGCCATCAACGTCTCCCAATTATCCGGTAAAGAATTGAGCAGTAGTATGGCTTGTATTTCATTGTCCAAGGGCATCTTGATGGTTGCAAGTTGATTCACCAGATTCTTGAATTCACTAGTGTGCTCGGACACAGACACACCATTCTTCAACTTTAGATTTACAAGCCTTCTTATCACCAAGGCTTTGTTTCGGGCAGTCTTTGACTGGTACATTCCTTCTAACATTGTCCAGAGGACATATACATCTATCTCTTGGGCGACATGGCGGAACACACTGTGGTCTATCCATTGTCTGATCTAACCGACAGTCTTCCGATTCATCTTTATCCAGTCTTCATCCTTCTCTACTTTCGGTTTAACCCCTTTTTGAGCAATAAGGTCAAACAGGTCTTTATAGTATATGAGATCTTCCATCTACAGCTTCCAGATTCCATAATTTGAAGCATTTAACTTTATCATCGATCTTGAAGTTGATGTGGATTCCTCCATCATCTTCTTACTTGTACAAAGAATCTGAATTTATACAAACAGACCACACCATTGAGTCCGGAATGGTCAAATTAGCCAAGAGAGCACGTCCCTCACTTTTTCAAGGACCTCAATGAAATTTTTCCCAACTTAAGGGGCCAAATTGCAATATCCCAAAACTTCAGGGACTGAAATGCAATTTATCACAACTTCAAGGGCTAAACTGTAATTTCAAAAACTTTAGGGGCTGAAATGCAATTTACCACACCTTTAGGGGCTTAATTGAAATTTCAAAAACTTTAGGAACCGAAAATACAATTTACCACAACTTCAGGGGCTAAATTATAATTTTAGAAACTCTGCTGATGCAATGATGACATCACAGTGACATCAGTCTTCTTCTTCACAGCTTCGCCGAACTGAAATTTCAAGCAAAATTTTGGCAAGCTATTCGGCACTCGATTTAGCTCTGATTTTGACGAATTTTATACTGTCGGAATCGTCTTGAAGAGATGCAGCTCCTAGTGTGCTCAAAAGTTAATTTCAAGAAACTTTGAAATTTGACAATTTTTGAAAAACACATTGTTTTTCTCCAATCGTGGCTCTGATACACTTGTTAGGATTAAACACACCCAGAAGTCAATCACACACAGAAAAGAGGCAAGAAATTTACGTGGTTCGGCAATAGCCTACATCCATGGGAGAGATATCCACTGTAGAATTTTTCCTAGAGGGAGTTTACAACACTCACACCTCACTCTCTCTATAGCACTCTCACTCACAGATTACACTATGTGTTTCCTTCTTTCTCTTTTTGATTATCTAAGCTCACAACTTTTCCCATTTTATACACAACCGGGAATGCCAAACTCAACCTCTGCTTGCTAACCTCTACTTGCCAACTACCAAGTTAGGTTTGAAAAACTTTAGCAAGTTTGTATTCACAGCCTCCATACTTGACTTCCGCCATAGCCAAGTTCAAATTGGTGTGGATCTTTATCAAGTCTACCCGTCATTCAGTTTTTGGAATTAGACTATTATTATGTTCGAGTAAGATTAGTAGACCATGTTTTTTTATTTTTGGCCGTGGGGTTGTCTTAAGTAACTGATGTTTCTCTGATTTTTTTTCTTTATTTAGTACATGGCTGCAAGTGGTATACCAAAGAAGTTTCCAATTACTCTGAGCCACCTTACAATTCTTATGTTGCATGGTATTTGTTTAGGGGAAGTAGATGAGGTCTCTATTGTTCTTTGCTTAATCAGAAGCACTCCAAATTTGGCAAAATTTAAAATTGAGGCAAGTAATCACATATTATATTATTTTTATGTTTATAATGTATATTTTGAATCTTTAGGTTGGAATAATTCCATTTTCTTTTTTCTAAGTATTTACCGATGATCCTGTTCTAGAACTTTTAGAAACGCAAGACTGGTCGGATGTATCTTTAAACCAACTTCGAGAGATAGAGATGAAGAATATATCTGGAATGACGTCTGAATTGGAGTTTATTAGGCTTCTATTAGCAAAATCCCCAATGCTAGAGAAGATGCTTATTGAGCCTAACTCGGAGAAAGTTGCTAACAAAGGATTGAGGATTTTGAAAGAGTTGACAAGATTTCAGTGCTTGTCACCTTAAGTAGAAATCACATACAATGGTCCAAATGGAAGTTTGTGAAGATGAAATGGGCAATATCAATCAAGTGTAAATTTATAAAAATATTTTCAAATTAATGATGAACTTTTCCTATGTTAAAGTACAAAGTGCAGTGTAATTGGTCCAAGATGAAACCTCTGAAGATGAACTTTAGTAAATGGGTTGTGTACTTTTTGACTAGTTTTAGTTTAGTCCCTAAAAATACACTACCACCGTCTTCTTTGCCTCTTCATTATATTCTTCCTTTTGTTCACACATCTCCTCCACCCTCTCATCTCACTACCTCAGTTGTGTCTCAACCCTCACTTCCACTGCATTCTTCAACTTTCACTCCTCATCCCGCTTCATCGGCCCTTCTCTTGCTGTTGCCCAAATAATCACATTAAAAGAAAAATTAGTATAATTATATTAAAAATATGAGAGTGATTATATTTTTTTTGAACTTAAAAAATGTAAATAAATTAAAATTTTTAACTTTTCAAATAATAATAATAATAAAAACAAATTCCAAACAACCCACTAAATGGCCACGTCGTGTATTGTTTTGTTAAGAAAATGTGGATTCACATGTATTTTTTTGGGAAATTTTTTTTAGGGAAAATTAGTCTAAGATCCCTACCAAACTTTTAGTATGATGAGAGATCCACAATAATATTTTTTGATGCCTAAGGTCCCTCAATGTTATTTTGGTTTATAAAATACCTATTTTACCCTTCTTTGTAATATACGGTTTTCAATTTGAAAAACTGAAGATTATGTTGCTATTTTTGTAGGAGATTATTTTGGGATGAACTTGACAATGGAGATTTTGATGATGTAGATTTTCATAGAGATTTTGTAGGGATTTTGTAGTCGTGTAGAAGTTGATTTTTGTTGATCGTGTAGAAGTTGATTTTCGTTGATCGCGTAGAAGTTGATTTCCAGTGGAGTTGAATCAGGTACGTTTTTTTGATTTTTCATTTGATTTGTATGTAAGAACTCCGATTTGAGAGAAGTTTTTCTATTTTGTTTTGAATTAGGTTTTTATTTTCAATTTTCATCAATGTGAAAGAAAAGCTAGCTCAGTGTAGTTGTTTTTTATTTTTGAAGTTGATTTTTCATTCTTTGTTATTGACGCTGGAGTTTTCTGCACTTTCCTAAGTTTTGTGCTTTGTTTTTTTTTGTTTTTTTTTTTTGCACTTTTCTTTGTTTTTTCAGAGAAAATTGTATGTTTGTTATTATAATCCAACGGAAATCATAGAGAAGATTATAAGCTTGTAGTCCAGTGAAAATTGTAAGCTTGTAGTCCAAAGAAAATTGGAAGCTCAAATCACAGAGAAGATTATAATTTCATAACAGATTTTCTCTGTGATTTTTGTGAGTGATTGTGTTAATAGTTAGCATTAATTTTCTCTGTGATGTTCTATGGACTCATTAATTTTTTTTGTGATTTTGTTTTTGTTATATTGAAGGTGAATATAAGTTCATAAATTTCTCTAGATTTTGATTTGAGTACAATATTGTACAATTACACAAAGAAAATCACAGAGAAGATTATAATTTCATAACAGATCTTCTGTGTGATTTTTGTCTATAATTGTGTTTAATAGTTAGCATTAGTTTTCTCTGTGATTTTCTCTAGACTCATTAATTTTCTCTGTTATTTTCTCTGGACTCATTAATTTTCTCTGTGATTTTGTTTTTGTTATCTTGAAGTTGAATTATAAGTTTGTAAATTTCGTTGGACTTTTACTTGAGTCCAGAGAAGATTATAAACTTCGTATTATAATACTGAGAAAATTATAAAAAAACATAAATTTCTCTACACTTGTATGTTGTTCTTGTGAAGTGTTTTTATATTGAACAAGTTATTTTTCGTGTTTTTTTTTTTTTCTAATTTATATGGATAGTGCAATGTTGTTGCTGTGCAAATATAAGACAGTGCAATGTTTTATGTGAATTGAATTTTAAGGAATTGGTTGGCATTTCATTTGAAACTTGAGATGATGTATATTTCATATTCTATTGTGGTACATTCGAATTGTATGGTTTGAAATAAGATTGACTTTCTAAATATGTTGAGGGTTGTTGTGCACGTGGTGTTGATATAGTTGATGTTTCAGTTATTAGTTGTAGTACTTCTGATCAAGAGGATGAAGTGGGGTCTAATTGGGTAGATGTTGTGCATGGTGAATGTGATAGGCTCATGGATATTGAAAAGGATTCACTCTCTAAGTTTTGTTCTCACCAAGAAAAGGTGTTATTGTCAGCTGGTTGGCGAAATAATATTACGAGTGTTGGACAAAAGTTTGAGGATGGTGTTGTTGAGTTCCGTACTGTTTTGTGCAAGTATGCTATTAAGGTTGGTTTTGAGTTTACGTATGTTTAAAATGACAACTTGAGGGTTACGGAAGAATGTGCATATAAAGAATCAAGGGGATGTATGTGGCGCGTACATGCTTCAGTTGAAAAAACAAATGGATTCTTTTACATAAGAACTTTGAACAACGAATATACGTGTCGTGTGGTTGTTTGTACTAGTAAACATGCTAGGATGACTTCCAGCTTAGTTTTTGGCTGATACTTGAAGAGGTAAGTGCAAAACCTTTAACTCGTTCAATAGATGTTGTGAAAGAAATGAAAGACAAGTATGGTGTCTCAATCAGTTATAACTGTGGTTGGTTGGGGGTTGAAAAATCCAATTGTAGTACATATGGGGATTCTTATTTGTCATTCGATTAATTACAGTGGTATTTTGATGAAGCATTGATGAACAATCCAGATAGTCGTTTTGAGTTAGATTTTGAAGATAACAAGCGTTTCAAAAGAGTGTTTGTGGCTTTTCATACATGCATTGCTGGTTTCAAATATTGTCAGACATTGTTGTTTCTTGATGGAACATTTTTGAAAGGACGATACAAAAGAGTTATGCTTGCTGCGACAGGGAGAGATGGGAATAAAGGTAATTGTAAACATATCTAATTTTCTCTAAGTATTTGAATTTTTTATACATGTGGGAATTGAGTGAATTTTCTATTTTTGTGGCTATGTTTTCTCTGACACTTTGAATTTTCTCTAAAGGTGGCCATTGTGTGAATTTTCTTTTGATTTGGTCAATGTGAATTTCCTCTGGATTGGGTCAATGTGTGAATTTTCTCTGGATGTTGGCACCTTGTGAATTTTCTCTGGATGTTGGCACTGTGTGAATTTTCAGTAAATTTTCCTTGGATGTTACCACTGTGTGAATTTTTAGTGAATTTTCTCTAGATTTGGTTACTATGTGAATTTTGTCTGGATGTTGCCACTGTGTGAATTTTCTCTAGATGTGGTCACTAAGTGATTTTTCTCTAGATGTTGTCACTGTGTGAATTTTCTTTGGATTTGGCCACTGTGTGAAGTTTCTTTGGATTTTGGCAGTGTCAAATTTCTCTGGTTGTTTATTGTTCTAATTTTCTTTGCATGTGTATATCTAATATGCTTATTCCTATTTGTTTTGTAGGTTTTTTTTCCTATAGCTTTTGCCGTTGTTGATGTTGAGAATAAAGACAATTGGTATTGGTTTCTTGAACATTTATGTGAAGTATTGTAATCGGAGAGGGTGATAAGTTTCATATTAGATCGACATTGTGGTATTGTGAAAGGAATTGCTAGGTTTTTCCCTAATTGCTATCATGGATTTTGTCTTGAACATCTAAAGAGAAATTTGAGGGATAGGTTATCATGTGGAAACACAAATTTGGTTAGGGAGATGATTGTGTCCAAGTTTTCAGAAGGTGCATAAGCGCCAACAAAGGCATCATTCCATTTCAAGTTAAATGAATTAAAAAGTGAGGGAGGAGACATTATGAGTGTTTTCTTCAGAAGTTTACCATATGAAAATTGGAGTGATGCCTATTTTAAGGGAAACGTTATGGTGAAATATATTCAAATGTTGCTGAGTCATTCAATTCATGGATATGAAATACTCGGCACTTGCAAATAACAAATTTGGTGGACATGATATGGTTGCAAATCATGAATATGAGTTCTGATAGGAGGCTGCTTTCTAGTAAATGGAATAAAGTTCTCTGTCCTCGTATGGATAGTGTGTTGGAGAAGGCTTTCAAGGATGGGAGGACATGGAATGTGAGTTTATCATCTGATAATGTGTTTGAAGTGCATTGTTTTCCTTCGATTATGGTTGATCTTGGGTTGAGAACTTGTTCATATCGAAAATGGAAAATAAATGGGTATCCATGTCAACATGCTATTGCTGCAACTTTCAAGAGTGGAAAGAATTTGAATTCATTGGTTGAACCATTTTTTCATACTGATATGTATCGTCAAGCATACTAGTTTTTGATTGGCCTAGTTCCAACTATTGAAAAACCTATGTGTAGCATTGATGATGCAATGATTTTACCTCCGTTGAGTAAGAGACTAGCTGGGAGGCCAAAGAAATACAGAATTGCTTCTAGTGGAGAGTTTAAAAGGGTGATAAAGTGTAGTCGATGTGAGAGTATTGATCGCCATAATAAGAGGACATGCAAGGAACCTTTGTTAAATAGTTGAGGATAATACATTTTATTGATTGAGTAATACATTTGAGGATGTTAGAGGATCTTATTACCAAAATAACGTGTCAGTTGTGCGTTGTATTTAGTATTTTCTTTGAATTTTTTTTCTATAATTTCTAGATCAATGCACTTGTGTTTTTGAAACATACTTTGAGCAGTATATTTATAATACCAGTCAAATTCATCTAGAGAAATTTGCGAGTTGCAGAGAAAATTACTTTGTGTATTTCGTTTTGTGTAATGTGCTTTTTGGACAGTGTCTATATAATACCAACCAAATTCATTCAGAGAAATTTTTCAATAACGGAGAAAATTACTTTTTGTATTGTGTTTTTAGAAATATACTTTGGGAGTGCCTTTATAATACTAGTCAAATTCATCTAGAGAAATTTGCCACTAGCAGAGAAAATTACTGTGCATTGTGTTTTGTGAGGCCAAATTCATCTAGAGAAATTTACCAATAGTAGAGAAAATTATTGTGTGCATTATGGCTTGTTTTGGCAACATGGTTTGTAGCCGCGTTTGGGTGTTTAATGAAAAAGCCAAACGTGGCTTTTTTGTTCTAAAACCTGTTTGGGAAGCTGGATAAAAGCAAAATTGCAATTTACGAATATACCCTCCATTCACTTAGGGTTTGTTGACTCAAAACACTTCACCATTTTGCATCTCACGCCTCTTGTTCTTCTCTCCTTCTCAGATCATCGTCGCTCCACTGCACCACTGCTGTGGATGCCGCGTAAAACTCATTTCTAGCATCGGCCATCGACATCGCCACCGACTTCCCTCTACCATATCGTCTTCCTCGGTTGATCTACACAATCATGTAAGCCTTTTCCCTCCGCCGGTGGTCTACTACCCGTGATTTGCAACCCATTGTTTGGAAACTATTAAATTACAAATAGATCTGTTAATTTTCAGTTCCGTTTATGACATTACAAGTGTTATTTGGCTTTCTGACTACCATCTGCTACTCCTTTTGTTTTTTTTGGGATTTTTTGGGTAAACACTTGTTTGATTGCCATCTTCTTACCCACTGTGTGCTCTGTTTATTTATGTATTTATTTTTTATTTATTTTCTTACTACTTCTGCTGGCCTTATTTTGCTATGAAAAAAATTTACTAGAACTTTGTTACGGGTGCTCTTAATCTTGCGACATATGGAAACCCCTTTCAGATTTGATTATTCTGCTTCTGAACAACAAAAACAATGAGTCATTCTGCTTGTGTACATGGTTGTGTACAAAACCAATGAGTCATTCTGCTTGTGTACATGGTTGCATCTATGGACTACACCAAAAATATATATATATATATGTTGACCTCATAAAAATTTTACTTCTGTGTGTTTTTGTTCTTGTTCTTGTTTTTGTATTTGTTTTGTGGTTGATCACAAGCTTCAATACTTGGATTTCTTTCCCAGATGTTATATGATTATTTGGCCTCATGAAACTTTTACTTTGTGTTTTTTTTTTTTTTTTTCAAAGGTTTAAGTTAGTTATCTTACATCTTGAAATTTTCCTCCTTATGTTACATCTCTTATTGAAGCTACCATGCCAAATGATATTGCAGTAATTTGATGAAGTTTGAAAAGTTTGGTTGACAAAGAGTGTGCTTTTTGTTTGCTTCCATTCCTTGTCCTTGTTATTCTACTTCTCTTTATTGCTGTCGGAAAACCCCCAAGAAGATATTTTTCCAGAAAAATAGCAGTTTATAATCCACCAAGTGTCATCCATTCTAAAAAAAAATAAAAAATCATTCAAAGCCCATTATATGTCCTTTTGTCTTCACAAACCTTAAAACCATAAAAGACCACAAGCTCTAAACCATTTAAGAGATCAAAGACTACATCACTCATGTCATCTTACTGTCTTCCTACATCATTGCAAGATTTAGTGCAGTTTGTAAATTTTGGGTATTCTTCTAATTTATGGGCCCTCTGTCCTTCACATCCAATAGCGATTAGAATCAATTCTTAACTTCAAATTCCTTTCCAAAATTATATCTACAGCCCATGTTACTCCGGGTTCAACCAAAACATAGAATGTAACCCAACCAGTGTGTGGAAAAAACAAAAAACAAAAATGAATGGTAAAACTAACTTCCTATCTCAAATTGTTAGACCTAGTGGACCATTGATAGATTTATCTGGAGAAAGTTGTAATTCCCTCGTCATACATCATATACACCAAAGCACTGGACAGTTACATGCTTCTTCCACTGGCCGAAGCTCCTATTTTAGTTTGACCCTACTTGTACCTTACTAAAATGTTTACAAATTTAGAAATTAAAAAAACAATATTAAATCGTTATGCAAAATAAAAATAAAAATAAAAATGAAAAGGGATTTTATGACGAGATGAACAAAAGGAGTAACCATTAAGCTTAAGTAGATGAGTGAGTAAGAATAACAGCCAATGAGTTGTGCCTCCATAATGAGAACCTTTGCCCTCAAGACATCAATAATTGTGTCATCAACAATGAAGTCAGACATGGTGTCTCCCGTAAAAGCAATTTCAGGCATTGTAATGGCATATGTAATCTGCCAAAGTGAAAATCCGATCATGTATAACATAGGCTTTCTATCAAGAAAATAATGGTGATAGGGGAACTTCATAAGGTTCATCTATGTTGTCCTGCAATTAGAAAACAATTGTTTCAACATAGTTTAAAAATCTTATCCTCTATTCCCTTTTTATTTTTCCGGGAAAAGGTGATGCTGAAATTGGTCCTTATGCTCCCAACCAGTTCTAACAGTAAACTTTCCAATGTTGTTAAAGCACGACAGTACAGTGCTAAAATGTCATGTCATATGGAGGGGGTGGGTAATGGATCTATTCTTTCAATTTTTTTGTCATATGGTGCAAGTGGTAGTGCTGTTGGGAAGTTCAAAGATGGCTTGGATGTTTCCATTTTTCACATGAATTGAGGAAATGGTATAACAACAAAATAAACAAATTCCATTTTAAGATTATCTATGTAAATCAGGTGTTCTCTACATGTAAGTCACAAGTTGTCCATGGGTTACATTTTTCCGACACCCATGTGATGACGCATGCATTTACCTGGGGTTTAAGAAACACATCCATTGACATTTCTTGTTCCACACCGCTATAAAGAGACATGTTAACATTTCTTGTTCCACTACACACAACAGAAATGGCTTCCTCGATGTCAACTGCCACTTCTTCATAGCCACGAAGGATGTGTGCATGTGGCTTTGGGCACTGCTTTGTAAAGATTTCTAGATCTAACAAAAACCCAGGTCGTGCATACTATGTTTGCCCTAGTCCAACGGTGTGTATTACCGCTATTCAATGCATGTACTCCTATACTTGTCATTTATGGTTATGTCATAAATAAATGACTCTAACTACTGAAATTGTGTATGCCAGAAATGTGTTCCGTGGGTAGGTTGGTGTGACGAGTTCCGCAGAGAAAGGGTTGCTAATGACCTCCCTCTGAATGATGTCGATTTGGGGCTACGTAGTGACGTTGATTGCATAGATCAGAGCCTACATTTGCTTTGGACAGTCGTCAGTGCGTTGAGCGTCATAGTGATTGCCTTGTTGTTTCGTATGTGATTCATGCTCATTTTGTGGGTTTTTGTGTTATTTTCAAGACCGGACACCTTCACGCTAGACGTAGTTATATGTGTAACTTGCATATTATGCCTCTTTTACTGTATTATAGATGTCGATGTAATGCATTATGAACTTTTGTATCAATGTACGTATTGTCATATTCAGGAAAGCTTATTTTTGTTGTCTACAACCACTGCTACGTCATTGTACTGTAAACAAATTAACTAATTGCATTGCATGCATTGTTGTATTGCTACTTCCATACATGTAATTAATTGTTTTGCGCTGCATGCTCATTTTCTTGTGAACTACACTTGTGACCCACTCGTAGTGTGATGGCAACCACTTGTACTTTACCCCGTACCCCTTCAAAAACACATGGCAAGGGTGTGACATCAACCCAAAACTCACCTATCCACAAATGCACTTGGGATAGTGATAACACTAAGCTGTACCTACAACTTGTCCTTGGTGAAATGAAGGAAGGTAACCGACAACTATGCGCCTTATCCAGCACTGGGTGTAAGAATATTGCCAACAAGTTCTATGAGAAAATCGGAATGCGACATTTGGCCAAACAAATAAAAAACAAATATGACAATCTGAAGAAAGATTGGGTTGCCTGGAAAAAGCTACAAGATGCTAGTCAAGGCTTCACAGGAATAGGATATGACCAGGCCATGGGTTTGTTCACAACACCTGAGCATTGGTGGGCGAAAATGCAAGCGGTATGATGTACTTTACTTTTCCAAATAACAACTGCCTTCTTCATTTTAATGTTTACAAATTAATTGTTGTTTGGTTGCTTGACATTGTTTTTTGACTCTGTCAAATGAACCAGCGATGTGCAAAGTTCAAGACAAAGCCCTTGGAGCACTTGTAGCTTATAGAAATAATGTACTTGGGTGCTTCCGCAATAGGAAAACATGCATGGACCCCAACTGAAATCTGTGATGATGATGTGGTAACCAATGATGCAGATGCTGACAGTGGCATGGCACCTCTCAGTGATGGCACACCACCTATTACTGTGCCTGATAGAGGCAGCGAAAACGTGGTTGATTCTTCACTATTTGATGATGCTCCCCCACAGTCCACTATAGATGGATCAGCCAAAGCAAAGCGTCGAAAGAGGGCAGCCCCTGGTACAATGACCAGTAGCATGGACAACCTTGTGGAGGCTGTTAGCAAACAAAGCAGGGAGCTGAAAATCACCCAATATGTTGTGACAGGAAGGGGCGAGAACACTGTTGGGGATTGTCTTGCAAGGATTATGAACACACCAGGATTGGAGCTGGGTGGTCTGTTATTTTCGTTTGCATGCTCGCTAATGGATTCACTGGACAACTGCGACCTCATGATGGGCGTCCCCCTTGATTGCATTGTTGCGTGGTTAAAAGAGAAGCGTGCCATATGTCATCCAATTGTTGTCAGCGGAACCCGCGGTGTGTCTCTATTTGGGCAGGATAGGGTGCTTGACCTGAATTAAAGCTTGGAAGGAACAAGTGCAATGTTAACCACTTCGTGCTTATTTACTTCTGTTTGTGAACTTGGGATATTTTTATTTATTTTCTTTATTTTTGTGTTTCCTATTATGTTGTGTGAAACCCAGTTGTTATGGTGTGTTGAATGTTAAACACGTTTGAATGGTAGGTGTGTGACCATTCCAAATATTAGGGGCTTATGCATGACAGTAGAGTATGATCATTTCCTTTTAGTTACTATTTTTTTTTTTTTTTTTTTGTGCTTATTTACTTATGTTTGTGAACTTGGGATGTTTTTATTTATATGATTTTTTTTTTTTGTTTCCTATTATGTTGTGTGAAACCCAGCTGTTATGGTGTCTTGAATGTTAAACAAGTTTAAATGGTAGGCGTGTGACCATTCCAAATAATAGGGGCTTATGCATGACAGTACAGTATGATCATTCACTTTTAGTTACTATTTTTTTTCCTGTTTTTATTTATATGATTTATTTATTTATTTTTGTTTCCTTTGGACAGTTGTGTGAAACCCAACTGTTATGGTAGACATTCATATTGACTGCAGCTAGAATCTTATACCTTTGTGCATGTACCTGCATAATCTTATACCATTTCTTGTATGTTCTCCAATGGCCTATGAACCCTTCCTACAATAACTCTGCAGACTAGTAAAAGTAGAACCATTTTCTAGTGGCCTATGAACCATTTCTTGTTGAAAAGTAGGAAAATATTGAAATAAAGCTGCAAAGGAATCAGGATTTAGGGTTCAATCTAACAGCAGAAAAAGAAAGAAAAGTAATTAAAGTACAATAAGTTAATTTAGAGAAAAAAAATTGTTCTCAATTAAACAACTAATATAAATCCAAAAAGTGAAATCTATAAGAGCCTATACGCTCACACTCATATTTTCATTTGGAGAAAAGTGCCATTTAAATTTGAAAAATATGTAACAACCCCCAAATTTGTACATGCTGACTGCAATTGGAATCTTATACCTTTTGTAAAAGTTATGTGAATTGATATATCTGCTAAAGGGCGGTACACTTGCCCATGTAATGGTGTACAAATACTTGGCCAAGGTATTCACGTGCACACAGGAATGAATTTGTAGTTGGGGAAGCCTATCTATTTATTTGTACACAAGGGTGTCCAACACATACGCATCACAAGGGTAAGCAATTTCAGTAGCAGTTAAGTTATTCACACTTCAGCTGACGTTCTCCTAGTAAAGGTGTGTTCTCGTTATTCCAATTTGATTCCAATAGGCACTGCATGGTTGCAAGAGTAACATATGTTATGCATTTGAATCACCTTCTTTTCTTCTTTTCTTTTCTTTCTTCTTCTTTTTTTTTTTTTTTTTTTTTTGTCTTGGTTGAATTTGTTATACAGCATCAATGGATCCGCAAGAGGGTAGTAGCGCAGGTGTTGTGTGCAATGGCCAAATTAATACGTGGATACAAGAGACAATCGGAGAGATGGAAATGACAACATCAATGATATGGCTAGAAATTGCACGCGTGGCCAATGAGTACTCATATGTTGACAGGACTCCGTTTCACACATCTACGTTGACCGTGAGATTATGGATGAAGGAGATGCTTACAGGCCGAGAAGAAGCGTTTCAGCGTAATTTTAGGATGCCAAGGGATGTGTTCATAAAATTGTAACACATTAGTAGCCAATTGTGGTCTCGAACTCCCGCAGCGTTCGCATGGTGTTGATGTAGTTGAGAGTGTGGGGATGTTTATATACGTGTTGCGAGGCTTCCCAAGTTGGGATATTGAAGATTGCTTCCAACACTCAGGGGAGACAGTGTGGCGTCATTTTAAGTGTGTTCGTAGAGCAATGAAGGAATTTACACGAGCCCACTGCCGACCGACGAAGCCTCAAAATAGTAGACATCCATACTTGGAGTCACAACTGAAATATTTGCCATTCAAGGTGAGGTGTAGAACGTTCATTAATTTGCCGTGTCAAAATAGTTGTGTATGTCCTAAATGTAATTTTACTGGTTACTTATGCCATGTTTGCATTATTTGAGCACGCAGGACTGTATTGGGGCGTTGGATGGGACGCACGTGGAGGCAAATTTGAATCTGCGTGAGGCACCGCCATATTTTGGTCGTAAAGGACAACACACGCAAAATATCCTTGCAGTCTGCGATTTTGACTTGTGTTTTACTTTTATCTCCTGCAACTGGGAGGGTAGTATGCATGACAGTAGAGTATTTAACGAAATTACCCAATATCCGGCGAAAAAATTCCCACACCCAGCAAAAGGTAAAATGAAGTGGCACTATTCAATATCATGACTGATTTATTGTTTTTTTATTAACTCAGGTTACTAATTAAAATTATTTGGACACACACAGGAAAGTATTACCTTGTTGATGCAGGGTACAAGAATCAGAAAGGCTTTCTTGCACCGTTTAAGGGATGTCGGTATCACCAAGAACAGTTCCATGTGACTGGATGAGCACGCAACGCGAATGAAGTTTTTAACACAGTGCACTCCTCGTTAAGGAGTGCAATTGAACGTACATTCGGAGTGTGGTGCTGGGGTTTTCTACATAACATGCCTCGGTATGATTTCGGGAAAGTGCAAGTGCCATTGGTTGGGGCTTCAATGGCATTGCATAATTTCATACGCCACAACTCAAACGAAGATGAAGCATTCAACAAGGTTGCTAATGCGGAACATTTTATTTTTAGTGACATGCCCAACGCAGCAGGTGTTGGTCATGATGATGAGCTTGACCTAGCGGGTGATGATGATATAGAAATGAACGAATTTAGAAAATCCATTAGAAATTTGTTGGTGCAAAATCACCATGAGCTACGGCTGTAATCAATCTTTACGAATAATATATATAGTTACATATGAGGAGTTGTTTTGGCCTAGTGAATTTTTATTTTTATTTTTATTTTTATTTTTATATACAATTTTTTTTTTTTAATTTACATTTGAGGAGTTACTTTTGTTCTAAAACCCATTTGGGAAGCTAGAAACTGAATATCATAAGACAATGGTTTTTTTTATTTTTTTTTTATTTTGAACGAATTTTTATACAATATGTATTTTTATTTTTATGGAAGACATTTAAAGGTAAAAATGAAATATTTTGAATTTTTTATTTTATTTTTTATTATTATTTTAAAAAAAAAAAGAAAAAAGAAAAAACGTTGCATATCCATGATATGTATATGTCACAGTGTACAAGTTCCCCAGATGCGCAAGCCATTTTATTCACTTAAGGAGCTAGACAATGAGAGTAGGTGAAATTCTGTAAATTGCAAATGGGAAGGGGGTATTTTGGTCATTTTACACTATGCCATGATGATATGACAATATTAAAAATTATTAACTAAAAGGGTTCTGTTGTAGTGTGCAACCCTTGAAGGGTTGCACACCATATGCAACTTCATTATTGACCATTAGATTACATAAGTTGATCTTGACGGTTGAATTATTTAATTTTGAAAAATTTGACACCGGAGCAACCGGTTGACAGATCTATATTCTCTCTTCTTGCATAGTATTCTCTCCACTTTCACTTTCGTCTCTCTCTTTCGCCCCCTCTCTCTCTCTCTCTCTGTTGCCCCTTCCTTCCATCTCTTCGCCTCGCTCCTCTCGCTCTCTTCCCTCTCTATTGCGCTCATTCCTCTCTCTTTCTCTGGCTCGATTGAATGCAAGCCGAAGTGGTTGTTCTGTTTAAAACCCTAATCTAACCCAGTGAGCCTCTGTTTGGTTTCTAAGAAAATAAAGAATTTTTTTTGGAAGAGCAATCAACAAGGTATGCCTCCTTCTGATTATTTCTGAAACCCTCCCTCTTCTAAAACTCTGTTCTTTCCCATTTTTTACTCTGTTTTCTCTCTCTAATTTTGTATTCCAATCTCTCCTGTTTCACACTCATTCGAAATTTGTACGAATGAGTGTCTGTGTCTGTGTAACTTGATTTTGATTTTCATTCAGTTGGTAAATAGGAGAAATTATTCAATGCTCGTGGAGCAATGGTAAATAGGCAATTCAAGTTGTTCTGAATCAAGTTCCTTCAAGTTGTTCTCAATCGACAGTTGACGATCTTCTGGAGGTGCGAATTGCAAATCTATCTCTCTCTCTCTCTCTCATAACGAACAGAGCTTTGTTCCCAATCTCTGTTATTGTACATTTTCGATGTCATCGAAGATGCTTTCAAGATCACACTGATTATCTGTGCGTGAGATGAGTTCTCGTTGATTCATTCAAATTTGTTCGATTTTTATCATTTTGATTGCTGTTAAGGGTTTAATTTTAATTTATATTTTGGCCGATTGATGCTTATTTTATATTAATCTATAAATCTGGAGTGTTCTTGTTCTGTTTCTTTAGGTTTTGTAAGTTGATTTTGTGTGTATGTTTTTTCAAGTGTTTGGTATAGAACACAAAAGTTTCTAGGGATTTGATTTTGGTTTTTTAATTTTGTATAATTTTGAGTTTTGAAAGCTGTTAATTGATGAAGCTAGGGTTTATGAGGTTAATTTGATGAAGCTAGGATTGGGTGGATGTTAATAGGGAAGGTGCATTGATACTTACACAATTATGGCGTTAGTTTTCGAGTTTGAATAAGACTTTTTGACTGGAAAAATAAAGCCCTAAGCAAGTGCATGTGGGTTTTCACACTTTGTTGGGTTGCTTTGACTTCATCCACTAGCATTTTATAATCTCCACCTCTACTTTTATTTTTGGGAAGCCATTCCAAAATGAAAGATAAAATTGAATTCATAAATTAAACTGTATCTAGGACAACTTGATAGTTTCTGACATTGATTGTGCCCTATGATGAGGTTGAGGTTGTTCACTTCGTAAGATGACACTGCCTTAATGAAATTCAATTTTTTTTTTTAATTTTTTGATAAGGACATCTATTAGGATAGATAAACAAGTGCTATAGTGGCTATGTTTCCTTGGTGGAGGCCCGACCTGCATGCTCTTTGCTTTCCAAACTAAACCTTGGGGAATTGAGCTGGATAGCAGCCTGAGTTTAGTGTTGCATAATATACTGTCCTCTGTCTCTATTCTCTTTTTGCTACATTTTTTTCTTTTTTCTTTTTCTTTTTTTTTTTTATAAAATGTTTTGATCGTATTTTCTTTTCCTTTGTCATGTTTTTGTTAGGTAAGGAAGAGAGACTCAAACTTTTAGTCTGTTTATTAAGATAATGCAACCTGCGTAGCTGCGGTATCATTTTTCACTCATTATTAGATTTTTTTTAGTGTTTTTCTTTTTTGCGTTGGCAACTTAGTCCAAGTGTTTGTTAACTAGATTATTATTTAACAAATCCATTCATATGTGCATGTGGTGCAATTGATGAATGTATTGTACAACCTAGATGGTGTAGGATATTTTCAATTCCCACATTAAGTATATATGTCAACTGATGAATGTACTATAACTTTTAAGATTTTTGTTTGTTTTTTCCCTAATCAAAGATACTAGAAGTTTATTCTTCTTGTCTTTCTTCACAAGGAATTCTGATTGAAGCCTGATGGATTAGTTACATGTGGTATAATCTATTTCTAACCATTTGCAATTTATCTCTATGCCTCAGTTACATGGATGTAGTTAGTTATTTTTAACCATGTGAGGAACTATGCTTTTAATCTTTGGAAGAACAAGGGATTGAGGGAGGTACTGTCTACTACCACCAGTTTTATATTTTTCTTATTTGATTGTGTGGAAAGTAGTACTAATGTTGTTAAGGATGGACCCTAGTTTTTTGGGGGGCACTTTCTTGTACTGAAAAAGTGGCACAATATGATGAAATTATCTAAGGAGAGGCTTGATAGAATTTTGATTTGGATTAAGTTGTTTAACATTCCTTTAGAATTTTGGGATGATGATGGGCTTAGTAGGATTTCTAGTGCTAGAATTTCATTTGCTAAAATATGTGTGGAAATAGGATTGGATTCTCTTCCTACTGATTTTCTAATCAAATGTGAAGATCAGAGTGTTGAGATTGGGGTTGAATACCTGTGGACTCCATCCAAGTGCTCAAAATGTAAAGTCTTTGGGCATATGGAAGATAAATACATCAAAACTCGAGTGGAGAATTTGTCCAAAGAAAGTATTTCACAGAAGGTGTAAACTTTTGATGACTAAAAAAATTTAGTCGTTTTATGTTCAATTTTTGCCGACGGCAAAAAAAATTAGTAGCGAAATTATGTTTTTGACTACAAAAGATTAGTCATTATTGATTAATATTTGTTGACAAATAATAATTTAGTTGCTAAAGGGTGAGAAATTTTATTACCGCGTGCCCCTCTTCTCTGTTTCACACAAACACTTTCTTCTCTGTTCTCTCTTACACACATAGAACAGTCACCACCAAACCTCACCTCAAGCCGCTGTGCTCGATTATCCGCTTTTACAAAGTAGAAGTCACATAGCGCAATGTCCTCAACTTGCTATCTCAAAAACTCTTTCTTCCATGTAGCCAGAATGCCTCTTGGCAACACCACCAGTGGTCTAGCATGGGGATACTTGGCCAAAAAACTCTGCATAAAACTAATTGTCATGAAAGCTTTTCCAGAGCCTGGAGCGTGGGCCATGATGTAGCCACATGGATTCTCTGCAACCAAGTTACTCAGTAGAAAATTGAAGCCCTCAACTTGATGGGGTTTCATCTGCTTTTTGTGCTTAGGATGAGTAGCAATTTCAGTGACATCAAAATCCTGTCCACATAATTTAACCCCATCATGAAATATTTCAGTTGCTTCCTTGTCCTTATAGTCCAGCCTCCATAAAAGTATGTACGTGTAGACCTTGTGCCCTAAATCAAAAAGAAAATGAAGCAAATTAGTCAAAGAAAATCCAATAGAGAGAAAATCAGTAGATTCATACCTACAAAAAAAAAAAGTTACGAAGAAAATTAAGAAACTGGTAAATTAGCAACATTGTAAAGCTACTGAACATATAAAGAAAATCGGTAGCTCCATACCTGCTTTACTTATTCTGTCCTATGCACTACAAGTTTCTCTTTCAGTTGTACGATTTATTTTCTTGGAGCTGTTTGCTTAATCAAGAGTTCTTGTTTGCATGGTAGGATTTACAGCTACGCTAGCGCTTATGTTGTATTTGTTGTCACTGTATAGGTCCAAACTTACTCAGAATGGGTAATAGATGGAGAGTATGATTGGCCTCCTAAATGCTGCCTATGTGATCCTGCGATTGAAGAGGGGACCAATCCTCAAACTATTTGATTGGGTTGCTTGCGTATGTGATCCTGCACATTGTTAAACCTCATGCATGCAATTTTTATCTTGAATGAGAGCTGAATGAATTATACCAAATTACTTACATTTTTTTGGGTTCATATTAGATATTATAAATACAAGCTGCTTGGGTTCACATATTAAGGTTTTTCCTCCACACATTACTCCAGCTGGATATACTTGTCCTGCCTGTCCCAACCCGGCATGACTTTTTCTTTTTATTTTTATGGAAGCTGACCAAAGTTTTATTTATTTCCATTCATTTCTTTTGTTTTTTAATGAACTTATCATGGTTGTACCTTCAAACAGTTAGGTTCATTACTACTTTTTGTTGAAATTTCCTAAGACAAGTATGCATGTATCGTATTTGTGTTTTGTTTTTATTGTATCAGAAGCTTCAAATAAGAAGGGATTCATGCTAGTAGTGAACCAGTGATACTTGTTGATTTACGTGTAAGAAAGTATAATCACTGTGAATCTTGAAAAATTGACAATCATATCTGAAAGTAATCACGAGGGAGTATACAATTGTAGATTAACTATGCTCCAGAATCTAAAAAGTCTTGTCTGAGGCAACCCAAGGTATCAACCCCAAGCCTCATTTTGAGGCTGAATTTAAACCACTCACTGCAATAAATAGTAGCAGATAATCAGATCAATTGTGATGGCTCCATTGCTGTCAATTATTTTTTCATTTACTACGAAGTTTTGAGTTTTTTTGATATATATGACTCAAAATACTTCTTTTTGATGTCTATTTTTTCCCTTTTATTGCTTTAGATTCATACAATTGATGAAAATCACTTTTCATCGTAGATTTCCTTCTTAAATTTATCATATAGCTTTAATTGAGTTGTGAATATTTTTTTAAGCTTATTACAAAATTTCAGAAAAGTAAAAGATGAGGAATGCCAATTTTCTGTTGACCAAAGTTGATCTGTTGAATAGAAGATGATGCCTTTATTTATGTTTTGGGCAAAAACTTTAAAGCCAGCTCCACCACCCCCTAGTTTTATATAACAGTCTATATTAGAGAATGTGTACAACACTCAACAAATGGTTGTTACACTTATTTGACATATTTCACTCTGATTAATATCTCAAATATGTAGTAGATATCTGAATGAGACAGTTTTGTGTGTCTTTGATGGTTATTTCTTGAGCTCAACAGGTGCAAGAGAAGAAAGTGAAGAAAATTTCTGACATGAACATTGACTGGTGTGTATGTGACATGGTTATGACATGGTTATGCCTCTTACAAGGGCTTTGAATCTGGGGGTAAATGTTAAAATGATCACTAGTGTGTATATTCTTTTTCTTTTTCATTCTTTTTAATAAATATTTCTTTCTGTTTTGCTGTTGAATACTCCCGGTCAGTGCTTTTAATCGGATCTGTTTAATCATTACCAAAAAAAAAAAAATTTATGAGATGAAAAGATAGATATTTACTTCTACCAGATATTTGTGGCTACAGAGTTCAAGTTATTGTCAGTGTGGGCGCTTACTATTTTAGTTCATGGCATTATGCCATGAAAAAAGTCTTGTTGCATCTTTTTTCTTTTTTTTCCAGAATTCTGTTTCTTAAAAATTTCATCTCTTTCTCACTATCTCCAATTATGGGAAATTGGCCTTTTTCATTTATTTTGTTTTTCCCCATTGGCATTGACCTTTTCAATCTCCACTAGGTGATCAACTGGCAATAGCAAAGGAAACAGGACGGCGATTGGGAATGGGAACCAATATGTATCCTTCATCTGCCTTGTTAGGACAGCACAAAGATGAGTCAATTGCAGCTTTGCCAGTTGACGAGCTGATTGAAAAAGCTGATGGTTTTGCTGGAGTTTTCCCTGGTAATGTTTATTTAATTTTTTTATCTTTCATTCCTCCTGTAAGTCGAAGATATTTTTTCTACTTTTTGGTTAACTATATCTAAACCTAGACCCTAGGCATAGCTTCCAAGTGAGAAAGGTTTGATACCTTACACTCATTCAAGGAGGAAGCTAGACCACTTGGCCTAAAGACCAATCTGTTGGTATTTTTTTTTTATGTAATACGTTTCAATTGTTGCATACACAACAGAATACTGAATTACCAGCACTGAATGTTCACCGAGATCTTCTTCTGTGATTCTTGTTTGATTGGCCATGTTTTATTTGTTGGTACAGAGCACAAATATGAGATTGTAAAACGTCTGCAAGCTAGAAAACATATATGCGGAATGACCGGTGATGGAGTTAATGATGCTCCTGCCCTTAAAAAGGCTGACATTGGCATAGTTGTTGCTGATGCAACTGATGCTGCTCGCAGTGCTTCTGACATAGTCCTGACTGAACCTGGACTTAGTGTTATCATCAGCGCCGTACTAACTAGTCGAGCTATCTTCCAGAGGATGAAAAATTACATGGTAAGTAGAGCTGGCTCTGGGCCTAGACAAGGAGGCAGCCATTTGAGAGTCCTGTACATTTTCAAATGGTGAAATGGTACGGCTTTTATTATCTAGGAGATGTGTGTCTTATTTGTTAACTTTATTTTCTTTTGAAAAAAAAGGAAAAGAAGGGAAATGTTATTCCTACTCCACTTCTTTATAAACGCACTCTAAAATTTGTCTTTTAGTGTGCATTGAGCCATAGGTATCAAACATATCTTTGTTAGCCAACTGTTGCTAGGACTATTCAAGTTACTAATTTTATTTATATCTTGGGTGCTATTGGTACAAATATATGCTGTTTCTATTACAATCCGTATTGTGGTAAGTATTTTAATTTGGGATGACCATTGAAAAACCTCTTTTAAATTTTAATTTTCACTTTTAATATTATTATTATGAAGTATTTGATGGATCCTCTTGTTCATGGCTTGTAGTTTTCCTTTTACTTACTTCCCTTTTATCTCTGCTTTGACAGCTTGGTTTTATGTTACTCGCCCTCATATGGAAGTTCGATTTCCCACCCTTTATGGTGCTGATCATTGCCATCCTTAATGATGGTTGTATTTTGTTACACTAAATACTCATTCCCTTTTCCAGTTACCACATGCATGCATATTTCTTCTCATTTTCTTCATTATCTTGAAATACTGCTTTTGTGTGTGGTTCTCAATACTTAACTCCCTTTATGGCATGCCAGGTACCATTATGGCAATATCAAAAGATAGGGTGAAACCGTCTCCTCAGCCAGACAGCTGGAAGCTGTCAGAGATTTTTGCTACTGGAATCATTCTTGGCAGTTACTTGGCCATGATGACTGCCATTTTCTTTTGGGCGGCATACGATACAGACATTTTTCTTGTAAGATAAACATATAACTAGATTAGATATCAAATGAATTTCACATTTTTTCTTCCTTCTAATTCATAATAAGTAAGCCCATTTCTAGTTCCTTTGTTTTTTGTCATCATCATACAATTGGTTTTGTGATCTGCCATTGTGGGATCATCTGCATTGGTTTGCCCTGAGGTGTTTTCTCCACAATTCACTATTAAGTTTGCTGTTTCTTTATGTTAGAAGCCCATATCATGTTTACCTAGGCAGATGATGTTGATTGATATAATCCTTTCCTGGTTGGAGAAAAAACTCCCTAGGAATTTATCTAGTTTAGTTGATTTAAGGTGATTTTACCTTTTTGGTTGATTGATAAAGAAGTTGGTTGAACTCTTTAATTTGCGCGGTAAGACAGTATCTTCAAAGACCAGGGGAATACCATCTATGTTCTCGAAGACAACAATAGTCAAGCAAGCTGCTTTATAAAGATAACACAGGTTGAGTTGTGATGGTTGTACTAGATGATGTGTGATGTCTCACAGGGAGCTGTAGATGGGTCAGTGTTTCGAACATTCTGGTGGCCTGTAATGGACAGCAGATGCATCATTTGCCGAAGCCTTGTCAGTAATGTTAGGGAAATATTTCGAAGTGGCCATTTATTGAGAAAGGGAGGTAGAGTTTGCTTAAGAATCCAGAGATGTAGGTGGAGGTGGTTGGCTTGTGGTGGGGGAAATGCTCAAGGAGTTCAGTGGGGAGGTTAGAAGCTGAAGGATGGGCTGCCAAAAATCTTTTTGGGAGGGTGAAGAAAGGGCAGCAGAGGACAGAATATGAGTGAAGGTGGATGAGGGATCTTGTAGGTGTACAATGTCTTTCATATAGAATGGTCAAGTGGGTAGGTTTGGCAGAATGGGTTTGTCGTTGCTGAAGAAGGTAGAGCTTTAAAAATGGGTAAACAATGTATGGAGGGTACCATAAGGAGCTAGGGCAACAATGCTTAGTGCTGCATGCTTTTTTTTTGAGTTACCATCACTGTTAGCTAAGAAGCATGAGCATGAACATGGACATGGGCCATATTATAATATTTAATGAGTTTTTTGGTTTGGGTTGACACTGCCCCTACCAGCCCCTTTGTCGGTCCATCTCTGCCCACCACCAAGGTGAGAGGTCTTTTGTCCTCTATGATGCTTGCTTGGTACTATTTGGCCTCCAATTTCCCTAGCCATAGAAGGCAAGTTTCCATGCCTCATAGTTTCTTGCAGACTTGACACATAGAACGATTGAACAAAACTATTCTCTAAGGTAAATTGAGCTTGTCATGCTGAGGGTGATAGGAGTACTTGCCAAGTGCTGGTGGTAATAAATCAATGGCGTTGGTGGCTGGGGAGAGAAGTGCCATCTGTCTATGATGTGCATGAGATACTGCAGGATTGGTAGGAAACCGTTGTCGGAGTTGTAGTATGCTTGTGGGGAACTGTCTGGGTAGTATTTTTTTTGATCGGCAAAAAGAAGACTTTATTGATGGAATATGGAAAATTACATCAATAAAGAGGAGCTTGGAGCTAAATCAAGCTCCAACCTCCTAGTTGGTGAGAAACCAACGAGCAAACAAAACAGAGAGAAAAGAAAACCAGGAAAAGCAGATATGTTAGGCAAGAGAGCACGAAAACCAGAACAAACAACACAGCACACCTTTAGGCACCCATCAGATCAGACCCTGCACCAACCCTTCGAAACACCAAAGCAGAACAGCAGCCCTTGAAGCACCAAAACAGAACAGATAGAGCAGAATTTGCCTTGAGCTACATTGCCACACCTTGCCTTGAACAGCAGCAGCCCTTCAGCACCAATCAGATCACACTCCTTTAGGCACCAAACAGAACAACCTGATCACCAAGTTGAGCTGCAAGAACAAGGGCTGGCCTCCACAATTGACCTTCTTGTGCACATTGTAAAGCCTCTCTTATTCTACCAGAAACCAGAAGCTTCTGGACCTGAAAGGAAGTAGTAGTAGCCTGAATCTCTCCTTCAGGTGGCAAGTTCTGCAAGCAGCAACTAAAAGCACCATATTCACTAACATTCCTCTTCTCTTGGCAGATGCAAAGAGCTTAGCTACAGCAGATTCTAGACAATCACTTTCCAGATATGTTAGGCACTATAGCACCAAAACCAGAACAAACAACACAGCACTCCTTTAGGCACCAATCAGATCAGACCCTGCACCAACCCTTCGAAACACCAAAGCAGAACAGCAGCCCTTGAAACACCAAAACAGAACAGATAGAGCAGAATTTGCCTTGAGCTACATTGCCACACCTTGCCTTGAACAGCAGCAGCCCTTCATCCAAACCACACACCAAGATTTTAAACCCGCACAACTGTCTGGGTAGTATGATACCAGTATGGTACTGCCCTTATAATACATGCTCTTTGCTTGGTACTTTATAAACCCTATTTACTTGGTACTTATTCTGGATCTTATTATATACTTGTTTGGCCATGTGAGATGCAGGGTCTTGGAGGTTCATAGATTTCACAAATAGCTCCTCTAGGTTTCCAGATTTCAGGAAATCCAATGGAAATTCCATCTTTGAGTTAGTTACTACACCAACAAAAATTAATGGTGTACATTATCTCCAGGTGAGTCATTCCACTGGTTGTTTATGGCTATGTAAGCCTTTTTTTTTAATTATTATTTTTATAATAATATTTGTCACATGAATAATATTTTAAGTGAAGAAAATATGTTAATATTACCACAACTAGAAAAAGGAGCTTTAGACACGGAATTTTTTGCAATGGTTTAAAAATTGTCGTAAAAACCAAGTATAACTTTTTGCGACGCCTTGATTTTCGTCGCAAAAGCTACACATTTCAGATGGATAAAATAATTCATCGCTAATAGTATTTGTTGGGACAGAAAATGACTGTTGCTGATAAATGAGCAAAAAGGCGTTATCATTAGCAACAGAAACAAATTATCCGTCGCAAAAGGATCCATCAGTTGTAACAAATACTAAACCGTGGCCAAAAATTGCCTTAAACTTAACTGAAAAATTGCATTTCGGGAGGGAAAAACTTGGCAAAAACTTGTTTGGACATGCAACATATGATTACGGCTATAATTATACAATTTTGAAAAGATAATATACATTCGAGTTTTATATAATTTTCTTTTATAATTTGAAATGATGATGTTATTCAATCAATACTAATGGTTAATTTTATTTTTACAGATGGTTTTTGGCGTGGAAAAGTGGATATTCTTTATTTTTGTACGGAGGACATTGTTTTTTTTATAATCCGTTATTATGTTGTCCTTCGTTTTTTTTTTTTGGATTACTATTATTCATACAGATAACTATTGGCATGGTACAAATTGCTTTTGGCATAGAACATATTACTTTTGGCATGGTATAGATTATCATTTGACATGGTATTGTGGATATTATTTTTTTTTTTGTACGGTAGACATGATTTTTGTATAATCCTCTGTTTTGTACAAAATTATTATTTTAGGTTGGATTATGCTTGATTCGTATGGAATTTCTATTATATTTCGAATTTGATGCTAAAAGTTAAATTTTCTTGGATTGTTATTATTTTCTTTATATACAAGGTACAGGTTGCACAAAATAAATACAGGTTGTGGCGAAATATATATATATATATATATGTGTATAAAGATACAATTAAAAATAAAAAAAGTAAAGAAAGTTTTTGATGAATAAACATTTAGTAGCTAAAAAGAAGTGAAGTTGTTGGCGACTAACCAATTTGTAACCAAAAAGAAAAAAAGGCTTTTTCGCGATTAAATATTTGGTAGCCAAAATAAAGAAAATATTTTTGGTGTCTAAATAATTTGTAGTAAAAAAAAAATAAGATGAAAAATAAATTTTTTTGGGTCACTAAATATTTAGTAACCCAAAAAATTTGAAGTTTTTGCCTACTTAAAATTTAGTCGCCAAAAAAATTGTCGATATTTTTTATGACTAAACATTCTAAGTCACCAAAAAAGCTATAATTTTGTTGCCTACAAAAAAGCTTGGTTGCTAGCTAAAGGAGTCAATTAGATGTTTGGCTACAAATTAATTTGTCGCTGATAATGGAAAAAAGAATTGGCGACTATATTTTAATCACTAAATAAAACATAGTAGTCATAAAATTTATCTACGACTAAAAATTTAGTCGATTAAAGTTCAAATTAAATTTATAAAAAAAATTATGGCGACTAAATTATTAGTCGACGAATGGTATTCTTTGGCTACTAAAATAATTTTAGTCACCAATACTTTTCCCAACAATTAGTCAATGACCAATTGTCACGCCCCACTTTTTATTACTCGAAGTCATTACCAAGTTTCTTAACTTAATTCAATTTCAGAGATAATATGCGGAAATAAACTCAAATGTTCAATAAAAGTAATGAACAACAATTCTCTCATTCGAATGCAAATTAAATACAACATGAGCATTCTAAATAAATTGCCCTTAGGCTTAGAACAATAAATCAAATGAAGGGTGTAACCCTTTTACACATATGGCATTCCGCCAACAACAAAGAGGCCCCGTGGCCACAATTAAGAAGATCCAAATCTTGTAGCACATCCTGCTAAATACCTGAAAAAAGATTCAACAACGTGGGATGAACATATAGTCCAGTAGGGATCTCAACATGATCCTCAACAATAACAACAGTACAGATAGCTATGATCATGAACACTCATTCTCGTACTAGAATAATAATGTGACAGTTTATACAAAATATATATATATATATATGAACTTTTCTCGAAAACAACCATTTCATTCAACGCTATAAGCGATTCATCTTTCCTTTTTCCTTTTATTAACCCCTGTTCCCAATCTTTCATGACATTAACCGTTTCTTAGGAAATAAATTCACTAAGCTTACTACTCTTTTCCATTTTCCCTCACATACAACCAATGTGCCCTTTTCAAAACATAATTCTAAGATATTCGGTTTTCTTCACACTTCCAAATAGGAATAAAGGGCATTTCAGTTCAATCCCAATTTTAACATAATTACACATGCATACCTCTATAACAAAGGAGATAACTCAACTACATGCACAAGATAAACTTATGAGGCACTCGGCCCTCCAAGACTGAAACCAATACTATTCACAATGTTTCCAGATACACTGAAACAATAACAACACAACTTTGCTCTACTAGCTAGGTGCGTAGCAAGCCAAAATACACTTCTCACAACAACATACCATTTTACCAGGCGCTAGCTGGAAGGGTGTGGTACCTTATATTATAAGCGCATACAGTTCTCCAGGCGCTAGCTGGAAGGTAACGGTACCTTTGATTATAAGCGCGGCACATAATGCCAACGACCACCATGCAACAAGGCATAACTAACATGTATATTGCAACCACATAAACTATCAGGATGCAAACAATGTGTTAAGATATATGAACACATAGGTGTGTGGAGTACATCCCCTGTCTTCTCACACACACTGGAGTACAACCCCTCTCTCCTCCCTAACAAATATACATATAAAATGTATCTCAACATTTCATCACATATGATGTTCAATCAACAATGGTGTAAAACATACACGACATTCCAACTCAAACATGTCATCCTCCACCGATGACCAAGGACAAAACCTCTAGATGCAGGTATATTGTACATCTATAAACATACTCAATTATCATGAGATCACCAACTTATCACTAATACCAACATAGTAGTATAAGATACAACATCCAACATTTATCCCCCTTTCAAGTACTTTTCCCATTCCACAAAACCAATCCCGCTTCCTTTTATTTTCATAAAACCAACTTCATCCCTTTGTTTCCACACAATCAAATCCAAGGCCATAAAGCCAAAACTCATTTTTAATCTACCACATTCCTTTCAAGCCATTCCAATTTAATTATATAAATTAAATCATAATCGTAATCATTCTATTAGGGTTTTCCTCCCTCTCGACAACAACATGCTAATTCATACACAATTAACCCCCAAAACCCATCTAATGATAATAGATCCAAAACCAAGAACTAACCCAAGTTCATCCTCATGAATTTATACAAAAAAAATCCAACATGATATAGTTTTCATGCAATACAAAAGTAACCACATGTCTATCTATAGTAGGAGTATTGAAAAGAGAACAAGGAGAATCCCTACCTCAAAGAAGAACTCAAATAGAGATGATGACCCGAAACCAAAGTGCTCCAAATCCACTATTTTTCCGATTAAAGCGAAGCCCTCGACCTCCTCTTTCTTCTTAACAAAGAACCTATGATGGATTCATACTAGAAAGAGATGAAATCTAGAGAGAGGATATGTTTAGAGAGAGAGACTCTCGGCTGCTAGGGTTTCAAGAAAGGAAGAAGGAGAAAAATGATATTTTTCCCCGCTGCTGCCTACTGAAATACGACAGGCTCGCTCGAGCGAAGACCTGGTCGCTCGAGCGACCAGACACATGAAAGCATCGCTCGAGCGAAGATAAGCTCGCTCGAGCCAACAAACACTGCGTTCAGGTCCAGTATTGGACGCAATCCTCGCTCGAGCCAAGGGAGGCTCGCTCGAGCGACGGACCAAAAACAAAAGCCTCGCTCGAGCGAAGAGAAGCTCGCTCGAGCGACCAAGCAGAAAACTGGACATCAACACTTGGTTTCTAAACCCAACCAACCTGTAATCAACCTGCCCAACAAATCCCATAACTCACAACTGAAGAAATAAAGGACAACATCAACAACAATAAGACAACGGAATCCACGGAACATAAGTCCGGATACAATAATCAAATGGGAAAAGACCGGGGTCGCTATAACCTCCCCCCCTTAAAAGAATTTCGTCCCCGAAATTAAGCATAAGCCAGAATACAAGGCCAAATGGTTACTCAACACCAACACCCCCCAATACTAGGAGTGAAACCGCTCTCACTACAAACCGTGAAGCCACTCTTACCAAGGAAGAGACTCACTAAGGGAATACGTTCCAAACGACAACACTATAGGCACAGAAGCCACAACAAAACAAAACCTTCCCCGAAACAATTCGCGAAAAACCGATTAGCGCTTCAAGCTAAGCCACTACTCAACAACATAACTCCCAAAATGCAACTAAAGCAAATCTTTTGAGCAATTAATAAGAAAACATTTTCTTGTTCAAGAGACATCTCTCAAGGATAGTCAAATTTTCAATGTTAACATTCCAAAATAAATCTTTCATTTTCCATGCGAAACGCAAAAGTTTTGTAAATATTTTTCACAAATACAGTGTTATCCAAAACACAAAATCAACCACAGTTTATTTGCCAAAAGATTCATTTGGAATTCTTCAAAACCCTTGAATTAAATCAATTTCTCAACAACACCCTTAGATGGCCCAAACACTAGGAAAAAGTTTTGTTTTCCATTTCTTTCCAAAATAACACTATCAACAACCATCACGCACACGGTGATGCCGCAACCACCACAGAACATAACATTTCTATAACGATAGTTAATAGAAATAACAACTTCACCTTGGATAGCCACTAACCGGTTTAGAGGTACATCCCCCATCTTCCCCTAAAACCGCGGAGTACATCCCCCATCTCCTCCTCTACACACATGCATATAAACACATAAGTCATATACACAATCAGTCAATACATAAAATCAATGTATTCTATCAACCGTCAGGTTCAATGGCCTAACATGTTCGATTAGTTCCAGTTCTCCTAATCAACACACACAAGTCTACACCAAACGAGACTAACCTCAAGGTGACCAATGCCAACCCTGAACCCAAAACCAACAAGCTGGCTAATCAACACAATAAACTCCACACCCAGTAATCCACACACTGATGTGCCACTCAAATTACTAACCCCTAACACGGAGTTCTCTACACAAATCCCCAATTTTGGAATCTCACCAGATCTCCTCAAATTAAACCGCATCAACACGGCGTCTAAGGGTATCACCATTTCCCTCCCCATGGCTGCATAGCAAGCCTACTCATCTCCTCGACCGAAGACCGACATGGTCAACCGCAATTACAACTACCCAATCAAGAAGGATAATTCGACCAACGCTATTTTCGTTACTCTAGAACACAAACTGTTCTTCCACTAAAGAATGCTGCCTGCATCCACTCACAAACCATACCCCACAATTGATAACCAATCACAAAACAAACACTACCCCTATACAACCGTTAGGGTCACCCCAGACTCACTAACTAGCAAGCCCAAAACACAAACCAACATACAGGTACCATTCCCGCTAACCCGAGATATAACCTCACATAACCTTGCTAATACCGCACAACTCTCGAAACCATCACATCAATCACATCCACCCACGGATTCCCGTTCTCAACCCATAATCTCTAAAAAGAACAAGGCCCACAGGCCGTCACAAGACTAACTCAATACACAGTACTAAGCAAGCAACAATACTAGGATCATTGACCCCATTAACAACTTCTCAAAATAAAATAGAGAGTTCGAAATTCCATACATACTCCCCAATACCCGAGGATTAAACAAACCATACTATGCATGTATATGCGATACATAAACATGATGCCTCAGCATCCAATAGTACACCGGTCAACAACAAAATCAATAAACGTGATACACCACCGGCCAACATTACAAAAGGTCCCTCTCCAGGGTAACACTGTAGGGCTAACTAATAAGTCGCCCCTCGCGAGGCTCCCGAAGCCTGGCCTGCCTGTTTCTGGTACCGATAACGCCCTCGACTGGGCGGGTACGACGGAGTCTGACTAGGTTTTAATACCCCCGAAGAATTTGCACGCAAAGGACAAGAGCGTCTACCATGGCCCAGCTGACCACAAACAAAACAACCACCAGACCCTCTACTCAGAGACTGGTCTGTAACCTGCACCTCCCCGGAACCCCCAACAGAAGGATCCGAAACCCCCGGTGAAGAAAAGGAACCAGCTCCCGACTGAGCATGTTTCCGCCTCCATCCCTTACTGAGCCTAGAGCGCTTAGGGACCGTAGGATTTGCCTCAATGGTCTCCCCCTTAACCCCATCATCACTCGCAATCAGGGCCTCCACATGGGCCGCTGCCTCAACTAAATTATAATAGTCCTTCAAAAGGGATCCAGCTACCTTCTCCCGAATATCGAAACACAATCGCTTCTCGAACTCAAAACAACGACGCTCCTCTGTTGTCACCAACTTTGGAGCAAACCTTGACAAACTATCAAACCGCATCTCAAACTGTGCCACAGGAGTATCATCCTGACGCAACTCCAAAAACTGTTCCCTCAACCTTTCCCGAGCAGAAGGAGGGAAATACTTGGCCAAGAAGGCCTCGGTAAAAGCAACCCACGTGCTACCCACATTATTCTTAACATTCTTCCACCAATAACTCGCATCACCCTTTAACTGGAAGGTCGCCAAAGAAACCCTCAACTCTTCATCTTCGACTCTGAGCATATCAAGAGTCTTGGTAATCTGCTCTAACCAACTCTCTGCCTCCAATGGTTTAGCCTCCCCCACAAACTCTGGTGGGCCGGAGCGGAAAAACTCCTTAGTAAGTTTGAGAGCATGCCCGTTACTGCCCTCAGTGCGAACTAGGGCATCTTGCACTGCTCTCGCAATCTCACGTGCGACATCCTCGCCGACAGCCGACGCTGCAACGGCGGTTGCTAAAGGGACTGCTGTGCCCCTACCGACACTCCTACTATTCAACCGTCCTCTACTCCCTCGTGTAGACATCCTATAAAGCACAAAAGTAAATTACACTTAGTGCATAACACAATAGCCTTCTCCGAGGCACACACTTACCACCACTAAGTCACAAGGTATACATCTCTACTGCATATAAACATCTAAACATGTAAACACATAATCGGATCAAGTTCACAAAGATAGCCACTCATCCCGGAACTCTCAAGGAATTCCTATCAGAAACCACGTTGATCAGGCGCGTTTCCAAAAGGACCTCAAAGCAAGTTCACCGGCTATGAATATCATCTAGGAAACTTAACCCCATGCTCACATAAATGCAACACATAAGTCCTAATATTCATGTTAACTATATGCAACGTCCTCACTACACGTAGTAAACCCACTGTGGTAAAAAAAACCACTTCCCACGAGCTCAAGGTATTCAAACCCGGTAGCTCTGATACCAAGTTGTCACGCCCCACTTTTTATTACTCGAAGTCATTACCAAGTTTCTTAACTTAATTCAATTTCAGAGATAATATGCGGAAATAAACTCAAATGTTCAATAAAAGTAATGAACAACAATTCTCTCATTCGAATGCAAATTAAATACAACATGAGCATTCTAAATAAATTGCCCTTAGGCTTAGAACAATAAATCAAATGAAGGGTGTAACCCTTTTACACATATGGCATTCCGCCAACAACAAAGAGGCCCCGTGGCCACAATTAAGAAGATCCAAATCTTGTAGCACATCCTGCTAAATACCTGAAAAAAGATTCAACAACGTGGGATGAACATATAGTCCAGTAGGGATCTCAACATGATCCTCAACAATAACAACAGTACAGATAGCTATGATCATGAACACTCATTCTCGTACTAGAATAATAATGTGACAGTTTATACAAAATATATATATATATATGAACTTTTCTCGAAAACAACCATTTCATTCAACGCTATAAGCGATTCATCTTTCCTTTTTCCATTTATTAACCCCTGTTCCCAATCTTTCATGACATTAACCGTTTCTTAGGAAATAAATTCACTAAGCTTACTACTCTTTTCCATTTTCCCTCACATACAACCAATGTGCCCTTTTCAAAACATAATTCTAAGATATTCGGTTTTCTTCACACTTCCAAATAGGAATAAAGGGCATTTCAGTTCAATCCCAATTTTAACATAATTACACATGCATACCTCTATAACAAAGGAGATAACTCAACTACATGCACAAGATAAACTTATGAGGCACTCGGCCCTCCAAGACTGAAACCAATACTATTCACAATGTTTCCAGATACACTGAAACAATAACAACACAACTTTGCTCTACTAGCTAGGTGCGTAGCAAGCCAAAATACACTTCTCACAACAACATACCATTTTACCAGGCGCTAGCTGGAAGGGTGTGGTACCTTATATTATAAGCGCATACAGTTCTCCAGGCGCTAGCTGGAAGGTAACGGTACCTTTGATTATAAGCGCGGCACATAATGCCAACGACCACCATGCAACAAGGCATAACTAACATGTATATTGCAACCACATAAACTATCAGGATGCAAACAATGTGTTAAGATATATGAACACATAGGTGTGTGGAGTACATCCCCTGTCTTCTCACACACACTGGAGTACAACCCCTCTCTCCTCCCTAACAAATATACATATAAAATGTATCTCAACATTTCATCACATATGATGTTCAATCAACAATGGTGTAAAACATACACGACATTCCAACTCAAACATGTCATCCTCCACCGATGACCAAGGACAAAACCTCTAGATGCAGGTATATTGTACATCTATAAACATACTCAATTATCATGAGATCACCAACTTATCACTAATACCAACATAGTAGTATAAGATACAACATCCAACATTTATCCCCCTTTCAAGTACTTTTCCCATTCCACAAAACCAATCCCGCTTCCTTTTATTTTCATAAAACCAACTTCATCCCTTTGTTTCCACACAATCAAATCCAAGGCCATAAAGCCAAAACTCATTTTTAATCTACCACATTCCTTTCAAGCCATTCCAATTTAATTATATAAATTAAATCATAATCGTAATCATTCTATTAGGGTTTTCCTCCCTCTCGACAACAACATGCTAATTCATACACAATTAACCCCCAAAACCCATCTAATGATAATAGATCCAAAACCAAGAACTAACCCAAGTTCATCCTCATGAATTTATACAAAAAAAATCCAACATGATATAGTTTTCATGCAATACAAAAGTAACCACATGTCTATCTATAGTAGGAGTATTGAAAAGAGAACAAGGAGAATCCCTACCTCAAAGAAGAACTCAAATAGAGATGATGACCCGAAACCAAAGTGCTCCAAATCCACTATTTTTCCGATTAAAGCGAAGCCCTCGACCTCCTCTTTCTTCTTAACAAAGAACCTATGATGGATTCATACTAGAAAGAGATGAAATCTAGAGAGAGGATATGTTTAGAGAGAGAGACTCTCGGCTGCTAGGGTTTCAAGAAAGGAAGAAGGAGAAAAATGATATTTTTCCCCGCTGCTGCCTACTGAAATACGACAGGCTCGCTCGAGCGAAGACCTGGTCGCTCGAGCGACCAGACACATGAAAGCATCGCTCGAGCGAAGATAAGCTCGCTCGAGCCAACAAACACTGCGTTCAGGTCCAGTATTGGACGCAATCCTCGCTCGAGCCAAGGGAGGCTCGCTCGAGCGACGGACCAAAAACAAAAGCCTCGCTCGAGCGAAGAGAAGCTCGCTCGAGCGACCAAGCAGAAAACTGGACATCAACACTTGGTTTCTAAACCCAACCAACCTGTAATCAACCTGCCCAACAAATCCCATAACTCACAACTGAAGAAATAAAGGACAACATCAACAACAATAAGACAACGGAATCCACGGAACATAAGTCCGGATACAATAATCAAATGGGAAAAGACCGGGGTCGCTATACCAATTGGGTGATAATTTAATTGGGAATTACATTCGTCGACTAAAAATGATTTTTAACAATTAAAAATTTAGTTTTCAAATGTGCAATTTCTTATAGTGCGTAACTAGTTTGAAGATAATTCATAGTGTCAAGAAAATTCTAAATGATAATTTTTATATTTTTTTGCAAAGTATATATTATTTAAAATTTATTATCATAATTTTGTGGTGTTGGCGGAAGAGGCGGTACCCTTTGTCCAATTCATTTGAATCCAATTATAATTGAGTTTGTAGGATAAAAGTCATTTAAATTATGATGAATTTCTCACATAAAATTACATAATTATTTAATGCTAATTGAATTTGTAAATGTTTATACACAAGCATCAACATACATTATTATAACCTCACAATTGCTACAATCATCACTAATGTTGCTGCAACCATCATCACCGTCACTTCACTGTCACTGTTAGCACCACCACCGCCACCATTATGAAGCCACCATTGTTATTTTTATTTATTTATTTATTTTGATTCATAAGAAAATGAGATAACAGACAAAATAGAGAAATAGGCAAAGCTACCTTACATAGTAGAAGGATAAGAAGAAGCCCCAATGATGTCTGCAACAAGCATATTTGCAATCTCAGTGGGGGGATCATTAAGAAACACAAAAGGGACTTGGTAATTTACACCCATATTTGCCAAACCATCCGCACTCTTGTTTCCCTCTCTACATATATGAGCTATTGTGCAGTTGCATCTTTGCATTAGAAACTTAGCATCTTCAAGCAGAGCCCTATACTGAAAGTGCTAAGATGGTGAATCCTTGATGAGTTTAACAACTTGTTCTGAGTCTGTCTCAATGCATATGTCCTTCATTCCCTTCTCAAGCATTGTGGTGAGGCCTCGGTAAACTGCCCAGAGCTCAGCTTTCATGCTAGTTGCTTTCTCCAATTTTCCATGATATCCATGAAGCCAAGCTCCTTTTTCATCCCTGAAAAGGCCTCCATATCCAGTTGGGCCCGGATTGCCTTTTGAACAACCGTCAGCGTTGAGTTTAATTTCCCCTGCAAAAGGCAAAACCCAATTAGTTATGTGATTTTAGAGGTTGGCCTGTAAAGTGATCAGTTTGGAATGCCTCATATGTCTTTGTGGCTTGGTGTTGAATGGATCTAATAATTTCGTGGACATTTCCATCATCTTGTCTGAAGACCACATTGTTTCTATCTTTCCAGATTGCCCAAATAGTGTATAAGAACACAATGCTCCAAGGTATGTGGTAGGTCTTCCTTTCTTGATTCTTCAAATTTAGTTGTAGCCATTAAGCCACCGTTGTTATTACCACCACCTTTATAATCCTTGTCATCATTATCATAAAACATACCATCATTTCAAGTAGTGAAATTTCATTATCTTTAAATAGTGAAATTTAACCTTATTATTTAGGTGAAATTATTGAAAAAGTGAAATTTCTACTAAAGAAATAAAAATTACAAAATTAAAGGTAAAGATGAAGTAGCGAGTAAATGGAAAACTTATGAGTTAAAGAGAGATGTCATCAATGGATTCGTTGGAAAACAAGTGATCGTCACTATAATTTAAGTTAGCTAATGATAATTTAATTTTCTTAATTAATTTGTTGTCTAATTAATCCTATAATGTGTGTAATTACCAAAATTTTACTTTAATTTGAAATTCCCTCTCAAAATTTAGGACTCTCCAAGTTTTGCCCCTAAGCCCTCATACATTTCGAAGAGTATTTTGTGTTGGTACTTCATATTTATGTTTGTTTGATCAATTGCAAATATATGTTCGTTTGTTCGCCTTGCTCACTTTCTTCCTCCCTTCTTTAAGGTTTTTACCAAGCTCCCTCTGGACTTATCGATCCAATACAAGAAAATGCACTTTTAGCGACCACTTTGTCTCTTTCGTTTATCACTCTGTCTCTGTTTCTGTCTATGTTTATCTTCTCTATTTGTCTCTCACTCATCTCTCTCTCACCACACATCTCGTCTACCACCTTCACCACTACTGCAAATGTCATTCCACTACCACCACTACTATCACTGTTGCCACTCCACCTCTACGACTATCATTACTACCACCATCAGCACCACTCCACTACCACCACCACCACTACTGCCACTACTACTACTACCATTACCTCTCCTCCACCATCGTTACTCCATCTCCTCTACCACTACCACAACTTCTGTTTACACATCACAAATTTCTCTGGACACATCATAGAGAAATTTTATTGGGCATCTTGATCTCGCACGTCTCTAAACATCGAAAGAAATGAGTTGAACCCTTCAGATGCAGCTTCGTCGAAGATCTACAGTAGCAAGTTACTAAACGAATTCATATTTGTCGACGGAGGAATCTTCATTGGAGGACTAGTGATCGGAGGAATAACAATGATGACTAGTGCTCTACTTCATGTAAATCTTGCTGTATAAAGCACTATCAGGAATCTTCATATAAATCGATGATCTTCATTGGCAAAGCTTTATAAATGTTGTTTATGCAAATTCCTCCATCGTAGTCAATGCTAATGAAGCTCTGAACAATGTTGCGAACGAAGAGCAAAGAGAGAGGAGTTGTTTGGTGCAAGAAAAGAAATGAGAGAAAATGAGAGAGTGTGTTATATATATGGGTGTGAGTGAGGGACCTTAGACTACAAAAAAAAAATTATTGTGGACCTCTCCCATTACTAAAAGTTAGAGAGGGAAAAATATCTATGAATACAAAAAATAAAAAAATAAATGTTTTTTTTTTATATTTGGTGTAATTTTATTTTTTTAATGAGATTTATACTTTTAAATGTATCTAAATTTTATACTTTTAAATGTATCTAGATTTATACTTTTACCCCTATTTTACCAAATAAAAAAATAATAAATTTTTTTCAATAAAATAAAAAATGAAACAAATAAATTTTCAACTTTAGTAACCTAAAAAAAAATAAAAATAAAAATCATTAACTACAAAAAAAAAATAATAATAATAATAATAATAACAAAATTTATTTATTCTTTCTTCCCGCGGATGAATTCAACACCCCCCCCCCCTGTCAGCATCTCAAATCCCCAATACCTAACCTTAACACTCCCTCTCACTCTCCTCTCTCTTTTATCTCTTCCGCCTCCTACGTCGTCGCCTCTGGTACCGCCACCGGCGACCACCACCGCCGCCGCCACACCTCTTCCCTCACCGCCCTCTCTCTCTTCTCCTATTCTCTTCGCCGGTCGTCTACATCGTCTTCTCCACTCTCGTCGTCGGATCCAAAACCCTAACCCTACCTTCGATCTTCTCCAATCCCTCCACAAGCCATATGTTCAAATCCAGACCCTACACTCCCCTCAACTGTTTTAGAACCTTTGTCTACAAAGGACTATCGTCGGACTCGTCAGAACGGCGATCTCAAACGGGCTGATTGTGATGAGAAAGACCAGGTGGCGAGGCGCATTAACGCGTCAGAAACGAAATCAGAAGATGGACAGTTCATCTTTGCCCTAAATTTTCTCTCCATTTCTGCTCAAATGTAAGTATGATATAGTCGTCCTCAATGTGGGTTTCTTGGGTTACTGGTACTAGTCTTAACTGTGCACTTTATGTGTTTGTCTTAAATGTATTATAATATATACTTAGCAAGAAATGCCTGCTTAAAATTAACTATCCAATGCATTGCATGAGTCCAACATTAGTTTTTAAGACTCTGCAAATTGTTTTGTTGATAAAATCTTTTGGCGTGTTCCATAGATTTGTGATCAAATTAGGGGAAACAGAACATCTTTACACGTTTGTTTTGCATTTCTTAGTGGACCACCATGTGCAGCAGCACAATAATATTTGAGCATAGTCGAACATACTATAACCTCTCCATATGCAGCAGCATAATAATTTTCAGCATAGTACAATGAATTTGAGAAGCATATACTACAGGCCACATTATCTGCTGACCTACCTTCCTAAAAAAAACATTGTTCATTTTAATTGTTGTTAAAATTATTATAATTTTATTTGGTAAGGTGATTGTTTTGTTGGAAACAACATGCCTATGAGTTCTGCTCACATGGAACCCAACTTGCCTTTTTCTCCAGTTTTTGAGGCCTATGGGATTTCATACTAATTATGTGATACAAAGAATGCTCCAAGCTTTTGCAATATGAATACGAAAAGAAAAGAAAAAAGTCCTTTGCATGGAACTTAAAAACTATAGAAAAGTAATAAATAATAATAATCATAGAAAACACAAACAGAGAAAAAAAAACCTTGGGTTTTGGTTAAAGGCAAGAGAGGCTTTTGGAACATATTATCGAATTTAACTGGAATTGAATTGGATGCACATGGCTGATATTAGATAATGATATCCCTAACATTTCCACCCCAGTAATTACGAGGCCCCCTTTTCGCTCCTCCTCTATTCCTTTTGTAATTTTCATTATCTATATAATTTTGAGTTCAAAATGGAACAGTTTGTTAACATCATTTGGTCGTAATCGTTCCCATCTGCTAGCCATTCAGATATTAATTTCAATTTCTTCATTCGTGTATGAACAATTTCTTCAAGTACTTGTAGTTGTCAATATATATGCATGACACATAAACCTCAAACAATTGAAAGTTATATGCTTTACATTCACCCACAAATTCATAGTTAACTGACAAACTGATTGAAACTTCTCTGTGAATTACCTGTTGTACAGTGGCAGTTATGAGGACAATATGGTAGTACTGAAGCAGGAGTCTCAATTTGCAAAGGCAAATGATTGTAGTTTCAGTCGAGTAATATATCTTTAATTACCAAACTAAAACTAAATATTGTTATTGCCAATGTGATTCAAAAACTTAAAAGTGCTATATTTTTTACTTCAAATTTGTTTTATATGCAGTTTAGTCTGCAAATAGAACAAGGAATTCCCATTCTATCCAGGTGGCTAATCTTCAACCGATTCAAATTTACTGCATCAAAGGGAGTTAAACTTGGGCCAGCATTTGTCTTCACAAGGTGAGCATAATAAGAAGAATCATGCAGGAAGTAAGGAAGCATAAAAAACACTCTTTAGAATTCTTTTGATTAAACTTTATAACCGACGTATAGTAGCTACTAGCTACTAGCTAGGGACTTGGAAGTTAAGAAGTAAAAGAAAAGAAAGGATTATGCCATGAGAAACACAACTAAAGTGGAAGATATTGTTATTCTCAAAATAGGATTCAATATCAAACTAAACAATTTTCCTTTGCAATACATAAATTTGGTAAAAAGAGAAAGCACAAGTTAACCGCTGGGTATGCTTTTGAAGGGTGATTCCTGACCCTTTTTCGAACTTCACAAAGCCCGTTATGAAACATAGTGCTTTACTTGCATTTGCAATATGTTTCCTGTAATTAGTAAATGATCTGAAAAGTGTTTTTTTTTTTTGGGTGCAAAATTTATATCTTTTTCTTTGACAGCTTGACAGGTGGCTTAATGATGAAGCAAACAAAATCTCCACCTTTCCCTTCTATTTACTTTACTGTTTTGGGTGATCTAAGAAGCACAAATACATCTAAAAAAGTGTTGTGCCTGTGTTGAATACATGTTGGACACGTGTCCAAACATGTTATATTATTATTATTATTTAAATTTTTTTAGATACAGATAGTTGGACACGCTTTGGACACTTGGGGAACACACTCATCCATCATTATGAAACACCTTACAAGTTTGATGAAAGTAACTTGGGATTTAATGATAAAGAAAAACAAGAGAGATTTATACATATTAATCCTTACTCCTTTAGATTTTAAGAAGTGATGTTAAATCTCTGAATGAAATATTCATATATAACATATGATAAAATTCCATTGATAGGATGCACTGAATTGCATGCTCAACAGTGTGTGCCACTGAAGGCTTAGGGTCATTTTCCCTATCATTGCACAGATGAATTTTGTTAGAAGCAAGGAAACATAGTTGTGTCTGCGTGTATGTCTGTCTAAATCATTCTTGTATGTGTATTTCTTCTGCTGTCAAATTTTATTTCATTAATGCATTGATGTTCTTGATGTTGACGGCATGCAAAGCTTCTTTCAAGTTTACATTTTTGTTGGTTATCATCTGGAATCAAAAGAAGTTCCTAGAGTTATGTAGGTCAAAATCTGAGCTACATTTTTTTTTTTGTATGTCTCTTCCAAATTTTCTCCAACCTAGAAGGTTAAGTTTCTCATATGCGATCGGAATTTTAGGTGAAGTAGCTGTGTATCAGTTAGTTGTCACGAGCATACCACTAACTTTTGGTGTACCATTCTGGATTTATAATTTATAAACATTAATTTGTCAATTGTTGTGGATTTATATATAGGAGTCTTTAATACAATTTATAAAAAAAAAAAAACAGTAGTTAAACATTTTATCAATTTATACAATATATTCTTTAAGAAAATTAAAAAAAAAAAATCAATGTTAAATAGTTTCTTTTAGAATATATGCTAAATTTCGTTTCTTCTCGTTTGTGATGTGTAATTTTAAATTTTTGAATGAGGCAAGTTGAAATGAATGTATGTGGATGTATGTGGCTGTTATTACCAAAAATATAATTAGAAAATAGTTAGGAACACTTCTATAAAATTTCACATCACTCATACATAGCAAATTGGTGAGGTTCTTCAAAATCTTGACTATATATGCATTTGTGTGGGCTTTGATGAACTGATATATATATATATATAGATTTGTGTGTATTTTATGGATGTATTTTATGCATTTATATATATATAGGACTAAGATGATGTTGAATTGCATGCTAACATTTCAATTATTTTTCTTTATTCAGGTCCTATATTAAATTGGGCCTGAACATTTAGTTGGACCTTTTTACTGGTTGTAAATTTCCATTTTCCCCTGTCGTTTTCATCTAGGTTTGGGATGAGTTTTATCAGATTTTGAAACTATTTCTTAGTTTTCTTTTTCTCTTTTTCCTTCCAACTTACTACATGCCAAGAAGGGTATAATTTATTTTCCGAGCAGCAAAATATCCTCATTGCAACCAATGGTCGTACCAGGTCATTATCAATTGCTGTAATTTGACTATGAAAAATTATAGATATGATGCCAATAATATGATTTGTGGTACCCTGTAATATTTTAATCAACAATAATGTTATACTTAAGCACTTCGATTATTCAATATGTGGCATTCCATCAGAGTTTTTTTTGAAGATTGAGAGTTTTGATTACGAAGATGAAGAGGGCTAGAGATGATATGTACATGGCTTCTCAACTCAAACGCCCCATCGTCTCCTCTCGCGCCGAACCATGAGTCCTTTCTCTATCTCTCTCTTAGTTTGTTTTTTTTTAACTCTCATTTTTCTAATATTGTGATATTGTAAGCTGTAATTATGAGTGCTTCTTTATTTAATAAAAAATTATAAGCAAGTAAAATTTCTGAAAATTTGGTGAATCATGTTTGAAATTGTTGAGTGCGAATCTGTTAGTTATTTACTGATTAGGTATTTTGTTTGGCTTCGGATTTTAAACTTCAGTATTTTTGTTTTTCATTCTTTTACTCAGTATGTTGTTCCTTCAAGGAGAACAAAGATCTGATTTTTGTTGAATTTTTCTTTATAAAATCTGTCTGAAGTTTGATTATATATCTAGGGTTGAAGTTAAAAATAGGAATTAAGACCCATCTTTGTTGAAAGAATATATTTTGACCTAAGTTTAATGTTTAATGAAAGCTCTCACCCGATTAAATTAGTATATTGATTTTTTTTTTTTTTTTATTTGGTGTGGGTAATGAAGCTCTGGGCAATCCTAGATGATGGGTGGAGCGAGCACACAGAAACTAACTACCAATGACGCATTGGCATATCTCAAGGCAGTTAAGGACATATTTCAAGATCTAAATATGATGAGTTTCTTGAAGTTATGAAAGGGTTCAAGGCTCAAAGGTTTGGTCATTTATTCCTTCTTTTACTTCCAGAATCTAAATAAAGTTCTCATTTAAACAATGTTAATAAAGTTCGTATATCCTCTTTCTCAAAACAAAAGTTCATTTAAACAATGCTGTAGTCCAAACTCCAATGACATGTTATAAATTCTTAAGCGCCATTTTATTATGCTCTTTATATAACATGTCACTATATTAGGCTTTGATAGGAGACCCGAGAAGAACAATCCAAGTTGATCTTTTGGAGTTCCAAAAATTTATGAAGTGCAGTTGCTGCAGCAAAAGTGGCAATATTATCCGTTATAGTTTCACCCATGTGTTATAAATTAAATGTTAGGTATTGAGATATTATTAAACATTTAATCAATGTAGTATATCATAACATTTAATCAATTAAAACTAAATGGTGTCTGCTATGATACCATGTGAAGTTATTTGGGACCAATTCATTTAAAGGCTTAATTGTTTTAGAGAGGGGTAATTTTATTTAGCCTTTCTGCACATCCCCCTTTATTTTTAGTGATTTGTTGTGCCTTTCGGTTGAATACCTGCGTTGTGTTGACAATATTACTCATTTATTTATCGAGATTTCTTGGGTGCGTGACATGATATGGATTCTTCTTTGTTTAGTCGCTAATGGGTTGAGATTAATTTTATGGGTTTTAGAGTCCTTTGTTGTAGTATCGTCGCTCTGATGATGCAGTGTCAATGTATCATTTGAAGAAGATGAACTGGTCACTTGGGGTTGTAAATTAAATTATAACTTGACAGAGCAGGATGGAAAAAACGAAATCGATTCACGTAGCCAATCCCAATTGATTGTAACATAAGGCTTAGTTTGGTTTGATTAGGTTTCTGGGTAGATGATTAATTTGTCTAAGCGAAGATAATTATTGCTCATATTTATCTGCTTTACTCTTGACTTTTAGTCTAAAATTCTTTACTTTTTTTTAATCAATGTTAATATTTATTTATTTTTTTTTTTTTTTGGGGGGGGGGGGGGTTGGGGGAATGGTGCCAAATCAAATGGTGGATTTTGCCAGGTGCATTAGGCTGTTGTACCTTGCTTTGCTTCAGAAAAAGCAAGCATTGCCTGTCTGCAGGAGTTGTAAAAATATCCTAATTGGAGATGGAGGGTCAAAATAATATGACTGTGAGTTCACTGAATGCTCTTCAGCAGAGAAGTATGCACTTTTATTTCCTTAATATGTCGGAAGCATGCAATTAATTACATTGGCCTATGAAATTGGTTAAACTATGATTCCCTTTAGGCAATAGAGTCCAATCAAGTTATGAGGAGCAACTTTTAATTATTCAAATATCAAATATATTTTTATAATTGCATTTTAATCTTAAATTTAAATAGTGTTGCGATTACAATTATATTATAATCCTAATATTATTTACACCGTGCCTTTAGGCACGGGCATACGCTAGTAACAGTATAACTTAGTGGTCTGATTTAGGATTTGTAATATAGAAATTAATTAGGGTTTCTATATATAACAGTATAACTTATATGTAATTTAGAAATTGATTTAGGGTTTGTGTGTATATATGACTTAGAGATTGATTTAGGGATTCTATTTAATTTTCTTTTGAAGCAAAAAAAAATAAAAATAAAATAATAATAATAATATGTTGTTGTTGTTGTTGTTGATATATACTGAAAAGGGTATGAGCATTCTGAAAACCTTCTTCTTGTTGTTGAGGTTGAGGTCCAGTCTAAGCATTATTAATAGTACAAGTGAAAATCAGTTTCGGATCAAACTGTAGTTAGGTTATATAAGCTACTTCATTAAAGATGGAAACAAAATGTTACTTTTTTGAACTCCTGAGCCCACCTGATCCATAACATAGACGTGCTGAAAAAGAAATTGTAATCCACCTGATCCATAACATATGCCATTGCAAGAGACCGAGAAATGTTTATAGCATTTAATCTCTGCTCAGCAGTGAACCTGTACATTTCCAATTGGTTATCCTTGAATGCTTGAACTTCCCATGATTTCATATCCATATATGGAGGCAAAGCATAAGATTCCTCAGGCAAAGGGCAGTGTTTTATATCATGCTCTTCCCTTTCAAATTCCATCTTAGGAAGTTCAGCAACCAAAAAACCACCACAAATGGATGTTTCACCATAGGAAAAACCACGGCTCTGCACTCGGGAATAAATTCTGCCTACAATTCAAATCAACATCGTCCCTAAATTTAAATTAATAAAGAGTGATCAGGAACAACAAAGAATGGAGGTTCAACTTATATAGGCACAGAGTCAGAAAAATATCATGCTTGTTGATTTCAAATGGCAGCTTCTGCCACTCTTAACCCTGTTGGAACACTAAAATTACTGATTAATATCACAATATCAGCTGCATTAACTCTTTCCGTAGACAATCTTTGGCCTCCCATGAGAATTGAACTTAGAGTCCATTTCATATATTTCCTTCTCTTAGTATTGTTCCAATTCCAAGCTGGTAGTTCTACTAATTTATTTATTAGAGCTCAGTAATTGCTTAGATATTTGTAAACAAAAGTCCACGTGTCTGTATGTATATTAGATACAGAAAGAACTTCACCATGGTGAAACCTTAGACAATTGAGTGTCCCCATGCTGTAGGTGCCTTTTCCTGGACTAGAGTTGTATACTGTTTTTTTTTTTTTTTTTGATAGAATTATATGGCCCTGCTTTTCAGACTGGGTATGCTTGTTCAAACTTCATTAGTCAGGCTGCTAGTTATCATGATGGTATAATATCAGATGTTCAATATTCTGCTATTTCAACTGAGTTATTTTGCTTTTGTTGATGTTGGTATAATATCATAAACCATTTGTTGTTCATGTTGGGATGGTATAATACCAAAGTGTAGCTCTTGTTTGCTTCCATTTAATTCAAACCTTTCCTACTTTTTAAACAGTTCTCAGACTAATACACTAACTGATTGAGATTTGGCTTCATATTTTTGTAGATGTCAACTTCAAATGCTAGCGGCAGTACCTCAGATCATTTGAAGAACAAAGTGTAAATGGACAACATACCAACCGTCACCGAACAACTTCGAACTATGGGTGAACACTTGCAATTTCAAAGCGAACAACTTCAAATTCAAAGCACGCAGATGCAAAAATTGCAGACAGACTTAAATCGAAGTTGGTGTTGCATTTATGAGATCTTTTGCTTCCTTGTAATTATTGTTGTATTAGTTACGAATATGTAATAATTTAAATAACAGTTAGAAGTTGAAATAGATGATATGTATGAAAATTTATGATATATGACAGTTATTTTGAAGGAGTATAAACATGTAATCTGTTATCTGTTTGTTTGTTTGTTTGAAGAATGTTTGAACACAGGTTGTTAAAATTATGTTTGTTTGTTGGAGGAATACTTGAACACGGGTTGTTATATGTTTGTTTGTTTGAGGAATGTTTCAACACAGGTTGTTACATGTTTCACGAATGCTTGTTTGTTTGAAGAATATTTTGACACAGGTTGTTATATGTGTTTGTTTGAAGAATGATTGCATAGGTTTTTTGTTTGAAGAATGATTGCACTAGTTTTCTAACACAGTTTTCTACACAGATATTTTAAACACAGACTTTGAACACTAGTTTTTCAACACAGATTTTGAAGAGATATTTTGAACATAGCTTGTTCAAGACAGATTTTTTCACACAGGTTTTTGAAGACAGATTTTTTAGCACAGTTTTGAGGACAGATTTTTTTACACAGGTTTTTAGAGACAGATTTGAAGACTGATTTTTTTAACACAATTTTGAAGACAGATTTTTTCACATAGGTTTTTGAAGACATTTTTTTTCACAGGTTTTTTAGCACAATTTTGAAGACAGATTTTATGACACAGGTTTTTGCAGACAGATTTGAAGACAGATTTTTTCAACACAGTTTTGAAGATAGATTTTTTCACAGAGGTTTTTTAACACAGTTTTTTGCAACAGGTGTTTTGACACAGGTTTTTGAAGACTGATTTTTTTGCACAGGTTTTGAACACAGTTTTGAAGACAGATTTTATCTGAGGTTTTTGCAGATAGATTTGAAGACAGATTTTTTCACACAGGTTTTTGAACAAAGCTTTGAAGATAGATTTTTTCACAGAGGTTTTTTAACACAATTTTCTGCAACAGATTTTTTCACAGGTTTTTGCAGACAGATTTGAAGATAGTTTTTTTGAACGCAGTTTTGAGAACAGTTTTTTTAACACAGATTTTTCAACACAGCTTTTTGAAGACAGATTTTTTCACACATTGAAAAAGTTTTTGGAGCACAAATTTTGTAACACATTAAATCTGCAATAGATTTGTAACTAATTTTTATCATATTAAATCCATTTCTGTATGAGCAAGATAGCATATAACAACAAAACAATATCAAATTTCTATAAATTTCATAAATTATGCTCCATCAAATATAACAACAAAGCAACATTAAATTACTCCAACCACAATAAACTCCAAGTTAAAATTACAAGTTTCCAACAAATGAAAACGAGATTCATTTCCGTCCATTTGTACATTGAAGTCAACAAAAGAAGACGGTTGCACTCCATAAATTTGATTCAAACCAATCTCCATTTCTGCTCATTCAAAAAGAAGTCACCACTATTTGAACCAATCTCCATTTCTGCTCATTCAAAAATACCATATGAAATCAATGATTTAATAGATTAATAGAATAACCTGTTTCATTACAATAGAATAACCTGTTTAATAGAATAATAGAATAAAAGAATAACCTATTTCATTACCACTTACCCTTTCAATAACAAATTATACCAGTTACCCTTTCAATGATGCAAGCTGTTGTATGTTTCATTACAATAGATTATTCAAAAATTAACAATAGATTATAACATATTACCCTTTCAAAAATTAACAGACTATAACAATTTATGTATGTTTTATACCCTGTATAAACAATATAATCCATCAATACTGAACCACTTGTATCCATTATTAGTGCAACCTATACCCTGTATAAACAATATAATCCATCAATACTGAATATATTATCAACCATTCAACAACGTGTACACATTTCACTTCCAACCATCCAAAAAATTTATATTCAACGTCCAATTCTAAATGTAATACAAATTCCATACGAACCAAGTATAATTCAACCCCAATAATTTAATTCCATACATAATAGAGGATTAACCAAATTTAATATCAAAAGGAAATCTATACCACACCAAAAATTTATTCTGTCCTCTCATTAGTGCCAAAACTATCACTATGACTTTCCCGAAAAATCTGGGAAGTAGTTTCTCGAGCAAATCTAGTCACACGAGAGAATTTCTCCAATACTTGCATTGAAAGATCTCGAGCAGGATCCTGAACCTTTTGCGTCTGCCTCCCATTGTTTTGTATATGACTGCCACTTCCATCAAAGGCACCTCCATCAGTCCTCTCTGAATTATCAATTGAGGTGCACTCATCAACTGAGACTCATGAGGATAGCCCGTTACCAACAACAGCCCTAGGCAACTCCAAAGAGGACAGAGTTCTCTGTCCAAGAAAATAAAACAAAAACAAAAGGGAAAGAAGAAGAAGAAAAAAACACATATTTCAAATACAAATAGGGCAGACATGAAATATCAGGGTAAATGTATTTATTGTGAAGTGTTGCAGCAGTTAAATAAAAAAAATTAGATAATTGTTGGTGTAAACTTCACCTGCCCTCCTATTTCCATAAACCAAAAATCAATGTAGAATACATGCAAAAAACTAAAAGAAATACTCTATTTTTTGTAACTTTTAACAGAAGCAAGAAATGTTGGAAGGAACATAAAAGCTCTGACCACGTGACAGGAATGACCATCTGGTAATTACAAATCTGATTTAGTGTTTGGTTAGTCAAACCATTTATAAACATGCTACAGCCCCAAAGCCCTATTCAATCACCCCCAAATTAACCCTAATCCCTTCTCCTACTTATAAGCCTCTAATTTAACCATTAAAATCCTAAATTACTCACTGTTTAGGCCATCAAATAACCTCTATTATGAAAATCCAACAAGCTGTCCTACATCAGCATCCCAACTAAACTGCTAAAACAACCAATAGCTGAGAATCCTATCTCGTAACCCTAATCCCAACCATGATAACAAAATTCTCTAGTCTTTTTAGAATCTCTCAAACAAGTGAATCCTGGAACACTCCTGTATATTCCATTAACTGGTATTTTTTCCCAAATAACCTGAATAATACAAATAATTCCTGTATTTTTCCGAGTTTCTTCAAATATTCAGAATATTTATGGAAGGAGAACTCATGTTTTTAAAATTTCTAAGCATACCTTGCATTGTTATTAAAAAGATTTCTCAAACTTTTCACAACTACTTGCGATATAGAATTATCTTATAATTGAATAATTGAAGAATCTCAAATTTATTACGATGATCCCAACTTAGAAATAAAAAACAAGGTGGACAAACCCATGAAGGAATAATTTCGTTATCCAAAATAAATAAAGAACATGGTGGACAAACCTATAAAGCAATTATAGAATTTAACGAGAAAACAAGTCAACAAGACTTACTTGAGACATAATTGTCTGATCAAGCTGAATACGAGTATACAGACTATCTTTTGCCAAAGAGGTGATATCACTAAATATAAAAAATTAAGTTGAAACCAACTTTAAAACGATGTAAAACTGAATATGTATTGGAGACAAACATGAAAATTTTAAAATGGCCTAAAACCAAGAAATTACCTTCTGGAATATACATTTATAAGGGAGCCTTTACCATCAACAATTGGAATTGAACTTATTTGAGCTGGAAAATAGAAAAGGAAGATGGGTGAAATCGGTAATATAAAACTGTATATGCACCCCGCATAGTTGACCAAAATTTAGATAAATTACTCGCCCAAGCAACAACTTAACTGAAAATTTCAGATAAGAGATTTGTAGAATAAAAAAACAGACAAAAACATAAAAATCAAAGTTTGGCTTTTACAACCCATCTAGATATAATGTTTGACTAATTAGCAATCAAACTAATAGATGGTAACACCAATTCAACTGAAGAATGATGATATTGGATCATTAAATGTTTTTAAAATATGACAATGCATAAAGTAGCGGCCTACAAGGAACATTTTGCAGAACCAGCAATTTCATGTAAAAAAAATAAATTGAGTGAAAAAATGTGTTCGTTCAATAACAGAAATCGATTATACTGCAATGTCACACTAAGAGAGAGAGAGAGCATGCAGACACATTTTTTATTATAGAAATTGTTCGTGTGTGGGGTGCAAGTCAGGTATACATAAAAGTAAAACTTTAGGCTGAAATATTAGAAAAGTTGATGCGCACCTTCTATCAATATATTAAGAGCATAACTAAGAGTTTCATTGGGACGTAATGCTAACAAATGACCATGTGCTTCTCCAACTTCACTTTTCCATGTACCTAAAGGGAGGCTACCGACCGGTTGTCATAGAATAGGTATCAAGATGGTTTTTAAAGTGCCTGCATATATCTAAGTTTTACGAGAAAAAGAGAGAAGAGAAGGTAAGCTATTAACAACATACACAATATTACTAGAGAATGGATCTTTAAATAACTTGACAAAGCCGCCCACATTTTAGTATTCCACCAAGGCATGCTATGTGTAACAACAGTGGGCAAGATTCCTCTATTGTTGAGTATATAATGGGAACAGTTGATATCTTATTTTGCAAAATCATCAGAGCCACATGTATTAGAGACTCATCGGGACCAGCCTGTGGGTTACAGTAAAAGGGCAAAGAACTACAATATTAAAATCTATGAAACGCTACCATATGAGAATATAACCATATATCTCATCAATTGAAAAAATGAAAAACTGAAACATTTATTAAGAAATCTACCACCAAGAAATTCAAGTTTCCTTTACCAAGTTTCATGTGTGTGTTTTGCAAAAAGATGGGGGGAGGGGGGATTAGATGATGGGAACATGAATAAAAGCAAAAAGGCCCAAATCCCCTGAATATTCTATGTGGGCAAGAGCACTCACCCATATTAAAGGCCTACCAAACATCAGCTGTGCAGCCCTAAACGCTTCTCCATATTGTTGGGATTTCCCTTCTTTCCAGGCAGATATTGTATGCACTTCCAGCTGTTCATCAGTCAGTGTTGCACGATTTCTATGAAGCTGCAGAAATTAACAAGCAAACATAAATTGATTATCCAAAAAACAAATATCTCAAGAAGAGAGCATGACATACATTGAATTACAAGGGATGCAAACAACAACTTAATAATCAAGTCATATCTCCAAAAGATAAGCAATGAGTTGCTAGTAACTGATTGTAGAAGTCAAATTGTCAAAATTGAACTATTGACCAGCTAACCAAATGCATGCACCATCAAGAAAGATGGAAGCCCACAGAAACAATGTGCAGTGTAAAAGCTGTCTGCAACTTACAGGTTTATGCTAGAATAAGCACCTAATTCTGGGTAGCAGATAAGAACATGCATTAATACCTCCATCAATATCAAAATGAAATCAGAAGCAGTCAGCATCCCCGAAATTTGTCTGCGATTGCTATCCCAGATTGGCACAACAGCAAGTCCCTGGGAAAAAAAGAAAAAAAAAAAGAAAGAAGAAATAATCAACATGGTTAACATAAAAGAAAAATGAAAGCATTGATGCAAACAAGTTGAATTCCTTGAGGGAGAAGAAAAAAGAAAAGGAAAGAGAGCATATATATAACCTTATATACCCTATAGTTGGGTCAAATATTGTACTAAATTCAGTAACTGCCAAACATATTTCAAATCGAGGATAATGAGCATTCTGACACCTCCGGGTGGATTTGCTTGCCAGTGACCATCCATCGATTACTAGTACATGGATAATTATAGACACGTTGTATGTACAATATCTCATTAGCTGTTTGGTGACTTCTCTTGTATTAAATGCCTCTATTCTTGGATTAAGTTGGGTGTTGCAGAGATCAGCAGATAATTTCGCAAGGATAGTAGTTGAAGGTCTGTAATCGTCCCTTTTCACAAGCTTCAGAAGCAATACTTCTTTTCTTTTCTACTGAATCAACTGGAAACAGTGAAGATGCAACTGGAAACAGTCGCAACAAATCCTCAAAAAGTATCTCAACATGCTGCTGATAAGGACATGGCAGAAGAAAATGCCTTTGTTCCATCCATAGCAGAGATAGTTGCTAAGCTTCCTCACTATTTGTAATTGTTGTTCTTGTCACACCTTTGCAATCTATCCTCCCTGGAAATGATGAAGTCAGGGCCTATCACTATTCTAGCTCTGAATCTTTAAGTAGCAGTAGTTCATAACTCTAGCTCAATCGAAAGAGATTCCGTTGAAAAGATGGTGCTTGTTCCTCAAATCCTGAAACCCAAACTACTGAATCAGAAGAACAAAGGATGGAAAAGCAAAAGCCTGATGTTAGGCCTTAAGCTTCCTCAAAGCCTGAAACCCAAACTGCTAAAACAACAGAACAAAGGATGAAAGAGCAAGAACCTGGTGTTAGGCTTGAAGAAACCATCTCCAATATCAAGGGGCAAAGTCTTGAAGCTGAGGAAACAAACCCCTTGATCGACCCAAAACCTACTGGGTTACATCAAGTGTCTGATAGCCAACTCCCTTTAGAACACACCTTGCCACCTCAGGGTAAGTCTCCTTGTTTTATTTTCTTGCTGTATCTCCTTTTATTCTTCTGTTTTCCTAATCATGTATGCAGTAACCATTTGTAAGGCCATTTCTGAACTAGTCGATAGAACTTTTCTTGGGCCTCATCTTGGCCACATACTCCCAAAACATTCTGATCATAATCATGCCCTTGAGAGTGACCCTATCACAGAAGGTACCATTTACTTTTTTTTTCTTTTTTTTGCTTATCCTTTTTCAATTCCATATGACCCTAGAAACTTTTTAGGTGATATCCCTTCTTCTATACTTCCCCTACTAGCTTCTTCAGACTCCCCTTTTTCTATTTCTGAACTAAGGTTATCATCTTTTGGGCCTTCTAATATTTCTCAAGCGCTACAACTGATTTATATTCCCCTAACAATGGATGAACCATCAACTCCTCCAATAGACATGGTTAGCACCACCGTCATTGGAACTCCTACCACTGAGGTTGACATTCAGACTTCTCAAGCACGTCTTATCAAGAGCACCTCTTCTTTTCCTGCTACTACCACTGAGGTAACCTTTTTTTATTTTATTTTTTTTATTTTTAATTCTAGACTTCCATTATTATGCATTAATCTCTACATTAATGTGACCAAGCCAGGAGTTCTCTAATGGACTTAACTCCATATTTGCTAAAAAGACCAGTGCCTTTTAGTTGTCAATAGCCAGTACTACCTATGAAGAAGGGTTCGACCAACTAACCTGTTCTAAACAACAAGAAGCCGACCAATTATTCCTACTGCTTAGTCATTTTTTTGAAGATCTTGCCCTCACCAGGGTTGAAGAACTTTCTAGCAGCTTTCAAAGTTTTCTACCACTAGCAGCAAGAATTTTAGATCTTGACCAGCTTCAAATCCTCCAAGACTTCATGGGTCAACTTCTCCAATACCTTTCTTTCATGACATAATTTAAAGTTCAGATTGAGGCTGCTAATGCACAAATGGCCTTTGTAAGGCAAGTTTCTCACACATTGGCCAGTGCTGCTGCTTTGCAAAGAAAGTGCCTTCATCAATGAGAAGAAGGCTTCCAATATTGCACAAATACAACAGTTGTAAGCAGAACTTACTGTAGCTGATACCTAGCAAACTCTCTTAATGGAGGAGCAGAGTAATATTAATCAACAAATGGACCAGTTGTTGGCAAAAGATGGCCCCACTGCCCTTAGAGATGTCCAAGTGAAGGCCAAAAGAAGGGCAATCCTCTCAGCTTGGGCTAGCTTTGTAATTGTTCTTCAAAGGGACTGAGATTTTTGTATTTATTTTTTCTCTTTTTTAGAATAGACATTAGAACTTTTTTTGTGTTTAAATTTTATAACGAAAAGAAATTTTTTTTATGCATGTCTTCTTACTTTATGCTTGTCTAACATTTTCCTACATGGTTGGATAATATTTATTTAAAGATTTACTATTTATAACTTTCCTATGTGGGACCCCTTCCAAGGATGCAAGGTGATAGGCTCCTCCTCTAAGGACCTTAAAAACCTTAAATGGTGTAACGCCCTCAAAATTTAACCCATTGAATATAAAACAAGACATGCATTATTAAAAGAAACATTATATTATTTCAATCATCAGAGTATTACGAAATAAAACATCATAATAAATGCCCTACGGGCTTACATCTTGCCAAGCCAATACTTGGACACAATTCCATGAGTTCTAACTCAAAACAAATAAAGCCCTCGGCTTGAATGTTTACATAGTTCAGATAAAACAAATAACACAAATAAAGCAAATCTTCAAGTCCAATTCCTCACAAGCTAAGTCTTTGGAGGTTGTGAACCACCTGAACCTGAAAATGAAGTTCCCATATAGGGTGAGCCACAGCCCAGTAGAGAAATACTAAACCAAGCATAAGAATTAACTAAAGCAGTAGCACCCGATACATGGTTAACACAAAATATTCAGTTTACAATATTATGACACGAATGTCTACGTTGTCTATGACACATGGTCTATGACACAATACACTTTTCATTCATACAGACATGGCTCAGAACCTGGCCAAACAACTCAACAAGGATAACAAATCAGGTTAAACCTTTCTTATAACAAATTAAACACTCATGCTGGTGTTATAACAAATCTCAATCAAATCCACTTCCATACTTCCCAACTGACACACATGGTGGTGATGTATCATATCAACAACAAATAGAAATATTTCTATTATCAATAAGCACACACATATGTGATGCTACTGGAGTCCATCCCCTATCTCCTCCCAACAAATCCGGTTTAGAGGTCCATCCCCTATCTTCCCCTAAACCGTGGAGTTCATCCCCTATCTCCTCCAAAACCAAATGCATATGCAACATAATCAATATTTGCCATATACAATACATAATCAATACACGAATGTTCTGTATTAACTCAACAATTAAATGAATGACTCAATTTCAGTTATACCTAAGCCACATGCAAGGTCTACAACAATCAATGGCTATCCTCCACCGATAGCCCAAAACAATTATTTCTAAACAAGAAATAAATATTGTAACGCAAATAATCTCAATTTCACAGATGAGTGATTAAATATCCAACTACATTAATTTATCTCATAATCCCCCCAATTTCATGAATTAAACCCAATATCACGATTTTCCCTTAAATTAATTATACAAATTAATCTATGACAAACCCTAAGGTTTCTCCCAAAATTACCAAACTACCCCCACATACCAAAATACCACCACTTAGGATTAAAACGTATAAATGGAGTAGGAAATCCCTACCTCAAGAAAGAACCCAAAAAGATGATGATGAAGAAGGTGCTCGAAACTCCAGAGTGCTCCAAACCGACAACTGCTCAGATTAAATGGAAGCCCCCACTCTCCTCTATCTTATTTGTAAAAGAACTAGGGTAGAAACACACCCTAACTAGATCAAACCTAGGAGAAAAGGTGTTTAGAGAAGAAGAAAAGTCGGACTTTAGGGTTTGAGATCAAAAAGAATGAAAAACTGCCCTAAAAATCCCGCTTTTACGTTTAAATACTGGACAGGCTCGCTCGAGCGAAGACCTGGTCGCTCGAGCGACCAGACACAAGAAACTGACCTCGATCGAGCGAAGAGAAGCTCGCTCGAGCCAAAGACAAACCAGCTCGCTCGAGCGAAGAAAAGCTCGCTCGAGCCAACAAACACTGCGTTCAGGTCTAGGTACTGGACGCAATCCTCGCTCGAGCCAAGAAAGGCTCGCTCGAGCGACGAACCAAAAAGGAAGACCTCGCTCGAGCGAAGATAAGCTCGCTCGAGCGACCAAGCCAAAAACTGAACATGCAGACTTGGTTTCTAAACCCAACCAATCTGCAACCAACCTGCTAAACACATCCTATAACCCAAGAATAAGAAATTAAAGGACAATAACAACAAATATAACAGCGGAATCCACGGACCGTAAGTCCGGATACAATAATCAAATGGGAAAAGACCGGGGTCGCTATAAATGGTCTTTCCCAATTTGGGGACCACTTTCCAAATTTTGGATCCTTACTGCCTATAGGTAAGATAGTCTTCCACACCAAATCCCCCTCTGAAAGTATCTTAACTTTTATCCTCATATTGTAGACTCTCTCCACTCTTCTTTTTTGGGCAACAAGATAGCTATAAGCCATAACTCTTTTTCCTCTAAATCTTGTAACTCAACCATCATGGGCTCAGTATATTCATCAATTGGAATATCATAGTGTAAGGCCACTCAACTAGATTGGACAATCACCTCTCAAGGCAACATTGCATCATGGCCATATACCAATTCATAAGGTGTAGTACCAGTACTATTTCTCTTGGAATTTCAATAGGCCCACAATACATTAGACAATAAATTGTGCCAATATCTAGGGTTCTCCTCAATCACCCTTTCCAAATTATTCTTTATTATTCTATTACTCAGCTTGCCCATTAGGCTGAGCATAATAAGGTGATGAATTGAGGATTGAAATGTCATATTCCTTGGCAGATTCACTAATCTCTTCCCCATTAAACATAGTTTCCTGATCAACAGTAATCGATTGGAGTAGACCAAATGTATGGATTATATGCTTTTTCACCAAGTCAATTACATGCCCTTGGGTTGCTACCATCAATGGCACTGCTTCCACCTACTTGGTGAAGTAATTAGGTACCACCAAAAGGTAAGAATGCTGTTTTGAAGAAGGAGAAAAAATTTGCCCAATCAAGTCCATTGCCCATCCTTTGAAAGGCTATGGCTTTATCACTGAATGCAAACCAATTGCAAGGACTCTTTGAAGGCTATCATGCTTTTGGCATGCCTGACATCTCTTAGCATAGGCCATACAACCCTTCCTTACTGTAGGCCAAAATAAACCGTACCTGTTGATCATTCACCTCATTTTTTCTCTAGCTTGATAGGCACCACATATGCTTTCATACACTTCATCCATTACTTTCATCTGTTCATTTTGGCTAATGTATAATAAGGTCATACCATCATGGGCTCTATTGAATAAGTCATATCCCATGATGACATAATTCAAGGTTTGATACTTAATCTGCCTACTAACCTTCTCATTGGCATTTATAAAATATTTGATCAAAGGATGTCTCCAATCCTCTTTTGCCACTTCCAAATTCATTACTGTCACGAAATTTCTCTTTTGGATCCTATTGGAATCCTTTAGGAATCTTTAAACAAAAAGCCACTTGAGCCATTTCATTAGCCTCATTATTCTCCAATCGAAACATGTGCTAAAATGTCACATGGCTGAAGAAACTCACCAACCATTTAACCTCAACTAAATACTCTTCTAAGGCCTTGTTCGTGCACTTGTATTCACCTTTAACTTGCTTGATAACCAAATGTGAATCACCAAAAACTTGCAAACTAGTGATTATGAATTCTATAGCCAATTCTAAACCTATAATCAAGGCCTCATACCTAGCTCGATTATTTGATAAGACATATTGTTCATCTAACTAGTAAGAACATTGATGTACTTGCTCATTAGGGGCAACAAACACAACACCAGCTCCAACCCCTTCCTTAGTTCTAGAGTCATCAAACATTAGTCTACAAGGGGTGTTTTCTATACAATTAATTTCAAATAAGTCCTCATTAATAGATGAACAAGGGTGTTTAGCTAAGAAATCAACCAAAGTTTGGCCTTTTACGACTTTTTGAGGGACATACTTGAAACAATACTCTATTAGAGCCAACAACCATTTGTCTTGTCTTCCCCTCATTATGGGTTTAGACAACATGTACTTGATCACATTAGTTTGTGCCACCACAAATACTTCTGAGGGGAACATGTAATGCCTTAACTTAATGGCAGCAAAGTATAATGCCAAGCATAATTTCTCCATTGACTTGCTAATTCAAATGATAGAGCAAGCAACAACGAGGTGGAAAAAAGGCATGTTTCCAATCATATGCAAAGAAAAATACTGCAAATGGCTACCAGTTATGCTCTTGTCTCTTAGAAACATCAACAAATTATAGAGAAGGAAACAAGGAAAGTAAAAAAGAAAAAATGTTAGTGGTAAATTGTACTTACAATTTTTTTTTTTTCAAACTTGTTCCAGTTTTTCTTTTTAAATTTTTAGGATGTAGACCTAGAAAGCAAACTATTTTTACTCAAAATTGGAAAAAATTTAAAATAAAATAACGTATTTAGGGTTGGTTTGAGTAAAGTGTAGAAAATTCATATTTGAAAAAACAAAAAGAGAACAAGAGCATAGCTGCGAAGCAAAGACCAAGAGAGAAGGGCATTGAAATTGATTTCTGTCCGACTGTCTCTGTATCAATAGAATTTGGGTAAAGTAGATAGAGAGATAGAGAGAGATACCCAGCGAGAACATCGAAGTTGTTAGCAACGACCTTGAGGAAGCTTCCAGCTCCAGATCCCATCTCCACCACTCCACGATCTCACTCTTTCTGAATCAGAAGAAGAAGATAGAAACTGTTAAGAGTGAGTGAGGGTTTCGATCGTCGGTTTGTGAAAGTGGTTCTTTTCTGATTAATTATGAGAAAAGAAAATGATCTTCCAGGAATTTTAGCATTTGGATCGGCGAAATGTTAGTGGTAAATTGCTATAAGATTTTAGGGGTTTGTAATGGCAGTAAGACAGCCTTGGATTAACCAATCCAAGTTCAAATCCAACCAAGTATCTCAAGGTAAAAGAGAACCTGTTTTTAATATAGAGGAAGGGAGAGAGAGAGAGACCGAGATCGACAGAGACGGAGAGACCGAGATAGACGGATCGACAGAGAGACCGGCAGAGAGAGAGACCGAAATCGACGGAGATCGACAGAGAGAGACCGAGATCGACGGAGATCGATAGAGAAGAGACAGATCGACAGAGATAGATCGAGATCGACAGAGAAGAGACAGATCGACAGAGATAGACCGAGATCGACGGAGATCGACAGAGAAGAGACACAGATCGACAGAGAGAGACCAAGATCGACAGAGAGAGAGAAAAAAACCTGCAACAGCGGCGGTGGTGATTTGCGGCGGTGGCGATGTGCGACGGTGGCCAGCGATGGTTGGGTGGTGAGTGGGGGTGAGATTTGGTGGTAACTGTTCTGTGTGCGTGGGTAATAGACAGAACAGAGAAACCGTTGGTGGTAACTGTTTAGTGGTTTACTCCTTTTTGTGTTTATGAATATTTGAATATTGAAATGAAGGCTTACTCCTTTTATGGTAATGTTGATGGTAACTGTTCAGTGATTGTTCTAAAATGTTTATTCCTTTTGTGTTTATGAACATTGAAATGAAGACTTACTGATTATGTTGGTGGTAACTGTTCAGTGGTTGTTCCAAAATGTTTACTCCTTTTGTGTTTATGAACCTTGAAATGAAGACTTACTCCTTTTATGGTTATGTTGGTGGTAACTGTTCAGTGGTTGTCCCAAAATGTTTACTCCTTTTGTGTTTATGAACCTTGAAATGAAGATTTACTCCTTTTATGGTTATGAACACTCTAAAATGTTATTTTTTTTTTTTGAAATAAATTTTTACATAAAATTTATACATTTTATTAAAATTTATATTTTTTTTAAAAGCCAAACTTAAATCTTTTTTTGAAGTCATTTACATTTTTTGTGAAAAGGTGTATGTTCATAAAAGGAATAATTTTCAGAAAAGGTGTATGTTCATAAAAGGAATAATTTTCTAGAAAGTTATTCCTTTTGTAAAATAATTTTTTTATAAATTTTACACATTTTTGTGAAATTTATACGTTTTGTGAAAACGAAACTTACACATTTTGTGAAGCTACTTACATCTTTTTTGAAATAACTTACACTATTTTTGAAAAGTTACACCTTTTGTGAAATAATTTTTGTCATAACATTTATACTTTTTCTTCGAACTTACACCTTTTGTGGAAGCCCAACTTAAAGGTTTTGTGATCGGAAGTCACTTATACCTTTTGTGAAAAAATAAATTCATCAAATTTACACCTTTTGCTTAAGCTTATACCTTTTCGTGGAAGTGCTTATATTTTTTTTCAAAAAGTTACTCCTTTTGTGTAAGAATTTTTGGCATATCATTTATACTTCACTTATACCTTTTGTGAAAAAATAAATTCATCAAATTTACACCTTTTGCTTAAGCTTATACCTTTTCGTGGAAGTGCTTATATTTTTTTTTTCAAAAAGTTACTCCTTTTGTGTAAGAATTTTTGGCATAACATTTATACTTTTTCTTCGAACTTACACATTTTGTGGAAGCTCAACTTAAAGGTTTTGTGATCGGAAGTCACTTATACCTTTTGTGAAAAAATAAATTCATCAAATTTACACCTTTTGCTTAAGCTTATACCTTTTCGTGGAAGTGCTTATATTTTTTTTCAAAAAGTTACTCCTTTTGTGTAAAAATTTTTGGCATAACATTTATACTTTTTCTTCGAACTTACACCTTTTGTGGAAGCCCAACTTAAAGGTTTTGTGATCGGAAGTCACTTATACCTTTTGTGATCGGAAGTCACTTATACCTTTAAGTTGGGCTTCCACAAAAGGTGTAAGTTCGAATAAAAAGTATAAATGTTATGCCAAAAATTCTTACACAAAAGGAGTAACTTTTTGAAAAAAAATATAAGCACTTCCACGAAAAGGTATAAGCTTAAGCAAAAGGTGTAAATTTGATGAATTTATTTTTTCACAAAAGGTATAAGTGACTTCCGATCACAAAACCTTTAAGTAGGGCTTCCACAAAAGGTGTAAGTTCGAATAAAAAGTATAAATGTTATGCCAAAAATTCTTACACAAAAGGAGTAACTTTTTGAAAAAAAATATAAGCACTTCCACGAAAAGGTATAAGCTTAAGCAAAATGTGTAAATTTGATGAATTTATTTTTTCACAAAAGGTATAAGTGACTTCCGATCACAAAACCTTTAAGTTGGGCTTCCACAAAAGGTGTAAGTTCGAATAAAAAGTATAAATGTTATGCCAAAAATTCTTACACAAAAGGAGTAACTTTTCAAAAAAAAATATAAGCATGTCCACGAAAAGGTATAAGCTTAAGCAAAAGGTGTAAATTTGATGAATTTATTTTTTCACAAAAGGTATAAGTGACTTCCGAAAAAGCTTTAAGTTGGGCTTCCACAAAAGGTGTAAGTTCAAAGAAAAAGTATAAATGTTATGCCAAAAATTCTTACACAAAAAGAGTAAGCTTAAGCAAAATGTGTAAGTTTTCGTTTGTTTACACCTTTGGTAAGTCAACCCACAAAAGGCGTAAGTGTTCATAAAAGGTGTAAATAATTTCACAGAAGGCGTAAGTTTTCAGAAAAAGGTGGAAGTTTTCAGAAAAGGTGTAAGTTTTCACAAAAAGCGTAAGTTTTCAGAAATCAGTTACGCCTTTTTCTGAAATTGCTTACGCCTTTCGTGAAAATATACGCCTTTTGTGAAAACTTATACATTTTTTGTGATCATTTACACCTTTAGTCATATAATATATTATTTTATTAATTTACCTGGAAAGTGACCTGCTTAGCAGGTCACCAATGTGTAAGTTTTCAAATATTTTGATATAACCCAATACATACAAATGTGTAAATGCAAAATAGAAAGGTGTAAGTGCCTTGCATACCATATGCAAGGCACACTTAAGAAAAGTCCTAACTAAAAAAGCCAAAAAGTCACTTTTTACCAACTTTCCAAATCATTTGTCTAAAAAAGTCAAAAGCTTGGTTAAGAGCCAAAAAGCCACTTTTTACCATCTTCCCAAAACAACCCTATGTTTTGTGAGGTCAAATTCATCTAGAGAAATTTGCCACTAGTAGAGAAAATTACTGTGTGCATTGTGATTTTTGAATTTGATAATTGTTTTGTACCAACACAGTGCATTACAAATTACATGATCATATAGACACCCTCTTGGACGATGCGAGTTAAATTTCTCTGTGAAATTCAAGTAATTGCATACCAAAGAAATTTCTTCAGACAATTTTATCTTTGTAGATTGTGTTGACAATCACCACTTGACATGCATTATATAATATATATATATATATAACCATTGATAGCTATGAAATGTACATTAGTCAAAAAAAGATATATACATCTATGTCAAACATCATCATTCTTTCAACGTATGAAAAGAAAAATTGAAGGGTTATTCCTAATTACATTGTGTGCCTTATCTTCCTTTCACTGGCATCCTTTCACTATTATAGGTTCTTCTTCTGGTGGTATTTGAATTGGTTCAGTCCATGACTGACCAACTTGGGTCGCAAATCTCTTTATGATTTCTGCCCTCATCAACCTTATAGCGACCCCGGTCTTTTCCCATTTGATTATTGTATCCGGACTTACGGTCCGTGGATTCCGCTGTTATATTTGTTGTTATTGTCCTTTAATTTCTTATTCTTGGGTTATAGGATGTGTTTAGCAGGTTGGTTGCAGATTGGTTGGGTTTAGAAACCAAGTCTGCATGTTCAGTTTTTGGCTTGGTCGCTCGAGCGAGCTTATCTTCGCTCGAGCGAGGTCTTCCTTTTTGGTTCGTCGCTCGAGCGAGCCTTTCTTGGCTCGAGCGAGGATTGCGTCCAGTACCTAGACCTGAACGCAGTGTTTGTTGGCTCGAGCGAGCTTTTCTTCGCTCGAGCGAGCTGGTTTGTCTTTGGCTCGAGCGAGCTTCTCTTCGCTCGATCGAGGTCAGTTTCTTGTGTCTGGTCGCTCGAGCGACCAGTTCTTCGCTCGAGCGAGCCTGTCCAGTATTTAAACGTAAAAGCGGGATTTTTAGGGCAGTTTTTCATTCTTTTTGATCTCAAACCCTAAAGTCCGACTTTTCTTCTTCTCTAAACACCTTTTCTCCTAGGTTTGATCTAGTTAGGGTGTGTTTCTACCCTAGTTCTTTTACAAATAAGATAGAGGAGAGTGGGGGCTTCCATTTAATCTGAGCAGTTGTCGGTTTGGAGCACTCTGGAGTTTCGAGCACCTTCTTCATCATCATCTTTTTGGGTTCTTTCTTGAGGTAGGGATTTCCTACTCCATTTATGCGTTTTAATCCTAAGTGGTGGTATTTTGGTATGTGGGGGCAGTTTGGTAATTTTGGGAGAAACCTTAGGGTTTGTCATAGATTAATTTATATAATTAATTTACGGGAAAATCGTGATATTGGGTTTAATTCATGAAATTGGGGGGATTATGAGATAAATTAACGTAGTTGGATATTTAATCACTCATCTGTGAAATTGAGATTATTTGCGTTACAATATTTATTTCTTGTTTAGAAAGAATTGTTTTGGGCTATCGGGGGAGGATAGCCATTGATTGTTGTAGACCTTGCATGCGGCTTAGGTATAACTGAAATTGAGTCATTCATTTAATTGTTGAGTTAATACAGAACATTCGTGGATTGATTATGTATTGTATATGGCAAATATTGATTATGTTGCATATGCATTTGGTTTTGGAGGAGATAGGGGATGAACTCCACGGTTTAGGGGAAGATAGGGGATGGACCTCTAAACCGGATTTGTTGGGAGGAGATAGGGGATGGACTCCAGTAGCATCACATATGTGTGTGCTTATTGATAATAGAAATATTTCTATTTGTTGTTGATATGATACATCACCACCATGTGTGTCAGTTGGGAAGTATGGAAGTGGATTTGATTGAGATTTGTTATAACACCAGCATGAGTGTTTAATTTGTTATAAGAAAGGTTTAACCTGATTTGTTATCCTTGTTGAGTTGTTTGGCCAGGTTCTGAGCCATGTCTGTATGAATGAAAAGTGTATTGTGTCATAGACCATGTGTCATAGACAACGTAGACATTCGTGTCATAATATTGTAAACTGAATATTTTGTGTTAACCATGTATCGGGTGCTACTGCTTTAGTTAATTCTTATGCTTGGTTTAGTATTTCTCTACTGGGCTGTGGCTCACCCTATATGGGAACTTCATTTTCAGGTTCAGGTGGTTCACAACCTCCAAAGACTTAGCTTGTGAGGAATTGGACTTGAAGATTTGCTTTATTTGTGTTATTTGTTTTATCTGAACTATGTAAACATTCAAGCCGAGGGCTTTATTTGTTTTGAGTTAGAACTCATGGAATTGTGTCCAAGTATTGGCTTGGCAAGATGTAAGCCCGTAGGGCATTTATTATGATGTTTTATTTCGTAATACTCTGATGATTGAAATAATATAATGTTTCTTTTAATAATGCATGTCTTGTTTTATATTCAATGGGTTAAATTTTGAGGGCGTTACAAACCTTACGTCTTGTGTCAACAATGTTGAGCTGATAGGTTCATGGCTGATATATTGTTTCATTATGTAGCATGCAAAGAGGCTACAATCCACACTGCATACAAATTATAGGTACAGTTATTGTTAAGAAACATTCAAATTAGATTATCTTATTTATAGATGTTGTATGAAACTTACGAATCATTGTCTTGTTGTGGAGCATTGTTGACATATTCAAAGTCATAATTTATGTTTTGTGAGTCTATCAATTTGAAAGAGGGTTGTGATTGTGCCTCTTTTTCAAGGCAAGCTTTCAAAAAATTCTCCACATAATCTTGCTGCAAAAAATTTTTTTTTGAATAACAGAGAAATTTACACAGAAATTAATGGGATTCTATGTAAATTATCATCACATAAACATTATCATGGATCAGAGAAATTTGCACTCGTTACCAATTGTTTTACATCTTTGATATATCTGTCTTGTGCATCATCCCTCCTTGGCCTTAGTGAGTTGTAGTACCTTCATAAATTCTCTTCTTTGTCCAAGACAAGCAAGGTCCAGTGATTTCCATCTGTTGACTTCTCATTGACTCCAGTATTTATTGGGAAATGGAGGAATCTGTAGTTCCTCCATGCAGTTTCAAGATGCTTGTCAAATAATGAGACTTAGAAAGTTTGATTTTCCGTCATCTTTATGAAGTTCTGCGGTTAGAGAAAATCAAAAAATGGTTATGAGAAAGTTGAAATGACAAGAATTTCAAAAATATACACAGAGAAATTTTAAATGCACACAACAAGCCAGAGAAAATTAGACTAGTGGCACAACTGGCTTCAAGAAGTATCTTAACAAAAGAAAGTAGTAAATAAATTCCAAAGAAAATCAAATAAAAGAGTATAACATACTAAGCTCGTGCATGTGAGAAAAATAAAGTTGGTTGTTGTTCTTTTCTCCTTTGGTCAGCAAATAAGATCTCTCCATAACCATCAATGACCTGAAAAATATCATTTATAATTGTAACATTGGTTTATAATGGCTGATAGAATGTTGCAGAGAAATTTTGATGAAAGACTTACGTTGTTGGCAATTTCTTTTTCCTTTATTAGGTTTCCAATATCTTTAAAAGTAATGAGATTCAACTCACTTGTCCAGATTAAAACCCTACAAGATGACAAAAAAGGGATTTAATAGTTGTTAATGCAATATAAGTTAGTAAATTGTTGTTTGTTATCTTCTATTTTATTTGTTGTACTTACTCGAGTCCAGACACGTTTGATATTTGTCGCAAGATATCTTTTACATGTTCTTTTACCAATTTTGCAACCAGTAGAGTTTGTGAAAAAACCCAAGATTTTCTGATGCTTGTTGGTTGAGGCAAGACGTACTCATCGGCATTAAGTACTTATTGTCTTTGGTGGTTTGCTCAGCTTGCTTTGAACCTCTAGTCACCTTCACAACTTTGGGATATTAAAAGTCTGGATCTTGCTGCTTTTCTTTCCTTTCTTTTGCCTTTAAATTCTTGATCATTGATGTAGGATCTTTTTTCACTGTAGACAGTGAAAATATCAGTAAAAGTTAAATTTCTATGAAGTAACAAATCATATTTCAATATGTAAATTCATTTGATTCAATATTTTCTAATTACCATAGACTTTTGTCTTTTGTTTTGCTTGTTGTTTGTGTGCCACTTGTTTTTGCCGGGTTGTTGGTTGTTGTTCCACTTCTATTCCAACTATACACAGTGAAAATCAAACAAGCCCCAAAAATAAAATAAGCAAGTAGACAGAGAATATCAAATAAGCAGCAAAAATCAAACTGGCCAAACTAATGTGGTCAGAGAAATTTAACTTCCATAGAAAATTACCATTGACAGATAAAATTGTAATAAATAGAAAATTCTCTGAGTTATGTTGACACAAGAGCATAACTTTTGGTGGTTCAAGATTTCCACTGACTTTAGGGCTGAACTTGTGTTGGTGTACGGTAAGGTTGTGCTGCTAGTTGGACAGATAGTTCTTGAATTTGTTCATGCAATCTATCATTTTCAATTTCAAGCTCTGAAATTGAATATCTCAACTGTTGAATTGTTTTTTTTTTATCATCTTCTTTTTGAATCTCCAACATTCTTAGTTTCATTTGGTTTGTGCTGTCTCTTTCTTGAAGTTCCGAGTTATTTGATGTCAAGGTTCTTATTGCAATGTCATTTTCTTGAAGTAATTCATTCCAATTTTTCTCTTCTTCTATTTTGGATTTAGAAAGTGCCTTAGTCGTTGATGTAGATTAGCAATTTGAGCATCCTTTGATTCCTCAGATTCTTGAGGCTGATGCATTGTTGAGCCACAAATGCTATCATGATGTTGGTCCATCAACTCATTATGTTCTTCTTTATTCATTTCCTCATTGTTTTCTTCTTCCTCTTTCAATTCAGTGCCTTCATCTTCTTCATTTTCTTCTGTAGCTTTCTTTTCTACACTGCTTGCTTGATTTTCTTCTCCATTGCTTGCTTTTTGTTCTTCTATATTGCCTTCTCCTTCTTCATTCTCTCCTTCTTCTTCAGATGACTCTTCTAATGTCTCCTTGAATTTGGCCAATGCCTTTTTTGATTCTTTCTTGCTCTTTTTACCAAGACAAAACTCCTCCGATGGGTTTTCAACTAGCTCCTTGTTATCTATCTGTAATAGGATGCTCTTTTATTAGAGAGATATTATAAATTCACTGAGAGAAAAATTCAAATAAGCCAGATAAAAACCATCTAAATCATACTAGTAGGAAACAAACTTCAAAGAAAATTGTATGGATTAGAGAAAATTACACACAAGGAGACATAATTTTATAGTTCAGAGAAAATTATGAAACAAGCAACATAATTTAAATATCAGAGAAAATCAATCAGGGCATATAAGTTAATGCTACTATAATTGTGGCCAGAGAAATTTAGATTCTAGAGAAAATTCATCAAAAGGGCAGGAATAAACAGTGTTAATCAAAGAAGCAACATAAATTCAAATTTCAGAGAAAATTGATCTCAATTGGTCAAGGCACATAAGTTATGGGCCAGATAAAATTACATACAAGGAGAAATAATTTTATGGGCCAGAAAAAATTATGAAACAAGCAACATAATTTAGATATCAGAGAAAATCAATTAAGGCATATGAGGTAATGTTACTATAATTGTGGTCAGAGAAATTTAGATTCCAGAGAGAATTCATTACAAGGGCAAAAATAAACCAGTGGTAATCAAAGAAGCAACATAAATTGAAATTTTAGAGAAAATTGATCTCAATCAGTCAAGGCACATAAATTATTCCATATAAGATATTGCAACGTAGAGAAAATTGATCAAATCAAGCAAGGCACAAGGAGGGAAACAAACTAGTGGTCAGAGAAATTTTACAATTTCATTGAGATTTTAGTGGCGATAGAAATCTAACCTATCGAGGTGCAAGAGAGTGGACTGGTGTCTTCTGCAGCTGTTTGGTCAAGCTTTTGCAAGTTCCACTTGGCACATATTGGGAAGTCAGTTGTGTTACTGTCTTCCGAGTCAATGACATTCCCATGTTCACATAGCCAATACTGTGATGGAAATAAAGTAATTAAATTTTGCTAAACACACAAATTTGTAAGTATTATAACTTTAAATTTGAATGGAAATTATACTTACCAGCAATGCAATGACACAACCCGTAACTTTTTCTGGAGTTTTGTGCAATGCTGTGATACAATCGATCAAAGTTGATGTGATTGCTTCTGGCCAATCCTACTACTTCATTGATTCAAGAGGTTCCACGTACTTTATAAAAACACACCCTATTGAATTCCCACTTGTTGCAAAAAATAGGGTGAGTCACAAGTACAAGGTAACAATGATTGCTACATCTTTGAAGTCAGTTGGTTGCTTGCCTTTCATTGCTTTGACCAAGGCATTTTTAAGAACAGGACCAGTGAGCCTTGTGTCCATTGGGAATCTTCTCCTTAGGAATGCAGTTTTTGGCTTTTTTGAGTATCTTACTAACATGGCTCCTTTACCACCTTGCAAACCAAAAATCAAGGTCATGTCATTGGTTGTAAAGTTCAAGTTCTTTTTACTAACTGTGAATGCTTTCGTTTTTTCATTGTAACGTTGGATTATTGCAACTACATCATTATCAGATTTCCTAGACTTCCTTGGATTCATCCTTCCAATGGTTAGAGGTTGGATCAAATACCAGAATGGGGTATTTTGAAGCTCTTCAAGTTTGTTTGAATTGAATTTAAGAGTTTGGAAAAAAGAGACAACAGATGAGAGGTTGGATCGGTATTGAATGCTGTAATGAGCTCTCTTTCTTTGGAGTTTAACAAGTTTTTTTCTCCCTTGAGCTTGAGTCTTTTGAAGTTGAGGTATTCATCTTGATGCTAGTTGCTTCATCACCTTAGACTTTTGTGTTTTGGCGGGAAGTTTGTGGTGTTTTGTTGCTTTTTGATCTAAGATCATAAGAAGACTGAGAGAGTTTCTGTTTCTTGCTCGTGTTTCTGGTGTTTTGCTGCTTTTACGTTTTGCCATTTCTAAACAATGATGAAAACATAAAGATGTCAACATTAAATCCCAAAGAAAATTGAACATGCCAAAGAAAATTACACATAAGGGAGAAAACTAAGGTGACCAGAGAAATTTAGACACTGAAAATTAAATATCAGAGTACTAATTGTTTTCCTGTGAAATACATCTAGCCACAGAAAATTTTCATTCCCAGAGAAAATCAACAAAGCAACATAAACATGCCAAAAAAAATTTCAATAATTATTAAAATTACATATAGAAGTAAAATATAACCAAAGAAAATTCAAAAAAGAAACATATATCTAGCAAACACAAAAAATGAATATGACAGAGAAAATTAAACATGGTAAGCCAGATAAAATTTCTATTCCATAATTAGCAAGATAAAATAAACAAAGTAACGTAAACATGCTACAGAAAATTACACAATATTGAAACCAAGAATTGAACAAAATAAACATACCAGAGAAATTTGCAAAAAAAGAAACATAAATCTAGCAAGCCACATAATATTAAAATGCCAAATAAATTTACAAACACAACTAGAGAAAATTGAACATGGCAGACAGATACAAGGGGGAAAACTGATGTGGCCACAGAAAATTATAAATTTTAGAGAAATTTAGACACTGACAAGAGAATACTAGGTGTTTTCGTGTGGAATACATGTGGCCATAACTAATTTTCATTCATAGAGAAAATAACCAAAGCAACATAAACATAACAGAGAAATTTTCAAAAAATTGTTACAAATTACATATAGATGTAAAATGTAGCCAGAGAAAATTCAAGAAATAGACATAAATCTAGCCAGCACAGAAAATGAAAATGTCAGAGAAAATTACACATTCTAGAGAAAATTTCCATTCCATAATATTAAAATGGCAGAGAAATTTACATACACAACTAGAGAAAATTAAACATGGTAGAGACACACAAGGGAGAAAAGTGATGTGGCCAGAGAAAATTATAAATGCTATAGAAACTTAGACACATATAAGAGAGTAATATTACATATAGATGTAAAATATAGCCAGAGAAAATTCAAAAAAGAAACATAAATTTAGCAGGCACAGAAAATGAAAATGCTTGAGAAAATTACACATTCTAGAGAAAAATAGACATTCCGAAGAAATTTACAGAGCAGAGAAATTTACAGACAAAATCACACAAACATGTTCAAGAATAAGATCAAAATACAGAGAAAAAACTTTTTTTCAAAATAAACATGCCAAAGAAAATTCAAAAAAGAAACATACATCAAGCAAATACCAGAGAAATTTATAGATAAAATCACACAAACATGTTCAAGAATAAGTTCAAAACACAGAGAAATAACTTTTTTCAAATTCATGTAGCTATTTATTACGAAATCGAAACCCTAATTAATAGAAGGTTCATATAAAATGCAATTAACTGTGTTTCTAGAGAAAAACTCGTTGGATTATAGAAAAACTTATCAAAGTTAGGATGAAACGCTAATTACGAACTGATATGCCCTGAGATGAAGATGCAATGTGACGAAGATGAATTGAGATGACAATGAACAGTGAAAACGGGGTCAGAGAAAATTGTGAGGAAGGAATGGGAAAGATTTTTGCAAAAGATAATGAAACTCTAATGTCGATGGTGAAGATGATATTGAAACCCTAATTCTGCTATTCTCTTGCTCGTGAATATGGTTGGAAGTTTGGAATGGAACTCAGTCGTCGAAATCCAGTTTAGTTTCTTTGTTGATTTGTGAAAGGTATTTTGGTCTATGAAATAATTAAAAATGCGCGCGATATAGTTGAGGGACCTAATGCATCACCCCTTTTTTTGGTGTCCTCTATTCTCTAAATTACTATTATTAGGGACCTTAACTATATCGCGCACATTTTTAATTATTTCATAGACCAAAATACCCTTCACAAATCAACACAGAAACTAAACTGGATTCCGACGACTGAGTTCCATTCCAAACATCCAACCATTTTCACGAGAAAGAGAACAGCAGAATTAGGGTTTCAATATCATCTTCACCATCGACATTAGAGTTTCATTATCTTCTGCAAAAATCTTTCCCATTCCTTCCTCACAAATTTCTGTGACCTTATTTTCACTGTTCATCGTCATCTCAGTTCATCTTCGTCAGATTGCATCTTTATCTCAGGGCATATCAGTTCATAATTAGTGTTTCATCCTAACTCTGATAAGTTTTTCTACAATTCAACGAGTTTTTCTCTGGAAACACAGTTAATTGCATTCTATATTAACCTTCTATTAATTACGGTTTCAATTTCGTAATAAAAAGCTACATGAATTTGAAAAAAGTTATTTCTCTGTGTTTTAAACTTATTCTTGAACATGTTTGTGTGATTTTATCTGTAAATTTCTCTGGCATTTGAATTTCTTTGGTATTTGCTTCATGTATGTTTCTTTTTTGTATTTTCTTTGGCATGTTTATTTTGAAAAAAGTTATTTCTTTGTATTTTGATCTTATTCTTGAACATGTTTGTGTGCTTTTGTTTGTAAATTTCTTGGCTCTGTAAATTTCTCTGGAATGTCTATTTTTCTCAGGCATTTTCATTTTCTATGCTTGCTAAATTTATGATTTTTTTTTTGAATTTTCTCTGGCTATATTTTACATCTATATGTAATATTACTCTCTTATCTGTGTCTAAGTTTCTTTGGCATTTATAATTTTCTCTGGCCACATCACTTTTCTTCCTTGTGTGTCTCTACCATATTTAATTTTCTCTAGTTGTGTATGTAAATTTCTCTGCCATTTTAATATTATGGAATGAAAATTTTCTCTGGAATGTGTAATTTTCTCTGACATTTTCATTTTCTGTGCTGGCTAGATGTATATCTATTTCTTGAATTTTCTCTGGCTACATTTTACATCAATATGTAATTTGTAACAATTTTTGAAAATTTCTCTGTCATTTTTATGTTGCTTTGGTTATTTTCTCTGTGAATGAAAATTAGTTGTGGCCACATGTATTCCACATGAAAACACCTAGTATTCTCTTGTCAGTGTCTAAGTTTCTCTGGAATTTATAATTTTCTCTCGCTACATTAGTTTTCTCCCTTGTGTCTGTCTACCATGTTCAATTTTCTCTGGTTGTGTCTGTAAATTTATCTGGCATTTTAATATTATGTGGCTTGCTAGATTTATGTTTCTTTTTTGCAAATTTCTCTGATATGTTTATTTTGTTCAATTCTTGGTTTCAATGTTGTGTAATTTTCTATGGCATGTTTACATTGCTTTGTTTATTTTATCTTACTAATTGTGGAATGGAAATTTTCTCTGGCTTGCCATGTTTACTTTTTTCTGTCATATTCATTTTCTGTGCTTACTAGATATATGTTTCTTTTTTGAATTTTCTCTGGCTATAAGTAATTTTAACAATTATTGAAAATTTCTCTGGCATGTTTATGTTGCTTTGTTGATTTTCTCTGGGAATGGAAATTTTTTGTGGCTAGATGTATTCCACAGGAAAACAATTAGTACTCTGACATTTAATTTTTAGTGTCTAATTTTCTCTGATATTTATAATGTTCTCTGGCCACCTTAGTTTTCTCCTTTATGTGTAATTTTCTCTGGCATGTTCAATTTTCTCTAGCATGTTCAATTTTCTCTAGGATTTAATGTTAACATCTTTATGTTTTCATCATTGTCTAGAAATGGTGAAACGTAAAAGCAGCAAAACACCAGAAACACCGAGCAAGAAACAAAAACTCTCTCAGTCTTCTTATGATCTTAGATCAAAAAGCAACAAAACACCACAAACTCCCCGCCAAAACACACAAGTCCAAGGTGATGAAGCAACTAGCATCAAGATAATACCTCAACTTCAAAAGACTTAAGCTCAAGGGGGAAAAAAACTTGTTAAACTCCAAAGAAAGAGAGCTCATTACAGCATTCAACATCGATCCAACCTCTCATTTGTTGTCTCCTTTTTTCAAACTCTTAAATTCAATTCAAACCAACTTGAAGAGCTTCAAAATACCCCATTCTGGTATTTGATCCAAGCTCGAACCATTGGAAGGATGGATCCAAGGAAGTCTAGGAAATCTGATGATGATGTAGTTGCAATAATCCAACGTTACAATGAAAAAACGAAAGCATTCACAGTTGGTAAAAAGAACTTGACCTTTACAACCAATGACATGACCTTGATTTTTGGTTTGTAAGGTGGTAAAGGAGCCATGTCAATAAGATACTCAAAAAAAGCCAAAAACTGCATTCCTAAGGAGAAGATTCCCAATGGACACAAGGCTCACAAGACCTGTTCTTAAAAATGCCTTGGTCAAAGCAATGAAAGGCAAACAACCAACTGGCTTCAAAGATGTAGCAATCATTGTTACCTTGTACTTGTGTCTCACCCTATTTTTTGCAACAAGTGGGAATTCAATAAGGGTGGATTTTTATAAAGTACGTGGAACCTTTTGAATCAATGAAACAGTATGATTGGCCAGAAGCAATCACATCAACTTTGATCGATTATATCACAACATTGCACAAAATTTCAGAAAAAGTTACGGGGTGTGTCATTGCATTGCTAGTAAGTATAATTTCCATTCAAATTTAAAGTTATGATACTTACAAATTTGTATATTTAGCAAAATTTAATTACTTTAATTTTCATCACAATATTGGTTATGTGAACATGTGAATATCATTGACTCGAAAGATAGTAGCACAATTGACTTCCCAAGATATGCCAAGTGGAACCTGCAAAGCTTGACCAAACAGCTGCAGAAGACACCAGTCCACTCTCTTGCACCTTGACAAGTTAGATTTCTATCGCCACTGAAATCTCAGTAAAATTTCAAAATTTTTTTGACCACTGGTTTGTTTCCCTCATTGTGCCTTGCTTGATTTGATCATTTTTCTCTGCGATGCAATATCTTATATGGAATAATTTATGTGACTTGACTGATTGAGTTCAATTTTCTCTAAAACTTCAATTTATGTTGCTTCTTTGATTACCACTGGTTTATTTTTGCCCTTGTAATGAATTCTCTCTGGAATCCAAATTTCTCTGACCACAATTATAGTAACATTACCTTATATGCCTTGATTGATTTTTTCCGATATCTAAATTATGTTGCTTGTTTCATAATTTTCTCTGGCCCATAAAATTATTTCTCCTTGTGTGTAATTTTATCTGGCCCATAACTTATGTGCCTTGACTAATTAAGATCAATTTTCTCTGAAATTGGAATTTATGTTGCTTCTTTGATTAACACTATTTATTCCTACCCTTTTGATGAATTTTCTCTAGAATCCAAATTTCTCTGGCCACAATTATAGTAGCATTAACTTATATGCCCTGATTGATTTTCTCTGATATTTAAATTATGTTGCTTGTTTCATAATTTTCTCTGAACTATAAAATTATGTCTCCTTGTGTGTAATTTTCTCTAATCCATACAATTTTCTTTGAAGTTTGTTTCCTACTAGTATGATTTAGATGATTTTTATCTGGCTTATTTGAATTTTTCTCTCAATGAATTTATAATATCTCTCTAATAAAAGAGCATCCTGTTACAGATAGATAACAAGAATCTAGTTGAAAACCCATCGGAGGAGTTTTGTCTTGGTAAAAAGAGCAAGAAAGAATCAAAAAAGGCATTGGCCAAATTCAAGGAGACATTAGAAGAGTCATCTGAAGAAGAAGGAGAGAATGAAGAAGGAGAAGGCAATATAGAAGAACAAAAAGCAAGCGATGGAGAAGAAAATCAAGCAAGCAGTGTAGAAGAGAAAGCTACAGAAGAAAATGAAGAAGTAGAAGACAGAAAAGAAAATGAACAGGAAGAAGAAGAAGACAATGAAGAAGAAGATGAAGGCACTGAATTGAAAGAGGAAGAAGAAAACAATGAGGAAATGGATGAAGAAGAACATAATGAGTTGATGGACCAACATCATGATAGCATTTATGGCTCAACAATGCATCAGCCTCAAGAATCTGAGGAATCAAAGGATGCTCAAATTGCCAATCTACATTAACGACTAAAGGCACTTTCTAAATCCAAAATAGAAGAAGAGAAAAATTGGAATGAATTACTTCAAGAAAAGGGCATTGCAATAAGAACTTTGACATCAAACAACTCGGAACTTCAAGAAAGAGACAGCACAAACCAAATGAAACTAAGAATGTTGGAGATTAAAAAAGAAGATGATAAAAAAAAACAATTCAACAGTTGAGACATTCAATTTCAGAGCTTGAAACTGAAAATGATAGATTGCATGAACAAATTCAAGAACTATCTGTCCAACTAGCAACACAACCTTACCGTACACCAACACAAGTTCAACCCTAAAGTCAGTGGAAATCTTGAACCACAAAAATTTATGCTCTTGTGTTAAAATAACTCAGAGAAATTTCTATTTATTACAATTTTATCTGTTAATGGTAATTTTCTCTAGAAGTTAAATTTCTCTGACCACATTAGTTTGACCAGTTTGATTTCTGTTGCTTATTTGATATTCTCTGTCTACTTGCTTATTTGATTTTTGGGGCTTGCTTGATTTTCACTATATATAGTTGGAATAGAAGTGGAACAACAACCAACAACCCAGCAAGAACAAGTGGCACACAAACAACAACCAAAACAAAAGACAAAAGTCTATGGTAACTGGACAATATTGAATCAAATAAATTTACATATTGAAATATAATCTGTTACTTCAGAGAAATTTAACTTTTACTGATATTTTCACTATCTACAAGGAAAAAAGATTCTACATCAATTATCAAGAATTTAAAGGCAAAAGAAAGGAAAGAAAAGCAGCAAGATCCAGACTTTTAATATCCCAAAGTTGTGAAGGTGACTAGAGGTTCAAACCAAGCTGCAAAGCAAGCAGAGCAAACCACCAAAGACAAATAAGTACTTGATGCCGATGAGTACGTCTTGCCTCAACCAACAAGCATCAGAAAATCTTGGGTTTTTCCATAAACTCTACCGGTTGCAAAATTGGTAAAAGAACATGTAAAAGATATCTTGCGAAATATATCAAATGTGTCTGGACTCGGGTAAGTACAACAAATAAAATAGAAGATAATAAATAACAATTTACTAACTTATATTGCATTAACAACTATTAAATCCATTTTTTGTCATCTTGTAGGGCTTTAATCTGGATAAGTGAATTGAATCTCATTACTTTTAAAGATATTGAAAACCTAATAAAGGAAAAAGAAATTGTCAACAATGTACGTCTTTCATCAAAATTTCTCTGCAACATTCCATCAGCCTTTATAAACTAATGTTACAATTATAAATGATATTTTTCAGGTCATTGATGATTATGGAGAAATCCTATTTGCGGACCAAAGGAGAAAATGATAACAACCAACTTCATTTTTTTCACATGGATGAACTTAGTATGTTATTACTCTTTTATTTGATTTTCTTGAGAATTTACTTACTACTTTCTATTGTTAAGATACTTCTTGAAGTCAGTTGTGTCATTAGTCTAATTTTCTCTAGGTAGTTGTGTGCATTTAAAATTTATCTGTGTATATTTCTGAAATTCCTGTCATTTCAACTTTCTCATAACCGTTTGATCGCAGAACTTCATAAAGATGACAGAAAATCAAACTTTTCAAATCTCATTATTTGACAAACATCTTGAAACTGCATGGAGGAACTATAGATGTAACAACCCCGATCCATGATTACCTGCTAAGCCGTGATTAATTATGCCTAATAAGTGATTAAGATCAAATTTTGAATTAATTGCATACAAATAGCATCATTTGTGTTTATATCTGTTTATCGTAGAAATATCTGTTTGCATTTCTGTTTCGTTCTGCGAATTGAAGGCCTTATCGGCATTTGATTACGAAATTGACTTGGTTTATGTGTTATTTGGAATTTTTAGAATTTTATGGAAGGTTTAATTGAAATTCGATTTGGGGTGATTAAATTAGAATAATTAATGCCAACTAATTAGTCAACTCCTAATTAAGCCTATATAAGGCTCCTATTGTGCCTCCACTCATTCCTTTTCTTCATTTCAACATATCTTTGAGCTTACACACACACCAAACGTGAGAGAGAAAGAAAGATCAAGGGTTGAGCTTGGAATCTAGGAGAGGGAGAAGAATTGTTGTAAATTCGAGGTATTGAACTTGGAAACTCTAGCAATTGAACACCTAGCACACAATTGAGCTTTTAAGGTAAGGATTTCTACCTTTTAGTTGTAATTTGTGATTACTACATGAAATCAAGTGAGGAAGGTGAATTAACATAAAAAATGAGTTGTGTAATGCAAGAATAGAGCTTAGATGGATGACTATAGAAGTGTATCATGCATGCATGCATGCATATATCATAGCCTTTTAAGTTTTATTCTAAAGAATTTTCACATGCATGTGTCTATGTTGACTTGGTTTTGAGAATTCATCATAGTTCTTACCATTTGACCTTAATTGATCATGTTTTGGAAAGTCTAAGTTTATAGAAATTCATGCATGTCATGTTCATGGTATATTCATAAGTTTCAAGTTGACTTTTGAACAATTGGCATGCTATTAGGCCTTGATTTTATGAACAATTTTGAATTCAAGATGTTTTTCCAAGTCTACACAAGTTTCTTCAAGTTTTTGGCCCAAAATGATGAGTTTTAAAGTGTTTGATTCGAGTTTTGCAGTTGGGAGGTGAATCTAGAAATTCTAGAATTCGACATCTCTGCTCGAGTGGCAAAACCTACGCTCGAGCGACCACTCTATGATCTTGCACTTCCACTCGAGCGACCGGAAGTTTGCTCGAGCGTGAAATGCAAGCTCCCAAAAGTTCACATGTTTTGCAGACCGCTCGAGCGACAGAAGTTGTGCTAGAGTGAGCGCCGAGCGAAAAAATCAAGCAACTAGTACTTTTGCAGAGTTTTCAGACTGCTTGAGTGACAAAATTTGTGCTCGAGCGACCACTCACATTTTTGCATGTCCGCTCAAGCGAAGAAAGTTGCACTAGAGCGGCACCCCTGTTTTCAGCAAATTTTGTTAAGTGTTTCTAAATGCATTTTAGCATATTGCATCCTAGGCATTCCTAAGCCAAGATCAAGACACAATAATGAGGTTAGGGCTAGAAACACACTAGGAATGAATAAAGTGAATTCAATTTTATCTGAGCGTGTGTTTCAAATATGTATCTATTATGTTTGTGTAGGTCACGTGCCATAAGCTGTTTGATTTCGTCTGCTCTGTCTGTCCGCATCGGGAGCCATCTGTGAGTAATAACGTAGTAAAGCTATGTTCGACTTTAATTATTTTTTTGTATGAAGAAATAAGATCTGTTATGAAATGTTATGTTCTATACGATGAATGGCTGTCCTATTTTCTGACAAGTATTTGTGGCATCCTTAGCACAAGGCCTTTGCCCGGGGGTAATAATACCATGGTCTACAAGCATAAGGCCATTGCTCGAGGGTAATAATAGCGTGGCTCAAGTATATTTCAAGTTCCCGATACCGGAGGTTCCTTATAGAACTGACAAGCATGATATTGCTAATAGATGTACCATGTATGATAAAGCATGAACTCTGATTTCTATATGTAGTTTGAACAAGAATATTGATGATATAGTGTGTTCCAGATGGAACGGGTCGGACTGATCCACGTTTCCCAAACCCATGTCCGAGGTACCAAGCCCACAGAGAGACCTACACAAGAGTTCAATGGGGGAACGGAGAGTTCCCCAGCGAACCCTCCGACGAGCAAGTTAGAAAGGGAGACGGAATGTAGAGATAGATTAGTGATAGAAAAGCTTAACCTTCTCCTTGTCTTCGATGCCTACTTATATCCTTTGCTAATCATTTCGTTGTCCCTTCCGACCTGTCACCTTGGCTGAAAGTCTATGCTCTAGCTTACCTTGTTCATGGTGAGGCCGTTCTGTCCCGACGGGGAGGGGTTATCGCAATAAATGTTGTAAGGAACTCCATTAATGGCTAATGCGCAGTGCAATAACTTTGCAGAATCTTTGTCTGCTTATGTGGCTTGTCCTTCTCTTGCCATGTGTTTAGATGTCATTGGTTCTTAATGCCATGTTGAGCTCCAGCAACGTTGGGCTTTATTATTTGAATTATGTATTGTGCCCTAAGTGGTGGGCTATATCCTTTATGGGCTTACCCATGTCAGTAGTCCCCCATTCCCAAGTGCAACTTTAGTCCAATGAAGGGAATAAGGAAGAAAACAGTAGTTGTGAGAGATCGACGGAGCGAAGACCGACCGGAAGGTGGCCTGACAACGGGGGTGACCGAGCGGACGAACTGACCATGAGAAAGGCCGACCGCAAAGGGTGACCGAGGGGAGGGACCGACTGTGAGGAGGGCCGACTGCGAAGGGTGAATGGCGGTGCGCGGGGCTCGAGGGACAGCGGGGCACATGGTGAAGTGAAGTGGAATAGACAGGAAAGGAGAAAGAGGCAGTGGATCGTGGTCGTACATGTGGTAGAATCCCGTAATGGGGGAGGTTAAGTGTTGGGCAAGAAACGAAGGGGTAGGTTAACATAGGGTGTTGAAAAGGCGGTTTTGGTAGATTTTTGAAAATTTTCAAATTGGCAAAATTTAATCGTGACCCTTGGAATACAGACAAGCCTTGGGCTTTTGGTGTTATCCGCTTTACCTATCTTTTTGCAGAAAAGCAAAACGTTCCAGAAGTAAACTCTTTTGTGTTGAGTGATACACCTTTGCAATATTTTGTGAACTACCTTGTACCAGCATTTGAAGCTATACGCAGGCATACCAGAGAGATGGCTCGAGAGGATGTACCCACCATGAGACTAGATGCATTGGGGGACGACGATGCGGTGGATCTGGCAAAGCAATACAAGACGAAAAAGCGAGTAGGAAGTGAGGGGAATCCGGTGGGGCGACCTCGCTCGTCCACACTGATAGAGGCAACGAAGCCAATCAGTCAAGTAAAGCCAAACCACTGGCACACGAAGGTCGACAAATCAACCTTTGCAGCGGAGGAGTTGGAGGAGATACGCAGGAAATATCAAATTCCCATGGAGATAGAGTTGAAATTGCCGACGGCGAAAGAGAGGCCATCTGACCCCCGACCGGCGGAGTTTTCCCTCTACAAAGAGGCGTTAAAAGGAGGGTTGAGGTTGTCGCTTCCTGGGATAGTAATGGACGTGTTGAATCGACTGGAGGTGGCTTTAGGCCAACTGATGCGCAATGCGTGGAAGATTTTATTGGCCTGTGCAAACGCGTGGCCGCGAGTGAACGAGGGGGCTGCAATGACGGTGGACGAGTTTTTTGCATGCTACAAGGCTTCGGGCTAGCAAGAGACTTGGGTCACTATACAAGCGGCGATAGGGAAGGGTCTGGTGGCGGGGTTGCCGTCGTCAGTGAAGGGGTGGAGGCCGCGGTGGTTCTATGTGTCTGCCAACGGGAGAGTAGGAGTGCGCACGGTGTGGAGGGTGCCAACCAAGTCGGTTCAGCCAAGGTTGGAGGCGGAGGTAGAGGAGAGGGTGAAAAAGGTGAAGGCATAGAGGGAGAAGGAGGGTGCCAAGTGGGACGACCTCGTTCAGCCCTCAGCCTTGTTTGCCTCAAGGCTGGGCCTTTAGCCGACTGGTGAAGATCTTGCGCCGACAGAACTAGAGGCGAGGAGAAAGAGGCAAGAGGCGGAGGACAGAACCACCTTCACCAAGGCTGATTAGTACAAAAAGGCAAAGTTAGGCCGCCCGCCCAAACCGATCATGAGGGAACGAGTCTGACCGCGCCCCAAGCCGCTGGGGGAGAAGGACCTGAGCAGTTTTGAGCCACGACCACCTCCAGTGGATCCTCTGACGGAAAAGAGCAAAAAGGAGGTGGAGGCTGTGCTGAAGAAGAAGAAGAGAGTAAAGGAAAGGGAGGAGGGGCCAGCCTTGAAGACGATGAAGGAGGGGATGGCAGAGGGGACCCCTGAAGTGGAGTTGGAGGGAACAGTGAAGGAGATGGGGAGTGCCCTGGGCCCCGAAACACAAGTAGAAAGTGGGCCGACTGACCCTAAACAAGGGATAGTGCAACAGCCCAAGGGGGGTCCTGTGCCCCAAGGGGAAGGGGGGAGGGCCAAGTTGAAGACCGCCATTTACCACGCTCCAGCAGTGTCCGGGCGACTGGAGGGAGAAGGAGGTGAAGCCAGGACTGCTGCAAATCGGCTCTTAGGAGTAGTGGAGGACGCGGTCGTGCGTTCGATGGCAAGTTTCACAGAGGCCGAACTGCTAAGGGGGCTGTGCTCAGCCCAGATGGAGGCGACAGCCTTAGCAGGAGCCTTACTGAACAAAGCGGCGTGCGCAAAAGGCGAAGTTAGGCCACTGAAGGCAAAGCTGGAAGAGGTGAAGGCCCAGCTTAAAAGTTTAAGGAGGGAGACTGGGGGCTGGAGAAAAGTCGCGCAGAGTGCATGTGTTAGGGGGTTAGAAGAGGCCCAAAAAGCCAAGAAGATGGAGGTATTGGCGATGGTGCAGGGCTATTTAGCAGACCGTGCTAATGCCGAGTTGGTCACGGCTAAGTTAGAGCTGGAGACGGAATGCCACAAGGTGGTGTCGCTCGAGTTCCAGTTGGCTGGCAAACAGAAGAAACTGGAAGAGACCTAGAAAGCCTGCACCGTCACCAACAAAAGATGAGATAAGGCCATGGCCTGTAATGAAGATCTGCGTGCTCAGTCGATCAAAGAAAAGGAAGAAGCCGATCTGAAGATCGCTGGGTTGGAGAGGGCGCTGGTGAACAAGCGGGCTAAGTTAGTGGCGGAGAAGGCAGGGTTATAGAAGACCTTAGAAGATGAGAGGCCCAAGTTGGCATCTGAGAGGGCAGCATACCCCGACCTATGTGTTGCAGCGGTAGAGCAGTTCAAGGGGTCTGCCGACTTCCAGATGGCCATTGATGCCGCTATCGCCAGCAGCTTGACGAGAGAAAGGGATAGGGAGGCTGGCCCGTCGGGAGCGACCGCTGGAAGTAAGAGTGAAGAGGAAGTGATCCAGAGCTTCCAGCAGTCGGACTTCTACAAGCATGAGATGGCTGAGTTCTGGGACAGCGGCTGGAAGACTTTTAAGCGTAAAGTAGAAGAGTTGTTCCCAGACTTGGACTTCAACAATGTGAGAATAGATGAAAATGATGTGGCCTAGACCCCCCTAGATGAGGGGGTTGACGAAGAAGACCTTGCCTCTAACAAGGCTTGTGTATAAATCGTAGTAAAAGTTGAGAAGTAGGGAACCAATCTAACTTTGAGAAAACCATGACGCAAAGAATGTTAACAATAAAAACGTTGAAATGTAAAGGTATTAAAGTGTAAAAGCATGGACCTGGATTTTAACTAAGTATGGCAACTATGCTAAATCATGAAGTTGCAAGAATGGCCTTGGCCGAACTCTTCATTCGTGCTCAGTTTGGCTTGAGCCATATTTAACTCAATCTGGTTGAGTGCTTCGTGCTCAGTCTGGCTAAGGCTTCAAATGACTCAGTCTGGCTGAGCCTTCAAGTGACTCAGTCTGACTGAGCCCTTCTTGCTCAGTCTGGCTGAGGCTTTAAGTAACTCAGTCTGGTTGAGGCTTCAAGTAACTCGGTCTAGCTGAGCCCTTCGTGCTGAGTCTGGCTGAGGCTTTAAGTAACTCAGTCTGGCTGAGCCCTTCGTGCTCAGTCTGGCTGAGGCTTCAAGTAACTCAGTCTGGCTGAGCTCTTCGTGCTTAATTTGGCTGAGGCTTTAAGTAACTCAGTCTGAGTGAGGCTGCAAGCAGGGTGTTAGTTGAAATAGCACGCAGATAACTGAGATATATGATCATTGTCATTTAAAGCGTAGCCCATTGATCACAAATTTACACCATGTGAGAAAAGGACAAAAACATCCAAGTGTGTAGATTGTCAAAAAGAACATACAACAATTGATCAATACAAAAATACGGCATTATTGAAAATAACGCTTCAAGTGCTCAGCGTTCCATGGATGGGGGAGATCTCGACCTTCCATATCCTGAAGTCGGTAAGTGCCCGGACGAGGTCTGGCCTTAACAACGTAAGGTCCCTCCCACTTGGCTGCCAGCTTGCCCTCAACCGGATTTTTGGTGGCAAGAGTTGCTTCGTGCAAAACAAGGTCCCCCACGGCAAACTCCGTCGGTCGGACTTTGCGGTTGTAGTGTGCTCTCATTTTCTGTTGATATGAGGCCTGCCTGACAGCAGTGGTCTCTCGGAGCTTTTCAATTAGGTCTAAGTCTGCCCGACACAGTTCTTTAGTTAGTTCTAGACTCGGATGCAGAACCCTCGGGGTAGGTAGACCGATTTCCACTGGGATGACCGCCTCAGCGCCGTATGTTAAACGAAAGGGGGTCTCCCCAGTAGGGGTTCGGGCGGTAGTACGGTAGGCCCACGATACGTTTGGTAATTCCTCAGCGCAAAGTCCCTTAGCAGCTTCTAGCTTAGTTTTGATGATCATCAAAAGAGAACGGTTGGTAACCTCAACTTGGCCATTGGCTTGGGGATGACCTGGGGAAGAGAAATAGGGCAGGATTTGAAGTTCTGCACAGAATTTTCTGAACTTGGCATTGTCGAATTGTTTGCCGTTGTCGGAGATGATGGCTTGAGGGATGTTAAATTGGCACACGATCGACTGCCAGATGAATCTGGTTGTGTTCCGCTCGGTAATTGTGGTGAGGGGTTCCGCCTCCACCCATTTAGTGAAGTAATCAATGGCGACGATTGCGAATTTGGTTTGGCCGCGGCCAGTGGGCAATGGGCCAAATAAGTCGATCCCCTCATTTGGCGAATAGGTGAGGACTGTAAAGTGTGATCAATTCTGTAGAAGGAGTATGAGGGATGTTGGCAAAGCATTGGCACTTATCACATTTAAGCACGAATTCAGTGGCATGTTGATTGAAAGTAGGCCAGAAGTAACCAGTGCGAAGTATTTTGTGGGCTAGTGACCTGGCACCCGAATGATTACCACATACACTCTCGTGGACTTCCCTCATCACGTAGGTCGCTTGAGCAGGATTGAGGCATCTCAGGTATGGGCGTGAAAAGCCACGTTTGTACAAGAGGCCGCTGATAAGAATGTAGTTGGACGACCGGGCCTTGACCTTGGTGGCCTGGTGTTTATCGGCAGGCAATTCCCCATTTGTCAAAAATAGCAGGATATCTGCCGCCCATGGAATAGGTTCATTTTGGAGGAAGTGGACTTGCTGCTATTGTGGGGAAATGGCAGGGTGGGTCAGGTATTCAAGGCGGACGCCATGGCTGAGGTCTGACTGGTCGGTAGAAGCTAATTGAGCCATTTCATCTGCTTTGGAGTTTTCCATCCGAGGGATGTGCTTGATGTGGAAAGTGTTGAAGAGGCGAGCAAGGGGGAGTACAATATCCCTATAAGCCCGCATCGTGTCTTCCTTGGCATTGAATTCCCCCGTAATTTGTCCAACAATGAGCTGGGAATCGCTGAACACCTGGATATGGCTGACACCAATGTCTCTGGCTAGGCAGAGACCTGCTATCAATGTCTCATATTCAGCCTCATTATTGCTTGCGTCAAATAAGAAGCGGAGAGCACACTTGAAATAACCACCCTCGGGGGCGGTGAGGATGAGACCAGCCCCACTGCCTTCTTTGCGGGATGATCTGTCGACGTTGAGGGCCCAAGAGTGGGGGTCTTCTACCTCAGTGTGGGATTGTGGAGGTGGGGAGGCCGTGGTTAGAGTGGGATTAGTGAATTCCAGGATAAAATCGGCAACAGCCTGCCCTTTTATCGTCGTTCAAGGTCGGTAGGAGATGTCAAATTGGCTGAGCTCGACCGACCATTGCATAAGTCTGCCAGACAGCTCTGGTTGTTGCATTATCTTCTTCAAAGGTTGGTCAGTGAGAACCACTATGGAGTGGGCTTGGAAGTAAGGACGGAGTCATCTTGAGGCGGTGACCAAGGCCAAGGACATTTTTTCTAGCAATGGGTAGTTATATTCTGTGCCTCTGAGAGCCCGGCTAATGTAATAAACCGGGCGCCGTACTGAACTGTCCTCTCTGATGAAGGCCGCACTAACTGCGGTGCTTGATACGGCTAAGTAGAGAAAAAGGGGCTCACCCGTGAGCGCCTGGGAGAGTAAGGGGGGGTTCTCCATGTACTGCTTCAATTGTTGGAAAGCCTCTTCGGATTTGGTCGTCCACTCGAAAGTCTGCCGAAGAACTTTGAAGAAGGGGAGGCACTTGTCCGTTGCGCGAGAAATGAAGCAGTTGAGGGCGGCGACTCTGCCAGTGAGCCTCTGAACCTCCTTAACCATTCTGGGTGACTACATTTCTATCAAGGCCTTGATCTTTTCGGGGTTAGCTTCGATGCCCCGCTGACTGACCATGAAACCCAAGAACTTCCCAGATCCTATGCCGAAGGCGCATTTCTCCGGATTGAGCTTCATTTGATACTTTCGTACGGTGCCGAAGGTCTCTCACAAGTCGGCCAGATGATCAGTGGAGAGTTTGCTCTTGACTAGCATGTCATCGACGTATACTTCCATGTTCCGGCCTATCTGATGATGAAAGACGGTGTTGACCAATCGTTGGTAAGTGGCTCCAGCATTTTTCAACCCAAATGGCATGACACGATAATGGTAGGTTCCCCAGTCGGTGATGAATGAGGTGTGTTCCTGGTCAGACGGGTGCATCAGAATTTGGTTGTACCCAGAGAAGGCGTCCATGAAGCTGAGCATTTGATGACCGGTCATAGCGTCAACAAGCAGATCTATGCGAGGAAGGGGATACCTGTCTTTGGGCAAGCTCGATTGAGGTCGGAGTAATCGACACAGAGTCGCCATTTACCGTTGTTTTTACGGACTAAGACCACATTCGACAGCCACCTGGGGTAGTCCACGTTCTTGACAAACTGTGCCTCCAGTAGCTTATCCACCTCAAAGGCAATAAGAGCGTTGCGTTCCGGGTGGAAGTTGCGTTGTTTCTGGCGGAAAGGTCGAAAATGGGGTTCGATACTCAAACGATGAGTGATGAAGGAAGGATCGATACTCAGCATGTCAGAATGGGTCCAAACAAACACATCATTGTGTTCAGTCAGGAGGGTTATAAGATCGGCCTTGGCTTGAGGGGATAGTTGGCTGCCGATCTTGGCTGTTTTTGTCGGATTGGTGGGATCGATGAGGACCTCGACAAGTTCTTCCACTAGTTCCCCTCTGACCAGCTCGTCTTCATCCCTGACGTTAAGTCCTTCAATGATCATATCCTCCTTTAGCTTGACCTCTTTAAATGAAGCGACATAACATTCCCTGGCCATGGTCTGCTCTCCCCTCACCGTGCCGACCCCAAGGTCGATGGGGAATTTGACGGCAAGATGGAAAGTGGATGTGAAAGCTTGGAAAGCATTTAGGGCGGTGCGGTCAAGGATAATGTTGTAAGCAGAGGGACAGTCGACGACGAGGAAAGTGAGCAACTTTGTGGTCTGCCGCGGGTATTCTCCGATTATGATGGGAAGATCGATGGAGCCTATGGAGGTCACCCGATCTCCAGTAAAACTGACTAATGGGGTTTGGAGAGGGGACAGACTTTCTTCCCCGACCTTGAGCTGGCGAAAGGCATTTAGGAAGATAATGTCTGAAGAACTACCATTGTCGACGAGAACCCGTCTGACTTTGTAATTGGAGAGGAGGGCAGAGATAACGAGGGGGGTCGTCATGGGGGTAACGGATGCCTGTAAATTTAGCCTCCGTAAAGGTGATGGGCTCCATCCACTGCTTGGGTTGTTTGGGAGGGCGGTCCAATGTGGCAACTTCTTTGTCTGAGCCCTGCTTTATTCTTCTGAGTTCTGCCCACTAAGCCGAGTGGGATGGTCCTCCACAAGCAAGCCCACTAGCAATAACTCTAATCTCTCCAACAGGGGGGCCAGGGTTGCCTTGTGGCTGGGGTTGCTGCGGGAGCCTATCATGACCTTGGTTAGGTTGTGCGAGCTGTCGAGAAGGGGTGCACCGATGGTTGTTTCTGGTGGGTTCAGTCCTTTGCCTTTGTTGAGAGCGGTATGTCGTGAACCGACTGAGACGCCCCTGGCATATCAATCCCTCGACCTGGTCTTTAAGGTTAACACACTCCTCGGTATTATGGCTGTGGTCCTGATAAAAACGGCAGTATTTGGACTGGTCTCGCTGGTTGAAAGGAGACCATGACGGTTGGGGCCATTTTAGGGGATAATCTCGTTGAATCTGGTTCAAGACTTGTTCCATGGGGGAGTTGAGGGGTGTGTATTGTTCGAACCAGCCGGGCGGTCGGGTTGGCACCGGCCGGTCGGCTCGGGCTGGTCGGTTCGGTCGGTATACTGAGGTGTTTGGTGAGTGTACTGGGTGTTTCTGGTTTCTGAGTCCTTTCTCTTCGCTCTGGGGGTCGGGTTTTTGGCTGTAGGATCTTATCGGGCGGCTAGGGAATCTTCGGCGTTCATGTATTTTTGGGCTTTGGAAAGTAGGGTTGCCATAAAGGTTGGGAGGTTTTTGGAGAGGGAAAAAAGGAAATCAGATGATCGTAGACCAGCTATGAAAGCCGTAAGGATGACCTTATCGTCATTTTCCGCTACCTGTAGGGCTTCGGTGTTGAAGCAGGTGACGAAGCTGCATAGCGACTCCCCCTCGGTCTGACGGATGTTGAGGAGGTGGGTTGCCGGACACTACTGGCGTTGGGCACCAATGAAATGGCTGAGAAAGGAGTCACTTAGGTGCTAGAAAGTAGAGACAGAGTCTATTGGTAGTTGACTAAACCAGAGTCGAGCCGACCCCTTAAGTGTTACGGGGAAAGCCCGACACATGATCTCATCAAGGAATGCATGGAGGACCATGAGGGTCCTGTAAGTTTTCAAATGGTCGACCAGGTCGGTTGTGCTGTCGAAAGAGTCGAGCGAGGGCATTTTGAACTTAGGAGGTAAGGGTTTGTCCCTGATGGAGGCAACGAATGGTGAGTTGGCTGTGGTAGATGGTTTAGTCTGTATGTTCTGCATGACTCCTTGGAGCTAGAGCTTCATGGCTCGAAGTTCTGCATCCTAGAGAGGAATGTTGTCACCACCAGAATGCAATGGAGACTGGACACTACTGGCCTCTCCCTCGGGGGTGGGTGCCTGAACCGATGGATATGGGGTCTGGGGTGGCGGGTTCATATCTGGGGGAGGGGGTCGCAAGCCTTCCAAGTTGGGTGGGTAGAGCTGTTGGATAGGATGGCTTGGGGCTTGTTCTTGGTTTGGTGGGACATCTTGAGGTGGAGGAGGAGAGACGGGAAGGTCTCTTTGAAGCAAAGCATTGATTAAGGCTTGGTTTTGCTCTGCTAAGCGGTTGATACTGTTGGTAAGTTCTGTGAAGTACTGCGGCGGGTTGTTTGGATTGGGACGGTCGGCTTGGTGGTCGGCAACATTGTGGTGAGAAGCCATAGATCTAGTTGTGTCCATCCACCTTGGTGGGTGGCATGAAAGGGTTATTGGGAAGCGGTCTCTGGTGACAATGAGCACAATTGGCGCGCGGAGCAAAAGGATTCCCATAGACGGCGCCAACTGATGATACAGTGTGTTCCATATGGAACGGGTCGGACTGATCCACGCTTCCCAAACCGGTGTCTGAGGTACCAAGCCCACAGAGAGACCTGCACAAGAGTTCAACGGGGGAACGGGGAGTCCCCCAGCGAACCCTCCGACGAGCAAGTTAGAAAGAGAGATGGAATGTAGAGATAGATTAGTGATAGAAAAGCTTAACCTTCTCCTTGTCTTCGATGCCTACTTATATCTTCTGCTAATCATTTCGTTGTCCCTTTCGACCTGTCACCTTGGCTGAAAGTCTATGCTCTAGCTTACCTTGTTCATGGTGAGGCCGTTCTGTCTCGACAGAGAGGGGTTATCGCAATAAATGTTGTAAGGAACTCCATTAATGGCTAATGTGTAGTGCAATAACTTTGCAGGATCTTTGTCTGCTTATGTGGCTTGTCCTTCTCTTACCACGTGTTTAGATGTCATTGGTTCTTAATGCCATGTTGAGCTCCAGCAACGTTGGGCTTTAGTATTTGAATTATGTATTGGGCCCTAAGTGGTGGGCTATATCCTTTATGGGCTTACCCATGTCAAATATGAATATAAATCTTTTTCTGACATGAACTCTGATTTCTGAATCTGTTGTGGACATCATTCATTTAAACCCTTTACTCTGTTATTATTCACTAGCTTCCGCTCACTATTTATATTATGTATGTAGGTGAGCAGGCGCGTGACTAAGCCTAAGTTGCTGCCTGGAGTGTTTTTGGGTCAACCAACCACTGTGCCTCCCGGGGAGGTTCCATTTGAGAAGTCAAGTTTGTGAACCGTTGAAGATGTTTGCTTGTTTGTTTTTGTTTATCTGTACGCTGGGCTAAGTCCCTCATAACATTATATATATGGTGATACAAGTCTTATGGAAGTTTGACATTATATAAGCTTAAAATTTCTTTTCCGTCTCATGTATGTCTATACAGCTCTATGGATCTTGTATTTTGTATAATTGTTTTCGCAGCCCCTTTATTTTGTTATTCTATTGAGAGGCCTTTGGTAATCCCAAGATTACTGGCCGGTTACATCGCTAAACCTATAGGGACGGGTTTGAGTCGTGACAACAGGTTCCTCAATTTCCCAATAAATACCGAGGGCAATGAGAAGTCAGCAGATGGAAATCACTGGACCTTGCTTGTCTTGGACAAACAAGACAATTTATGGAGGTACTACAACTCACTAAGGCCAAGGATGGATGATGCACTAGACAGATATATCAAAGATACAAAACAATTGATAATGAGTACAAATTTCTATGATTTATGATAATGTTTAATTGATGATAATTTTCATAGAATTCCATTAATTTGTGTGTAAATTTCTCTGTTATTTATTTTATTTTATTTTTTTGCAGCAAGATTATGTAGAGAATTTTTTTAAAGCTTGCCTTGAAAGAAAGGCACAATCACAACCATCTTTCAAATTGATAAACTTACAAAACATAAATTATGACTTTGAATATGTCAACAATGCTCCACAACAAGACAATGATTCATAAGTTTCATACAACATCTATAAATAAGATAATCTAATTTGAATGTTTCTTAACACTAACTGTACCTATAATTTGTATGCAGTGTAGATTGTGGCCTCTTTGTATGCTACATAATGAAACAATATATCAACCATGAACCTATCATCTCAACATTGTCGACACAAGACGTAAGGTTGATAAGAGTAGAAATCATAGAGAGATTTGCGACCAAAGTTGGCCAGTCATGGACAGAACCAATTCAAATACCACCAGAAGAAGAACCTATAATAGTGGAAGGATGCTAGTGAAAGGAAGATAATGCACACAATGTAATTAGGAATAATCCTTCAATTTTTCTTTTCATACGTTGAAAGAATGATGATGTTTGACATAGATGTATATATCTTTCTTTAACTAATGTAAATTTCATAGCTATCAATAGTTATATATATATATATATTATAATGCATGCCAAGTGGTGATTGTTAACACAATCCACACAGATAAAATTGCCTGAAGAAATTTCTTTGGTATGCAATTACTAGAATTTCACAGAGAAATTTAACACGTATCGTTCCAAGAGGGTGCCTATATGACCATGTAATTTGTAATGCATTGTGTTGGTACAAAACAATTATCAAATTCAAAAATCACAATGTACACAGTAATTTTCTCTACTATTGGCAAATTTCTCTAGATGAATTTGACCTCACAAAACACAATGCACACAATAATTTTCTCTGTTATTGGAAAATTTCTCTGGATGAATTTGACCTCATAAAACATAATGCATAGTAATTTTTTCTGCTAGTGGCAAATTTCTGTAAATGAATTTAACTGGCATTATAAAAGCACTCCCAAAGTATATTTTTAAAAACACAATACAAAAAGTAATTTTCTCTGCTATTAGAAAATTTCTTTGGATGAATTTGATTGGTATTATAGACACTGTCCAAAAAGTACATTTCACAAAACGAAATACACAAAGTAATTTTCTCTACTACTCGTAAATTTCTTGAAATGAATTCGACTGGTATTATAAACACATTGCCCAAAGTATGTTTCAAAAACACAAGTACATTGATCTAGAAATTACAGAAAAAAAAATTCAAAGAAAATACTAAACACAACGCACAACTGACATGTTATTTTTGTAATAAGATCCTCTAACATCCTCAAATTTATTATTCAATCAATAAAATGTATTATCCTCAATTATTTAACAAAGGTTCCTTGCATGTCTTTTTATTATGTCGACCAATACTCTCACATCGACTACACTTTATCACCCTTTTAAACTTTCCAGTAGAAGCAATTCTATTCTTCTTTGGCCTCCCAGCTGGTCTCTTACTCAATGGAGGTAAAATCATTGCATGCTTGACGATCCATATCAGCATGAAAAAATGGTTCAACAATTGAATTCAAATTCTTTCCACTCCTAAAAATTGCAGCAACAACATGTTGACATGGATACCCATTTATTTCCTATTTTCAACATGAACAAGTTCTCAACCCAAGATCAACCATAACTGAAGGAAAACAATGCACTTCAAACATATTATCAGATGATAAACTCGCATTCCATGTCCTCCCATCCATGAAAGCCTTCTCCAACACACTATCCATACGAGGACAGAGAACTTTAATCCATTTACTAGAAAGCAACCTCCTATCAGACCTCATATTCATGATTTGTAACCGTATCATGTCTACCAAATTTGTTATTGGCATGTGTCGAGCATCTCGTATCCATGAATTGAATGACTCAGCAACATTTGAATACATTTCACCATACCGTTTCCCCTCAAAATAGGCATCACTCCAATTTTCATATGGTAAACTTCTCAAGAAAACACTCACAATGTCTCCTCCTTCACTTTTTAATTCATTTAACTTGAAATAGAATGATGCCTTTGTTGGCGCATATGCATATTCTGAAAACTTGGACACAATCGTCTCCCTAACCAAATTTGTGTTTCTACATGATAACCTATCCCTCAAATTTCTCTTTAGATGTTTAAGACAAAATCCATGATAGCAATTAGGGAAAAACCTAGCAATTCCTTTCATAATACCACAATGTCGATCTGATATGAAAATTATCACCCTCTCCGATTCCAATACTTCACATAAATGTTCAAGGAACCAACACAGTTTGTCTTTATTCTCAGCATCAACAATGACAAAAGCTATAGGAAAAAAAACCTACAAAACAAATAGGAACAAGCATATTAGATATACACACGTAGAGAAAATTAGAACAATAAACAACCAGAGAAATTTGACACTGCCAAAATCCAAAGAAACTTCACACAGTGGCCAAATCTAGAGAAAATTCACACAGTGACAACATTCGGAGAAAATTCACTTAGTGACCACATCTAGAGAAAATTCACACAGTGGCAACATCCAAACAAAATTCACATAGTGACCAAATCCAGAGAAAATTCACACAGTAACAACATCCAGAGAAAATTCACATAGTGGTAACATTCAGAAAAAATTCACTAAAAATTCACACAGAGCCAACATCCAGAGAAAATTAACTTAGTGACCAACTACAGAGAAAATTCACAAGGTGCCAACATCCAGAGAAAATTCACACATTGACCCAATCTAAAGAAAATTCACATTAACCAAATCAAGAGAAAATTCACACAGTGGCACATCTAGAGAAAATTCATACAGTGGCCACTTCCAAAGAAAATTCAAAGTGTCAAAGAAAACATAACTACAAAAATAAAAAATTCACTCAATTCCCACATGTATAGAAAATTCACATACTTAGAGAAAATTAGATATATTTACAATTACCTTCATTCCCATATTTCCCCGTCGCAGCAAGCATAACTCCTTTGTATCGTCCTTTCAAAAATGTTCCATCAAGAAACAACAATGATCGGCACTATTTAAAACCAACAATGTATGCATGAAAAGCCACAAACACTCTTTTGAAATGCTTGTTATCTTCAAAATCTAACTCAAAACAACTACCTAGATTGTTTTTCAATGCCTCATCAAAATACCACCGCAATTGATCAAATGACAAACAAGAATCCCCATATGTACTACATTTGGCTTTTTCAACCCCCAACCAACCACAGTTATAACTGATTGAGACCCCATACTTGTCTTTCATTTCTTTCACAACATCCACTGGACAATTTAAAAGTTTTGCACTTACCTTTTCAAGTATCAGCCCAGAAACTAAGCTGGAAGTCATCCTAACATGTTTACTAGTACTAAGAGCCACACCACACATATGTTCATTATTCAAAGTTCTTATGTAAAAGAACCCTTTTTTTTTTTCAACTGAAGCATGTACACGCCACATACATCCCCTTGATTCTTTATATGCACATTCTGCCGTAACCCTCAGCTTGTTATTTTTAACATACGTAAACTCAAAACCAACCTCAATAGCATACTTGCACAAAACAATACAGAACTCAACCACACCACCCTCAAACTTTTGTCTAACACTTGTAATATTGTTTCGCCAACCAGCTGACAATAACACATTTTCTTGGTGAGAACAAAACTTAGAGAGTGAATTCCTTTCAATATCCAGGAGCCAATCACATTCACCATGCACAACATCTACCCAATTAGACCCCACTTCATCCTCTTGATTAGAAGTACTACAACTAATAACTGAAACATCAACTATATTAACACCACGTGCACAAACAACCCTCAACATATTCAAAAAATCAATATTATTTCGAACCATACAATTCGGATGGCCCACAATAGAATATGAAATACACATCGTCTTGGGTTTCAAATTCTCTCATGTTTTACACAAAATGCCAACCAATTCTTCAAAATTCAATTCGCATGAAACATTAAAGACAATAGTATTATTCCCATATTTGCACAACAACAACACTGCACTGTCCATCTAAAATGAAAGAAAAAACACGAAAAATAACTTGTCCAATATAAAAACACTTCACAAGAACAACATATAAGTCCATAGAAATTTGCCCTTTTTTATAATTTTCTCCGTATTATAATATGAAGTTTATAATTTTCTCTGGACTCAAGTAAAAGTTTAGTGAAATTTACAAACTTATAATCAACTTCAACAAAATCACAGAGAAAATTAATGAGTCCAGAGAAAATTAATTAGTCCAGAGAAAATCACAAAGAAAACTAATGCTAACTATTAAACACAATCATAGACAAAAATTACACAGAAGATCTATTATGAAATTATAATATTCTCTATGATTTTCTCTATGTGATTGTGCAATATTGGACTCAGATCAAAATCTAGAGAAATTTGCGAACTTATATTCACCTTCAATATAACAAAAATAAAATCACAAAAAAATTAATGCCAACTATTAAACACAATCACTCACAAAAATCACAGAGAAAATCTGTTATGAAATTATAATCTTCTCTGTGATTTAAGCTTCCAATTTTCTTTGGACTACAAGCTTACAATTTTCACTGGACTACAAACTTATAATTTTCTTTGTGATTTCCGTTGGATTATAATAAAAAACATAAAATTTTCTTTGCAAAACAAAGATAAGTGTAGAAAAATCAAAAGTGCAAAAAATAAAAATAAAACCAGAGCACAAAACTTAGGAAAGTGATGAAAACTCCATCGTCAATAAGAAAGAATGAAAAATTAAAGTCAAAAATCAAAAACAACTACATTGAGCTGGCTTTTCTCTCACATTGATGAAAACTAAAAGCAAAAACCTAATTCAAAATACACTAGAAAAACTTCTCTCAAATCAGAGTCCTTACATACAAATCAAATGAAAAATCAAATAAACGTATTGATTCAACTCCACTTCGAATCAACTTCTACGAGATCAACTTTTACACGATCAACGAAAATCAACTTCTACATGACTACGAAATCAACTTCTACGCGATCAACGAAAATCAACTTCCACGCGATCAACGAAAATCAACTTCTACACGACTACAAAATCTCTACGAAAATCTACATCATCAAAATCTCCATCGTCAAGTTCATCCCAACGTAATCTCCTACAAAAATAGCAACATAATCTTCAGTTTACCAAATTGAAAACCGTATATTATAAAGAAGGATAAAATAAGTATTTTATAAACTAAAATAACATTGAGGGACTTTAGGCATAAAAAAATATTATTGTGGATCTCTTCTCATACTAAAAGTTGGGTAGGGATTTTAAACCAATTTTTCCTATTTTTTTTAGAGAAAATTTTAAATTAATGGTAAAATTTATAAATATTAATTAATTAAATTTATAAAAGTTTTTTTACTAATATATAAGTACTTTGTAAAAAATTCACTAATATGTAATTTTCTTAAGGACTTGTTTGATTAGCAAGAATTAATAACAAAGGGATTAACAATCTATGAAATTAATATAGGATTGATTATTCACCTAGATTACTGAGATACATAATTTCTCTTATTCAAGTTTTATTTCCTAATCAAACAAGCCCTAAGAAAACTATTGATTGGTGTGCAGAAACTGTCTAGGTACCCTAAAAAATATATATATAAATAAAAAACTGCTCAGTCTCCTCTATTTCGCTCGGAAAATATTATGACAAGCGCTTTTTAATAACTATATGTATTTTATAATTAAAAAAATAATATAATTTTAATTATTTGAGTCATAATTAAAAACAAATTATAATTAAGTTCAACATTAAACATAACTAAGAAATTCACAAATCATAATTTAAAAAATTAATCATAACTAAAAAATAAAATTACATAACCAAGTGCATATTGCATATGATAGATATTTGAGGGCTGTATATTATAATTTCCGATTTCTCTGTCTCGCTCCCTAGAAAATTGTATCTTTTTGTAACAAAGTTTAGAAGTAGCAGAGGCTTGGAGGTTGAAAAGACCCAAGTAAGTGAACAAAAATGATTTACCTTTAATTTTTTTCACTTCTTTTTTTAGCGAAGAATTTTGTTATTTTCTTAATATGATGGTTGAAATGTGATATTGTTTGATTGAAGAAGTCAGTTATGGTATTTTTTTTGTTTGTTTCTGTAATGTCACTTTAATGCCATTATGTAAGAAAGTTTAAAACCCTAATTTAGGCATACCCAGATGATCAGCACCCCCTTTCATCGACACCCTTTTAAAGTTGTGTTTGGATTCAACCTAAGCTTTCATTGTCTGTTTCAACATTTCAGTCATGCTTTGATTTCAAAATTCATCATTCTGAAGATTTTTGAGAATTTGTAGCTGAATACAAAAATAGAATCCATTTTAATTCATATCACTGGTACAATACAAATTTGTTGGCTTGATTATTTGAATCACAGAATTTCTTGCGTGTGACAAAGAAGTAAACCTACATGAATCATTTTTCGCCATTCAGTATGCTCAGTTAAATTAAATAAATTCATATTTTTTAACTAATGCATCCTTTGTCAATTTAGGTCTTTCCCTCCCCGTAGCCTATCCACTTATGAAGTAACCCGACTGATGAATTTAGAAGGCAGAAGAATGCATGTTACTATTCCAGCAGATGTATTATGGGAAATCTATTTATTATTATTATTAAAAATAAGTATGTTTGTTTAGTCCCAATTGGATGGGGTTTGGGTGGGTAGATTAGTGCAAGTATTTCCTTTGGTGTCATATACATAATAATGTTGAACTTGAATTCTTAAAACTACTAGTTAAAATCTCTCAAAAACTTTCAGTGTCTTTCCAATTATCTATTGCTTACCATTATTGACAAAAAGAAAAAAAAAAATTCCTAAATAGAAATGACAATGGATAACTTACCCAGTGGGTACCCATGGAGACCCGACCTGAATACGTGGGGTTTCTCCTTTTGTTCTGCCCGTCGGGTCGGGTAAGTGGTATTGTTTAAATGTCCATCAGGGATGGGTACTCACCCATTTCCCCATATGTTTTGACTACCCTATTTATAGCTAGGGTTCTCAAGCTCAATCTCGTCCTTTATCACAATCGCTGCCCTGAGTATATTGCGAGGTTGTCATTTTTTTGTTTCTTCATTCATCATCGATGAAAAGCACGTTGCTTGGTTGCTGGGAAAAGGTAGGAAAGGAAAGAAAATAAGATTTTGAGTCTTCTTGATCATTGTCTCCAATTTCTTTGTAAAACTATTTGGCTTGTTTTATTCGTGGTGAGTTTTGAATTCCATGAAAATGAAAGAATGTAATTCAGGGTTCGGAATCTTTTAATCATTCTCCGTTTTCTCACCACATCGATATTTATGCTTTTTAATTGATTTCATAAATGTATGTACAACAAACACATACATTTAATATTTATTATATCTGTATGGATTCTGATTACTTCGTTTAAGGGAAAATAAGGCCGTTGTTTTTGAAGAATTTTTTTAAAAAGAGGTAAAGTTGGATTGGGGAAAACCCAAACCCATTAGGGAATGGAGAGGGTAATCTTCATGCACTACTAGAAATATGGCCTTTTAAATCTATATTTTTTACGACCGACTATTTAGCAGTCGCAAAAAAAAAATTATTGACAAAAAATTACTATCATAAAAGATAGATTTAGATAATTATATTTACTTCAAAACTGCATAATTTTGCTTGTGTTCCAAGCTGTAATTTATTTTTCCTTTTATTTCTTTATTTATTTCACCTTCCCTTATATGCATGCCTAGATATTTTTAAGCTCATATAGTAGCAGACCTGTATAGCGTTGCTCTCTTGCTAGCCCGCTCACCATTGTCGTTTGAAGATCTCTAGCGGTATGAATCGCTCTCTCTCTCTCTCTCTCTCTCTCTCTCTCTAGCCACACACGTATATCATACAAGGAAGCTCTGGTTCAACTCATTCCTTTCTCATCCATGTACAGGTACAAACTGAACTATCCAAGTCTTAATTGTTATCATTCTTGATGTAAATTCTTGAATATATATATAAATATATATTTTTGTTCGTATTAATCGATCTAAAGTTTTTTGTGAATGGACATTTGATTCATTTCTCGAAAAGGCCTTATTCTCTGTTACTTTTTCATGAGAGAGAGAGGGGATGATATATTTATATAATGAAGGTCTGAAATTCACGATTTGAAATCTTAATTTTTGAAAAATGTGTCTGAATTGGGCCTTGAAATTGTATTATGTTTTGATGCGAGTTTGTTTTGTGTAACGACATAAGCAATTTTGTTAGCTCGAGTTCCTTTGTTTTTTTGTTTTTGTTGAAATTTTCATTTAGTTTCACCAATCTAGTTTTTAGTTTTTCGAATTTTTTTCAATTTGAAAACTAAACCAAAGAAGATTTTGAAGTTTTGGATGATAATCATGTTACTCCTTGATTTTTGGACGGTTAAAATTGCCAATTGTTGAAGAATTTCTTAGTGTTAGTATTAACTTAACTGGTTTTGTGATTAATTTTTTATGTATTTTTGCTTGAAGATGCCGAGCATGAGTTTTGGATGATAATCATGTTACTCCTTGATTTTACAAGTATATCTTTGAGATCAATTATGCTTGATGCTACGTAGTATTTCATAAAATTTAAAAAATATATGTTGTATTTCGATTCTTCACCATTGTTATTCTGCTGGTTGGATTAATCTTTTGTAGAATGGGAGGTTGGCTCTTCATTATTAAATTAAATGCTCTTGACATTTGTGATTGAAAATTCTAGTTCTATTGAAAAATCCATTTGAAAATCTAGATTTGTCCCGTGATGAGTGATTGTTGATTTAGGTAATCCAAATTAAAAATTATACAACCATGATTAATGTAGATAAAAGAGAGAGTAAGAGAAAATAAATCCACCATGACAAAAAAATATTTTTTACATGGAAAAATCACAATTGAAATCCACTAACTTATGATAAAAAAACCACGGGCCCTCGGTCAGGCAAACAATCCACTATAAAATAAAAGAGTACAAGAGATGTCTTACAAAGGCTACTCCGGGGACACGCGTTTGCTCAACCTATGAGTAACATTTCTTTCTCCACTGGATCTTCGCAATAGTTGTTGAATCGCCATGACGCCAATGATTTCAGAATCAACCGAAATCTGCAATCTTGGAATCTACCAAGAAGGTTCACAAATGAAAGGTGTGAAGGACTTTGTGCAGCTTGATGATTAGCTTTGAGGTTCTTAGACGCTAATGAATCATCAAGCACATGAGAATATTACAAGTAATCCTCACTGCAAAGTTCACTCTTAAACACTCAACAAAATCTCTTTACAAAAATGTATCTTACTCATAAAAATGATCTCTCAAAAGATAAAAATACTTAGAAGAGTTTGGGAGAGAGTACTCAGAAACAAGTGTGAGGGATACAAAATAAATCAGTCGAGCATGCCTTAAATAGGCCTGGGCCAAGGACCATCGCGAGCGCGCATGTAACAACCCTCATTCTTTTAGCTATACTTGCATACATTCATGTAAGACCTTGTCTTGATGTGCTACAATCTGATTAATCTTGTTTCGGCTGCTTTGTTATGTGTGCTTGCTTGATCTTGTTCCTTGCTTGGTGTGTGTGGCCGAGGTCAGCTCAGTGTAGTCCACTTTTGAATCTCTGCGCTTAGAACTATTCTGGAGCCATCTGTTGACCTCCATCTTCACTCCGGCATGATTGCCGAGATGTTCAGAACCAAGGCCGAGAAGTGTACCTTCCAGGCCGAGGTGCCTTTGCACTTGGTGTGTTGTCCCAGGGCAGGTGTGGCACGACTTAGTAAGTGTCGTCCTCCCTAGCCGACGTTCTTGTTGTCTCGTTGCCGAAGTTTGACTTTGGCCGACGTCGTTACTCGCCGATGTGTTGCTGTCAAGCTTGTCGAGTACGCTTTGTCAGTGACTTGTCTTATCAATCAGTCACCTTTTGAGCTGCACCAACCCGGTTGAGCCACGTGTCCGAGCTGTGTGTATAGACAGCCGGCAGACTTGGAGACAAATCATTTTGTCTCAAATCTTGGTTTCTAGAGAGAGAAGCTCTCAAGAAGGAGAAGAAAGAGTTTTAGAGAGAGAAGTGGTGATCCGAGCTTGATCTTTGAAGATCGAACCGTTGGATCTGAGTTTTGAGGTTAGATTCTTGCTCTACTTTGATTGCTCTTATTGGTTATCAAGCTGCATTGCATGATTGTGTTTGTTTGGCATGCCATGCAACGATTTGAAGTCGGTTTTGAAAGAGAAAGTTGATGTTCATGTGTTCTTGAGTAAAGTCTCGTTTTGATCCGAAAGTTTGGAACAAGAACCATGTTTTTGTGTTTGTGCTTGCATGTTTTCCTTGTACAAATACCCAGGTCCATGTTTTGAGCTCTTTGCATGGGATCTCAGATTTTGAATGTACTAGTTATGAACTCCAGCATGCATGTTCTTGATGTTCTTGATTATTTTGTCCTTTGCATTCTTCGAAGGGAAACCCAGGTTTTTCCCGATTTCGTTTTGTATGTGGCCATTAGGTTCGCACCTCGGCAGGAAGGTGTGGGACCTCGGCTAGCCCTGGGTAGTACCCAGTGTGTTTTTCCAGGAGATGGAAAACAGGGTTTTGACTCTTGGCATGTTTTGCTTTGCTTTTGACTTGGATTCGGTGAGAGTGCCGAGATCATTATGTGCATATGAAGCTTGTTTTGAGAATGTAATTTGCCTTGTGATTGCCAGGACTTTGATCTTTGCTTTGAGCCTTCACCCAAGAAGACCGAGGTGAGTGGTGCTTTTAATAAAGCTATGTTATACAGTTTTGATAAACTTTGTTTTATTTCGTCTTGATGAAAGCGTTTTGATAAGCATGAATGATTAGCCTATTTTGATGTGAAGAGTATAAGCCTTGTTTGATGATGTTCTTGAAAGTCCCTCGTGCTGGAGGACTCTAAACTTTTGCAGCACTAAGTATAAAAGGTTAAGTATGAGCTTCGTTTTGACGATATCCTTGTAATAAGTACGAGCCTGGTTTTGATATTAAGTGTGAAAGTCCCTTAGCTGGAGGACTATAAACTTTCGCAGCACTACTGGTGAAAGTCCCTTAGCTGGAGGACTATAAACTTTCGCAGCACTACTGGTGAAAGTCCCTTAGCTGGAGGACTATAAACTTTAGCAGCACTACTGGTGAAAGTCCCTTAGCTGGAGGACTATAAACTTTCGCAGCACTACTGGTGAAAGTCCCTTAGCTGGAGGACTATAAACTTTCGCAGCACTACTGGTGAAAGTCCCTTAGCTGGAGGACTATAAACTTTCGCAGCACTACTGGTGAAAGTCCCTTGGCTGGAGGACTATAAACTTTCGCAGCACCACCTTGTCAAAAAGGGGCTACGGGCCTAAGTGACATTAGTTCTTGTGTTAAAAAGAATACGGTCCTTTCTTGGAAAAGCCAACGAGGTGAAAAGGGGCTACGGGCCTAAGTCACACAAGTATAAGGTGAAAAGGGGCTACGGGCCTAAGTCACACAAGTATAAGGTGAAAAGGGGCTACGGGCCTAAGTCACACAAGTATAAGGTGAAAAGGGGCTACGGGCCTAAGTCACACAAGTATAAGGTGAAAAAGGGCTACGGGCCTAAGTCACACAATAAGGTGAAAAAGGGCTACGGGCCTAAGTCGCACAAGTTTGCAAGTTGGTAAGATTTGTTAGATGAATACGGTTCATCACTTGATTTGACAGCTTCGATTGTGTTATGCCGATGTTGGTAAACATCCCTTGGTATATGGTAAGATTTGTTAGATGAATACGGTTCATCACTCGATTTGATAGTTTTGATTGTGTTATGCCGATGTTGGTAAGCATCCCTTGAAATATGGTAAGATTTGTTAGATGAATACGGTTCATCACTTGATTTGACAGTTTCGATTGTGTTATGCCGATGTTGGTAAACATCCCTTGGTATATGGTAAGATTTGTTAGATGAATACGGTTCATCACTTGATTTGATAGTTTCGATTGTGTTATGCCGATGTTGGTAAGCATCCCCTGATGTATGGTAAGACTTGATAGATGAACATGGTTCATCCCTTGATTTGGTAAAGTTTGATGAATTCTGCTTCAGAAGGACTTCGGTCAATATTCGTATGATTTAGAAAGTTTTGTTTTGCTTTGAAGGACCTCGGCTATTCATGCAAAAACCTTTATTATTCGTACCATTCACTGAGTTGTCAAACTCACCCTCTCTATATATATGTAGGTGATGAGCAGGACGGCGGCGACGCCTAGTCTATTTTGCAAAGCTTGTTTTGGACTCTTGACATGTCGGCTGCCTTGTTTTACGTCGGCAGTTTTGTGCTTACTTCGGCTGTTTTGCATTTATGTCGGCGTTTTTGTACTTACGTCGGCAGCACTTGAAAATCATGCTTCTTCGCTTGTAATTGCTGTATTTTATTCTTGTCGGCTGAGAAGCCTTTTGATCAAGTTGTAAACTTGTATTTTGTTAATTTGAACTGGATGTAAGTCATGTGTATATGTATGTCATTTGATCTACGCACAAGCTCTTATGGACCATTTGTAATTGATTTATTGCTTCCGCATTTGTAAGCCCCTTACATTATACTCTGATTGTCCTTGATCTTAGTAAGTTGGCCTTCGGTAATTACGGATTACTGGCCATCACGGCACCATCCTACTAGGGGCGGGTTGGGGTCGTGACAGCGCACATCATGGTCGCGGTCGCGGTCATGGGGGTTGCGGGTGTGACCAGTCTTCACGGGATGCAGACAAAACTTCTGGGAGCTATTTGGTCGCGGGCACAATGGTGAAGTCCGCCGGCGCGATGAAGCATGCTAGCCAGCAGCTTTTGCAGACTTTTTGCTGCTGAAAATCTCCATGTTTGTTCCACGTTTTGCCAAACAAACAACTTCCCTTTTGGGCTGGAAAAAGTCATCATTCTCACACATGCTTGTCTTCAAAGATTGTTAACAAGATTAGCCAACAAACCATCTATAGCGACCCCGGTCTTTCCCTAGTTGGCTGTTATATCCGGACTTAGGTTCCGTAGATTTTGTTGTTATATAATTGTGGTTGTCATCCTTTAATTTCTTATTTCTGAGTTATGAGATGCAGTGGGCAGGTTTGTTGCAAGTTGGGAGTGTTTGGGAGCAAAGGGTTGCTGCCCAGAATTTTGACCCTTCGCTCGAGCGAGCTCTTTATTTTGGTCCTTCGCTCGAGCCAGGGTTTCTTCGCTCGAGCGAGCGACTGCGTCTGGGCATAAGATCTGAGAGCAGTGTTTCTTGGCTCGATCGAGCTTTCCTTCGCTCGAGCGAGTAAGGTGTATGTTTTCGAGTTCTTCGCTCGAGCGAGCATTCTGTCGCTCGAGCGAGCTTCTGGGTTGCAGACCTGAAGCTTCGAGTTTTTGGCTCGAGCGAGACTTTCTTCGCTCGAGCGAGACTTTCTGTGTCTGGTCGCTCGAGCGACCAATCCTTCGCTCGAGCGAGCCTGTTTTATATAAATACATAGTAGCGATTTTTAAAACACTTTTTCACATTCTTTTTGAGTCCAAAACCCTAGGTCCGTGTTCTCTCTCCCTCCACTCACCTTCTCTCTTAGGTTTCATCTAGTTTTAGGGTGTTTCTACCCTAGGCTCTTTATTAAAAAGATAGAGGGACACGAGGGCTTTACTTTAATCTGAGAGTTTGGCGGTTTGGAGCACTTTGGGATGTTCGTCATCTTCTCCATTCAAGTTCTTCACTTCGAGGTAGGGATTTCCTACTCCATATTATAGGTTTTGTCCGAAGTTTTGGTATTTTTGATATGTGGGTGTCAATTGTTAATTTTGGGAAATTAGGGTTTGAATTATAGTTTGAAAAGGGGGGTTTTTCATCTATTAAACAACATATGTATGTATGTTGAATTGAAATAACTGAACCTTAGGGTTGATTTTGAGAAAAGGGGGAAAAGCCCTAATTATGGTAATAAAATTAATTCGTATAATTAATTTTGGGAAAAGTGTGGAATTTGGTTTAAATTCTTGAAATTGAGATTATGTTTATTGATACATTTATTTCCTGTTTAGAAATAACTGTTTTGGACTATTGGTGGAGGATAGTCGTGATTTTTGTAGACATTGCATGTTGATTAGAGAAAAACTGAAACTAATCATATTGAATGGGTCATTGAATTTAACAGTTGAATTAATACAGCAAATACGTGTGTTAATTAAATTTTGTGTATGTCAAGTGTTTATTACATTGCATATGCATATTGTTTGGGAGGAGATAGGGGATGGACTCCTAAACCGGATATTGTTTGGGAGGAGATAGGGGATGGACTCCATTAGCACCACTAATATGTGTGTTTATTGATTTATGGAAGTGTTTTTACATGTTATTGATACATCACTAAAATGTGTATCAATTGGGAAGTATGGAAGTGAATTTTGGTTGAGGTTGATACAACACCAACATGTGTATCCATTATGATATAAGAAATGTTTAACATGATTTGATATCCCCATTGAATTGGAAATATTGTTAATGTGAGATGTAATCTCACTGTTATAGTTTGGCCAGGTTCTAAGCCATATTGATAATAATGGAAAGTGAAACATGTCATAGACATTAGTGTCATGAGACTGTATAATGATGTAATTGATTATCTTGGTTAACCATCTATCGAATGCTATTGCTTTAGTCAATTTCTATATTTGGTTTAGTATATTCCTGCTGGGCTGTGGCTCACCCTATATGGGAACATCATTTTCAGGTTCAGGTGATATGCTACCTCCAAGGACTTAGCTTGGAAGGATTTGGAGTTGAAGACTCTGTTTAGATTAGTTGTTATTTTGTTTATTTGATATTACATGTAAACTCAAGCCGAGGGCTTAATTTGTAGTTGAGTTAGTACTCACATTTTGTGTCCAAGTGTTGGCTTGGAAAGATGTAAGCCCGTAGGGCATTTACTTTTGATGTTACATATAATGTCTTTTATTAAGAATACTCTGATGAATGGAATAATGTTTTGTTTTCTTTTATCAATGCATGTCATTGTTATATATATTATGGGTTTAATTTTGAGGGCGTTACACCATCCATAAAAATTGACTTCTGAAATTAAAAAACAAAACTGTCTCCCATGCTTGAGCCACAAGGTCAAGCAAAATCACACAAGCCCATGAATCTTCGAGCCACACAATCTGCATCTTTCAATTTAGAAAATCAAGAAGATGATGCACATGCTAGATCACCAAATTGTCATAAGTTGGCAAACAAGAAAAGAAAAAACTATAGCCCACAAAGATAATAAAAAATCCAATAAAGGAAGAAACAAAGTGAAACATTGTTTGTCACGGGATTTGCCAAAACAAGTTGCAAAGCAACGAACAATTAGGATAAAAATCCTAACAGTGATATATAATGGCTTATGACTAAAAAAACAATATTTTGTATGTTAAGTGATGTCATCAATTCTGTTCTTTGAACTGTTCTGTTCGATTATGTACGTTGAATTCTGATTAGGATTGCAAGAATTGATCGCCCTAGTTTGTTGATGCTCATGCTCTATTTTTTCCCTTCTATTGCTTCAAAGTTATACAGTTGATGAGAGGTAATTTTAGTTGTTGATGCTCATGCTTTGTTTTTTCCCTTATTGAATGACACTTGATAGATATAGAGAAAATATTTTTTGGATAAAAAATTCATATCTAATTTATAGAATGTACAACATGAAAGCTAGAAGAAGGTGAATATTGGCCTTGGGGTGGGAAAGTAAATGTGTATGGCATGTAGATGATTTTGGTTGAAAAATTCATATCTATCGCATCAAAGTGAACATTGATTTTGGTTTTGATTCTTTTGAGAGTTATAGTAGATTGTAGATATCTATCTTATACTTCAAACACCACTGGCTTATGGCACCACTGTTGTTACTTCCTTTTAGTCTAGTACATAAATTAATGTATTAAATTGATATTCAATTATTGAACACAAGAACGACTGCGTAAAGCAGAGAATTGTTTCAATGAAGGGACTATCTAATTTTAATTAATTAATTCATTAATCAGTTAGTAATTAGTAATAGGGGATTGCTTTGATGGGTGTGATTGTAGCATTGCCCTTGTTTTATTTCTGGCTCCCTTCCTTTGACTTTCTTATTTTATTTTTATCAGTTTTCTCTGGTCATATCAGTGCCGGATATCTTCTTGTTCATTTTCTTTTTTGCTTATGGTTTAAATGTTATTCTTGCAAATTGCCTAAAAGTTTCACAATACTAAAGAAAAGAAAATGTAAGAACGCATCGATTTTGCTACCTAAGTTTGTGTGCTACTTAAACTCAATTTCCAGAGTTTAAACTTAATATATAAGACTGCATTGCACGACTTTTCCTCTCCAAAATTCTTCTGTTGTTGTGGGTTCCCTTTTCGTCTCTCTCCTCATTCTTTTTGCATATGCGTTGTTTTTTAGTTTCCTTTTAGTTGTACTTATATGTTATTTTTGTGTTTATTAGTTTTTATTGAGCTTTGTGAAATGTGGTTGATTATGATATTATTATTTTGAGCTTTTAGTCTTCATAAATACTCAATTGCTCATTTTCTTCAACAATTTTGTGGCAGCAGCCCATCCCAATCATCAGCAGCCCCTTCGTTTATTGATGAGATCACACAACGTGTGACACAACACATTGAGTTTAGGTTCACTACAATGATCGAGAACCTTCCGGCACGTGTTTTGTTCTTAGAGTCACAGGGTGTGGTTGGGAGTAAGAGCTCGAGAGGGGTGCAATACTTACAAATTCATAAATTTTACGTTTGATCAAATTTGTATATATACATATGGAAATTATTAACACGTTAAACTAACATATTGTAGGTGCCGGATGCATCTAGTGGGCAACAAGCTTCAAAGAAGATGAACAAGTATGCCACTATTCGAAGAAATTTTGAGCAGTCCATAATCTGATTTGGTGTTGGTTGTTACATATATAATAAATTACTGTATATGTCAAAGTAGAAATTGACATCTCTTAGAAAAAGAATAAGAGTGTCTAAATCATAACGACCCAAAATAAATAAGAACTTAACACTGTGTTTGGTTGGGAGATTTAGGAAGGGATTTGGAAAAGGAAAAGGAAAATGTGTGTGAAATTATGTGAAATGTAGGTATATTTTATTCACATTTCACCTACATTTTCCATTTTCCTTTCCAAATCCCTTCCTAAATCTCCCAACCAAACACAACATAAGAGAAGAAAGTATATAAAGTCACAATTACTTTTTGACCATCTCTTATGATGTTGACTTAAGTATTAATTTATTTATTTTTAATCTGTATTTTTGCATGTGAAGAGTCTAAACCCTTTTGTCTCGATTGGCAAAGACTTCAAAAATCAGGGCATCCAAAGCAGTTTCACTGAATTAATTTATGTGTATATATTTGATGCTGCAATTGGTTTAATGTGGAAACAATGCAATATGACAACATAAAGTTCCAAGTTTGGGATAAAGTTCCAAGTTTGGGATCTGGGTATGCCAACTATTACTTTTGACTATCTGTGTTATCTTATCTATTTTCAGATCATTATTGTAAATATATTATTGTTTGTCCCAAAGTAGTTATTGTGCATTATGTCCTAAGTGCTTTGTACTGGGTTATAATAATTAATTGCAATTTGTAAATAACAGCCTTCTTGTAGTTTTTAGATGGATAAACCTAGGTTGAAATTCATGCATTTTAGTACATAGGATGCTTGGTCGGTAGGCAAGTGGATGCATTTCATATGCATGTGACTCAGGTGTTGGGTTGCTGATTTTTTCTTAGCAGATCCTGACTTATCTGAACCTTTTTAGTTAAACCACTTTGATGAATTAATTACTAGTAATGCTCCTACCAAAAATGTTAGTTTGGAGTTGTTATGCATATGCACTAGATATTTTTTCGTTTTTGATATGCACTCGGGCATTGTGATAAAATATTGGAATATTTGCTTGAAAGAAGTGACAACTATACAGGTACTACTATTGAAAAATGTGAATCATATGCTTGAGAAATTAGTTACCTGACTTGTTTAAGAATATGTTATGTTCTAGGTGTTTCCATTGTTTGTTGGAGGATAGTTGATGTTGTTGCTGATAATTGTGGCATCTGTGAGAAAAGATAGAAAATTTATTGCCCTCTTGGTAGTACTAGTGGTGTTATAGAAAATTTATGTATTGTCTTTGGTTACAAGTTAGCTTCGCAATTGATGAACACTTGAGAGTCAAGAAAAGAAAAGCACGCACAAGGCTTAAATGTTCTAATCGTACTGATTTTGCACATTTTTTAGTTTTGATTTAACACACTAATAGTTTTTCAAAATGTATGTTTTGATGTGTTTAATGTCAGGTATTTGGTTCTTGATTTAGCAAGCATATGTTACTGCTCTGTGTATGTAAACCTGGAAAATATTGACTTGCTTGTTCCCTCTTTCTTTGTTTTGCTAGATTTGTCTCAAATAAATGGTTTGGTGCTATTGTTTTCAGCGGGATCTTATTTGGTAGATTTGTCTCAAAATATTTGTCGCTAAAAAGTTATTATTGTACTATTTATAAAATGTCATTGAAAATTATTTATGACGGTAACAAGATGGTCACTAATACATTGTAGGCATTTTTTTTAGTTTTTTGCGATGGCAAAACATCAGTCGCTATAAGTAGGTTGGGCGGTCGCACATAGTTTGCAATTGCTTTTTGCAGTCACAAAAGGTATTTGCCACCCCCACATTCGCATCCATCATTTGCCATCGCATGGCTCATCGCAAAAGGTCTTTTGTGACTGTATTTCTATTTTTTGCAACTTCTTGTAGCGATCGCTAAAAATGCTTATTTTAGTAGTGATGGGGGATAGGGAATGGAAAAAATTTATAATAGGGGAATGGGGATGGGGAATTAATATCCGCCCTCTTGCTCCCCCATTGACATTCCTATTCCTAAATATAAAAATGCATTTTAAAAGATAAAAACCACTGCCCTGGGGAGTTGATACTTTGATGTTTTATGTTTCTTTCTACAACTGATGACAAGAGATATTATACTGGGCTATTCCTTATTGTTCTTTTATTTTGTGCCAGGAAATGGAATAACAAACAATAACTACACAGGGGAGCTGATACTTTGATTTGGTTATGTTTGCTGATTGATAGAATAGTTGGAAACATGAAGAAAATGTGTGGGCTAACTTCAGACATAATCACTCATCTTCCAGACAATGTAAAAGAAACAATCTTGATGTCTTTGCCATTACAAGATGCGGTGAGGACTAGCATTTTGTCAAGGAAATGGAGGTATATGTGGGCCAGACTTCCCCAACTTATATTTGATGATAAGTTCTGCAGAGAATCGATCAGAAATGAGAAGAATAAACTTGTGATGACTATTTATCAAGTTCTGCTGCTCCACCGTGGACCAATACCCAGGTTCACTCTTTCTTTATCTGGACTTGAATGTTGTTCTGAGATCGACCAGTTGGTACTTTTTGTTTCAAACAACGGTATCCAGGAATTCAACCTTCACATTCGGAAGGGTGAACCTTATAAATTGCCATCATCACTATTTTCATGTCTTCAACTTAAGGATTTGACTCTCCATTCTTGTATGTTTAAGCCTCCACCTGAAAAATTTTAAGGGTTTAGGAGTCTCCTTCGCCTGGAGCTTTGCAAAGTTGCCATTACTGCCAACATATTTTCAAGTTTAATCTCCAGTTGCCCACTTCTTGAAGAACTGACACTTGAAGGCTGCAACAGTTTAGATTGCCTTGAAATTGATGCTCCTAATCTTATATTCTTATTCTGCAAAAGCCATGTTCATTCTATTTGTTTTAAAAATACCCCTCATCTTGCGAAAGTTTCAATTGGTTTGAAAGTTCACACAAATGAGGAAACACTCAAGGAAAGATAAACATCTAATATGGTCTTGTTTTTTGATAGTCTACCCGCCATTCAGTTTTTGGAATTAGACTATTATTATGTTCGTGTAAGATTAGTAAACCTTTTTTTTTTTTTTTTTTTTGGCTGTGGGGTTGGCTAAAGTAACTGATGTTTCTCTAAATTTTTTTTCCCTTCTTTAGAACATGGCTGCAGGTGGGGTACTATAGAGGTTTCCAATTACTCTGAACCACCTTAAAATTATCGATTTGTATGCTATTTGTTTTGGGGAAGTCAATGAGGTTTCTTTTGTTCTTTGCTTAATCAAAAGCTCCCCAAATTTGGCAAAAATTATAATTGAGGTTAAGTAATGACATATTTTATTATTTCATGTGTTTATATATAATGTATATTTTGAATCTTTAAGCTGAGACAATTTTGCTTCTTTCCAGGCATGTACCCATGAAACTACTGCTATTGATCATGTTCTAGAACTTTTAGAAATTCAAGACTGGTCAGATGTCTCTTTAAATCAACTTCGAGAAGTGGAGATCCGAAATATTTCTGGAACAAGGTTTGAATTGGAGTTTATTAAGCTTCTATTAGCCAAATCCCATATGCTGGAGACAATGCTTATTGAGCCTGACTTGGAGAAAGTTGATGACAAAGGATTTAGGATTTTGAAAAAGTTGACAAGATTTCGACACTCCTCACCAAAAGCAAAAATCACATACAATGATCCAGATGGAAGTCGCAATGAAAATGAAACCCCTGCAGATTAAGTTTAGCAAATGGTTTGTGTCCTTTTTTACTAGCTTTGGTTTGAGTGACACAGTAAGATGATCTTTTTGGTATTCATTCTCTGCTAAGTCTAAGTAACAACTGCTAATGAGATTCACTATGGGAAAGTGGAACATCTAGGAAAAATGAATCTTCTTCAACATTTAAACTTATGAAATTTGGTTGATATTTTTGGTAATAGATAGTACAATGATGTATGCATCAAATTTTCCCCCAATCCCATTACCTCTTCCTCATTCAAGGTACAATGGAACTTGCAATTGACACTGACATACGCACTTCACACATTTTTATTTTCCTCTTAAATTATCCTTAGTTATTGCACCTTTCTACTTGTTTGGATTATATTTCCCCTGTTTTGAAAGTTTAGGGTAATGTACGACATTGCCATGAATCACGTGAGTGGAAATCACAATGAAAATTTTGTCTAATTTTAGACAATGTTCACCATCTATGATATCTGAATGAAAAAGCGCGATTTGGAAGTGATATAGTTGAAGTGTTTTATTTACAAATGAATGACATCTTGGGTTCCTGCAAATCTTTTGCATTTTGGCGGTGGAAATTGATTTGGAAACAAAAGTAACACGGAAAATTCAACAAGAATGGTATGACAGTAGTGTTTTTGAAATAATAAATTACTTTCATTGGTTTTTTGTTTGACATGAATCAATGCAAATATTTCTGAAGGAGATGGGGGTGTCGAGGGGTAGGAAATGGAGGGGGTTGGGGTGGTGGTGGAGTAGAAGATGACTTCTTCATTTTTTTGTGTTCAAGTTCTATTCAAACTTGATGTTCGGTTGTCAAATGCCAAACAATCTTGATTTGTTTGATGAACTAGGATAGAATGAAGTTTCAACTCTTTTTTTTTTAACCTACCATTAGTCTATCCTTTTCGGTCCTTCTTTGATTAAAAGGAATGTGAGGGTAATTATATAAAAAATGTAGGAGCGATTGTATTTTTTTCAAACATGAATGTAATTTATCCAAAAATCAATGCTAAACACCTAAATATAGAATATAAATATTTTTAAAACAAAATTTAGAAAGTATGTTTGGGAACAACCTTAAAAGACTAATTTTTAACTCTAAAAAGTCAAAAAAATTACTAAACAATTTGTCATGAATTTAAAAAAAAAGGAAAATTTCACATTAATTTTCACTTACGAAAAGTATACTTTTTATAAAACCTTTCTAAACAAATTAACCTTTTAAAAAATGAAAAATAAAATACAAATCCCAAACACCCCACTAAATGGTCACGTTGCGTATTCTTGTCTGTTTAGAAAACTGCTAATAGAGTTTGGAAGTAGGAGGGGTTAGGATGTTGAAAAGACCCAAGTAAGCGACCAAAAATATTTCCATTTGATTTTTCTTTCCTTTTTTTTTTTTTTTTTTTTTTTTGCTGCGGTGAATTGTGTTATTTTCTTAGTATGATGGTTGAAATCTGATATTGTTTCATTGAAGAACTCAGTTATAATATTTGATTAGTTTCTGTAATATTAATTTGATGCCATTCTGTAAAAAGGTTAAAACCCTAAATGATTTAGGCATACACATTGAGCACCAGATGATCAGCACCCCCTTTTATCAACACCCCTTTAAAGTTGTATTTGGATCATGGAAAAAGATTCAACCTAAGCTTTCATTGTCTGTTGTAACATTTTAGTCAAACCTTTGATTTGAGAATTCATCATTCTGAAGATTTTCAAGAATTTGTAGCTGAATACAAAAATAGGATATCCGTTACTAGTACAAATTTTTTGACTTGATTATTTGAATCAAAGAATTTCTTGCGTGTGACAAAGGAGTAACCTACTAAGCCTTGTGTCCTTCCCAATCAAGTGGGATCGGCTACTTGGAAGTAACCCTACTGATGAATTTAAAAAGCAGGAGAATGTATATTGATGTATTATGGGAAATCTTTTATATATATATATATATATATATTAAAAAACATATGTTTGTCTAGTCCCAGTTGGATGGGGTTTTGGAGGGTAGATCAGGTACAAACATAATCTTTGGTGTTATATACATAAGAGTGCTTCTAATATCTCCTAACTTTTCTATTTTTTTGGACCCTTTCCCCCCTTCATTTTTGTCTATTACAATTTTTACCTAATATGAAATTCCAACTTTATCCCCATTTCCAACCTCCTAAACCTTAACCTTACCCCCATCCCTACAATGATGGATCTAGGGGAGTGCGGGTGGGGGTGACCGCATCTCCAAAAATTTGAAAAATATCATATATTATAATACAAAATTTAAAATAATTAAAAATTATAAGTATTTGTCCTCCTAAACATAATTTCACACATGATAATCTTGAATCCATCCTCACCCACCACCACCAGCTCCTGCCAACCCTTCCTCGTGACTTGCCCCAACTCCTCTCTTTCACCCTTGTCTCTCCCCAACTCTTCTCTGCCACCCTCAACCCCTTCCCCACAGCCCCATCACATCCCTTGTCTTCTGCTTCTGCGTGATGTCTCTCTCACTCTCTCCTTCTCCTTTGCGATCATGGTTATTGGTTTCAAAGAGGGGCAGCGGCAGCTAAGGTTTGACAAAGGGGGCTTGTACTATGGAGGTCACGCGCTGAGGGGAGAATGGAAGAGGGTTGTAGTGGGATGGGGTCACTAGAGATCATTGGCAGCCAGAAGTGGAGTTGGTAGTCTGAAGAAAGGGAAATTTTCTAAATTATGGTTATGGGGGTTCAAAGAAAAAGAGTTGGGTAGCAATTTTGGTTGGTGGGAGTTCAAAGTAGTGGGAGGTCTAAAGAAAAAGGATGGGGGCAATTAGCAATATTCTTTAGATAAAGTAAGCACACAGGTTCGAACTCATAGTCTCAAGGTTGATGGGCCAAGTTTTAACCACTGAACTAATGTCTCTTGTTTTTTTATACAGCTGCAAATTTGGGTTAATAGAATGTTATGACACGAGATGTGATAATGGGCTATTCCTTCTTGTTCTTTTATTTTGTGCCAGGATATGTAATTGAAAACTACTACATGGAGTGCTTGATACTTCAATTTGGTTACATTACTGATTGTCAAAATAGTTAGCAACATGAAGGATGAGTGTGTCTTAACTTCAGACATAATCAGTAATCTTCCAGACAACATAAAAGAAAGAATCTTGATGTGTTTGCCAGTACAAGATACGGCAAGGACAAGTATTTTGTCAAGGAAATGGAGGTATATCCGGGTAAAACTTCCCCAACTTGTATTTGATGATATGTTCTACAAAGAATCAATCAGCAAAACCAAGAATGAACTTGTGATGACTATTTATGAAGTTCTGTTACTTCACTTTGGACCAATACCCAAGTTCACACTATCTTTATCTGGACTGGAAAGTTTCCTGAGATTGACAAGTTGATAATTTTTTTGTCAAACAATGGTATCTGGGACTTAACCCTTCACATTTGGAAGGATATACCTTATAAATTGCCATCATCACTATTTGCATGTCTACAACTTAAGAATTTGAATCTCCATTCTCATATGTTTAAGCCTCCACCTGAATTTAAAGGATTATAGAAGGCTCCTTTGCCTGGAGCTTCACAAAGTTCTCATTACTACTGACATATTATCAAGGTTAATCTCTGGTTCCCCTCTACTTGAACGACTAACAATTGAAAGTTCTGCCAGTTTCGATCACCTTGAAATTGCAGCTCCTAATCTTAGATTCTTATGCTGTGAAAGCCGTATTAGTTCTATTTCTTTCAAAAATGCCCCTCACCTTGTGGAAGCTACACCTCGTTTGCATGAGACCATGAATATGTACTTGTAGAATCATATGATTCGGGCATACTTATTTGGTAGTATACATGTTATTGAGTTTCTATAATTGTAATGTTTATTTTGAATCTTTAGGCAAAGTCAGTTCCGTTTTCTTCTTCCCAGGCATTTACCAGTGAAACTACTGCTCTTGATCCTGGTCTAGAAATTTTAGAAATTCAAAACTGGTCGAATGTCTCTTTAAATCAACTTCGAGAAGTGGAGATGCAAAGGTTTTCTGGCAAGAGGTTTGAGTTGGAGTTGATTAAGCTTCTATTAGCTAAATCACCGATGCTGGAGACAATGCTTATTGAGCCCAACAATTGCTAGCAAAGGAATGAGGATTTTCAAAGAGTTGACAAGATTTCGGCGCTTATCACCTCAAGTAGAAATCACATACAATGATCCAGATGAAGCTGAAGAAGAAGTTTGGCAGATGGTTTGTCTTTTTTTCTTTTTTTTTTTTAATTTTTTTTTTATGAGCTTTGGTTTGAGTGAGCCACAAGGGGGAATTGATCTTTTTGGTGTTTGTTTCCTGCTTGGTCCTTTGTTTCATTGAGGAACTCAGTTATAGGATTTGGTTAGGTTTCTGTGATGTTTCTTTAATGTCGTACTATTAAGAAATTTAAAAGCCTAATTTAATTTAATGAAAAATAAATAAAAATTGATTTCAGTTTTCATTGTGTTGTAACACTTTGGTCAAACCTTGATTTGAGAAATCATGACTCTAATTATTTTTCAGATTGGTAGCTAACTGGAAAATGAGATTCATTCCGATTGACTCAAATAGTTGGTACAATATTTATTAGACTTGGGGTTTTTTTTTTTTTTTTTGGATATGAGAACAATGTAATTTTGGTACTATAAATATGCATTAGGTGGTTTTTAAGCGTTTGAGGTAGTTTTCGACAAATGGTGGTGGTCTAAGATGGTTGGTTGCATTCGGTTGTGATTGTTGATTACAAGAGGTGGTTGTCGAGAAAAATAAATACTCAAGTGAGTTTTTATTTATAATTTTTATAGATATAAAGAAAAAAATTTAAACATAAATAGTATTAAAATGAAGTAATTATGTTATATTTCGGGAGTTTTAGGTTATCAGTGCAATTAAATGATTATATATCCCAAAATAAGAAAAATGATAGAAAAATCACAAATACTATTTGATGGCCGGCACATGATGAGTGATATTAACGGACTCATGTAATAATTTTTGCAAAAATATTATGGAAAGAAAACGTGTGGTAAGAGTTTGTTGGTCTATGGAAATAGAAACTAGGGACACAATTTGAGTGGACTTAACTCGAGTAATGCAGGCTTGGTTTGAAAATTTTTAAGATTTGGACAATATAATTTTGAATTCATAACAAATTTGAAAAAAAAAATTAAAAATCTAAATAAAATTTGCCCAAGCCTAGCTAAAAACAAGGGATTTTTTTTAGGTCCCTGATATTAAAATTTTATAGCATAAAGTACATTCAATATTTTTATAATACCTAAGGTCCCTCAACATTGATCTAGAGAAATTCTTCCCAGAGAAATTCCGGACTTTCTAAAGAATTTCTCTGAGTTCAAACTAGAGAAAAATCAAATTTCTCTAAGTTCAAACCAAAGAAAATTGAACAACACAGAGAAAACTAAACCCAGAAATCCAAAACCAGTAAGACAAAACCAGAAATCTAGAGAAAATTCACACAATTTTCACATCTAGAGAAATTTTGGAAAGACTAGAAAATTTATCTGATGTTTTGGTATTGAGTTCAATGTTGTTTGTTAATGTGGTTGAGAGAATTTTCTCTACATCAGAATTTTCTCTATATTTTTTACAAAACCAGAGAAAATCCTTTTAAAACCCACATTAAATCCATTTCAATACAACAATTGCAATTCAATCAAGCTCATTCAATAACAACAATGGCATACAGCAAAACTGTAATACAAAACCAGAAATCCAGACAAAATTCACAAAATTTCCATATCCAGACAAAATTCTGATGTTTTGGTATTGGGTTCAATGTTGTTTGTTAATATGGTTGAGAGAATTTTCTCTGGATTAGATTTTTTTCTGTATTTTTGATTGAACCAGAGAAAATCCCTTTATAACCCACATTAAATCTATTTCAATACAACCACTGCAATTCAATTCAAGCTCCTTCAATAGCAACAATTGTTGACACAACCACCGAACCCATTTTGATCATTGCAATTGGCATTTACATACATTTAATTACAAATAAATTAAATACATACATTTGCTTCTGTGATGAAATCTCTATTTTTATGTTTCTGATTTCACTTACCCATAACAATTAAAGAATAAAAAAGTGGTGTAGATCTTTGTTGGCAACATCGAGAGAAGATGATTAACAAATTGCTATCTCTATCGTATATATAACATAGAGATAGGAAGAAAATACGTATAGAAGTTATGCATGCACAGAGAGAAAGAGAGAGAAGAAGAAGAAAAAGAAAATGAACCGATACCAAATTGACGGATTCTTTTTGATCTCATGACTAATTCCTTTAGTTCCACCCCACCGAGGACTTCCACTCCTACTCCATTCTCTAGAACTAGTCCCAAGTTGTGTAAGTCCCTCTCTCTCTCTCTGTGTGTATCTCTCATATGGGTCTGAAAACAGTGATGATACGCAAACTTGGAACACAGAGCCATACCATTCTCGAAAGACCAAGCAATGAGAGTGTTCAACTCGATTTGGAATGTAGACGATTGGGCAACACAAGGAGGCTGAGTGAAGACAAACTGAACCAACGCACCGTTTGTGACCACCTACACGGGCTTTTAAATTGATGTGTATGAGTGCCTTATCACGATGGTAGACACAGACAATGCACAACGGCGGAGCGAAGAAGGTTGTGATAAAGGAGGTGATCAATTTTGTGAGGCTGTTGGAGGATGAGATTGACAAGTTCAATGCTTTCTTTGTTAATAAAAAAGAAGAACAGAGAGGGAGATGCCAATTTGATTTCAGAAAATCAAATTTTTCTATGATATATGGGTGTGGGGTTGAGAGACCTTAGACATCATAAAATAATATTGTGGATCTCTTCCATTACTAAAAATAGAAGAGGGACCTTAGACTAATTTTCCCTAAAAACACTAAACAACTTGAATCTTGAATCATAAATATAAAAATATTATATATATATATATATATTGTGGGGATATATTTTCTGAGTACCAACACGTGGCAAGGTGACGCCGACGTGTCAGTCGAGGTGCCACGTGTCGTGGTAGTTACGCCGAGGTGATCTTGGAATCGCCGAGGTTATCTCCGAAGATATCGGAATCCGAGATAAGCGGATAAGGGACAAGAGTCCTAAATTGAAAGAAGACTTCAGTTTGGGTAAAGATGAAACTCTTAGAGGGTTTATCCTAATCCCACTGGGAGTTCCAGATTAGCAGTAATCCTGAGTCCATTGGAGTTAGGCTCCTATTGGGACTAGGATTGTATTGGCTATAAAAGAGAGGCACCCTCATGGGTCTAAGGTATGTTTTTATACTCAAGCTTGTGAGTTGAATACTTGATTATCTTTGAGAGATATACTGACTTGATCGTCGGAGTGCCCCCGGGTGGAAGAACCACCGCCGGAGCCTTTTCTTTCTATGCAGGACAGCAGGATGCCATCTATTCTGCCTGTGTTCTACAGCTGAATCACTAAGGAGGGCAGTGTGATCAGAAAATCACTCACACACACACACACACACACATATATATATATAAAACTTATTAGCAATTGAATAATATTAAAATAATTTACATCGTTAAATATATTCATTAGTATATATTATATATATAAATAATATAACACAAAATTTAATATTTTTTTCTCACTTAAAAACTGCAAAATCCACCACAGCCGTACATTGATAGTTCAATTATTATATTTTACCTCTCTATCTTTCATATTTTATAAATTATTTATTTTGATACCATTATTAATAATTAAAAAATATTCATTCATCGAATTTGAATTTATCTGAATCATCTGAATATGTGCATGTTGGTTAACTGTCTGAACGACCACTCGAATAACTAGTAAAAACCTTGTCAAGCGTCACTATTACCCTTGTTGTCGAATGATTGACCAAGTTTGGGAAGACTAAATAAGTGCACTTTTTGACTTTTTATGAAATATGGGTTGGATTTGGGTTGAGTTTGAAGTGATGTGACTTAAATAAGATGATGTGACTTAAATAGGATAGTAACTTTTTGACTTTTTAGATTTTTTTGAAGATGCCAAACTTGGCCAATAGATATAATATTACACTTAATAATTATACTTTAAAAAAATGTTAATAAAATAATTTTAACAAATTAATCAATCAAAGCAATTCAAACAATTTGAACAACTGTGACTTCGTTTGGGAAAAAGGATTGGGTTGGGTTTGGGTTATTTTAGTTACAAAAAGACAAAATAAGTTTTTTAACTTAATAAGATAAAACATCACATCTAATCTGTAATCATTACATTATTTCTCTTACAAAAAGTCAACAAAATTCTTCGAAAATGAAAATTTTTGACCCTAAATTAAAATAACTAAAAAATTAAAAAATCTAAAAGTCAACCTGCTCCCAAACAAAACTGTATGTAATGAAAAATGATTGAGAGTACTAAAAGTGGTGCTCTAATAGCACCACTGGGCCCCGTTCATTGCCTATGCCTTATCTTTTTGGTTTTTTTTTTTGATATTCCTAATACATTAATACTATTAGTAATATTTTTTTTAGTGATATAAATCATGGCGGTGTTTGAGAAATGATTTTTTTTGTTTTTTTTGTTAATTTTTTGCTAAAAGACAAAATAGGTTAAAAAATAAAAATAAAAACAAATTCAGATAAAATATCACATCAAACTCATAATTATTTTACTTTTTCTCTTACAAACATCATATATAACTATAAAAAAATTTAATTATCTTTCCAAACATAAAAAATTTTTCCTCTAAAAATAATCTAAAACTTAAAAAACTTACTAAAATAACACAAACACTCACATTGTTATGTAATAAGTTGGGTTACGAAGCGCGCTCGGACCCACTGGGACAACTCACAATACTACTCTCAACCTGCCCGAAAAGGGCAAAAATTATCCTAGTCGGAATTTCCTATTCACAAGTCTCTATCTGTCGGATGCTTTTCGTATTGCCACGTGTCCATGCAGAAGAAAAACTGCGGAAAAACCCTCTCTGTGTGCGTATCATTTTCTTTCTCTCCAAAAAACCAGCTTGCTCTGCCTCGGCTACGGTACTCTCTCTCTCTCTCATCGTTTAAATAAAATCTGAATATCTTGCTCGAATTTTGATTCTTTGAAGTCTGTACTTTTTAACATGTGGAATTTGGTAACAGGGTATCCAAGTAGAGAGCAGACATGCAGATAGAACCAACCATGATACGATGAGGTTGAAAGACACACCCCCCAAGTAAAGATTTCTTCTTTGGTCTTTCATTTCTGTTTTTTCAATCTTTTTATTTTTATTTTTTTTAAATGTTTGAAATTTAATCTTGTTTTGTTTTGATTGAGGAACTCAGTTATAGGATTTGATTTGGTTTGGTTTCTTTGATGTTTCTTTAATTCCGTACTGTAAGGAATTTAAAACCCTAATTTACCCCAATTTTTTTCCATCAAACCTTGATTCATGAAACCATGAGTTTGATAGATTTTTCAGATGTATTCAATTCAACTCACTCAAATAGTTGTTACGATATTTATTTTTTATTTTTTTTGGGATATCAGAATAATGTGATTTTTTGGTACTATAAATATGCATTGCATTTCATATTGATTTGATGATGTCTTTTTTAATTTCCTAACATTCAAATTCTTAAGAGGTAAGTACAACAGGCAACTCATCTCTGTTTTTTTTAGATAAATTAGAGAATAAGTAACCCAAAAAAAAAATTAACTTCAACAGACTAACTAGTGCGATCCTTATTTTAAGGGGTTTCTATAGTAACTCGCCAAATGTAGCAAGTCGTTATATGTAGGGCAAATTACACTTTTACCCACTCTTAACTATTGTCCCATGTCTCTTTATGCTAACTAAAATTTGCGACACTTAACCCCCTTCATCTACTAAGATTTTCAATCAATGGAGTCCAAGTGAGAATGGTGTCATTTTTTACATAATTCTCACTTACACTGTGTGAAAAAGGGTATCATTTGTAGTTCACTAAAGCTTCATTTCTTTTCAAGTACGTCCAAAGTTATTAAATGGATTCAAGATAACTCTCCTACCTTATTGCTCAACATCATTACTAATGGTTCAAAGTAGAATCCATGAATTAAAGGCTGAACAATCCCTGTCAGGGAAGTGCAGCTACAATGTGCACTTGCACATTGTAAGAAAAGTTGTGATTTTTGTGGTGAAAGTTTTGATCTTTTTTAATGGAAGTTCTGATTTTTGTGGTGAAAACTATGAATAGTAAAGTTATGATGTGAAAAATTTATACTTCTTGTATAAGGTGCATACTATATGCACCCTCTTTCGGGTGCACATGGTAGCCTTTTCCTATCAACTAAATTATGCGCACAATTAGACTTAATTGTGGGATTTTGATATTAAGATTTAGAATATATTGGTGGTATAAATTCTTTTTATTAGAATCCAAGTGGAAAAGTTTACCTCGATTCAAAAATTAGGCGACTGGAGGCAGTCTCGTGCACTAGTAGTGGCATGTCACGTGTGTTGGGTCAGTACACGAAAGGACAAAATGTTCAGATCAAACAGCAGGACAGTTATACTCAACAACTGACCAAGCATCATCATAGGTGCTCGCAGATGGAATACCGTCCATTTAATTGAATACAACCAAACATATCCAACAACCTTAATTAGGTGTCACAGTCTAGTTGGGTTTATAGTTTTAATTCCCTTACATATTCTCCAATCAAATACAAATTAGACAAAGACTGACAATGCAACATAGTGTAAATGAGTCTCGGTCTAGTTAGGTTTACAGTTTGAATTCCGTTTGATATATCCTCCCATCAATAAAGATGAGTCGTTGTCTAGAAGTGGAAAATTTAAACCTTAAATGAGTTCATAAATGTTACTAAACATATAAAATTAGGAATGGAAACATGGCAAATGATTGCAAATCAATGTAGTGCAAGTGGGAATTTTTCCATTTTTGCATAGTTCTTACTTGTACCGGGTGTGCCTCACTTGCACACCGCAGTAAACATAAATGTTACTAAACATATAAAATTAGGGGAAAATAAGACAAACAGGAAACATAGAAAATAATTGCAAATCAATGGAGCAATTAAGAATTGTGCCATTTTTTGCATAGTTCTCGCTTGTATCAGGTATGTCTCACTTGCACTCCATTAATTGGCAATTATTTTTTCTGTTTTCTATTTTATTTGATTATCCCTCTATAACTATGAAAACTTTGATGGATATCATTTTTAGTAATTGCTTTTTAATAATTTAAAAAAAAAAAAAAAGAGTGTTTATTATTGTCTTGGTTAAAAGTGATGGGAACTTCCACATGAAGTTTTACAAAAGGACTTGATTAGATTTGTTATATTGGTGGAATGATTTGGAATACTTTCCATAAAACAGATTGAGCCATCTCATGTATAGATTTGAACTTAGCTAGTTTGGTGAGGAAGGTGGTTGAATTGAAACACAACTTCTCCTTACCAAGAAATTTGCAGACTGTTGGGATTGTTATTCCCATGCTTAAAGAGGTTGAAACACAACTTCTCCTTACCAAGAAATTTGCAGACTGTTGGGATTGTTATTCCCATGCTTAAAGAAGTTGAGGTGAAATTTTAATGAAGCCAAAATTGAGCCTAATCATGGTATCACCACTTATTGACTTTAATGCGTTAAAGTTTTTTTTGTCGTTTATAAGAATGCAACGAAGTTGATTTTTTTTTTTTTCCAAATTTGCTCATTAATTATGTCAATGAAGAGTCATAGATCCAATGATCAAGAAAAATAATACGATCACTGTAAATGGAAATGTAAGGGGGAGGAGAAGACCTAAATTGAGATGAGATATGATAGTAAAAATGATATGTATTTATTTTATTTAACTAAGCATATAACCCTTCACAAAACAAAATAACAAAGTATTCATATTGCTGATCCCACTTGATTTGGGCGCAAGGTTTATTTTGGTTTGCTCATTGATTTCGTGATGAGAATTGACTTGTGCTTTATTGACTCTCTATCGGATTCATCTAATTTTCATGTCTGGGGACATTAGAACAATTATAGTTATAATATCAATTAGTAATAGGTAATGCAATAAGGAATCAACTTGTTGGTAGGAATGTCTTTTGCAATAAAAGAGTCAACAACTATGAGCATAAAGGAATCAATCGAGTCTATCTGCCTATCAAGAGAGAGACAGAGGCTGCTGCAGGAATTTCTTTGTTGTCTTCACTCAATGCTACCCCTTCCATATTGAACTCCAAAGGCATCTCTGCTAACCATCTCCTCCTATCCATCTCCAAAATCTGACTCTAGGAAGCACAACCTTGCGGACCAACCACCTCCACAAACCTGCCCGCTTATTTTGTAGGCCACGACACTCCAACAATTGTTTTCCTCTCAAACTCCCCAAAAATACACCTCATTTAAGAGATGCCTCCCGAACTTCCACCCTACCTATTGAACCTGAAATTTGATCAAGGTTAGCAATATTTGGTAACCTTTTCCATGCTCAACGACCACAGAACCACCACCTCCCCCCTTCCTTCTCCCGCAACTTCAATGTTGAAAGAATTAAACCCAAGTTGAACAATCCTCCTATTTGTATAAACCCTAGTTAAAAGACTTAAAACCCTAGTTGAATTTGTATTATTCAAAGAAGCATATAAGAAACAAAGAAGAACCTCTTCTTTTTTTTTTCTTTTTTTTTTCTTTTTTTTTTTTTTTTTAAAGCATCAACAAAATTTTATTAAAAAAGAGAAGTGAAAGAGGACAAGAAGTCCTCATACAAAGAAAGAGAAGGAACAAAACAAAAGCACAAAATTCCTAGCCCTAGGGATGGCAAACATCAGCCCAATCCCTAGAGATCAAGAACAAAGGGACTCCTTTAAAAGGAGGGGATACAAATGTCTAAAACGAAGCCAAATATCCAGCCCTATCCCACAAAGCTTCTACACTTGATTCCTTGCCATCAAAGATTCTAGCTATAGGGAACATTGTTGCTGGGAATGTTGTTCTCTTGGGCCAGTGGTTATAGAGATTTCTTATTGATAGTGATTCACTATGGTGTTCAGTTGTTAAAAGCGAGTATGGAGTTCAACCTAATGATAGAGATTCTAATGTGGTTAATAAAGGCAATTGTCGTCCACCGTGGAAGTCTATTTCTCATTTGTATCCACTTGTGTCTAACTTCCTTTCATTGAGAGTGGGGAATGGTGTGTCCATCCGTTTTTCGGAGGACGTTTCGTTAGAGGATATCTCGCTTAGAGGCTTTCCTCTTCTTTATCAGTTGGTTCATTTTTGGAATGTTTTGATAGCGTTGGTGGCATGCTCTTCTATGGCATCCATCTCTTGGAATTTTGATCTCATTAGAAACTTGAATGATAGGGAGGCTGTGGAGTTTGCATCTTTGTTGGTATTGCTTGAGGGGGTTTCTCTTTCTTCCTCCCGTGACATTAGGGTTTGGAGTCTTGTTTCTTCAGGGGTTTTTTGCCGTAAATTCTTTTTTGATAAGTTTATTGATAATCCCTTTGTTTCCTTGTTTCCTATTCATAAGAAAATTTGGAAAGCAGTTGTCCCTCATAAAGTGAAGTTCTTCATGTGGTCTTTGGCTCAAAAGGGTGTCACAACTAATGATGTCTTCCAAAGAAGAAGGCCTCAATGGTATGTGATGTGCAAGAGGAATTCGGAGGTAGCGGATCATTTATTCCATCATTGCCCAGTGGCTTTTGTATTATGGCAGTGGCTTTTCGGCTTATGTGATGATCAGTGGGTTGTTCCACAGGACCGCATTCAAATGCTTCTTACTAGGTTCAAAGGGTTTGGGAGCACCAAGAGAGCCAAAACAATGTGGACAAGCATTGTTTTTGCTAACAAAGAAGAACCTATTAATACAAACCATTAATATAGCTCAAAAATTTAGAATCATAGGTTTATGCAATAGTAATATCTTTAGTAAAGTTCTATCTATCTTGTTGCTTACCATATTAGCATTCAAGAACTATTTATACTACTAACTTATTTTAGTTGGTTCTAGTTAATTGCTAGTTAGTATAGAAATTCAGAGTATTTAATGAAAATATATCATGTTATTTATCCCCAAAAAAATATGAAAATATATCATGTTAAGATGGGCAAATTCATTTTATTTTCTTCAATTTACATTTTAAATTAGTTGTCCTCGTGTTGTATTTGTTTTTTGTTGCTTAGAGAATAAATCTTTTATTATTATTATTATTTCCAGTCATTAATTTCTAGTAAACGCAAAAAAGATAGTCAATTTATATTTATTTGTTTCCTATGTGCTTCCTACAAAAATACACGAGAGATTTTTCTGTTAGTTATATTTTTCTCCTTTTACTTGAGTTCCAGTTAAGCATTCATTAGACTTGTTGTAAATATCCTTTAACTCATACAGGTTCCAGCAGGTATTTAACATTTTTTCTTTCAGTTTTGTAAAAGTTTCTTAATGAGATTATTAGGTTCCTCATTCGATTGTTGATTGTTTGTACAAGAAAATGAAACTGTTTCCTACTTCTTATTCTCGGTACTATCTCACTTACTCCAAACTATCAACCAATGGCAGCTAAATTGCTGATTCTTGTCTACAAGTCGTGCACATATGTTCCATCCAACTGTTTGAACCAAATTTTAAGGTCGACAGGATGGGTTATTGATTAGATTAATTTTTAGGAGTTGTGTTATTTGGGAAATTTTTCATCTCTTTTCACAACTGCAAATTTGGGTTAATAGAATGTTATAACAAGAGATACGATAATTAGCTATTTCTTATTGTTCTCTTTTATTTTGTGCCAGGAAATGCAATAAATCCACTACCCTGGGGAGCTTGTTACTTTGATTTTGTCGAGTTTGCTGATTGTCAGAACTGTTAGAAACATGAAGAGAATCATGAAGGAAATGCGTCGATCAACTTCAGACATAATCAGTAATCTTCCAGAAAGTGTAAAAGAAACAATCTTAGCTTGTTTGCCAATACAGGATGCGGTGAGGACTAGTGTTTTGTCAACAAAATGGAGGTATACCTGGACGAAACTTCCCCAACTTGTATTTGATGATACATTCTGCAGCGACTTGTTTAGCAAAACCAAGGATAAACTTATGACGATTATTTATCAAGTTCTGTTATTTCATCATGGACCAATACCCAAGTTCACACTCTCTTTATCTGGACTGAAAAGTTGTTCGGAGTTCGATCAATTGATAATTTTCGTTTCAAAAAAAGGTATCCAAGAATTGAACCTCAACTTTCAGAATGGTGAACCTTATAAATTGCCATCATCACTATTTTCATGTCTTCAACTTAAGATTTTGACTCTCCATTCTTGTATATTTAAATCTCCGCCTGAATTTAAAGGATTTAGCAGGCTTCTTAAACTGGAGCTTTACGAAGTAGTTGTTACTGCCAACATACTTTCAAGGTTAATCTCCAGTAGCCCACTACTTGAGCGACTGTCACTTCAAAACTCCACCAGTATAGATTGCCTTGAAATTAACGCTCCTAATCTTAGATTCTTACTCTGCGAAATCCATGCCGGTTCTATTTGTTTAAAAAACACCGTTCAACTTGCAAGCGTTGCAATTGGTTTAATGGTGTCCATGGATGTGGAAGAATTTGAGGAAGCAGAAACTTCCAAATTGGTGACGCTTTTTGGTAGTCTACCTATCATTGAGTTTTTGGAATTGGACTATTATTATCTTCGGGTAAGATTAGCTTAGTAAACCAGTCTTTTGTTTCTTTTTGTGTGTGTGTGCGTGTGTGGAGGATTTTGTAAGTGACCCATGTTTCTTTGATTTTTTTTTTCTTAAATTTTCTTTTGCTTCTAGTATATGTCTGCAGGTGGTGTACCAAAGAGGCTTCCAACTACTTTGAACAACCTTAAATTTCTCTACTTGAATCAAATTTGTTTCGGGCAACTAAATGAGATCTTGGTTTTTCTTTGTTTAATTAGAAGCTCTCCAAACTTGGTAAAAATTAGAATTCTGGTAAGTAATATTATTATTTCCTATGTTTATAATGTAAATTTGGAATCTTTAGGCTGAGACACAATTCCATTTTCTTCTTTCCAGGTACATACTGATGAAACTGCTGATGATGTTATTGATAATCCTGTTCTAAAACTTTTAGAAAAGGAAGACTGGTCAGATGTCTCTTTAAATCAACTTCGAACAGTGGAGATGTATGATATATCTATAATGAGGTCTGAATTGGAGTTTATTAAGCTTCTATTAGCCAAATCACCAATGCTGGAGACAATGATTATTAAGCCTGACCCAGTGGAGGTTGCTGACAAAGGACCGGCAACCATTGTTATAAGTAACATGTCTGCTGCATGTGTACCAAAGAGGCTTCAACCTACTATGAACAACCTTAAAACTCTCCAGTTTTTAGAAATTTGTTTTGGCCAACTAACTGATGTCTCGCTTATTCTTTGTTTAATTAGAAGCTCTCCAAACTTGGAAAAAATTACAATTCAGGTAAGTAACGACTGAGATTATTATTTCCTATGTTTATAATGTGTATTTTGAATCTTTAGGCTGAGACAATTCCCTTCCTTTCTTTTTTCACAGGCTTATGTCGATGAAGAAACTAATGTTGTTGATCCTGTTCTAGAACTTTTAGAAATGCAAGAGTGGTTGGACATCTCTTTAAATCAACTTCAAACTGGATTTCTGGAATCTATCTGGCACAAGTTCTGAATTAGAGTTTATTAAGCTTCTATTAGCCATATCGCCCATGCTGGAGGTAATCTTTATTGAGCCTGACTCAGAGAAGATTGTTGACAAAGGAGTGAGAATTTTGAAAGAGTTGGCCCAATTTCCTCGCTTGTCACCTAAAGCAGAAATCGAATTCGACGATCCAGATGAAGATTAAGTTTAGCAAATGGTTTGTGTCCTTTTTGGCCATCTTTGGTTTGAGTGGGACAGAGAGATGATCTTTTTTGTGTTTGTTGCCTGATAGGTCCATATTTAAAAATAATTACTGCCGAGACATTCACTGTGGGAATGTGGAACATCTTGAGGGCAAAAAATTGCTCTCCGTTTAGGAAAAATAAAACTTCTTCAACAGTTTAAATTATATGAAATTTTGTTGAAATTTGGCAATGATGTTTGTGATTGTGAATTTAAGTGCCACTTTTAACTTTATATCAAGTTTACATTTCCTGTTCCTCATTTCAGGTAATCAGTTATGCAGGAATATGGCATTGACACTGTGATCTACACACTTAACACAGTTTATTTTCCTCTTAAAATGTCCTTAAGTTTAGTTTATTTTGATAAAAAAAAAATTTTACATAATTTTTTTTTTAGAAATTATTTTTTGTAAAGGGGTGGGTTGGAGGCCGTGACTATGGTGGGTTGTTGTGATGGTGATACGGTGGCATTGATAGGAGTTTAATTCAGAAAATATTTTTTATATTTTTCAAAGTGAAAAAAAATAAGAGTAAATTATAAATACACTTCCTGAGGTTTGTTTAAATTATAGATTGATCATTGTGATTTGAAAAGTTACAAATACTCTTTTATTATAATATTTTATTTAAAAGAATTAACTGAAAAAATAAAATTCATAATTGCTCTCCTATACAATAATAAAATTACCTAAATTATTAATTGAAACATATTTTTAACATCATTAAAAATTGGTAATTGACTGGATGATTTATTAATAAAAAGAGTACTTTGTTATTAAATTAGATACCTCATGGGTGAAATATAATTTTCAAAATCACAGGAGGCGATTCATATTTTAATAAAATCTCAAGAAGTGTATTTATAATTTATCCAAAAAAAAACCTATTTAGAGTTTAAAAAAATTCTCCAAAAACATTTATGTATCCCTCACCCAATTGAGCATAGCACCTTTCTGGTTCGATGTTTTACAAACTCAAGTCCTTTTTGACTAGTGATCAATTCAAGTAGATTAATTCCAAATCCAAAAGTATTTAGTAGAGTTTTAGAATTATAATTTCATAATAGAATTATATTTTGAGTTTGTAAGTTTTGGAATTATGATTTGAAAAGATAAAATTTGTTTCGTTGTGAGTTTTGGAAAGAGTTTTAAATTGAGTTTTAGAGAGAGTTTTGAAATTAAAAAAGTTATTTGATTAAAAAACTTACAACTCATAACTAAATACACAATTCAAAATTTTATTCAAAACTCATAAAAAAATTTAAAAATTTTGCAAATATTTTTTATTTAAAATATATAAAAAAAAATTACAAGTGTCAATTGTCAAAAAAAAAAAAAAAACACGAATATTGTTTCGGTCAACCGGCCGAACGTCCGGGAGACGTTCGAAGGATTACCAAATAGACGTGTTTTTAAAAATGAGTGTAGAATCAACTTTTAAAAACTCTAACCAAACACCACCCTCAAACCAAAAAATGAAATATAGTTTTGAAATCTCCACCAATCTAGAGCTATATGCCTCATGATTCCTCTAACAGCCATGGTAAGAATTCCGATGATATCTATCACAAATCTAAGCAATTCAGACAATTGCGATAAGTTTGGGTTACAAATTGAGACTAGCTTACACAATCTGTCAACCTGTATGAATTATCTGAAAACTTAAATAAAAATGTTAGAAATTTTAAAAAAAATTATCAAAAATTTTATCAAATGTGATATGGGATAGGACTTACATTGTATAGGTCCCACACTTAATTTGAAATATTTGATAGAAATTTTAATAGAATTTTTAGATCTTTAACATTACTAAAACTTAAAATAAAAATAAAAAATTAAAAAGAAGGGTTAGGAGCCTTGTCCCAATTTCCAGTTCACACGTCTCTGTCTATCAGATCGTATTGCCACGTGTCCATGCAATATAAATGCGGAAAACCGTTTCGGCGTCTTTTTCTCCCATTTTCTTCAACCAGTTTGCTCCGCCTCGGCCACAGTACTCTCTCTCTCTCTGTTTCAAAATCTGTATCAGCCTAGAATTTTCACGCTTTTGAAGTCTGTAAATTTTAATATTCGGAATTTGGTAACAGGGATTCGAAGTAGAAATAGAAGCAACCATGATACAAGGAGGTTGACATAGACCACCACCACCCAAGTAAAGATTTCTTCTTTGATCTTTCATTTCACTTTATCACTTTATTTATTTATTTTTAATTTTTTTTTTAATATTTGAAATCTAATCTTGTTTTGTTTTGTTTTGATTGAGGAACTCAGTTATAAGATTTGATTTGGTTTGGTTTCTTTGATGTTTCTTTAATTCCGTACTGTAAGGAATTTGATTCAACTTACTCAAATAGTTGGTACGAATTTTATTTTTATTTTTAGGGGACATCGGAATAATTTGAGTTTTTGGTACTATAAACATGCATTTCATATTGATTTGATGATGTATTTTTTAATCCCAAACATTCAAATTCTTAGAATAAGTACAATAGACAACTCATCTATGTTTTTCAGCTAAAATAATGAATAATTAATCAAAAAAATTAACTCCAACAAATTTGTTAGTACAATCGCCATTTTAAAGGAGATTCTATAGTAACTTGCCAAATGTAGCAAGTCGTTGCATGTTTGCCTAAATATAGGGCAAATTACACTTCATTGCCCCGTGTCTCTTTACCGTAACTAAAAATTTGCAACACTTACCCCTTTCATGTACTAAATTTTTCAATCAATGGAGTGCATGTGAGAATTGTGTCATTTTCATCTACTAAACCTCAATGCCATTCCTTCATTGTTGACTGTGAGAGGTTAATTAGCTCCATTGTAGTCTCTCTCTCTCTCTCTCTCTCTCTCTCTCTCTCTCTTTGTGTGTTGGAACTAGTTTTTGGGTACAATTTTTAATGGTGTTGTTTGTCAAGTTCAAATTAATGTGAATTGTTTTGGTTCTTTGAAGTTCAATGTTGATGCAAAAAAGACACTTGAGATGGATCCAAATGGGACTTCAAAGAAAGAGACATGAATCTAAATTGTGCGCCCACCAAGAATAGTCATCTTGAATCTTTGTTCTAAGTTGTAACATACAGATCATTTGAGGTATTCCAGGTCTATCGAAAGTCATGTTTGTCTAAGAAAAAAAAAAACTTGGAACATTGAAGTCCTTGATTGTAATTTGCTTATAGAAATTGTGAACTGCCCTGAATTTGTAAATTTTTTGTGCTATTTATTTGTAATTGGGCAAACTTCACTTTATCCATGTGGTTTGGGCCGGGTGCAGATTATCCCCTAACATTCGAAAATCACCACATAACCCCCATGTGATTTGTGGATTAAAATGCACACTAACTTCTGTTAATAGAAGTTGTAAATTGACAATTATACCCTCATTCATCTTCTTCTCTCTCTCTCTCTCTCTCATCTTCATCACCTTACATATAGTTCACCTAGCTGACATACATTTCACTTCATCATTTTTCATACAGTTAACAGAAGTTGTACATACACTTCATTATCTTTCATCTTCACAAACCATTGAAACTTATTGAAACAGAATGACACAAATATATATATATATATATGGATAAAATTCAAAAAATATATACATACAGAAGATGCAAAAATATATATGGATAAAATTCAAAATATATATATATACAGCAGATGCAAAAACAAAATCAATTTTTTTTTTAAACATAACACAGATATATATATGGATTTGATATACATATATATATATAGATTATATAATTTACATACACATATATACAAATTATATATATAGCTACACACTTTCTCTTCAAAAGTCTCAGGCACTAATATTTATTAACTTTTGTTACGTATAATTTGTAATCTGGATGGTGGCTTGAGGCAATGGCTTTGGATTAGGGTTGTCTGAAGCTACTGGGGGTGGTCGACTATGGATGTCACGATGGAGTTGACCAGAGAGTGGCACCGGCATAGGATTGACCGGAGTTAGGTAGTAAGAAGCTCAAAAATTTTTGGTAGTAAGAAGATCAAACCATATTTAGTAAGATCAAGCCATCTTTCATCTTTCTTTTTTTTTTTTTTTTCCTAGGTAACGGTTTACAGATTTAATGGCATTGTTTATAAATTTGAAGATGTGCCAGGGGCATTTTCATCTTAAAAATAGTATTACTGTCCTTGCAAGCGCGTGACTCTCATAATGTGTTATCTTTAACAGAAAAGCTAACTTTTTAATCCACAAACCACATGAGGGTTATGTGGTGATTTTCGAATGTTATAAGGGAATCCGCACCCGGCCCAAGCCACAGGGAGGTAAAGTGAAGTTTGCCTTTTATAATTTGTGAATTTGTAATTTTTGTAACGTTTATTTATAATTTTGGACTCCATGTTATGGCCAATAGATTCTGTCATATTAATGAATGATGAGATTTTTGTTAGCCATTGTGACTGAAGAGTTTAGAACTTGCATCTTACTTTTTGTCTTCAAATTATTTTGTTCTTATATATTTTTGGTTGATCATGTCTTAAAATCTTCGTCCATGTCAAGCAAGGTTGTAGAGAGAGAGAGAGAGAGAGAGAGAGAGAGAGAGAGAGAGAGAGTTTGGAGGGAAAGTTAACAAGTGCTGGAAATTGGAGGCAAATAATTAGAAGGGGGTGTAATGTTTTATAAAGGATGACAAGGGTATTTTGGGCATTTGCATGTTTATTGTGACTGATGTCACTGTTTTTGTTACTTTATTAACGTCCTTCTAACAGCAGGGGGAATCTGTGTACTATTTTTCAAAAGTATGAGAGGTTAGTATTATTTTTGAAATTATAGGAGAGGTCCCTGTAATTAAGGTAAACCTTAAGGGAGGTCAATGTAATTTACGCAAATATATATTTACATACATATATTATGAAAATGTTCAAACATTATTTTGTAGGCAACGACACTTCGACAATTGTTTTCCTCTCAAAATCTGACTGCATCAATTGTTTTCTGCTTCTTATTCTAATTCCTATCTCACAGACTTTACACTATCAACCAATGGTGTGCTTGTGGCAGCTAAATTTCTGATTCTTGTCTACAAGTTGTGTGCATATGTTCCATCCAACTGTTATTGATTAGATTAATTTTTAGGTGTGTTATTTGGGGAATTTTGCTCTGGATTTTCATTTTTTTCTTTCCATAACTGCAAATTTTGGTTAATAGAATGTTGTAACAGGAGATATGGTAAGGAGTTATTCCTTATTGCTCTTTTATTTTGTGCCAGGAAATGCAATAAAAACACTACCTTGGGAACTTGGTACTTTGATTTGGTTATGCTTGCTGATTGTCAAAACAGTTAGAAATATGAAGAGAAACACGAAGGAAGTGCGTGGATCAACTTCAGACATAATCAGTAATCTTCCAGAAAGTATAAAAGCAACAGTCTTAGTGTGTTTGCCAATACAGGATGCGGTGAGGACTAGTATTTTGTCAACAAAATGGAGATATATCTGGACAAAACTTCCCCAACTTGTATTTGATGACAACTTCTGCAGAGAATTAGCCAGAAAATCCAAGATTGAACTTATGATGATTATTTATCAAGTTCTGTTACTTCATCGTGGACCAATACCCAAGTTCATATTCGATTTATCTAGACTGGAAAGTTGCCCGGAGATGGATCAGTTGATACTTTTCCTCTCAAACAATGGTATCCAGGAATTCACCCTTCTCATTGAGAAGGGTGAACCTTATATTTTGCCGTCATCATTATTTTCATGTGAACAACTTAGGTATTTGAGTCTTCGTTCTTGTGTATTTAAATCTCCACCTGAATTTAAAGGATTTAGTAGGCTCCTTAAACTGGTGCTTTACAGAGTTTTTGTTGCTTCTGACACACTTTCAAGTTTAATCTCCAGTTGCCCACTACTTGAGAAACTGTCACTTAAAAGGTCCTTCAGTTCAGATTGCCTTGAAATTAACGCTCCCAATCTTAGGTTCTTAGTCTGTGAAATCTGTGGCAGTTCTACAAGTTTAAAAAATACCGCTCAACTTGCAAGGGTTTCAATTTGTTTTATGGGGATATTTAATGTGGAAGGAATTACGCAAGCAGAAACTTCCAAATTGATCACGCTTTTTGGTAGTCTACCTGTCGTTGAGTTTCTGCTAATGGATTATCATACTATTCGGGTAAGATTAGCTTAGTAAACCACTTCTTTTTTTTCCTTTTTTGTTGTTGTTTGGCAGGATGTTATAAGTAAGTCAACACATGTTTCTTTGATTTTTTTTTTCTTCTTTTGCTTCTAGTACATGTCTGCAGGTGGTGTACCAAAGAGGCTTCCAACTACTTTGAACAACCTTAAAACTCTCAAGTTGTTGTCTATTTGTTTTGAGGAAGTAAATGAGATCTCAGTTATTCTTTGTTTAATTAGAAGCTCTCCAAACTTGAAGAAAATTACAATTGTGGTAAGAAACAACAGATATTTTTATTTCCTATGTTTATAATGTATATTTTGAATCTTTAGACTGAGACACAATTCCATTTTCTTCTTTCCAGGTACGAAGGTGTGAAACTACTGATGTTATTGATCATGTTCTACAACTTCTAGAAATGCAAGACTGGTCAGATGTCTCTTTAAATCAACTTCAAGTAGTGGAGTTGGGCAATCTATCTGGCACAAAGTCTGAATTGAAGTTTATTGGGCTTCTATTAGCCATATCGCCGGTGCTGGAGACAATGTTTATTCAGACCGACTCAGAGAAGGTTGCTGACAAAGGATTGAGAATTTTGACAGAGGTGACCCGATTTCCACGCTGGTCACCTCATGCAGAAATCAAATTCGAATATAAGGATAAAGATCAAGTTTAGCAAATGGTTTGTGTCCTTTTTGGCCATCTTTGGTTTGGGTGGGACAGAGAGATGATCTTTTCTATGTTTATCGTCTGATAGGTCCATATTTAAAAATTAAAACTGCTAAGACATTTACTGAGGGAAAGTGAAACATCTTGAGGGCAAAAAATTGCTCTCGTTTTAGGAAAAATAAAACTTCTTCAACAATTTAAATTATATGAAATTTGGTTGAAATTTGGCAATGATGTTTGTGATTGTGAATTAAGTGCCACTTTTAACTTTATATCAAGTTTACATTCCCTATTCCTCATTTCAGGTAATCAGTTAAGCAGAGGATGTAAAAATGTACTTGAAAATATTTTTCAAAACTTGCTGAAAACAGGGTCCACGCTCAAGCGTGGCTTTCCTCGCTCGAGCGGACATGCAAAAAGTGAAGGTTCGCTCGAGCACAACTTCCTTCGCTTGAGTGGACTGTAAACTTTGAAAAAGTACTGGTTGCTTGAATTTCATCCTCGATGGACGCTCAATCTGCACTCGAGCGTGAGACTCGGATCCTCGCTCGAGCGTGACTTCTGTCGCTCGAGCGTGTTGCAAAACATATGAACTTCTGAGGGCTTGCATTTCACGCTCGAGCGCACTTCAAGTCACTCGAGCGGAAGTTCACGCACTCAGAGTGGTCGCTCAAGCGTGAACTCATACTCTCGAGCGGAGATGCAAATTCTGGAATTTCCAAATTTGATCTCCAAGCTTCAAACTCGAACCAAACACCTCAAAACACCCACATGTCCACCAGACACAAACAAAAATATATTTAATTCTTGTTACGGGACAAGACAAATAGTTCCATCCGTACCGAGACAAATGAGTAGTTTCTCGCGATATGGTAACATTTAGTTTCTTGCCGTACACAACAAAATATAAATTAAGTATAGAATAAACAAAATAAAAATAAAAATATGATGTGTCAGCCTTGCATAAAAAAAATTAGTAAGACCCACCATCCTGCAAAACAAATAAAGTTAGTATAATTTAATCATAAGTAACTTGTTGAAAAAGTATAAAAATGCACCGTTTCATACTTAAATAATTCGAATTGATCAAAACTTAAAGAACAAAAGTTGTACAAAATCTAATTTCTTAAAATACTGCATGAACGAATTTAACAGAAACTAAACAGGTTGAGACAAAACCTTGATAGAAAAACCTAGACGGAATTCAATCGAAAAATCTGAAGCTGAAAACGAACAAAAACTGCCCTAAGATGATTTTTTTCAGAAAAGATCAAAACACGAAAAGTGTGGAGAATAATGTTTTACTTCAATTTACGCAAAACCAATAAAATGAACTCATTTCGTGGGTTAAAACAGCAATCACGTATACATACCTCTGCTCAAATTTCATAATTTATCGATGTCGTTTACTATTTTTCAACATGTACAAATCAATACAATTCACACTATCACAGAAAAACTCATCATCAAATTCTTTGTACCTTAACTCCAACACTTCGGCCTCCACTTCCGGCCTATACATATATCCCATGTGCCTCCCGTATACCTAACACAGCTCCGAAGCCAAATTTACACGGGGATATCGTTCCGAGTTTGACTCACACTCCCCGGATGGTTAGCATATACATACGCTCGTAAATCAAAGCACCCGTCTACTCATGAGAACGAGACAACAATATATATATATATATACAAAACATCTCACTCATGAGAACAAACATAACAATGCCAAGCCTAAGGCATTCAAATAAATCTCATAATTCTTACTTTTTTTATACACTCTTTCTTACCATCACTCAAATAAAACAACAATCCATGGAGTCATGGTGGAGTATAAAGAATTTATCTTTGGGTTCCTAATTGATTTTAATTTCATATATCTATGAGTGTGATTACAATCCTAAAATAAATACATATACAAATCCTAAACCTTAATACACATCTAACCAAATAATGATTTCAATCCATCATCTACATACAAATACAAAATCAATTCAACATTAAATAAATAAAAATAACTAATCAATCCATCATCTAACCAATATCTATGGATTCTAAATTTATTTCAATTGTGATTACAATTATAAAATAAATACATAAAAAAAAAAACCTTAAACCTTGTATATGCGACTAACCAAAATAATCAAAATCAATCTATCATCTAAAAACTCAAAACCTTACATACACAACTAAACAAAATAATTAAAATTAATCAATCATGTAAAAACTCTAAACCTTACGTACACAACTAATCAAAATAATTAAAAACAATCAATTTACATGCAAATATGAAATCAATTCAACATCAAATAAATAAAAATAAATAAATAAAAACAACAAAGTAAACATAAATCAAGAAAAATAGATTTTATACTCACAATATTTTTTTAAAGATCAAAAAATTATTTGAAAAACTAATAGAGCCACCCAAACAAAACCCTAATATATTTTTTCCCTTCCACGCCGTCTCTCTCTTCTCTCTCTCTGTCGCTCTCTCTCTCGCCTTTCCGCTGGGCCTTTGATTCACGTTTTTTTTTTTCTTCTTTAATTGATAACCTAATCACTTTTTATATTATTATATAACTTAATAGGTATTATATTATATAATATAAATACAAACTAATCACTTATTATATTATTATATAACCTAATAGTTATTATATTATATAATATAAATACAACATAATTGAAACATAAATAAATATGATATATTTTTTTATCAATATCTAAAACACTTTTTTTTTAAACAATATAAATATATCAATATTCAGATTAATTACCTATAATTAAATAACACATTAAATTAATTAAATAACACATTAAATTCTCATGTAACCATACAATTAATAAAGCCAAAAATAAATAAAGTTATAATAATCATAATAATAATAAATAATGACTTAAGAAAATTAGGGTCGCTACATACTCTCTCCATTAGGGCCTCTATCGTGAGGGGTGGCATCATTGTTATTAAGTCCCTCAGTTTGTTACCGACTGGTAAACCTCATTTATATTGTGCAATGGCGAGATTGGTAGGACAATCCCCAATCTGGTTGAAGGTCTCCCAATAGCAACTGTTATAAGACCTCAATGTTTCATTTTCGCCCATGTCAATGGAGAGTAGCTAGTCGATCTCCACTGGTGTCTTGGTATTCGTTCTGAACCTAGTCACGAACGCTTCTGCCAACTGTGCCCATGAGGCTATGCTGCCTTCTGGCAATCTTTCAAACCAGGTTAGACCTAGGTCGCCAAGGCTAGATGGAAACAGGACACACATTAGGGCCTCGTTTCGCCGGTATACTGCCATAACCTAGCGAAAGTGGTTTAAGTGCATGTAGGGGTCTGTCTTCCCTTCATAAGTGATGAATTTGGGTTGGTGGAAGCCTAAAGGTAGTGGTGCGTTCTCAATTGCCGGAACGAACAGCGAGCTTTGTAGCCTTGCTAATACTTTATCCGCTGGTTCGTAAGCAAGGCACGAGATTGACATTCCTACCTCGACACTCCCATGTGTCCTAGGGGTCAATCGTTGCAGGGCTAAAACTCTGCGAGGGTCACGAGCCCTGGTGTTCTCCTTCCATCAGGCCCTTTCCTCAAGTATTGTTCGTAAGTCCACTGACTTAGGCAACTCTGTGTGCCTGGACGTCATTTGGTGCGTGTGCGAGGGCCGATAGCTGCTCTCCTTTGTTTGTGACCTTTCAGTCCTCGTTCGCTCAGACCTGGAGTAATGAGTTTTGGAAGTCCTTGATTGAGTGTCGCCTGTTCTAAGGCTCCTACTTTTTGCTTGTGATGGTGTGGTATGTCTGTTACGATCTTCCGAATGGCAAGGGGGCGTGTTGCATTTGTGCCCTTCTCCTGTCGCCACCCCTTTTCCCTTTATCTGGCGCTTCATTGTCTCTATGTTCGCCGTCATTCTCCTTATTAATTTGTCTTGCTCCCTTACGTGATCCTCCAGAACTTGAGGATCCAACCTCTGACTCTGTCTTTCAGGACTTTGAGAGCGACAGGGACTAGTGCCCCGTCTCTTCCTTGTGTCCCTCCGGGAGTTTCATCGCTAGGGTTCTAATTCTGCCATGGATGGGACAGAGGGTAAACCTTCACGCCTCCCACTCCCCTTCGGGGTTTGCCCATCAATAGAAGATTGCGGCAAGTCTTCATTATGCGCCATTGATTTCAACTAGAGAAGAAAACTTGATCAAAAGGTTTTGTTCTTTGTGCAATTCCCACAGACGTCGCCAATTGTACGAGCACGAAATAATCTTCTCGTATAATCCTGTTGATCAAGTTTGCGCTTCCTCCAAGCGTCATCGCTTTACTCCTTGAAAACACAAACATTCGCTAGCCGACGGGTGTGTGCCGGATATCTCTCTGATGCCTAAATCAGCAAAATGGACAAATAGACAAAAGCTCTGTGTATTTAAGAGTCAAAGTTGTGATACCTGTCCATAGGTCCTGCTATGAGCTTTTACAGATTCCGCCCGGCCCAATCCTAGTAGGATTCTACCTCTCCTTATAAGAGTCTTCCTAGGAATCACACACCCTACTCGCTACCAACCAAGTGAGATGGTTTGCACAATCCTAGTAGGACTCTACTCTCCTTAGCAGAGCCCTCCTAGGAGTCTCAAGCTCAATGAAGAATGTCTATTATCATAACACTCTGCTTTCCACCAACCAAGTAAGATGGTTACCTCCTTTGTTTAGGTTGTTGCGGCCTAACCGAGCTATATTACCCCGGTCATACACTCAAGCAATGACGTAGATAGCATTCGGCCGAGCTATACCAAGCCCGGCACCTTTTCTTATCAATACCTCGGCTAACCACTAAGCCCACTTATTTAGGTAGCTCGGTTCAAAGTACCTCTGCCCAGTTTTCATACAACATGGAACCGAGCTATGCAAAGCCCATACCTCAGTTCAAAATACATAGACCGAGCTAATTGCCACCATTTCAGACCGAGCTCACAGAAGCAAGGTCTAGCTAAGAAGCCCTTTTTACTACGGCCCACAGATCGGCCTATTACAATGTCTGGGCCTAGCTTGGCCCTAGTTCACATAAAATCTCCCTCTCAGTAATGACTTATGAAGCACGAACAACCTCTCCGAAGGTGACGTACAGGTGTTCGACACGTGTCGGACACGTTGGAGAGTCTCGGACACCTGGGACTTGCTACAGACACGTTAGGACACATGGGGGACAAGTTATGAACACGTTGGGATGTGCTCACGTTGAGGACATGTTGCAAACACGATGAGGACTTTTCTTTTTTTTTTAGTACTAAAATAGCATATTTAAGATTGATAAATTTCTAATAAAAAAAAAAGTTGATAAATTTGACATAAAATAAATATTAAATATTAAAAAATATGACATATAATAAATATATACAAATCATATGTTTTGCAAGTGTCCCCAATGTGTCGTGTTCTACATTTGCGTATCCGCGTGTCCATATCCGTGTCCGTAATTCTTAGTTAATGACATATTTTATTATTTCCTATGTTTATATATAATGTATATTTTGAACCTTTAGTCTGAGACAATTTTGGTTTCTTCTTTCTAGGCATGTACCCGTGAAACTACTGCTATTGATCCTGTTCTAGAACTTTTAGTACTTTTAGAAATGCAAGATGGGTGGGGTGTCTATTTCAATCAACTTCGAGAAGTGGAGATGCGAAATCTATCTGGCATAAGGCCTGAATTGGACCTTAATAAGCTTCTATTAGCCAAATCTCCCATGCTGGAGAGAATGCTTATGGAGCCTAACTCAGAGGTGGTTCTTGACAAAGGATTGAGGATTTTGAAAAAGTTGACACGATTTCAGTGGTTATCACCTCAAGCACAAATCACATACCATGATCCAGATGAAAACTCTGAAGATGAAGTTTAGCAGATGGTTTGTGTCTTTTGACGAGCTTTCATTTGAGTGAGATGATATTTTTGGTTTTGGAACATCTACAACTTCTATGTGTGAAAGTGGAACATCTACAGACATACAATGCTCTTTCTTTTGTAAAAATGAAGTTTATTCAACATGTAAAATTTTTGAAATTTGGTTGATATGTATTTGGTAAGAGATGGTCACAATTTGTTGTTTGTGACTCTCAATAAGTGCCTCCTTTGACAATGGAACTTGGCAGTGAGTAATTGTGTGTAGCAGAGATAATCATGAGAGACAAAAGAACTAAGTACAAAATTCCAGATGAAGATTTTTCACAAAGGACTAAGGATTTTGAAAGAGTTAGCACAATCTTATCACATCAACACAAATCACACGCAAAAATTCAGATAAAGAAGATCAATCTTGCATTCTAGTTCGTCTGGGTAAATCTTCTAAAACAAAAGTCAATGAAAAATAAATCTATTTAAATGAAAATTATTTTTTACTTTTAAAAAGTCAATATTTTTTAAATAAAAATCCAACTGATCCCACCTCCACCACCACACCATCACCACTATTGCTCCATTAGTCGCTGACACCACCAATATAATGACCATGAAAATTTGAATTATTATTTGTTATATTGGAGGTCTAGAACTATTTAATTTATTCTATTTTGGCCCCTGATTAATTTGTTTTCCTATGCAATCAACTTTATCCTTGGTGCACATGAATGGCTTTTTATTCCAGTTTGATAATTGAGATATGGGCTCTCTGGGCCGGGTAAATAGTTTTTTTGTGTTTGAATATTAAATAATTACATGGGAATTCATTAACTTAATGTACAAAAGAAACCCCTAACTGCTTTATTTTACATAAAATTGAGAAATTGTTTGGAAAATTCAAATTTAGGGATATTATAGTAGTTTCACCATAGCCATAGCCATCTCTGGCCACTACCCACCCCCTTCTTTGCAGGGGCAGCCCAACCCTTTTGGTGGCAAAATTTAAAAGTGAAGCTTTTTATATTTAAATATTAATTATAATTTTTAGTATTAATTATAATTACTCAAATAGTTGGTACAGTTTGTAGATTTTTGAGTGTTTTCAGAATTGTTCAACTCAGGTTTTTTGGTTAACCAAACAGAACACTTGTAGTTGGTTCCATTTCACAATCCTAATAATGTTGAATTTGAATTTGAATCCTGAGAACCACTAGTTAAAATCTCTCAGAACTTTCAATGTCTTTCCAATTTTTTGTTTGTGTTCTTTTAAAAACACCATTATTGATAGAAACAAAAACTAGTCCTAAATATAATGCATTCAAACAAAAACAAAAACAAAAACAAAAAACCACTACCCTATGGAGTTGATACTTTAATGTTTTATGTTGTTTCTTTTTACAGCTGATAATCTTCTCTTATTTTTGTTCCAGGAAATGGAATAAAAACCACTATCCTGGTGAGTTAACAGCAAATTGAAAGAATAGTTAGAAACATGAATAAAATGTTTGGCTCCACGCAAACAGAATCAGTCATCTTCCAGGCAATGTAAAAGAAAAAATCTTGATGTGTTTGCCTTTACAAGATGCGCTGAGGACTAGTGTTTTGTCAAGGAAATGGAGGTATATGTGGGTGAAACTTCCCCAACTTGTATTTGATGATATGTGTTAGGTTTTTATTGTTGGCAACTCCGTTTGACAAAACTCCTTTGAGTTGTAATTTTTTTCGCACTTTTATTTCAGTGAGACTATGAGTTTATTAGATGCAAATCCAAACCCGAATCGAGCCTTGCAGAGAAGTTTGGGATGTTATTGCTTTCAAGATTGCCACTTCGCTGATTATTACGGGGGTCGAGCTGCCCGGTCAGCTCGCGGCCGAAGAAAAATGGAAAATTGCATTGAAAATTGCATGTCTGCCATTGGTCGCTCGAGCCAAGAAGAGCTCGCTCGAGCGAAGGTTTGCTCGCTCGATCCAAGGAGTTCTCGCTCGAGCCAAGGATTGCGTCCATACAAAAATCTGAAAAAGTGTATTCCTCGCTCGAGCCAAGGATCCGTCGCTCGAGCCAAGGCACTAGTAGAAATCATGAAAAATACACTCCTCGCTCAAGCCAGGAAAGCTTCGCTCGAGCGAGCCTCAGAATCCGGATTTTTCAAGGAGTTTGTTTTCTTCCAATCTTGGATTACTTTTGGTTCTCTATAAATACTTGGTTTTCTCCCAAAAACTAAGTGATTGATTGAAGTCCTCCAGATCTTCTTTTTGGTTCTTAAAGGTTTATATCTGGGGATATTTTGTTATTATTTTCTTTGATGTTTTATTAAGTTTTCAACTCATGGTTTAAAGAGAGTACATCAAAGATTTGTTTGTTATACACAAAAGAGAGAGTTGTTCTTCAGTTGTGGATTCTGAAGAATTCGAGCCTGAAGCTTTGGTGGAATCCGGAGTGGCTCATCAGAAAGACAATTCCGTGGTGAAGATGGGGTTGGAAGAGGCACATAGAGGTTGGTTCAATTAGGCATTGTGGATTTGCTAGATAATTGAGAGTATACCTGTGTAATTCCTTTAATTCTTCTTAGTGGATTGTCTTGTGGCAGTTGCCCGTGGTTTTTTAATCACAGTTGGAGGTGTCCAATTGTGGTTTTTCCACGTAAAAATCATTGTGTCTCTTTCTCTTGATTGTTTGATTGGGATTGTTATATTCTGCTTAAAATTGATACATAATCACAAATCAACATCTAGGAGGTTTCTAGATTTTTCAATATGTTCTGCAGAGAATCAATCAGAAAACAGAAGAATAAACTTATGATGACTATTTATCAAGTTCTGCTACTTTGCCATGGACCAATACTCAAGTTCACTCTCTCTTTATCTGGACTTGAAGGCTGTTCTGAGATTGACCTGTTGGTACTTTTTGTTTCAAATAATTGTGTCCAGGAATTCACCCTTCAGATTTGGAAGGGTGAACGTTATAAATTGCCATCATCACTGTTTTCATGTCTGCAACTTTAGAATTTGGCTCTTCATTCTTGTATGTTTAAGCCTCCACCTGAATTTAAAGGATTTAGCAATCTCTTTTACCTGGAGCTTTGCAAAGTTGTCATTACTGCTAATGTATTTTCAAGTTTAATCTCCAGTTGCCACTACTTGAATATCTGACAGTTGAAAGCTACTCAGTGTAGATTGCCTTGACATTGATGCTCCTAAACTTATATTCTTACGCTGCCAAAGCCATGTCTGTTCTATTTGTTTAAAAAATACCCCCCTTCTTCTCATAGTTTCAATCACTTTGGAAGTGGACAGGATTGAGAATAAGATATCATTTAAGAAAGGAGAAACATCTAATATGGTCATGCTTTTTGATAGTCTACCTGTCATCCAGTATTTGGAAATAGGCTATTATTATGTTAAGGTACGATTGGCTTAGTAAACTTTGTTTTATATTTTGGCCTGGGGTTTGGCTTAAGTAACTGATGTTTCTTTGATTTTTTTTTCTTTTTCTTTCTTTAGTACTTGGCTGTTGGCGGTGTACCAAAGAGGCTTCCAATTACTCTGAACCACCTTATCTTATCTTGCATTGTCTGGTATTTATTTTCGGAACTAGATGAGGTCTCTTTTGTTCTTTGCTTAATCAGAAGCTCCCCAAATTTAGCAAAACTAATAATTCAGGTTAAGTAATAACATTATTTTATTTTTTATGCTTTTAATTTATATTTTGAATCTTTAGGCTGGGATAATTTTGTTTTCTTCTTTCCAAGCATGTGTCCTTGAAGCTATGGTCATTGATGATCCTGTTCTAGAGCATTTAGATGCACAAGACTAGTCGGATGTCTCTTTAAATCAACTTCGACTGGTGGAGATATATAATATATTTGGAACAAGGTCTGAATTGGAGTTTATTAAGCTTCTATTAGCCAAATCCCCAATGCTAGAGACAATGCTTATTGAGCTTGACTGGGAAGAAGTTGCTGACAAAGGATTGAGGATTTTGAATGAGTTGACAATATTTCCGCGCTCATCACCTAAAGCAAAAATCACATACAATGATTCAGATGGAATTCTCTCTGAAGATGAAACCTCTGAACATGAAGTTTAGCAAATGACTTGTGTCCTTTTTTACTAGCTTTGACAGTGAGATGATCTTTTTGGTATGAGGGATCCCAAATAATCTACCAAATTTTCTACCAAACCTCTCATATGGGTGTGGGACTTGTTGGAAATTATGGTTTTCATAGGCTTATTTTGAGCCACCTTTGAGCCTAAATTTGAGTGGGACCCACACGTCTTTTGGGGTGGGTCCAAATAGGTGACATGTTCCTTGTCTTGTGACAAGTCACACAGTGAAGACGGTTTGTCAAAACCATTTATGAGTGAATGGGAAGTTGACGTCGTTTTCGGGTTCGTGAAATGGGAAGTTGAAGAGTCAAATGTGGGTTTCCTTAAATTAGATGTCCTACATTGAAACTTTAAGAGAGCTAGTGTGAGTATATAAGCTCTAGGTGTACACACTTGGGTTGGGCCCCAAGAGGTACCCCAAGTTTTGTAAGGAAGAGAGTTATGGACAAAAGTGGGCTTGGCCCAAAACCACCAAACACCCGCGCGTGCCGTCAATCAGTCGGCCGAGCCGAGCCATGCCATGCGCGGGTGCGGGTCGGGTCCTAGCTTTAATCCACAAATCTTGCAGGAAAAAAATTCAAACATTTGTGCCAGATTTTCAAATTCAAATTTGAACACTGGCATCCCTTCTTTCTCCGTTCACCTCTCTTCATTACGACAGTTTCTCAATTTCACACCTATTTAGAGGGCTTCCAAACCCATCCGAACAGTCACCTTATTACCTATAAATACAGGCTTTCTCCAACCATTTCCTTCATTAATTTTCTTCTCTATCCTCTTCATATTGTTCTTATATTTTCTGTAAGAGAGAGATACAACTCAGTCTGTTCGCCAGACCCAGATTGTAGTGCTGCAATTCTGGGATAGTCGTTGCATCTTGGGAGGTCGGTGTCATCTGTTCTCGAGCACCGTAGCAAGGACGTAACAATCTTAAGGAAAGTGTGTCCAACACACGGCTAGGCTGTTTTTCCTTTCTACATTTCTACAGCAATAATCTGAAAATTGTTGTAAGTAACTTAATTCTGTTTTGTTTTGTTTTTTTGTTTTTTTTTTTTTTTCCAGAGTGTGTTCTTGTTCTAGTTTTAGACTTGAACAATAATTTCTTTCCTTCCTTCGTTTTTTCAATAACTTTCTTTTCTGAGTTTGGGAATTAAAAATTTACATTCTGAAATTTAATTTTAGAATATATATTTTTTCTATTGTGGTTTTGTTAAATATACAATTTGCTATAGACGTTTGTGTTTAAGGTAATTTTTGAAGTTTTTCCATGCTGGCGGAAGTTTCTCAATAATAGCAGCAACTTGAAATGATTCACTCAGAATCATTCCTTCAGAAATGATGTCATGTATGATCAACTGAATTTCTTGGACTTGGCCAACCACTGTTTTGGAATCTAACATTTTAAAATCTGGAAAATGTCTGACAACAAATTTCTTTGCACCGGCATCTTTAGTTTTGTATTTTAATTCAAGAGATTCCCAAAGTTCTTTGGCCGTCTTCTTTACACAATATACATTGTATGACGAATTATCAAGTCCATTTAGTATGTAATTTTGACACAAAAAGTCACCTTGTTTCTAGACATCTATTGCAGTAACAAGTTGACAATCAGCGTCCTGCCCCTCTGTCTGTTTTGGGGCCTCCTCACAGATGTACCGGGCTAAATGCAAAGTTGTAAGATAAAATAACATTTTTTGCTGCCATCTCTTAAACTCTGTTCCATTGAATTTTTTTCGGTTTCTCTCCATGGTTTATAGGCACCGTAGGAGTCACTAGCGGTGGTACCAAGACTGTTGGTGTCACGGTCAGAATAGTCTCAGCATTATCCGTTGCCATTTTTATGAAAATCACAATTTTAGAAATGAAATAAATACACACATGTGGGTTTGTGTGGGTTCCACACCCGTATGAGAGATTTGGTAGATTATTTGGGATTCATCGTCTGCTAAGTCTAACAATTGCCAATGAGATTCACTGAGGGAAAGTGGAATATCTCTAGAGAAAAACAATGCTCTCTATTTTGGAAAAATGCATCTTCTTCGACATTTAAAATTATAAAATTTGGTTCATATTTTTGGTAAGAGATAGTACAATTATGTTGTTTGTGACTGAATTTAAGTGCCACTTACAACTGTGCATTAAGTTCTCTCCCAATCTCGTTCCCTCTTCCCCATTCAAGGTACATTGGAACTTGCAATTGACACTAATCTACACATTTCACATATACTGTTTATATTTCTTTTAAATTATCCTTAGTTGTGGTACTTGTTTGGATCATATTTTCCCTAATTTTAAAGCCATGAGGTGCTGTACAACATTGGATTATTTGTCATGAATCATGTAAGTGGAAATCACAATTGAAAGTTTAGGTAATTTTAGACAATATTCACCATCTATGATATCTAAATTAAAAAGCACAATTTGGAAGTGGTATAGTTGAAGTGTTCGATTTACATTTGAATGACATCTTGGGTTGGTCACTTGGAAATCTTTTGCATTTCGATGGTAGAAAATATTTGCAAACAAAAATTATATAGAGAATATTAAACAAGAATGATGTGACAGTAATAACTCACTTTCATTGATTTTTTGTTTGAAATGAATTAATACAAATCTTTTTGAAGGAGATGGGGGTGTCGGGGAAGAGGAAGGGGGAGGGGGTTGGGATGGTGGTGGAGTAGAAGACGACCATTTTTTTTTTCTTCTTCTTTTCGTGCAAGCTTTGTTCAAACCTTAGGTGTCTGAATGAATTTAAGATGTTTGGTTGTCAATAGCCGAACAATGTTGATTTGTTTGATGAACCAAGATTGAACGAATCTTCAACACCAATTTATTTATTTATTTTTTCAAATAGCAGAAAGCTATACAAAAATGATAGTAAATTATACCTAAACATCTCTTGAATACCAAAATTTTATTTACAATCTATTTACAAGTACTATGTGTTTTACAACTTTCAGTCCAATTTAAAGCTACAATTGCTATTGACATTTACAATGCTCTTCCCTTTGGAAAAATGAAACTTGTTCAACATTTAAAAATGAAGAGGCATGCAGTTGAATGCATGAAGTCAGGAAGCCAAAAGCCAGTGAGGAAAGTGACTTTAAAGTTTTGCTTTGGAAAATGAAAGACTCTTTGTCTCTTGTAATCTGATCGATTCTTTGTGTGATTACATATTTCTATCACCTTGGAAGACAAAAAGGCTGGTCTTTGGAAATTGGTAAGATACAGCGTATATTTACATTACTTACTCACCAAAAAGGAAAACAAAGGGGCAAAAAGAACCACGATAGGAGGAGCTTGAAGAGACACCAAGTAAGTCTGACAACAAAAAAAATTTATTCTCTGATTTTTCATTTTAATGTTGTCATTTTTTTATTGGCAAAGAATATGTGGTTGAAGTATGATCTTGTTCTATTGAGGACTTCAGTTATAGGATTTGGTTAATTTTTGTTATGTTACTTCAATGCTAATGCCGCACTGCATGAAATTTAAAACCAATGTACTCCAATGAAAAATAAAAAATAAACTGAAAGCAGATGATCAGCACCACCTTTTTCTAGACACCCTTTTAAGCTTTCATTCTCTGTTGCAACATTTTGATTAAGGTTTGATTTGAGAAATCATCAATTCTGATGATTTTTCAGATTTTGTAGCTAAATGGCAAGATGGGATTCATTTGAACCAACTCAAATAGTTGGTTCAGTTTTTGTTTTCTTTTTGTTAAAGATCATAACAATGCGGTTTTTGGTATTATAAATATGAATTTCATATTGATTGTCTTAGTAAAAATATTCAAATAGTTGTTACATTTTGTAGATTTGAGTATTGTCAAATTTACAACCAAACACATCTGATCATCAAGTTTGTAAAGGGGCTAGTTCTAGAGTGGTTAGTTCCAGAGTGGTTCGATTCAAGTTTTTGTGTTAACCAAACAGAACACTTGTAGTTGGTTCCATTTCACAATCCTACTAATGAATTTGAATTTTGAAAACCACTAGTTAAATTCTCTCATAACTTTCAATGTCTTTCCGACTATGTTGTTTTGTGTTTTTATGGATACAGAAAGCATTGCACATGCCAATTCTCCTGATTCTCTTTAAAGAAATATAATACTATTATTATTTGTTGCTTACCATTATTGACAAACAAAAAACAATTCCTAAATATAAAAATACATTTTAGAAAGTAAAAACACTGCCCTGCCCTGTGGAGTTGATACTTTGATGTTTTCTATTTTTGTATATTGCTGATGATAGGAGATATGATACTGGGCTATTCCTTATTGTTCTTTTATTTTGTGCTAGGAAATGGAATAACAGACACTAACTACACAAGGGAGTTGATACTTTGATTTAGTTATGTTTGCTGATTGATAGAATAGTTGGAAACATGAAGAAAATGTGTGGGTCAATTTCAGATATAATCACTTGTCTTCCAGACAATGTAAAAGAAACAATCTTGATGTCTTTGCCATTACAAGATGTGGTGAGGACTAGTATTTTGTCAAGGAAATGGAGGTATACGTGGTCCAGACTTCCCCAACTTGTATTTGATGATAAGTTCTGTAGATAATCGATCAGAAATAAGAAGAATGAACTTATGATGACTATTTATCAAGTTTTGCTGCTCCACCGTGGACCAATACTCAGGTTCACTTTTTCTTTATCTGGAGTTGAAGGCTGTTCTGAGATCAACCAATGGGTACTTTTTGTTTCAAACAATGGTATCTAGGAATTCAAACTTCACATTCGGAAGGGTGAACCTTATAAATTTCCATCATCACTATTTTCATGTCTTCAACTTAAGGATTTGACTCTCTGTTCTTGTATGTTTAAGCCTCCACCAGAAGAATTTAAAGGGTTTAGGAGTCTCCTTCACCTGGAGCTTTGCAAAGTTGCCATTACTGCCAACATATTTTCAAGTTTAATCTCCAGTTGCCCACTTCTTGAAGAATTGACATTTGAAGGTTGCAGCAATTTAGATTACCTTGAAATTGATGCTCCTAATCTTATGTTCTTAATCTGCAAAAGCCATGTTTGTTCTATTTGTTTTAAAAATACCCCTTATCTTGCAAAAGTTTCAATCTATTTGAAAGTGCACACGAATGAGGAAACACTCAAGGAAGGAGAAACATCTAATATGGTCTCGTTTTTTGATAGTATAGTTAGGATTAAACACACCCGGAAATCAATCACACACAGAAAAGAGACAAGAAATTTACGTGGTTCGGCAATAGCCTACGTCCACGGAAGAGATATCCACTATAGAATTTTTCTCGGAGGGAGTTTACAACACTCACACCTCACTCTCTCTTTATAGCACTCTCACTCACAGATTACACTCTGTGTTTCCTTTTTTCTCTTTCTGATTATCTAAGCTCACAACTCTTCCCATTTTATACACAAACGGGAATGCTAAACTGAACCTCTGCTTGCCAACCTCTACTTGCCAACTACCAAGTTAACGGCAAGCCAACCTAGGTTTGAAAAAATTTAGCAAGTTTGTATTCACAGCCTCCATACTTGACTTCCATCATAGCCAAGTTCACATTGGTGTGGATCTTTAACAATTCTCCCCCTCCACACCTATGGGGAGTAGGATCCTTACTGGAAGTCCATCCTAACAATGTCCCTGCATACTTTGAGTTAGTCTCTGGTGACAACCTTGGTCATCATGTCAGAAGGATTCTTGTTTATGTGAATCTTCACTAGTTTCCTCAACTGTTTTCCACCACTTCTCGTATCCAATGATACCAGACATCAATGTGCTTTGTACGAGAATGGTATATGGAATTCTTGCTCAGATCAATCGCACTCTGACTATCACAATGTACCTTGTACTTTCCCTGCTGTAGACCCAATTCTTGGAGAAACCACTTTAACCACAACATTTCCTTTCCAGCATTTGCGGCAGCAATATACTCTGCCTCTGTTGTAGATAAAGCAACACACTTTTGTAGTTTGGACAGCCATGAAATAGCTCCCCCTGCAAAGGTGAACAGAAATCCTGATATAGATTTTCTACCGTCAAGATCACCTGCCATACCGCCATCTGTAAAAGCCTTCAAAATTCGTTTAGCTCCCCCAAAACATAGACACATCTTTGAAGTTCCCTTCAAGTATCAAAGAATCCATTTGACAACCTTCCAATGCTCCTTTCCTGGATTAGCGAGGAATCTTCTCACAATGCCAACTGCGTGAGCTATATCTGGCGGGGTACACACCATTACATACATTAGACTTCCTACTGCAGAGGAATAGGGGATTGCCTCCATTTATTTCCTTTCAGAGCTGGTCGTGGGACACGGACGCTTTGTCACCTTGAAATGGTTGGCCAGTGGTGTGTTGACTGGCTTGGCATCTTTCATGTTGAACCTTTCAATCACCCACTCAACATAGTTCTCCTGTGATAGCCATATCTTCTTGGCTTTCCTGTCACAAACTGTCTTCATGCCCAAAATCTGCTGTGCTGCACCTAAATTCTTCATGTCAAAATACTGCGACAAGTCCTTTTTCAACTTGTTGATCATAGCAATATCATGTTCGATGATCAATATATCATCGACATACAACAGTAGGATGTCTGAAAACCTTTGAAAATATACACACTGGTCTGCTACTATTCTTGTGTACTCGTGATCTATCATGAATGAATCAAACTTCTTGTACCATTGTCTCGACGCCTGCTTCGGGCCATAGAGACTCTTCTTCAATTTACAGACTAGGTTTTGTTTCCCTTTAACTTCAAATCCTTCTGGTTGCTCCATATAGATCTTGTCCTCCAAATCACCATAGAAAAAGGCAATCTTGACATCCATTTGTTCTACCTCCAGATTCAAGCAAGCTGCTAATCCCAGAACTACTTGAATAGAACTCATTTTCACAACTGGAGAGAAGATCTCATCAAAATCAATTCCTTTCTTCTGTCCAGAACCTTTGATCACCAAGCGAGCTTTATGCTGCAGTATTTTACCATTGTCATCTTTCTTTAATTTGTATACCCATTTGTTTTTCAATGCCTTCCTGCCCTTTGGAAGTGAAACAAGCTCATAAGTGTGGTTCTTCTGCAAAGAACTCATCTCCTCCTTCATGACTTGCATCCAGCAATCTTTCTTTATATGACTCTTTGCTTCCGAAAAACTCTCAGGCTCCCCCTCATCAATAATCAAAATATACTGAGAAGCGGGATATTTGGTTGACGGCACGGCAGCTCTTCTAGATCTTCACAACTGAGGCCCAGTTACCTCTGGTTGAGGGGGTTGCTCCCCCTGCTCAATACCCTTTTTATCCAGGTCTTTATCTCTTTCCTCATGATCCTCAATTTCTAGCATAGGATCTTGGAACTCTGGCGTGATGGGAACAAGTCTAGAGTGATGACATCTCTAGACTTTGCAGACTTCTCAAAATCTGCTACTGTCTAGTCTTCCTGGAACACAACATCTCTGCTCCTAAACATCTTCTTGTTTACTAGGTCCCGTAACTTGTATCCAAATGCTGCATCTAAATAGCCCACAAATATACATGGAGTGGATTTGTCATTAAGCTTATGTCTATTTTCTTTGGAGATGTGTGCGAACGCCTTACATCCGAAGACTCTCAAGTGAGAATATGATGCATTTCTTCTAGACCAAAATTCCTCAGGTATCGCAAAATTCAACGGGATTGAAGGCAACCTATTGATGAGATAACAGACTGTACGGGTGGCTTCAACCCAGAATGACTTTGGCAACTTTGCCATTCTAAGCACGCATCTGACTCTTTCAACAATAGGCAGTTCATCTTCTCTGCCACACCATTGTATTGTACGGTGCCAAAAACTGTTGTCTCGTGTCGGATACCTCTGCTAGCACAATATGCTTCAAAAGCATTGGAAGTGTATTTGCCACTATTGTCTATGCGAAGACACTTCAACTTCTTCCCAATCTCTCTTTCCACCATTGCATGGAACTCATAAAAGTGCTGGAATACCTCATCCTTCGTCTTTAGGAAATACACCCACAACTTCCTTGATGCATCATCAATGAAGGTCAGAAAATGCTTGCGGCCGCCAAGTGACTCCACTTCGATTGGGCCACAAACATCTGAGTATACCATACTGAGCACTTTTGTTTTCCTTTTGCTCGTTGAACTGAATGATACTCGATGTTTCTTGCCATAAAGGCAATGAACACACGACTTTAGGGCACTCTTTTTGGATAAGGGTATCTTGGATTGCTTTGCCAACAAATGCAATCCTTTCTCACTCATGTGAGCCAGTCTTCTGTGCCATAAGTCTGGTGACTCCTTGTCTTCTGCTGCATTAAGACTTCACATATAGATCTTCGTTTGAGTCTTGTACAGTGTTGAAGACATCTCTCCTCTGGTGATTGTCAAAGCTCCTCTTGTCAACTTCCAATGGCCATTTCCGAATGTACTTGTATAGTCCTGTTGGTCCAAGGTGCTTCCGGAGATAAGATTGAGGCGTAAATCTGGAACATACCTCACATATTTGAGAACCAATTTGTGTCCAATAAGATTGAGGCGCAAGTCTGTTAATACTAATGTCTCCAATACCCACAATCTTCGAATAGCTAGAATTCCTCATTCGAAGAGTGCCAAAATCTCCAGGGTTGTACGAACTGAAGAGTTCTTTGTGGGAGGTGGCATGATAGGATGCAGCTGTGTCTATCACCCACTCTGTACAACTGTGGTTAGCCACGTGAAGACCATCTTTCTCTTCACCAACTACAAGCAGTATTTCATCAGTTGTTGTAGCTATCGTGTTCTTATCTCCCTTTGACTTACTGCTTCGGCCTTTATCTTTCCGGCTTGGTTAGTTTCTTTTTATGTGACCCTCCTGGCCATAGTGAAAGCAAGTGAAGCTAGAGTTACCTTGACTTTTACTGTCTCTAGATTTACTCCTGTTGTTCCATCTGCCTCTACTCTTACTTCTTCTTCTACCTCTGTCTCTGCCTCTATCTTCTGTGACAAGAGCATGGGACTAATTACCTCCTATGTCTTTCTTTCTTGTTTCTTCATTGTACATGGCATCTGTGACCATGCTCATGGTTAGCTTCCCCTCTAGTGCAGAGTTGTTGAGAGAAACCATCAATGTCTCCCAATTATTCGGTAAAGAATTGAGCAGTAGTACGGCTTGTATTTCATTGTCCAAGGGCATCTTGACGGTTGCAAGTTAATTCACTAGATTCTTGAATTCACTAGTGTGCTCGACGACAGACACACCATTCTTCAACTTTAGATTTACAAGCCTTCTCATCACCAAGGCTTTGTTTCAGGCGGTCTTTGACTGGTACATTCCTTTTTAACATTGTCCAGAGGACATATACATCTATCTCTTGGGTGACATGGTGGAACACACTGTGGTCTATCCATTGTCTGATCTGACCGACAGTCTTCCGGTTCATCTTTATCCAGTCTTCATCCTTCTCTACTTCCAGTTTAACCCTTTTTAGAGCAATAAGGTCAAACAAGTCTTTACAGTATATGACATCTTCCATCTAAGGCTTCCAGATTCCATAATTTGAAGCATTTAACTTTATCATCGATCTTGAAGTTGATGTGGATTTCTCTATCATCTTCTTACTTGTATAAAGAATCTGAATTTGGACAAACAGACCACACTATTGAGTCCGGAATGGTCAAATTAGCCAAGAAAGCACGTCCCCCACTTTTTCAAGGACCTCAATGAAATTTCTCCCAACTTAAGGGGCCAAATTGTAATATCCCAAAACTTCAGGGACTGAAATGCAATTTATCACAACTTTAACGGCTAAATTGTAATTTCAAAAACTTTAGGGACTGAAATGCAATTTACCACACCTTCAGGGGATAAATTGAAATTTCAGAAACTTTAGGAACTGAAAATACAATTTACCACAACTTCAAGGGGCTAAATTGTAATTTTAGAAACTCTGCTAATGCAATGATGACATCATGGTGACATTAGTCTTCTTCTTCACGGCTTCGCCGAACTGAAATTTCAAGTGAAATTCTGGCAAATCTTCAACAAGCTATTCGGCACTCGATTTAGCTCTGATTTTGACGAATTTTATACTGTCGGAATCGTCTTGAAGAGACACACCTCCTAGTGTGCTCAAAAGTTGATTTCAAGAAACTTTGAAATTTGACAATTTTTGAAAAACACACTGTTTTTCTCCAATCATGGCTCTGATACACTTGTTAGGATTAAACACACCCAGAAATCAATCACACACAAAAAAGAGATAAGAAATTTACGTCGTTCGGCAATAGCCTACATCCATGGGAGAGATATCCACTGTAGAATTTTTCCTGGAGGGAGTTTACAACACTCACACCTCACTCTCTCTCTCTCTCTATAGCACTCTCACTCATAGATTACACTATGTGTTTCGTTCTTTCTCTTTCTAATTATCTAAGCTCACAACTTTTCCCATTTTATACATAACCGAGAATGCCAAACTGAACCTCTGCTTGCCAACCTCTACTTGCCAACTACCAAGTTAGGTTTGAAAAACTTTAGCAAGTTTGTATTCACAGCCTCCATACTTGACTTCCGTAATAGCCAAGTTCACATTGGTGTGGATCTTTAACAAGTCTACCCGTCATTCAGTTTTTGGAATTAGACTATTATTATGTTCAAGTAAGATTAGTAAACCATGTTTTTTTTTTTTTTGGCCATGGGGTTGTCTTAAGTAACTGATGTTTCTCTAATTTTTTTTCTTTATTTAGTACATGGCTGCAGGTGGTATACCAAAGAAGCTTCCAATTACTGTGAGCCACCTTACAATTCTTATGTTGCATGGTATTTGTTTAGGGGAAGTAGATGAGGTCTCTATTGTTCTTTGCTTAATCAGAAGCTCTCCAAATTTGGCAAAATTTAAAATTGAGGCAAGTAATCACAAATTATATTATTTTTATGTTTATAATGTATATTTTGAATCTTTAGGTTGGAATAATTCCGTTTTCTTTTTTCTAAGTATTTACCGATGATCCTGTTCTAGAACTTTTAGAAATGCAAGACTGGTCGGATGTATCTTTAAACCAACTTCGAGAGATGGAGATGAAGAATATATCTGGAATGACGTCTGAATTGGAGTTTATTAGGCTTCTATTAGCAAAATCCCCAATGCTGGAGAAGATGCTTATTGAGCCTAACTCGGAGAAAGTTGCTAACAAAGGATTGAGGATTTTGAAAGAGTTAACAAGATTTCAGTGCTTGTCACCTTAAGTAGAAATCACATACAATGGTCCAAATGGAAGTCTGTGAAGATGAAATGGGCAATATCAATCAAGTGTAAATTTATAAAAATATTTTCAAATTAATGATGAACTTTTCCTATGTTAAAGTACAAAGTGCAGTGTAATAGGTCCAAGATGAAACCTCTGAAGATGAAGTTTAGTAAATGGGTTGTGTACTTTTTGACTAGTTTTAGTTTAGTCCCTAAAAATACACTGCCACCCTCTTCTTTGCCTCTTCATTATATTCTTCCTTTTGTTCACACATCTCCTCCACCGTCTCATCTCACTACCTCACTTGTGTCTCAGCCCTCACTTCCACTGCCTTCTCCAACTTTCACTCCTCATCCCGCTTCATCGGCCCTTCTCTTGCTGTTGCCCAAATAATCATATTAAAAGAAAAATTAGTATAATTATATTAAAAATATGAGAGTGATTATATTTTTTTTGAACTTAAAAAATGTAAATAAATTAAAATTTTTAACTTTTCAAATAATAATAATAATAATAAAAACAAATTCCAAACAACCCACTAAATGGCCACGTTGTGTACTGTTTTGTTAAGAAAATGTGGATTTACGTGTATTTTTTTGGGAAATTTTTTTTAGGGAAAATTAGTCTAAGATCCCTACCAAACTTTTAGTATGATGAGAGATCCACAATAATATTTTTTGATGCCTAAGGTCCCTCAATGTTATTTTAGTTTATAAAATACCTATTTTATCCTTCTTTATAATATACGTTTTCAATTTGAAAAACTGAAGATTATGTTGCTATTTTTGTAGGAGATTATTTTGGGATGAACTTGACAATGGAGATTTTGATGATGCAGATTTTCGTAGAGATTTTGTAGTTGTGTAGAAGTTGATTTTTGTTGATCGTGGAGAAGTTGATTTTCATTGATCGCATAGAAGTTGATTTCCAGTGGAGTTGAATCAGGTACGTTTTTTTGATTTTTCATTTGATTTGTATGTAAGGACTTGGATTTGAGAGAAGTATTTCTATTGTATTTTGAATTAGGTTTTTATTTTCAATTTTCATCAATGTGAGAGAAAAGCCAGCTCAGTGTAGTTGTTTTTGATTTTTGAAGTTGATTTTTCATTCTTTGTTATTGACGCTGGAGTTTCCTGCACTTTTCTAAGTTTTGTGCTTTGTTTTTTTTTTTTTTTTTGCACTTTTCTTTGTTTTTTAGAGAAAATTATATGTTTGTTATTATAATCCAACGGAAATCACAGAGAAGATTATAAGCTTGTAGTCCAGTGAAAATTGTAAGCTTGTAGTCCAGAGAAAATTGGAAGCTCAAATCACAGAGAAGATTATAATTTCATAACAGATTTTCTCTGTGATTTTTGTGAGTGATTGTGTTAATAGTTAGCATTAATTTTCTCTGTGATGTTCTATAGACTCATTAATTTTCTTTGTGATTTTGGTTTTGTTATATTGAAGGTGAATATAAGTTCGTAAATTTCTCTAGATTTTGATTTGAGTACAATACTGTACAATTACACAAAGAAAATCACAGAGAATATTATAATTTCATAACAGATCTTCTGTGTGATTTTTGTCTATGATATTAGTTTTCTCTGTGATTTTCTCTAGACTCATTAATTTTCTCTGTGATTTTGTTTTTGTTATCTTGAAGTTGAATTATAAGTTTGTAAATTTCATTGGACTTTTACTTGAGTCTAGAGAAAATTATAAACTTCATATTATAATACTAAGAAAATTATAAAAAAAAATAAATTTCTCTGCACTTGTATGTTATTCTTGTGAAGTGTTTTTATATTGAACAAGTTATTTTTCATTTTTTTTTTCTCCAGTTTATATGGACAGTGCAGTGTTGTTACTGTGCAAATATAGGACAGTGCAATGTTTCATGCGAATTGAATTTTGAGGAATTGGTTGGCATTTCATTTGAAACCTGAGACGATGTATATTTCATATTCTATTGTGGTACATTCGAATTGTATGGTTCGAAATAATATTGATTTTCTAAATATGTTGCGGGTTGTTTGTGCACGTGGTGTTGATATAGTTGATGTTTCAGTTATTAGTTGTAGTACTTCTGATCAAGAGGATGAAGTGGGGTCTAATTGGGTAGATGTTGTGCATGGTGAATGTGATAGGCTCATGGATATTGAAAAGGATTCACTCTCTAAGTTTTGTTCTTACCAAGAAAAGGTGTTATTGTCAGCTGGTTGGCAAAATAATATTACAAGTGTTGGACAAAAGTTGGAGGGTGGTGTTGTTGAGTTCCGTATTGTTTTGTGCAAGTATGCTATTGAGGTTGGTGTTGAGTTTACGTATGTTAAAAATGACAACTTGAGGGTTACGGAAGAATGTGCATATAAAGAATCAAGGGGATGTATGTGGCGTGTACATGCTTCAGTTGAAAAAACAAATGGATTCTTTTACATAAGAACTTTGAACAACGAACGTACGTGTGGTGTGGTTGTTTGTACTAGTAGACATGCTAAGATGACTTCCAGCTTAGTTGGCCGATACTTGAAGAGGTAAGTACAAAACCTTTAACTCGTCCAATGGATGTTGTGAAAGAAATGAAAGACAAGTATGGTGTCTCAATTAGTTATAATTGTGGTTGGTTGGGGGTTGAAAAATCCAAATGTAGTACATATGGGGATTCTTGTTTGTCATTCGATTAATTACAGTGGTATTTTGATGAAGCATTGATAAACAATCCAGGTAGTCGTTTTGAGTTAGATTTTGAAGATAACAAGCATTTCAAAAGAGTGATTGTGGCTTTTCATGCATGCATTGCTGGTTTCAAATATTGTCGAACATTGTTGTTTCTTGATGGAACATTTTTGAAAGGACGATACAAAAGAGTTATGCTTGCTACGACAGGGAAAGATGGGAATAAAGGTAATTGTAAATATATCTAATTTTCTCTAAGTATGTGAATTTTTTATACATGTGGGAATTGAGTGAATTTTCTATTTTTGTGGTTATGTTTTCACCGACACTTTGAATTTTCTCTAAAGGTGGCCATTGTGTGAATTTTTTTTTGATTTGGTCAATGTGAATTTTCTTTGGATTGGGTCAATGTGTGAATTTTCTCTGGATGTTGGCACCTTGTGAATTTTCTCTGTAGTTGGTCACTAAGTGAATTTTCTCTGGATGTTGGCACTGTGTGAATTTTCCTTGGATGTTGCCACTGTGTGAATTTTTAGTGAATTTTCTCTGGATTTGGTCACTATATGAATTTTGTCTGGATGTTGCCACTGTGTGAATTTTCTCTAGATGTGGTCACTAAGGGAATTTTCTCTGGATGTTGTCATTGTGTGAATTTTCTCTGGATTTGGCCACTGTGTGAAGTTTCTTTGGATTTTGGCAGTGTCAAATTTCTCTAGTTGTTTATTGTTCTAATTTTCTTTGCATGTGTATATCTAATATGCTTGTTCCTATTTGTTTTGTAGGTTTTTTTCCTATAGCTTTTGCTATTGTTGATGCTGAGAATAAAGACAATTGGTATTGGTTTCTTGAACATTTATGTGAAGTATTGGGATCGGAGAGAGTGATAAGTTTCATATTAGATCGACATTGTGGTATTGTGAAAGGAATTGCTAGGTTTTTCCCTAATTGTTATCATGGATTTTGTCTTGAACATCTAAAGAGAAATTTGAGGGATAGGTTATCATGTGGAAACACAAATTTGGTTAGGGAGACGATTGTGTCCAAGTTTTCAGAATGTGCATAAGCGCCAACAAAGGCATCATTCCATTTCAAGTTAAATGAATTAAAAAGTGAGGGAGGAGACATTGTGAGTGTTTTCTTTAGAAGTTTACCATATGAAAATTGGAGTGATGCCTATTTTGAGGGAAACGTTATGGTGAAATATATTCAAATGTTGTTGAGTCATTCAATTCATGGATATGAAATGCTCAACACTTGCCAATAACAAATTTGGTGGACATGATACAGTTGCAAATCATGAATATGAGTTCTGATAGAAGGCTGCTTTCTAGTAAATGTAATAAAGTTCTCTGTCCTCGTATGGATAGTGTGTTGGAGAAGGCTTTCATGGATGGGAGGACATGGAATGTGAGTTTATCATCTGATAATGTATTTGAAGTGCATTGTTTTCCTTCGGCTATGATTGATCTTGGGTTGAGAACTTGTTCATATCGAAAATGGAAAATAAATGGGTATCTATGTCAACGTGCTATTGTTGTAATTTTCAAGAGTGGAAAGAATTTGAATTCATTTGTTAAACCATTTTTTCATGCTGATATGTATCGTCAAGCATACTCGTTTTCGATTGGCCTAGTTCCAACTGTTGAAAAACCTATGTGTAGCATTGATGATGCAATGATTTTACCTCCGTTGAGTAAGAGACTAGCTGGGAGGCCAAACAAAAACAGAATTACTTCTAGTGGAGAGTTTAAAAGGGTGATAAAGTGTAGTCAATGTGAGAGTATTGATCGCCATAATAAGAGGACATGCAAGGAACCTTTGTTAAGTAGTTGAGGATAATACATTTTATTGATTGAATAATGCATTTGAGGATGTTAGAGGATCTTATTACCAAAATAACGTGTCAGTTGTGCGTTGTATTTAGTATTTTCTTTGAATTTTTTTCTATAATTTCTAGATCAATGCACTTGTGTTTTTGAAACATACTTTGGGCAGTGTATTTATAATGCCAGTCAAATTTATCTAGAGAAATTCGTGAGTTGCAAAGAAAATTACTTTGTGTATTTCATTTTGTGAAATGTACTTTTTGGACAGTGTCTATATAATACCAACCAAATTTTGGACAGTGTCTATATAATACCAACCAAATTCATTCAGAGAAATTTTTCAATAACAGAGAAAATTACTTTTTGTATTGTGTTTTTAGAAATATACTTTGGGAGTGCCTTTATAATACTAGTCAAATTCATCTAGAGAAATTTGCCACTAGCAGAGAAAATTACTGTGCATTGTGTTTTGTGAGGTCAAATTCATCCAGAGAAATTTACCACTAGCAGAGAAAATTATTGTGTGCATTATGGCTTGTTTTGGCAACATGGTTTGTAGCCGCGTTTGGGCGTTTAATGAAAAAGCCAAAAGTGGCTTTTTTGTTCTAAAACCCGTTTGGAAAGCTGGATAAATGCAGAATTGCAATTTATGAATACACCCTCCATTCACTTAGGGTTTGTTGACTCAAAACACTATTCTTCTCTCCTTCTCAGATCATCGTCACTCCGCTGCACCGCTGCTGTGGACGCTGCGTAAAACTCGTTTCTAGCGTCAGCCATCGACATTGCCACCAACTTCCCTCCACTAGGTCGTCTACCTTGGTTGATCTACACAATCATGTAAGCCTCTTCCCTCCGCTAGTGGTCTGCTACCCATGATTTGCAACCCATTGTTTGGAAACTATTAAATTACAAATAGATCTGTTAATTTTCAGTTCTGTTGATGACATTACAAGTGTTATTTGGCTTTCTGACTACCATCTGCTACTCCTTTTGTTTTTTTTGGGATTTTTTGGGTAAACACTTGTCTGATTGCCATCTTCTTACCCACTGTGTGCTCTGTTTATTTATGTATTTATGTATTTATTTATTTTTTTACTACTTCTGCTGGCCTTATTTTGCTATGAAAAAATTTTACTAGAACTTTGTTATGGGTGCTCTCAATCTTGCGACATATGGAAACCCCTTTCAGATTTGCTTATTCTGCTTCTGAACAACAAAAACAATGAGTCATGAACTTGACAATAAGTCATTCTGCTTGTGTACATGGTTGTGTACAAAACCAATAAGTCATTCTGCTTGTGTGCATGGTTGCATCTATGGACTACACCAAAATATATATATATATATGTTGACCTCATAAAACTTTTACTTCTGTGTGTTTTTGTTCTTGTTCTTGTTTTTGTATTTGTTTTGTGGTTGATCACAAGCTTCAATACTTGGATTTTTTTCCCAGATGTTATATGATTATTTGGCCTCATGAAACTTTTACTTGGTGGTTTTTTTTTTTTTTTCAAAGGTTTAATTTAGTTATCTTACATCCTGAAATTTTCCTCCTTATGTTACATCTCTTATTGAAGCTACCATGCCAAATGATATTGTAGTAATTTAATGAAGTTTGAAAAGTTTGGTTGACAAAGAGTGTGCTTTTTGTTTGCTTCCATTCCTTGTTCTTGTTTTTTTACTTCTCTTTATTGCTGTCGGAAAACCCCCAAGAAGATATTTTTCCAGAAAATAGCTATTTATAATCCACCAAGTGTCATCCATTCTTAAAAAAAAAAAAAAATCATTCAAAGCCCATTATATGTCCTTTTGTCTTCACAAACCTTAAAACCATAAAAGACCATAAGCTCTAAACCATTTAAGAGATCAAAGACTACATCACTCATGTCATCTTACTGTCTTCCTACATTATTGCAAGATTTAGTGCAGTTTGTAAGTTTTGGGTATTCTTCTAATTTATGGGCCCTCTGTCCTTCACATCCAACAGCGATTAGAATCAATTCTTAACTTCAAATTCCTTTCCAAAATTATATCTACAGCCCATGTTACTCCGGGTTCAACCAAAACATAGAATGTAACCCAACCAGTGCGTGGAAAAAAAGAAAAAACAAAAATGAATGGTAAAACTAACTTCCTATCTCAAATTGTTAGACCTAGTGGACCATTGATAGATTTATCTGGAGAAAGTTGTAATTCCCTCGTCATACATCATATACACCAAAGCACTGTGTTAGGTTTTTATTGTTGGCAACTCCGTTTGACAAAACTCCTTTCAGTTGTATTTATTTTCGCACTTTTATTTCAGTGAGGCTATGAGTTTATTAGATGCAAATCCAAACCCGAATCGAGCCATGCAGAGAAGTTTGTGATGTTAAGGCTTTCAAGATTGCCACTTCGCTGATTATTACGGGGGTCGAGCTGCCCGGTCAGCTCGCGGCCGAAGCAAAATGGAAAATTGCCTTGAAAATTGCATGTCTGCCATTGGTCGCTCGAGCCAAGAAGGGCTCGCTCGAGCGAAGGTTTGCTCGCTCAATCCAAGGAGTTCTCGCTCGAGCCAAGGATTGCGTCCACACAAAAATCTGAAAAAGTGTATTCCTCGCTCGAGCCAAGGATCCGTCGCTCGAGCCAAGGCACTAGTAGAAATCATGAAAAATACACTCCTCGCTCGAGCCAGGAAAGCTTCGCTCGAGCGAGCCTCAGAATCCGAATTTTTCAAGGAGTTTGTTTTCTTCCCAATCTTGGATTACTTTTGGTTCTCTATAAATACTTGGTTTTCTCCCAAAACTAAGTAATTGATTGAAGTCCTCCAGATCTTCTTTTTGGTTCTTAAAGGTTTATATCTGGGGATATTTTGTTATTATTTTCTTTGATGTTTTATTGAGTTTTCAACTCATGGTTTAAAGAGAGTACATCAAAGATTTGTTTGTTATACACAAAAGAGAGAGTTGTTCTTCAGTTGTGGATTCTGAAGAATTCGAGCCTGAAGCTTTGGTGGAATCCGGAGTGGCTCATCAGAAAGACAATTCCGTGGTGAAGATGGGGTTGGAAGAGGCACATAGAGGTTGGTTCAATTAGGCATTGTGGATTTGCTAGATAATTGAGAGTATACCTGTGTAATTCCTTTAATTCTTCTTAGTGGATTGTCTTGTGGCAGTTGCCCGTGGTTTTTTAATCACAGTTGGAGGTGTCCAATTGTGGTTTTTCCATGTAAAAATCGTTGTGTCTCTTTCTTTTGATTGTTTGATTGGGATTGTTATATTTTGCTTATTATTGATACATAATCACAAATCAACATCTAGGGTTTCTAGATTTTTCACACTGGACAGTTACATGCTTCTTCCACTGGCCGAAGCTCCTATTATTAGTTTGACCCTACTTGTACCTTACTAAAATGTTTACAAATTTAGAAATTAGAAAAAAAAATATTAAATTGTTATGCAAAATAAAAATGAAAAGGGATTTTATGACGATATGAACAAAAGAAGTAACCATTAAGCTTAAGCGGATGAGTGAGTAAGAATAACAGCCAATGAGTTGTACCTCCATAATGAGAACCTTTGCCCTCAAGATGTCAATAATTGTGTCATCAATAATGAAGTCAGACATGGTGTCTCCCGTAAAAGCAATTTCAGGCATTGTAATGGCATATGTAATCTGCCAAAGTGAAAATCCGATCATGTATAACATAGGCTGTAATAACCCCCACATTGTCTTAACCATGCTCATATGCATTTATATGCTTTGTCTTGTTGTGTTTGCATATCAGGCCTTGTCCTTGTTTTGCTTAAGTGTTGTTTGCATGTTTTGATTCTTGTTCGGTGTGAGTGGTCAGCCTAGGCCAACCAAGCCGAGGTCACCTTAAGCTTAGAACTGTCTTGGAACCCCTTTGATTGACCTCCACCTTCGTCCTGGCATATTGGCCGAGATGTCATTGTCTTGGCCGAGGTGTTCATCGCCAAGGCCGAGATGTGTATTATCTAGGCCGAGATGTTACCCTTGAACCCAAGTGATCTTGCCCTAGACTGGTACGACCTAGACCGAGGTGTGGCACAGCTGGGCCAAGTGTTGTCCTTTCTGGCCGAGGTCATTGTTCCATTGTTTGCCGAAGTCTTGTCTTTAGCCGATGTCATTACTCGCCGGAGTCCCTTGCCACTCAGCTTGTTGAACACGCCTTGTCAGAGTCTTGTCTTTTCAATCAGTCACCTTTTTGAACTGAGCCAACCAACCATTGCCACGTGTCCGAACTGAAGGTTAAGACAGCCGACAGACCTAGAACACATCATTTTGTCTCAAATCCTTGTTCTTGAGGAGAGAGAAGCTCTAGGAGAAGAAGAAGGAGCTTTAGAGTGAGAAAGTGGGTTTGCAAGCTTGATTCTTAGAGTTCAAACCGTTAGATCCTTGATTTGAGGTTAGAATCTTGATTTACTCTTGTTGTTCTTATTGATCATCTAGCTGCATTGCGCGATTGGGTCTGTTTTGCATACCATGCATTGATTTAAAGTTGGTTCTAGAAAGAGAAAGTTAGAGTTCTTGAGTTCTTGAAGGAAAGCCTCGTTTGATCCGAAAGTTTGCAACAAGTTACATGCTTTTGTGTTTGTTTTTGTAAGATCTTCTATTACGGGTACCCAGGTCCATGTTTTCAAACTCATAGCATGAAATCTCAGGTTTTACAATAATGAGTTATGATCCTTGCATTCATCTCCTTCATATTTTTCATGTTCATGTTCTTCATGTTCTTGAGCAGAGGGAAAACCCAGATTTTTCCCGACTTCATTTTCTTGGATGTGGCCCTCGGGACCACACCTCGGCGAGAAGGTGTGGGACCTCGGCCAAGACCTGGTTGGTGCCCAACGTGTTTCCCCGAGATGAGAAACAGTGTTTGTTTTGGTTTGACTTAGTCTTGTAGAACGCCGAGGTCATTTTGTATGCATGTGAAGCTTGTTTGGAAGTGCATTCAACAGACTTTTGCCATGTGTTTGTAGGACTTGGACTTGCCTTGACCCCGACGTTTGAAGAGCTATGTGAGTGGTATTTTAATAAAGATATGTTATAAAGCTTGATGAAACCTTGTTTTGCTTGGTTCGGATATTACTTACTAGCATGAATGATTATCCTTATTTTGCGTATCAAATATTGTATCTTGCTTTGATGACATTCTTGGAAGTCCGTATGTGCTAGGGGACTATAAGCATTTGTAGCACAAAGTTCGGAAGTCCGTATGTGCTAGGGGACTATAAGCATTTGTAGCACAAGTCCTTAGTGTCCGGGGACTATAATGCAACGACACCATTGCTTAGAGATCTCTCTTGTCTTGTCTTGCCTTGCCACTGACGGTTTTACCGCCTGGGCTTGTCTGTCCGAGATGTCATCTTTTGTATTATATTGATGTTAGTAAGCATCTCTTGAAGTTTGAAAGATTTGAAAGATGGACTTGACTTATTCCTTGTATTGCCTTGTTAAAAGATCTCGGATATCATTCATGTAAACCCTTTATTATTTATGCCATTCACTGAGTATCCAAGCTCACCCACTCTATATATATGTAGGTGATGAGCAGGACGGCGGCGACGCCTAGATGTCTTTTGCCGATATGTTTGCCGACGTGTTTTGGATTATGTTTTTGCAACATCTTGAAGATCATGCTTCTTAGTTATTCCATTGTATTTTGTATTTGATGGCTGAGAAGCCTTTTGGTCAAGATGTATTTTTGTACTCCATTTGTTGTATTAAAGCTATGTAATGATGTATGACATTTCATTCAACTTATGCACTGCTCTCATGGATTACTTAGTCTTGATTTATTGCTTCCGCATTTGTAAGCCCCATATGTATACTCTGATTTGCGTGTGGATTCTTGTAAGTGGCCTTTGGTAATCTCAGATTACTGGCCATCATGGCACCATTCTACTAGGGGCGGAATGGGGTCGTGACATAGGCTTTCTAACAAGAAAATAATGGTGCCAGGGGAACTTCATAAGGTTTATCTATGTTGTCCTGCAATTAGAAAACAATTGCTTCAACATAGTTTAAAAATCTTATCCTTCATTCCCTTTTTATTTTTTCGGGAAAAGGTGATGCTGAAATTGGTCTTTATGCTCTCAACCAGTTCTAACAGTAAATTTCCAATGTTGTTAAAGCACGACAGTACAGTGCTAAAATGTCATGTCATATGGAGGGGGTGGGTAATGGATCTATTCTTTCAATTTTTTTGTCATATAGTGCAAGTGGTAGTACTGTTGGGAAGTGCAAAGATGGCTTGGATGTTTCCATTTTTCACATGAATTGAGGAAATGGTATAACAGCAAAATAAACAAATTCCATTTTAAGATTATCTATGTAAATCAGGTGTTCTCTACATGTAAGTCACAAGTTGTCCTTGGGTTACATCTTTCCGACACCCATGTGATGACGCATGCATTTACCTGGGGTTTAAGAAACACATCCATTGACATTTCTTGTTCCATACCGCTATAAGGAGACATGTTAACATTTCTTCTTCCACTACACACAACAGAAATGGCTTCCTCGATGTCAATTGCCACTTCTTCATGGCCACAAAGGATGTGTGCATGTGGCTTTGGACATTGCTTTGTAAAAATTTCTAGATCTAATAAAAACCCAGGTCGTGCATACTATGTTTGCCCTAGTCCAACGGTACGTATTACCGCTATTCAATGCATGTACTCCTATACTTGTCATTTACGGTTAAGTCATAAATAAATGACGCTAACTACTGAAATTGTGTATGCCAAAAATGTATTCCATGGGTGGGTTGGTGTGACGAGTTCCGCAGAGAAAGGGTTGCTAATGACCTCCCTCCGAATGACGTCGATTTGGGGTTACGTAGTGACATTAATCGCATAGATCAGAGCATACGTTTTCTTTGGACAGTCATCGATGCGTTGAGAGTCATAGTGATTGCCTTGTTGTTTCGTATGTGATTCATGCTCATTTTGTGGGTTTTTGTGTTATTTTCAAGACCAGACACCTTCACGCTAGACGTAGTTATATGTGTAACTTGCATATTATGCCTCTTTTACTGTATTATAGATGTCAATGTAATGCATTCTGAACTTTTGTATCAATGTACGTATTGTCATATTCAGGAAAGCTTATTTTTGTTGTCTATAACCACTGCTACGTCATTGTACTGTAAACAAATTAACTAATTGCATTGCATGCGTTGTTATATTGCTACTTCCATACATGTAATGAATTGTTTTGCGCTGCATGCTCATTTTCTTGTGAACTACACTTGTGACCCACTCGTAGTGTAATGGCAACCACTCATACTTCACCCCATACCCCTTCAAAAACACATGGCAATGGTGTGACATCAACCCAAAACTCACCTATCCACAAATGCACTTGGGATAGTGACAACACTAACCTGTACCTGCAACTTGTCCTTGGTGAAATGAAGGAAGGTAACCGACAACTATGC